>CM070731.1:14309224-14909224 GCA_036346275.1 Otatea glauca | reverse complement strand
GTGGCTGAGAATCGTACACGTAGCTCTTGCACATGGATCAACCAACCATGATCGTGCGGCAGAGATCAATTGGGGCTGTTAGGAACTCTTGCGGATCCCAACCGTTTATTTCCGTGTGTGGCCCAGATTGGAGCAAGCCTTTGTGCATCTTGTCCGCTCATCGCAACACGTGTATGGCCGAGGGTCATCGTCTCATCATCCCCGTCTTTCCATCTTGGACTCTTCTCCGCCGCCATTGTGGAATCCACCCTTTTCGTTGAAGTCGAGGCCTAATTAATGCCACCCAACCCTTGACTGAGGTTCCTCGTCTCGAGCGGTATGTTTTGCCTCAAGCTTGGTAACCGAAATTGCCCTAGCTCACGAGAACGAGCTCGTCAGAGTTCTTGGAGTTAGCCATCATCAACATCTGCATGGATCTCCTCCGTTGCTGCCACTCCAGCCGAACCGAGTCCAGATTGGAGGTCCTCAGGTCGTTCTCTACCAAATCTGTGAAAACCCAAGAAACACCCGATGAGGAAATGCCTTCACCATGGTTGTTGTCCCCGAGCTCGGTGAGAACCCCGCCACTGCATGCCATCACTTAACCTCAGCCGTAGGATCTAGGTCGAGCACTTGGGATCAGGCCACGCGTCGCAACTCATGAGTCTAGTCGTTGCAGTCACCTTCATCGATTGTCCGCCGTTGGATCTAGATCGATCAGCCGAGATGTTGCCATGTGTTGCGTTAGCGTCACACCACACGTCACCGCTGGCGTCAGCCTGTGTGACATTAGTGCTGATGTTGGGCACGAGAATCGAGGCGCCATAGACCGGGTTCACGATAAACTAGGGTAGATCCGTGGACCGGGTCCATAGACCGAAGCCACATGTTTGTTTCTAATTGGTCTAGATCTAATGCTGACGCAATAAATCGGATTTTCAATATAAAAATAATTCATTAAATTCGGTATTTAGTATTTCTGATTTTCTTATTGATTCAAATCTTTCGAGAGCCCATTCTCCCTCATACGAGCTCCGATTGAGGCGATTCAAAATTCTAAAAATTTTAAAATTGAGATCTATGTTATGGTTAATTTTATTTGATTTTTAAAGTTTTCTTACTCTCTATTTTGGTGTTTATTTGTTATTTTCTCTCATTACACGTAGACATCGAAGTGCTCGGAGCGTTCGAGGGTGAATCGTTGATCAAAGACCAAGGTTCAGAGCAAGACTAATAATTTTTCCAAGGCATGTTGTACTTTAATCATGTTGAACCTAATTTTACAAAATTGTTGTGTTGATTTAAATTATGCATGTATTTTATGCGTAGAACTGATTTGAAAATAGTTTGAGATCTAGCTATTCAACCCAATTGGAATATACCTACCTTGTCATTTGTATGACATGATTATTTGTCACTCTAGGATGGTTCATTATTAGTTGGTTGCTAATAGATGCCAACGTAGGTTGGTTAGACCGTGAATAGTATGCTTAACCATGCCACGTATGGCTCATGTCTTTTGGAAATATCAAACTGAAGGACCAAGATGGCGAACAGAGGGGGGGTGAATGGTCGCAAATAAAAATTCCCCCAAAATACTCCAACAAAAACCTCGACAAGATCGCTCAAAGGAAATTGTGAAAAACCCGAAAAACTAGACAACTATGTGTACCCCAAGCTTGCATGGATAAGTACTATAAAATATGTGGGGATTTTTGAGTCACAATCCTGGTTGTCTAGTGTCCAAGATAAAGTGGAATCAAATCAAACTCTTGCTTTTAGAAAGGACATCAATTCAAATCACAAAAGTCACTTTCAGAAAAGCAAAAGCAGAATTTCCAGAACTTGTCCTCAATTTGCACAGGAGGTTGGTAGGTTTCTGCGGCTCACAAAATTCTGAGAATATTTCTCCCTATGAGCATCAGATTCGTGAAGAACTCCAACAAATTTCTCCTCAAAAAGCCTTACAAAAAAAACAGAAAAAATCTAAGAACACAGTATGCTCAAGAATTTCGAGCAGAAAGTTTGGGGCTCGGTTTTCACCTCATGGCGCCCAAACGGTGCAACAACTGAACTCAAAAGTTTTTCTGCAAGTGTATGTCAGAGTCCCGCACCTCCTCCAATAAGAATCACTCAAAAAGGAGTTTTCTATATTTTTAAAAAAATCAAACACTGACTGCTGCGCGAAGAACAAGTTCTAAACAAAGTTGGAACTTGAAAGAAAAGATGTTCTCTACTCAATCCAAGAGTGCAAAAAAGATGTAAAACCATATGAACACACTCAAAACATCCAAGATCAGCAGCATTTAGAAGGAGGGGAGGCAAATCCAAATTACTTGAAAGTAAATTGCGGAAATGTAATTGCGGGAAAGTAAATGCTGAATTTAAATTGCGTAAAGTAAAGACATAATGTAAATGCGCAAAATAAATTCAGAGGTGGATGGATAAAACTTTCATTTCTAGAAGGGGAGGTTACAAAGCCTCAAATTCATGTGGGCAAAGCTCAAATGAGCATCAAAAACCTCAACACCTTCAAGGGAAGGAGGCTACCCCTCCACCCCTATTTATACTACTCTTGGGCCACCTACCACCCTTGGATGAGTCCCTCAACCCTAGAGCACTCATCTAAGGGCTAGGATTAACCCACACACACAGCCATGGAAGGGCTAACCCAAAACCCACACACATACCGGGTTTTCTTGCACGGTTTTCAAAGCATACTACCTAGACCCGCTAACCTATCAACTAGACCTCAATCCGACGGCCCTCATTGATCCACGCGGCATCTAGCTAGCATCAACTCTTTTCCTTGTCTTCTTGACTTGCCCGGACTCCGTCTCCGATCATCTTCCGGCGATCTCCCAACCGTCTGGACCTCCGACGCCTCGCCTAGTCCGGTCATCCTTCGCCTCACCATGACCTAGCACCGTCGCCCTGCAACCATCAAAAACAAGGAAACTCCTCACATAGCAATGCCCACAAAGATGTGCAATAAACCATCCAACTCATCACTACCGCGTCCATACGACCAGCATCGCCACTCCTGGCAGAGACAACTCAAATTGCTTCATTTTGAAAATCAATCCAAATCAAACTCAAACTTGAGCACACCTTGCTCAAATAAAGTCAAATACTCATCACAAACATGGATGGACCTCCACATGGTCCTTCAATCTCCCCCTTGATGAGTATATTGACAAACCACACAAAAGGCATAAATTTGAGTTTGAAGAAAATGAAGAAGAAAGCAATTTTTACTTGCAAAGTCAAACTTGGTCCAAAGATAGAAATTAGAACCATGACCAAGTTGACGAAGAGGAATTCAGATTTTAGAGTTAAATTTAAGAAAGAGCAAGTTTTCAATAAAAACTCTAAAATCCAACTAAACATGTCAAATGTGATTATGAGATTAAGATCCAACAGAAGTAGTAGCATAGTTTTACAAAGATCATAATAACCAAATAAGCATTCACATTTTTATCATTTTAGTGATGCCTTTTCTACGTTTTCTCCCCCTTTTGGCAATATAGGCATCAATTTTTTTTATGTATGCATGAAATGCAATTGAAAGAGCTTTGAAGATTATCCAATTGATCAAAATGGAAGGATATTACACCAAGCTTGTCAATTTCAGAAGATGACTAAACTAAGACATGTCCAAGTGCAAATACGAGCTTAGTTTTGAATATTTCATTTTTAGCAAGATTAGACAAGTGCAACACTTAGCTTTAGTTTCAAAAATAGAAGAATAGCCATGAAAGATCCAAAAGGCGACTAGAGGGGGGTGAATAGGAGCCAAATAAAATTTTCGAATAAATTCTCCCCCTAGAATTCAATCCACCAAAAGTCCAGAAAGAAAGAAGCTGAACCATCGATCGTGCAAATTCATGAATGAGGCTCCGGCCGCTTAAGGTCGGATGAGCGATAAAAAGCGCCTTTGGTCGGGTAACTCGTCGGATGAACGATCTTGCGAATCGCGTCGTCGATCGGTCGGATGAACAGTACTCCCGACCGGAAGTGGTCGGATGAACAGTACTCCCGACCCGAAGTGGTCGGATGAACAGTACTCGGGTGAGCAGTATCCCGACCGGACGAACAGTACGCCCGACCTGCGGAGGTCGGATGAACAAGATGCCAGGGTGAATAGTGCTCGGATGAGCAGTACCTCCCGACCGATGAGCGATGCGTCCGACCTACGAGGTCGGATAAACGATACCGGGTCGGATGAGCGATAAAATCAGCACGATCTTAAAAACGGAAATCGATGTAACTTTTGATCGGCTGATCCAAAAACAGTGAAACTTGGTGTGCACCTCCCTAAGGATGTCAGGAACCTATTTCAGTCATCAATCGAAGGAATTGATACCAAGGTTCCGTCCCTTTTCAGTTTAACAAATGCAACACCCAAAACAGAGTCACGAACACAGACTTCACCCCTAACTTGCTGGTGGGAGTTGATGGTCAGAATATCCTTGGATAACTCTCCACAAATCACAGCAAGTAAGTACACGAAGAAACAACCCTTCAAACAGATAGAAACACTATCTGAAAACTAGGCACAGAAATTGGTTTCTTCCAAAACTGAATAGAAGAGGTTGTAGATTGCCTAGATGATTGGGATATGATCTATAGAAGATTCATCCAGCAATCTTTCATCCTTGGCAATAAGAACCAGAAGCCAATCAAGACTAACGAACTGCAAGTCACACGTTTACGCACTTTACGAACACAGATTTACAACTTGCAACAAGAACGCAAGGATTGCCTAAATGATTGAAAGCACGAATCCAGAGAAGAGTTCATCAATCATGAATTTCAAAAGGACTCAAAAGCATGTAGAAGGAGATGAGGCAAATCCAAATTACGTAAAGTAAATTGCAAGTAAGTAAATGCGAATTTAGATAATGAATTTAAGTGCGTAATGTAAATACGTAAGAGAAATGAAACAAGAATATAAGTGAAGAACATTTCATTTCTGGAAGGGAGGTTTACAAAGCCTCACAACAAAGTGGGCAAAACTCAAACGAGCAGCAAAAACCTCAGAACCTTCAGAGAGGGAAGGCTGCCCCTACCCCTCTATTTATAGTGACCTGGGATCAATTCCCACCCATGGATATCTTGCTTCAATCCTAAGCCAACATCCAAGAGCCAGGATTTGATCCTTACACTGTCACTCTCAACAACTCTCAACTACTCACGTAGACTTTCCTCACTTGCTCACCACGTCCCCAGGGAGACACCCCTCTCCCTGTCTAGTAGCAGGCTAGGAACACCTACCACCCTTGGATGAGCCTATAAACCCTAGAGCACTCCATCAAGGGCTGAGATTTTACCCACTCACACAGCTATGCATGGGTTGACCCGAAACCCAACAACACAACGGGTTTTGCACGCTGTTCAAAGCATACCAACTTGACCCGCTACTCTCTCTTCCGATCGCGATCCAACGGTCCTCCTCGATCGAGCGGCTCCAAGTTAGCATCTCATCCATTCCTTTGTCTTCTTGGCTTGCGGCTACTCCTGGCCTCGGTCATCTTTGGCGACACCTGATCATCCGGACCTCGGCTCTCCCACTAGTCCCGATCCCCTCGCCTCACCATGACCTAGCTCCAAAGTCCCGCAACCATCATAGACAAGGAAACCACATCACATAGCAATGTCCAACAACACATATCCATCTCAACAGAAAGATATACACTTCTCGGCGGCAAAACCACGACCACACATGGTCCGACCATCGGTCTCCATCCGACCACGGACGACCATCGGTCTCCATCCCGACCACTCGAGGTCGACCACCGGTCTTCGTCCCGACCACTCGAGTCGACCATCGGTCTTCTTCCGACCACTCGGTCCGACCATCGGTCTCCGTCCCGACCACTCGGGGTCGGACGGTCGTCTCCGACCACCACGGCCCGAACCTCTGCGGGTCGGACAACCGGTCTCCGACCAACCAAAGACGACCACTCGGTCGACGGTCGTCTCCGACCACCAAAGCCCAGACCTCTCGGGTCGGACAACCGGTCTCCGACCAACCAAAGACTGACCACTCGGGGTCGGACGGCCGGTCTCCGACCAGCCAAAGCCCGACCTCTCGGTCGGACGACCCGACCACTCGGCCGGACGGTGGTCTCCAACAACCAAAACTCGGACCACTCGGATCAAACTCAAATTCAAGCACATCATGCTAAACCACGGTCAATTACTCATCACCATCAGGGATAGACCTCCACATGGTCTTTCAATCTCCCCCTTGATGAGTATATTGACAAACACCCGAAAAGGCATAAATTTGAGTTTGTAAAGCAATTTGATTGGCAAAACCAAATTGGTCCAGAGAGAAAGATATAAAATTATGACCAAGTTGGCAGAAAGAATTTAGAGCAAGACCATGAAAAGAGCAAGTTTTCAACAAAAGCTCTAAAAACCAATCATAAGTGTCAAATGTGATTATGATCCACAAGAGATAGCAAAGATTTACAAAAATCATAAGAACCAACATGCTTTCACATTTCTATCTCCTCCTTTTCTACATTTTAAATGATGTCTTTTTCTACATTTTCTCCCCCTTTTGGCAATATAGGCATCAAAATAGAATTTTCTCCCTCTTTTATGTATGCATGAAATGCAACCTAAGGGAGCTTTGAAGATTATCCAAATGATCATAATGACAAGATATGACACCAAGCTTATTAATCTCAGATTATAACCAAACTAAGACATGTCCAAGTGCAAATAACAAATTTTACTCATCAGCGAAGTTTTGAAAATGTATCATTTTTAGCAAGATTTGACAAGTGCAAAACTCAGCAAAGTTTCAAAACTAGAAGCAAAACCACTCAAGGATCAAATGGAAAACCTAGAGTTCAACCTACTCAACACTTTGGGAAATTTGAAGTGCATATAAGGTCCTTGAGCCCATTTTTTATCAATTTATGCAAATTTTCTTTAAGACTTGAAAAACATAGCGGGTGCAAATGTTTGACATTATTTGCATTCTTTACCCACTTATGTGTTTGATATTTGCATTTTTTGTTGATTGACTCAAGCCATTTTCGATCATCTCAAGAGTAACTCTTAAGAGAATGATCTTGGTCATACACAATATATTCCAAGTTCATCCCAAATGCAATGGGAGGCAGTCTCGAGAATATAAAGTCTTGAGATCAATTTTGCACAAAAGAGTCAATTTTTTAATTTTCAGTTTAGCACATATAAGCAATTCAAGGACTCAAATATGGATCAAGCAAATTTCACCCAAGTTGCTATAGGGACTCTAGAGAATTCCAAAATTTCACAATTCATGGTAAAAGCTCTTAGAGAAGAAACTTAGTAAGTAAAAGCAACATGTTTCATCAAGTTTTCATTTAAAGCTTTTAAGTTTTGATTTCAATGAACATTAGCTTGATAAATGAACTTGGATATATCTAAGCTAGTGATTTTCTTGAAAGATATAGCATGATGTATTTCACGAAGATTGAGTCAAATGCATAATAGACAAAGCTCATAAAACGAAAAATGCAGTCTAAATGCAATGCATGAACAGATTCCCAAACTCCCCCTCAACAATTGAATCAATTTTAAGCTCAAATCTGGTTAAAGTTGGGTTATTATCAAGATTAGGCATAAAGAAAACCGAATGAACTCAATAATAACCGAAAAAACAGAATGAGGAGAAGAAGTCGAGAAACGCAATCTTTGGATGGCTATTGAGCATAGATAAGATAGAAGAGATTCACTATGGCTCAGACTCGCTCTTATCTTCCCCAGAGACTGACATAGGGAAGCTGACTCTAGATCTCAACTAAGGAGTGCACACAGCACCACTGTCTACCAGGAGGCCACAAAACCTACTAGGCTTATAAGGCGTGAGGAACTCAACCTAGAGAGAAGAGAGAACTAATCACGCATGATAGCAACCTAAAGCACAAGATAAGAGGTCCATGCGAAGCATGCCAGAAGTCTAAGTGAGTGAACTCAACTCAAGAAAACAAGCCCAAAGTCACCCAGAAGAAGAAAGGAAAATCTGGAAGAGAATATATAGTACATAATATACAAACCAGCTCCCCCTCAAGATAAGCTATATGAGCTCATAAACCCAAGCTCAAATCCCCCTGAACACACTCTAAAACTCTCTCCTCACAAGAGATAGGTAGAAAGCTAGAGGAAAAGAGATAAGATCGAAAACCACATGGTCTCTAAGGAGCAAGACGGCTCAAGGTAAAAAGCAACCTAATAATGCTAGAAGTCTAACCAAAAGACTCTTGACAAAAAGGACACAAGCTCTACCTACAAAAGAACCACAACCTCCTAAGAGATCCATCATTATCATCAACATTTTCAGAGGTACTTACCTACTGCAGTGTAGAACAAGTAGTGGCAAAGGACCTGAAGTGGATCCTAAAAGCAGAGAAAGAGATATTCCTGCGATGATGGTCTCCTCACCAGAAAGCCTACACACATGCATCCAACAAATCTATGCTTTGAAATCAAGGTTAGGCGGATCCAGTTTCCTAGGCACGAAAGGACAAGATACATGAAAAGTGTGGCAAATGATCATCTAGAGCATGAACATGATGCGTAAGGTAATGTAAGATCATGTTCACAACCAAGCTAAAGATAGCATCAAGATCCATATATCCATAGACAACGGTGAAAACATATCCACATGATAAACAACGACAAGGTGCATCATAGCACTGTCATGCTTGGCATAAGAAGCTAAGCAAGGTGTATCACAGCAACAAAATGCTAGCGAGGATCATGTGCAAGCCTAGAAATACATGGATCAAGATACTACCTAAACATGGCAATGACCATGTAAATGAAGAAATACCATAATGAAGCACAACAACATGCTACTAGATATAACATGAGCAAGATAAATAAAGACAACCAAAGAGGATCATGCATAAAACAAACCAATTAGCAACATCAAGATCCATTTATCCATAGTCTCAATAACAATATTTACATGCTGCGAAAAGGCCCGTCAAAAGAAGACCAAACAAAAGGTCATGAGGACACAGCGAAGATGAAAGTAAATGGTGACCATGGACACAAAGATGAGAAGCTACTTATGGCAACACTCTATGCATGATGATGAATACATGCCATGAATGAAGAACACAAGCTCATGCAAAATAGGTATGAAGCATATAAGCATGAAGGACAATAAAAGGTGATCATGAACAATATAAGTCATACAGCGGCAGCTAGATCATATAACCCTAATCTCATGAAAGGCACTCACATGTAGCACAAAGTCTGACAAACAAAGTCTAAACAAGGCTAATCATGGATGTAATAGAAAATCGAGGTCATATAACCTAGATACTACTCATGACAAAATAAAGTAAATGATATATAGCACGTGCCCATAGTTAATACAAATGCTCATACCAAATGAACAATATCATGGACAAGATAAAAACAAGAAAATCACATGCTGGGAAAGAGCTCATGAATTTAGGATATAATACATGAAGCACAAAGATGGTTGGGGAAAACATGCTATGGCACAAAACAAGACAGACAAAAACTAACAAGACCTAGCAAAGTACATATAATACACATGGGAGCAAGAGCAATCACAACATGTCATGGAAATGATGATCACAAATATAACCGACATGAGGGTATGAGATAGCTCACCATGGAAGTGAAAGACCCCAATCTGTTATCATGAAGCTCAACACTTGTGGAGCGAAACACGAGGCAAACAAAGTTGAAAGTACATGCAGGTTAGCATGATGCTCATGATGGTCATGCAGGAAGATCCAATCCTCTAGAAACAAGCCGCAAAGGCCAACTCGGAATTCACATCGAGTGCCAACATTGAAAAGCGACAAAACGATCCTAGATGAGATTAGTAAGGATCAACATGACCAACATACTTACCTGCAACTCTTGCCGTGAGTGGGTACCTCGAGGAAAAACGAGGTCCACTACTTATGCACGGCGAAGATGATGCCTCAGGACAACTCATGGACTAAGAATCGAACTAAGAAAGGACAAGTCCACAAGATGACCCAAATCCACTCCACTAGGCAGTGATCATATCCTCAAGCTAGCCTCAAGCGACTCATGCCATGAAAAGGCAAAAGGCACTTAAAAGCATTATTGCATAGACATGACACAAGGAATTGACACAAGAGGAAAGATGACTCGATCTTGGGATAGAGAGAAGATCTGGGAACCCAATACTGAGCCACACGACGCCTCAGAGTACCAGTCACAGAAGAAGACTGGACTCAAGTGTCTCTCTGACGCTCAACTCTCACACGATCAGGAGCAACTCTGGTAGATAATCTAGGAGTTAAAACTGGGTTGGCCCGTGGTGCAAAAGCCGGACCATCCCAGTAAGGCTGCCTGGATATCCTACCGAAAAACACCCCACGCCGCTGATATCTATCTCGATGGGAAAAACGAGGAATATCAAGAGGACGGCGGAAAGACTGACTACGAACAGCTCCAGGACTAAAACTCGAAGAACTAGCATGAAAACCAAGTCATGGACGCTGCCCAAAAACAGGCGACTCTCTAACCTGTCTAGAAGCAGTGTGTGCCTTAGGAGCACTCAAAGTCTGGGGATGACCCTGAATACCCCAAAGAGCAGCAACACGCTCACGCCGAGTGATCTTGGCGTGCTGGCGTAAATCTACTAGGTGACCATCCTTCTTACGGAAGGTGCATGTGTACCGCCTTGCTAGAGACGGAAGCAGCGGGAGTAACACCCTTACAGTCAAGTCCTATGGACAACCCAGTGAGACCTAAACACGGTGGTGCTCACTCAGGGAGCTACCACAATCTCACCACTCTTGGAGCCGCGCACAATGGTGGGAGGATGCGCCGGCGTGCTCAAGGGATCAAATCCTAGACCTTGATTGAATCTACTAATTTTGGATTGGTCTAGAATAAGATTGAGCTTCTTCTTGCCTCCAACAAACTTCTCGAGAGTGCTCATAAGATCGGCAATCTCGGAAGAGAGAAGCACAAGAAGAACAGGGGAAGGAGAGAAAGAAGAAGAACCGAGAAGAGAAGATCTCTCAGCACGTGCTTTTTGTTCCCTTAGCACGGCTGCCTCAATCTTGAGGGACTTACAAGAAACGCAAGAAGCATCTCTAATCCTATTGGCTTAGTCTTCTAATTTCTTTCTAACCTCGACATGGATTTTATCCAAGTCATCCTTAACCCCAACACACAGCAGGCAACCAGTTTTTGACTTATCTAGTAAGTCCTTAGCAAGTTGATCACACTTGACATTCAAAGCATCATTGTCAAGTTTTAGTTGCCTCTGACCCTCACATGAGTATTGGGTCCTTAGAAGCATGCAATTCAAGTTCATCATTTCTAGCGAAAGCTTCTTAAGGTGTGAACTCATGGCATCAATTTCACAAGCAATTTAGGGCAATTAGCACAAGAAGGAGTAGAGTGAGCATGAAGAAAACTAGCCTCAACAGAATATCATCAATAGAACTAGTGCTAGCATTCTTCCTCCTAAGACCATCAAGTTCGGCAAGCACACTATCATGTATGGTCCTTAGGTTCTCCAACTCCACAAGAACGACATCACAGAGAACACGTCATCGGTGACTCGGGAGGAGAAGATCTAAGCGAAGCTAACTCCGAGTCAAGGTACCTACATCCTTTTCTAACTCGAAACACCTCGACCTAGCCTTAGCATGAAACTTGCCTAATTTACGAAAGCGACATTTAATTCGTCGTAGGTGGGTACCTCGTCCGAGTCATTTGTCAGACAAATCGGGTCGCTTGCTTCAATGGCGCTGCCATGAAGCACATCTTGGAGAAGTCGTCGCGCTCTTCTTCACTTGCGGTTCATCCTCGCCTTCCGTCGCTCCGTCTCCGAGTCGGAGAGCTCGATATCATCTAGCGGCGAGGACCCGATGAAAGAGCTTCTTGTTTTTGGCAAAGTTGTGGTACTTCTTCTTCGCCGGCTCACGAGCTGGGGCCTCGTTGTTGCGGTTCTTATCGGTGTAGTCGTTCTTGCCCGAACCGCTTTGTTCGTTTCTGCCCTTCTCCAGCTTGGGACAGTTTGCTCGAATGTGGTTGGGGCCACCACACTCGAAACAGGTGATCATCCCACCTCTCTTCCTCTCTCTCAATCTTTTGTATGCATATGAAAATTTGCGAGCAAGAAGAGCAAGCTCATTTTCTGGAAAATTTTCTAGTTGGTCATCGCTTAGCTCGCAAAGGGCGGAGAGAGAGAAACCAACAGAAGAATCAGAAAGAGAGGATCCAATGGGATCGGTGACCAAAGCCATCGACTGAGACTTCGTCTTCGCGAGTCGGCGTCGATCTCATGAGTCTTGA
This sequence comes from Otatea glauca, assembly GCA_036346275.1. NCBI lineage: Eukaryota > Viridiplantae > Streptophyta > Magnoliopsida > Poales > Poaceae > Otatea > Otatea glauca. Next base: position 14,896,912 of record CM070731.1, on the reverse strand, counting down.
GGCGGAATAAAGCCCGTCAAGAGTCAAGGTCGACAGTCGGTGGTGTCCTTGATGGTGGTCACTTTCATTTCCCAAACACGAAGATCGAGTGCGGTCAAGAAATGTCGAGCATTATCCGAGTCGGGGTATATGCAACCGATTGCTCGAGGTCGCTCGAATCTTTGTAAACCGACCAAAGCACTCGTCAAGACTCTCACCGTCTTTGTTCAAACTTGTTGAACTCACGCTTGAATTGATCTGTCGAACCGTCTTGATTTGGGTAGTGCCCTCATGGTAAGCATCGAGGTCACCCAAATCTCATGAGCGAAACGAAGGTGAGAAATCTGTCATACTCACTGCGGCTAAGACCACGTATGAGGATGTTCTTTGCCTTAGCATTCGCCTCAACGTCGACCATATTGCCGGCCGTGGCGTTCTCATCGCCAGAACCTCATGCGGGAGCTTCACCTTACGCCATATCGAAGCCACAGGCGATGATGTACGACTCCATCCGAGATTTCCAAAAGGAAAATCAACTCCAGAGAAAATAGGAGGCTTGGTGGAATACTTGTCCATCGCCATGGCTCTTGAGACCGGTCAAGATCTAGAAAGAGCGAAACCGGCTCGATACCAATTGAAAGATCAAAAGGCGACTAGAGGGGGTGAATAGGAGCCAAATAAAATTTTCAATAAATTCTCCCCTAGAATTCAATCCACCAAAAGACCAAAAGAAAGAAGCGAACCATCGATCGAGGCAAATTCATGAGCAGAGGCTCCGACCGATTAAGGTCGGATGAGCGATAAAAGCGCAGGGTCGGGTAGCTCGTCGGATGAGCGATCGCGAATCGGCCGGCGTCGATCTTGGTCGGATGAATGATACTCCCGGCCGAAGTGGTCGGATGAGCGATACTCCCGACCGAAATGGTCGGATGAGCGATGCTCGGGTGGCGATATCCGACCGGACGAGCGATGCGCCCGACTGCGGAGGTCGGATGAACGATGCCAGGGTGAATAGTGCTCGGATGAACAGTACCTCCCGACCGATGAGCGATGCGTCCGACCTACGGAGGTCGGATAAACGATACCGAAGTCGGATGAGCGATAAAATCAGCACGATCTTAAAAGCAATCGATGTAACTTTTGATCGGTGATCCAAAAGCAGTGAAACTTGGTGTGCACCTCCTAAGGATGTCGGAACCTATTTGATCATCAATCGAAGGAATTGATACCAAGGTTCCGTCCTTTTCAGATTTAACAAATGCAACACCCAAAACAGAGTCACGAACACGGACTTCACCCTAACTTGTCGGTGGGAGTTGATGGTCAGAATATCCTTGGATAACTCTCCACAAATCACAGCAAGTAAGTACACGAAGAAACAACCCTTCAAACAGATAGAAACACTATCTGAAAACTAGGCACAGAAATTGGTTTCTTCCAAAACTGAATAGAAGAGGTTGTAGATTGCCTAGATGATTGGGATATGATCTATAGAAGATTCATCCAGCAATCTTTCATCCTTGGCAATAAGAACCAGAAGCCAATCAAGACTAACGAACTGCAAGTCACACGTTTACGCACTTTACGAACACAGATTTACAACTTGCAACAAGAACGCAAGGATTGCCTAAATGATTGAAAGCACCGAATCGGAGAAGAGTTCATCAATCATGAATTTCAAAAAGGACTCAAAAGCATGTAGAAGGAGATGAGGCAAATCCAAATTACGTAAAGTAAATTGCAAGTAAGTAAATGCGGAATTTAGATAACAGAATTTAAGTGCGTAATGTAAATACGTAAGAGAAATGAAACAAGAATATAAGTGAAGAACATTTCATTTCTGGAAGGGAGGTTTACAAAGCCTCACAACAAAGTGGGCAAAAACTCAAGCGAGCAAAAAAACCTCGGAACCTTGGAGAGGGAAGGCTGCCCTACCCTCTATTTATAGTGACACAGGATCAATTCCCACCCTTGGATATCTTGCTTCAATCCTAAGCCAACATCCAAGAGCCAGGATTTGATCCTTACAACATCACTCTCAACAACTCTCGACTACTCACGTAGACTTTCCTCACTGCTCACCACGTCCCGGGAGACACCCTCTCCTGTCTAGTAGCGAGCTAGGAACACCTACCACCCTTGGATGAGCCTCTAAACCCTAGAGCACTCCATCAAGGGCTGAGATTTTACCCACTCACACAGCTATGCATGGGTGACCGAAACCCAACAACACAACGGGTTTTGCGCTGTTCAAAGCATACCAACTTGACCCTTCTCTCTCTTCGACCGCGATCCAACGGTCCTCCTCGATCGAGCGGCTCAAGTTAGCATCTCATCCATTCCTTTGTCTTCTTGGCTTGCGGCTACTCCACGGCCTCGGTCATCTTTGGCGACACCACGATCATCCGACCTCGGCTCTCCCACCTAGTCCCGATCCCCTTCGCCTCACCATGACCTAGCTCCAAAGTCACGCAACCATCATAGACAAGGAAACCACATCACATAGCAATGTCCAACAACACATATCCATCTCAACAGAAAGATATACACTTCATCGGCCAAAACCCCGACCACACATGGTCGACCAGCGGTCTCCATCCCGACCACGGACGACCACGGTCTCCATCCCGACCACTCGAGTCGACCACGGTCTTCGTCACGACCACTCGAGTCCGACCACTGGTCTTCTTCCGACCACTCGGGTCCGACCAGCGGTCTCCGTCCCGACCACTCGGGGTCGGACGGTCGGTCTCCGACCGACCACACCAGACCTCTGGGTCGGACAAGCGGTCTCCGACCAACCAAAGACACGACCACTCGAGTCGACGACGGTGTCTCCGACCAGCCAAAGCCCGAACCTCTCGGTCGGACAAGCCGTCTCCGACCAACCAAAGACCTGACCACTCGAGGTCGGACGATAGTCTCCGACCAGCCAAAGCCCGACCTCTCGGTCGGACGACCCGACCACTCGGGGTCGGACGGTGTCTCCAACAACCAAAACTCAGACCACTCGGATCAAACTCAAATTCAAGCACATCATGCTAAACCACGGTCAATTACTCATCACCATCAGGGATAGACCTCCACATGGTCTTTCAAGCCACTCTAAGGATCAAAAGGAAAACCTAGAGTTCAACCTACTGAACACTTTGGGGAATCTAGAAGAGCATACAAGGTCCTTCGGGCTCATTTTTCACTTAATGCAAATTTTGATTTATCATCATACAAGACATAGCGGGGTGCAAATGTTTGACATTATTTGCATTCTTTACCCACATATGTCTTTGTTTTTAATTTATTTGCATTTTCTTTTGACAACTAATTGACTCAAGCCGTATGCGACCATCTCAAGATGAACTCTCAAGAGGATGGTCTAGGTCAAACACGATGTATTCCAAGTTCATCCCAAGTGCAATGGGAAGCGGTCTTGTGAATGCAAGGTGTTGAGTCAATGTGCACAAGAAGAGTCAATTTTGTTTAATTTTCATTTTTAGCACAAAGATTCATGAGCATTTGAAGGACTCTAGCATGGATCAAACTAGTTTCACCCAAGTTGCTATAGGGACTCTAGAGAACTCCTAAATTTCTCAAATTATGGCACAAACCTCTAGAGAAGAAACCTAGCAAGTAAAAGCAACAAGTTTCATCAAGTTTTTCATTTAAGGCTTATTTCATTTTTAAGCTTAGCAAGTTAAATGAACTTGGACATACCTAAGCTAGTGATTTTCTTCAAATGATGTAGCATGGTGTATAGCATGAAGAAGAAATCAATTGCATAATAGACAAAGCTCATAAAACAGAAAATGCAGTCTAAATGCAATGCATGAACAGATTCCCAAACTCCCCTCAACAAATGAATCAATTTTAAGCTCAAATCTGGTTAAAGTTGAGTTATTATCAAGATTAGGCATAAAGAAAACCGAATGAACTCAATAACAACGGAAAAAGCAGAATGAGGAGAAGAAGCCGAGAAAGCGCAAAGCGGATGGCTATTGAGCATAGATAAGATAGAAGAGACTCACTACGGCTTAGACTCGCTCTTATCTTCCCATGGTGACATAGGGAAGGCGACTCTAGATCCCAACTAAGGAGTGCACACTGGACCACATCTCACCGGAGGCCCAATACCGCTAGACTTGTAAGGCGTGAGGGAACTCAACCTAGAGAGAGAGAGAATAGCTAATCACGCATGATAGCAACCTAAAGCACAAGATAAGAGGTCCATGGAAGGCATGCAGAAGTCTAAGTGAGTGAACTCAACTCAAGAAAACAAGCCCAAAGTCACCCAAAAGAAACACAAAGAAAAGTAAAGCTAAGCTGGAAGAAACATATAATACATAATATACAAACCAGCTCCCCCTCACGAAAGGCCGTAAGGCTCACGACTCCAAGCTCACTCCTCAAGGCAACAAATGAGCTATCCAAAGGCTTGGTGAAGATATCGGCTAATCGAAGGTCACTCTCTCTGATCGAAGCGCGATATCTCCCTTCTCCACATGGTCTCTAAGGAAGTGATATCTAATATCAATGTGCTTGGTCCGGAATGTTGCACTGGGTTTTTAGCAATGCAAATAGCTGAGTGTTGTCACGAGAAAAGTGGCACACTCTCTATCTCTAACCCATAGTCCCGTAAGGTCGATCTCATCCAGAGCACTGCTCTGACAATCGGCTGCGACAACATACTCGGCCTCGTGATGGGTGTGCAACCCGGACCGCTTCCTAGATGACTAAGAAACAAGAAAGTGCCAATGAATTGGCAAGTGCGAAAGTGCTCTTCCTATCTATCCTCTGACCCGAAAAGTCGGCATCGGAAAAGGCTCTAAGAGATAGACAAGAAGGCGAAGAGTACCAAATACCATAATCGGTGGTAGCACGAAGGTACTGAAGATGCGCTTGACCGCTTTGGCGGTGAGAGGCGCGAGGAGAAGCTTGAAATCGAGCGCACGCACACACAAAGAAAATGTATGTCGGCCTCGAAGCGGTGAGGTACAAGAGGAGCCGATCATGCTCAAACTCCTTTTGATTAGCAGGCTCACCATCCTCATCGGGCTCGAGGACAGAAGTGGTGGCCATAGGAGTCATCACCGGCTTCCCATCAGACATGTTGAAGCGCCTCAGGAGGTCACGGGTATATTTGCCTTGATGCAAGAAAGTACCCTCCCGAGTCTGCTTGATTTGGAAGCCAAGAAAGTGGCTCAATTCGCCCATCATACTCATCTCAAACTCTGTGCTCATCACCTCAGAAAACTGAGACACAAGTGAATGAGACGAGCCACCAAAAATGATATCGTCCACATAAATCTGGACAAGAAGAAAATGAGACTCATGGTGTCTGATGAACAGAGTTTTGTCTACTATACCCATTTTGAAGTCATGGCTGAGAAGATAAGACTTGAGCCTCTCATACTATGCTTTGGGGGCCTGCTTGAGTCCACACAAAGCTTTGGAGAGCTTGTATACATGACTCGGAAACTTGGGGTTCTCGAATCCTGGAGGTTGTTTGACATAAACCTCTTCCTCAATATAGCCATTGAGGAATGCACTCTTGACATCCATTTGATAGAGCTTGAAACCACGGGATGCGAGAGAATGCAAGCGGGATCCTAATAGCCTCTAGTCTAGCTACGAGGGCAAAGGTCTCCTCAAAGTCAAGACCCTCAACTTTGAGAAAAGCCTGTGCAACTAGCCTAGCCTTGTTGCGAATGACAACCCCATCCTCACTCTGCTTGTTTTTGAACACCCACTTGGTCCCAATGACATTATGACCAGATGGGGGCTCGACAAGCTTCCATACCTTATTCCTCTCAAAGTTCTCAAGTTCCTCATGCATAGCATTAATCTACGATTCATCGGATAATGTATGAGAAACATCCTTCGGCTCAAAGGAGGTAACAAAGGCAGAGTGGAGGCGGCCCGGACAAACTGATTTTGAGCGAGTGACCGGCTCAAGCAGATCACCAATGATCGATCGGTGGATGAGCTTCTGGATATGACGGGAGGACCGAGCGTAGTGGCCTCTACCTCATGCACAAAAGAGGTAGGAGCAGAGCCACTCGCTGAAGGAGAGTCGGAAGGCAAGGGCTGGTCTCCCTGAGGTGCAGAAATGGAAACAGGAGGCACCTCAGGTGTAGAGGGGACTGGATCTGGTGGAACACCATCATCTCCATCATCCTCATCTTCTACAAAGATGGTCTCGGAGGGATAAGAAGAGCCTGAAACATCAGGTCTAGCTCCTGAGCTAGCCTCATCAAAGGTCACATCACAGGTCTCTATGATCCTATGCGCATCAACGCTCCAGACCCTATAGCTACGAGAAGAAGTCGAGTAACCTAGAAAGATACCATCAGAAGAGCGAGACTCAAACTTATCTAGGTTACCAGACTTCAAAATAAAACACTTGCAACCGAAAATGCGAAAATGAGACACACTGGGCTTTCGCTCATACCTCAACTCATAAGAAGTGCGATGCAAATGTGCTCTCAAAAGCACGCGATTAGAAATATGGCAAGCAGTAGCTATAGCCTCACCCAAAACTTCCTAGAGTCTTGTACTCGTCTAGCATCGTCACAGCCATCTCAACCGGGTCTGTTCTTCCTTTCCACTACGCCATTCTGTGAGGCGTAGGGAGAAGAGAAGCGATGCTCTAAACCGGACTCCACAAAAACTCTCAAAGTAGGAATTCTTGAACTCCGTGCCATTATCACTACATTATAGCTCGTAATGCACACGGGAGCTCAATAGACAACCTCTTGATCAAACCCTGAAGTGAGAAAAGGTCTCATCCTTGAGGCCATGAAGAATACCCAAGAGTATCTAGAAAAATCATCAACGATGACAAGAACATACCACTTCCCTCCTGCTTGTTGCACTCTAGCCGGACCAACGGTGTCCATATGTAAAAGCTGTCTGGTGCATCAATCATCACTACGGTGGTGAAGGATGAGAAGCGATAACCATCTTGCCATGTCGGCAAGGAGAGCAAACTAAGTCTTTGACCATCTTGAGTTTGGGCAAACCCCGAATGAGATCGTGGCTGCTAACTCGGGTCAAATGATCAAAACCAATGTGACCAAGTCTCCTATGCCAGAAGGAGAGATCATGGGACTCAGAAGCAATCAAACATCGAAGAGAGTCTCCAGAAGAAGCAGAAAAATCAGCACGAAAGACTCTCCCAAATCTAGAAATCCCGCAAACTAACCCTCCTAATGAATCAAGGATTCTACAGGCATTACTCTTGAAACTTACCTCGAAAGAGTCATTGATAAGCTGAGAAACAGAGAGCAGATTGTATTGCAGCTTACTTACTAAGGCAACATCTTTAAGAATGAAATTTTTGTTAATACAGATGGTACCTTTAGCAATGACTCTACCTGAAGATGCATCCCCAAAAGTGAACTCATCACCGGGGGCTCGGACTAGGGAAGAGAACCAACGAGAATCTCCGGTCATATGACGAGAACAACCGGAGTCAACAATCCAAACATCGCCCTTCCCCATCCAACGAACCTCATCCGAGTCACTGTAGAGCTCGGAGTCGCTGATGTCGTTGGTGTCGGCCATGAAGCACATGCCGGAGAAGTCATTGCCGCCCTTCTTCTCTTGCGGATCATCCTCGCCCTCGTCGCTCCATGTCTCCGTGTCGGAGAGGTTGATGTCGTCAAGCGCGGCGAGGACGCGGTGGAAGAGCTTCTTGTTCTTGGAGAAGTTGCGGTACTTCTTCTCGTCTTGCCGGTTCACGAACCGGAGGCTTCTTGTTGCGGTTCTTGTCGGTGTAGTCGTTCTTGCCCGAACCGCCAACGTCGTTCTTGCCCTTCTCCAGCTTGGGACAGTTCGCCCGAATGTGGTTGGGGCCACCACACTCGAAGCAGATGATCATGCCACCTCTCTTCCTCTCTCTCACCCTCTTATATGCATGAGAAAACTTGCGAGCGAGAAGAGCAAGCTCATTTTCTGGAAATTTTTCCAGTTGGTCATCGCTTAGCTCGCAAAGGGCGGAAAGAGAGAAACAAATAGAAGGATCAGAAGAAGAAGATCCAATGGGATCGGTGACCAAAGCCATCGACTGAGATTTCGTCTTCCGAGAGACGACATCGATCTCATGAGTCTTGAGGCGGGAATAAAGCCCATCAAGAGTCAGAGTCGATAAGTCGGTGGTGTTCTTGATGGTGGTCACCTTCATCTCCCAAACCCGAAGGTCGAGTGCGGTCAAGAAATACCGAGCATTGTCCGAGTCAGGGTATATGCAACCAACTGCTCGGAGGTCGCTCCAAATCTTTGTAAACCGACCAAAACACTCGTCGAGACTCTCACCAGCGCGTTGATCAAACTTGTTGTACTCGCGCTTGAACTGGTCCTGCCTCATAGTCTTGATTTGAGTAGAGCCCTCATGGTAAGCATCGAGAGTTACCCAAATCTCGTGAGCGGAGCGAAGGTGAGAAATCCTATCATACTCACATGGCTAAGACCTGTATGAGAATGTTCCTTGCCTTAGCATTCGCCTCAACGTCAACCATATTGATGGCGTGACATTTTCATCGCGGGAACCTCATACGGAGTTTCACCTTACGCCATATCGTAGCCACAGGCGTGATGTATGACTCCATCCGGGACTTCCAAAAAGGAAAATCAACTCCATTAAAGATGGGAGGCTTGGTGGAATATTTGTCCGTCGCCATGGCTCTTGAGACCGGTCAAGATCTAGAAAGAGAAGAACCGGCTCTGATACCAATTGAAGGACCAAGATGGCGAACAGAGGGGGGTGAATGGTCGCAAATAAAAATTCCCCCAAAATACTCCAACAAAAACCTCGACAAGATCGCTCAAAGGAAATTATGGAAAACCAAAAAAACTAGACAACTATGTGTACCCCAAGCTTGCATGGATAAGTACCATAAAATATGTGGGAATTTTTGAGTCACAATCCTGGTTGTCTAGTGTCCAAGATAAAGAGGAATCAATTCAAACTCTTGCTTTTAGAAAGGACATCAATTCAAATCACAAAAGTCACTTTCAGAAAAGCAAAAGCAGAATTTTCAGAATTGTCCTCAATTTGCACAGGAGGTTGGTGGGTTTCTATAGCTCACAAAATTCTGAGAATATTTCACCCTATGAGCATCAGAGTCGTTAAGAACTCCACCAAATTTCTCCTCAAAAAGCATTACAGAAAAAACATGAAAAATCTAAGAACACAGTATGCTCAAGAACTTCGAGCAAAAAGTTTGGGGCTGGGTTTTCACCTCATGGCGCCCAAACGGTGCAACAAGTGAACTCCAAAATTTTTCTACAAGTGTATATCAGAGTCCCGCACCGCCTCCAATAAGAATCACTCAAAAAGGATTTTTCTATATTTTTACAAAAAGCAAACACTGACTGCTGCGCGAAAAACAAGTTCTGAACAAAGTTGGAACTTGAAAGAAAAGATGTTCTCTACTCAATCCAAGAGTGCAAAAAAGATGTAAAACCAAATGAACACACTCAAAACATCCAAGATCAGCAGCATTTAGAAGGAGGGGAGGCAAATCCAAATTACTTGAAAGTAAATTGCGGGAATGTAAATGCTGAATTTAAATTGCGTAAAGTAAAGACATAATGTAAATGCGCAAAATAAATTCAGAGGTGGATGGATAAAATTTTCATTTCTGGAAGAGGAGGTTACAAAGCCTCACATTCATGTGGGCAAAGCTCAAATGAGCATCAAAAACCTCAACACCTTCAAGGGAAGGAGGCTACCCCTCCACCCCTATTTATACTACTCTTGGGCCACCTACCACCCTTGGATGAGTCCCTCAACCCTAGAGCACTCATATAAGGGCTAGGATTAACCCACACACACAGCCATGCAAGGGCTAACCCAAAACCCACACACATACCGGGTTTTCTTGCAGTTTTCAAAGCATACTACCTAGACCCGCTAACCTATCAACTAGACCTCAATCCGACGGCCCTCATTGATCCACGCGGCATCTAGCTAGCATCAACTCCTTTCCTTGTCTTCTTGACTTGCCGGACTCCGTCTCCGATCATCTTCCGCGATCTCCCAACCGTCTAGACCTCAGCGCTCCTCGCCTAGTCCGGTCATCCTTCGCCTCACCATGACCTAGCACCGTCGCCTGCAACCATCAAAGATAAGGAAACTCCTCACATAGCAATGCCCACAAAGATGTGCAATAAACCATCCAACTCATCACTACGCGTCCATCGACCAAGATCGCCACTCTGGCAGAGACAACTCAAATTGCTTCATTTTGAAAATCAATCCAAATCAAACTCAAACTTGAGCACACCTTGCTCAAATAAAGTCAAATACTCATCACAAACATGGATGGACCTCCACATGGTCCTTCACAAACTCAATTTTGATTAAGGGAATATGGAATATGTTTATGAAAGGTGTGTCAGGTGTTGTCACACGATGTTGTTGAGTTGTTGTGACGTAATGTCTCAAATGATGTTGACTTGTTGATGGCACGTAGTGCATGATAATGAACTAGGGTGGTAAATAATTTAGATTGGGGTAAGTGGCATGGGGCATTATGCCAAGGTGTGCCATAATGGCAGATGGATTGTGGAAGTCTTGCCTCAGTCAACCTAAGGACTTAACCTTGCAAGCATTTGACCTGAGTCAAACATGCAACCACATATCTTGAATGGGACAAACCTAGCTGATTAATTTGCAATGTCTTAGCCTTGAAAGTACCAATGGTGGTGTGATTCTCAACTATATAGGTAAACTCACATGGCGTAAGAGGGAGCCCTAAGTGTGGTAACCAGACCTATCAGTGTTGAAACCTTAACAGGTAGGACTGGGTTAAAACAGAGCTTTGTAAAGGCTTTGTCATGAGTTACCTGTGGCACACCAAAGGAAATGTGCTAATATCAATTGCACAAAGAGACGATCATATCGTGTGGGTAAAGGGCATAACCTTTGAAGAGTGTAAAATCTATTCGGATAGAATTGCTTGCGGTATTGAGCAATGCTCGAGAATTATAATCAAGGGATAGATTTTGTAAAATGAAACTTGAAAATGGAGGCTGGATATCATTGGAAAGTTTGAAATATGATTTAGGGCTGGTAGTCATGTTTACTTGAGAAATACCAGAAAGTTATTATTTATTGTTATTTGTTTTATTGTCATTTCAATCTATTTATTGTATTCATTTGTAAATGTTGCTTTATTACAAAATAGTCCTATCAAACATTCATTTCGAATAAGCCTTGCATATAGTTATGTTAGACTTGTATTCTGTGCACAACTTGTTAAGTGCTTTATGTACTCACCCTTGCTAACAACAAAATCATCAGTTGAGAAAGAGTCTACACCAACTTTAAAAGAGGAGTACTACGAAGAGACGAATGTTTAGGTGCGAGTCTTGTCAGCTGCCTGTGGTGTACCGAGGGGATTATCTACATTTTCATTCCGCTGCAATTTTATTTGTTATCTTAAGTTTAGCCCTGTGTGGCATATTCATGTAAGGTTGACCATAAGGTCAGTCAACAGATTATAATTAATATATGAAGTTTGTTATTATGATTCCGCTGTGTATGATTATGATATTCATCTATATTTAGCCTATGTGCACTAACGTGATCTTGAACTAGTGCAATGCACACAGAGGGTTTGGATTTGTATATTCGGGTCCCGATAGACCATTGTACCAGGTGTGGGTTAAACTCCTTGTTTTAATAGTTAAGGTTTAGCTAGGGCAATTCTCTCCCTCAGCTGATCCTATCCATTCAATGCTGATCGGATGGCCGAAAAATTTGATGTGACGTGGCACCCTGGACTTAGCCCCTTTGTGCCTCCTGTTAATTGGTACTGGATACATGCATTTCCTTTTCGAAACGGGAATGCCAGAATTGAGACGCGAACAGTGAAGTGAAGCTGCGCAGCCTTGTCACGCAAAATCAGGAAGCCTAAGATTATTTAGCTGGACATAATATTTTTTTTGTAAATTTAGACCCAACACAAATTCTTTTACAAAAATAGTCTCTTCCCGAGCCACAGCATAGCAGTAGGATGCTGCTGCCGAGTCTAGGATGCTCACCACCTGGCTGCTAAGCTGGGGAAGCGCTGCAGCAAACGTATCGTGAACCAGTTGCCTATACCGCGGTCGGCCGGTGTTCCATAGGTCGAGGATCCTATCGTGGTATACAAGTGCGATAGGTGATACTGTGATAAGTGATACATATCATTTATTGTTACTTCTGTTATTGAGAAGACTATTTTTACAATTGTATATATAAGGAGTTCAGATTTAAAAAAACAAATGATACCATAAGCCAAGGTCCTCCCCCGACGTACACATGGAATCCCTCCTTTTTGTTTATGAAATTGTGAAATAATTAACCCTCTTATCTCCATACCAAGTCATCAACGTACACATGGAATCCCTCGTTTTTGTTTATGCTGTCCAAGTCTGCAAGAGAGTCGACTACTAAGTAGTAACAGGGAGAGCGAAGGTGACTGCAACGAGTACTGCGCTGGCTACCGATCGACAAAAGTTATTTCTCAGGTTCTTCAGTCCCTCTCGTTGGTCTATTGATTGATTTGATGTCTGCTCTTGAATCTTGTTTGATTTTCTGGCTGTTTCGTCTGAGATTGATGCCATGATATGCCTGCTTGTGTAGTTGACTCTAGCTAGGATTGCGAAAGAAATAACTACTCCAGGGTAAGCCTAAGATCCTCTCTCTCTCTCTCTCTGCATCTGTTGTTGGCTTCCCGGGGAGGTACGGAGAGGATGTGTAGTTTTACGAAATTTAGACTAGTTGTCTCCATTTTACCAAAATAAAAAAAGGAATTTTGGAATCTAGTGCTTTCCAGGTTTTCCATTTGGTAAAAATAAATCAGGGTTGGTTCCATCTTCCTTGCACGGTCAGCCTGCTGGGTCTACCTTAGAGAGGTGCTTCAACGTATCCTTGCATAGTGAAATTGGAGAAATCTTGATACACAACCAGGGTTGATTCTCCCAACTTACCTCTTGGATGTCTCGTCAACTCTTGTTGCTATTGTGATACATATTATGTTTCAAGGCAGACCGAGCTTGTGGTCTTCTAAGCCTCTAAACCGTTCTTCTTTTTTCAATTAGGCCTCTGAACAATTTTATCTCTACTACCGAATAGTTTGAGGTTCGAATCAACAAAATAATAATATAGCGGTGAAATGAAATAATTAAACGGATTAGAGTGCAATCTTGTAATCCTAGAATGATTAAATTTGTTCATCAGAAGAAGCACATATGGACAGAAGGCTCCTGGAAGCAGCCGCAACCGGTGATTCGAGCTCAATGAGCGAGTTGGCTTCACAGAATCCAAGCGTGCTGCTTGGAACAACTCCACAGGGGAATACCTGTCTCCACATATCCTCCATTCATGGTCAGGTGGGATTCTGTAAGGATGTGTTGGTGCTAAACCAATCTCTTGTCGCCGTTGTCAACTCGTATGGGGAGACACCACTGCTCACCGCCGTGACAAGTGGCCATGCCTCTTTGGCAACTGATTTACTCAGAGTCTGCTGTGTCGCACGATTGAGCGAGGCAATCTTGAAACAAGACAACGACGGATGCAATGTGTTGCACCATGCCATTCGCAGCGGCCACCGGGGCCTCGCTTTGGAATTCATAATAGCAGAGCCCGCCTTGTCACAAGCAGTGAACAAATCCAATGAGTCGCCCATGTTCATCGCGGCGATGAGAGATTTCACTGATGTTTTCCAGAAACTGTTGGAAATTCCTGATTCTGCTGATGCGGGAGCCCATGGTTGGAATGCTCTGCATGCTGCTGTGAGAAATGGGAATTCAGGTAAGAACCATGGAGTATAGTGGCATCAGGATTGTGAAACTTAAGATTATCTACATAATTGGTTCTCTAACATATTACTGTACTTACATACCTCCGTTTCCAAAAAAAAAAATCCGAAGGCTATCATCACTCCTTTGTTGTTAATCATGGTGCATGCCTTATTTGTTTGCAGATATTGCTAAAACAGTCATGGAGGCACGTCCTTGGCTGGCCAGAGTAGAAAACAAGGATCAGAATACTCCAGTGCAGCTGGCTGTACTTTGGGACAGGATTGACGTGCTACGGGTATTGTTGGAGCATGATTGGTCATTAGGGCATGTAGTTGGCTCACACGGTTTTGCTCTCCTTGTTACGGCCGCATATCGAGCTCATGTTGGTGCTGCTCGAGAGCTTCTTAACCATTGTCTAGATTCTCAGTACCGTATTGAAAGACCATGTGGAGGTCTATCCCTGATGGTGATGAGTAATTGACTATGGTTTAGCATGTTGTGCTTGAATTTGAGTTTGATCCGAGTGGTCAGGTGTTTGGCTGGTCGGAAACCAGTTGTCCGACCCCGAGTGGTCGGAGGCTTTCGCTGGTCGAGAGGGAGACCAGTCGTCCGACCCAGAGTAGTCTGGGCTTTGGCTAGTTGGAAGACCAGCCATCCGACCCCGAGTGGTCGGGACGAAGACCAGTGGTCAGACCCCGAGTGGTCGGGACGAAGACCAGTGGTCAGACCCCGAGTGGTCGGGCGAAGACCGATGGTCGGACCCGAGTGGTCGGGGCGAAGACCGATGGTCGGACCCGAGTGGTCGGGGCGAAGACTAGTGGTCAGACCTCGAGTGGTCGGGATGAAGACTAGTAGTCAGACCTCGAGTGGTCGGGATGGAGACCAGTGGTCAGACCTCGAGTGGTCAGGATGGAGACCAGTGGTCAGACCTCGAGTGGTCAGGATGGAGACCAGTGGTCAGGTCTGTGGTCGGGATGGAGACCAGTGGTCAGACCATGTGTGGTCAGGGTTTTGCTGGTCAGCATAGTGTATATCTTTCTGTTGAGATGGATATGTGTTGTTGGACATTGCTATGTGATGTGGTTTCCTTGTCTATGATGGTTGTAGGACTTTGGAGCTAGGTCATGGTGAGGCGAAGGGGATCAGGACTAGGCTGGGAGGCGAGGTCGGATGATCAAGGTATCGCCAAAGATGACTGAGGCCAGGGAGTAGCTGCAAGCCGAGAAGACAAAGGAATAGATGAGATGCTAATTTGGAGCTGCTCTGATCGAGGAGGACAGTTGGATCGCGTTCAGGAAGATAGAGTAGCGGGTCAAGTTGGTATGGTTTGAACAGCGTGCAAAACCCGTTATGTTGTTGGGTTTCGGGTCAGCCCATGCATAGCTGTGTGAGTGGGTAAAATCTCAGCCCTTGATGGAGTGCTCTAGGGTTTAGAGGCTCATCCAAGGGTGGTGGTGGTCAAGCACCTTTGAATATCTGAGGAGAGGGTGTCTCCTTGGGGGTGGCGGTGAGGAAAGTGTACGTGAGTAGTTGAGAGTTGTTGAGAGTGACAGTGTAAGGATCAAATCCTAGCTCTTGGATGTTGGCTTAGGATTGAAGCAGAACATCCAAAGGTGGGAATTGATCCCAGGTCACTATAAATAGAGGGGTAGGGGCAGCCTCCCCTCTGTGAAGGTTCTAAGGTTTTTGCTACTCATTTGAGTTTTGCCCACTTTGTTGTGAGGCTTTGTAAACCTCCCTTCCAGAAATGAAATGTTCTTCATTTATATTCTTGTTTCATTTCCCTTACGTATTTACATTACGCACTTGAATTCTGTTATCTACATATCGCATTTACTTACTTGCAATTTACTTTACGTATTTTGGATTTGCCTCATCTCCTTCTACATGCTATCGAGTCTTTGTTGAAATTCATGATTGATGAACTCTTCTCTAGATTCGGTGCTTTCAATCATCTAGGCAATCCTTGCATTATTGTTGCAAGTTGTAAATCTGTGTGTTCTTAAAGTGCGTAAACGTGTGACTTGCGTTCTTTGGTCTTGATTGGCTTCTGGTTCTTGTTGCCAAGGATGAAAGATTGCTGGATGAATCTTCTGTAGATCATATCCCAATCATCTAGGCAATCTACAACCTCTTCTATTCAGTTTTGCAAGAAACCAATTTCTGTGCCTAGTTTTCAGATGGTGTTTCTATTTGTTTGAAGGGTTGTTTCTTCGTGTACTTACTTGTTGTGATTTGTGGAGAGTTATCCAAGGATATTCTGACCATCAACTCTCACCAGCAAGTTAGGGGTGAAGTCTGTGTTCGTGACTCTGTTTTTGGTGTTGCATTTGTTAAACTGAAAAGGGACAGAACTTTGGTGTCAATTCCTTTGATTGATTATTGAAATAGGTTCCTGACATCCTTAGGGAGGTGCACACCAATTTTCACTGTTTTTGGATCAGCCGATCAAAAGTTACATCGATTTCTGTTTGTTAAGATCGTGATGATTTTACTGTTCATCCGACCCCGAGTACTGTTCATCCGACCTCTGTAGGTCGGGAGCACTGTTCATCGGTCGGGAAGTCTTGTTGATCAGAGCACTATTCACCCGAGCATCGTGGGGTCGGAGTCTCGTTCATCGGTCGAGTCTGTTCATCCGAGCACTATTCGCCCGAACACTGTTTATCCGACCACTTCCGATCGGGAGTACTGTTCACCCGACCACTTCGGTAGAGAGTCGTTCATCCGACCCCTTTAGGTCGAGTCGCATTCATCGGTCGAAGTCTTGTTCACACGGACACTATTCACCCAAACACTGTTCATCCGACCACTTCCGGTCGGGAGTACTGTTCATCCGACCACTTTAGGTCGGGAGTACTGTTCATCCGACCAGAGCTACCCGACCGATGCGCTTTTCTTGTTCACCCGACCTTAAGCGGTGAACCTGCATTCTTGAAATTGCCTGATCGATGGTTCAGTTCTTTCTTTCTGGTCTTTTGGTGGATTGAATTCTAGGGGGAGAATTTATTCGAAAATTTTATTTGGCTCCTATTCACCCCCCTCTAGTCGCCTTTTCGATCTTTCAATTGGTATCAGAGCCGGTTCTGCTCTTTCTAGATCTTGACCGGTCTCAAGAGCCATGGCGATGGACAAGTATTCCACCAAGCCTCCTATTTTCTCTGGAGTTGATTTTCCTTTTTGGAAATCTCGGATGGAGTCGTACATCACTGCCCAGGGCTTCCTGATATGGCAGAAGGTGAAGCTCCCGTATGAGGTTCTGGCGATGAGAACGTCACGGCCGGCAATATGGCTGACGTTGAGGCGAATGCTAAGGCAAGGAACATCCTCATACGGGTCTTAGCCGCAGTGAGTATGACAGGATTTCTCACCTTCGTTCTGCTCATGAGATTTGGGTGACCCTCGATGCTTACCATGAGGCACTACCTAAATCAAGGCGGTTCGACAGGACCAATTCAAGCGTGAGTTCAACAAGTTTGAGCAACCGCGGTGAGAAGTCTTGACGAGTGCTTTGGTCGGTTTACAAAGATTACGGCGACCTCGGCGATCGGTTGCATATACGACTCGGATAATGCTCGACATTTCTTGACCGCACTTGATCTTCGTGTTTGGGAAATGAAAGTGACCACCATCAAGGACACCACCGACACATCGACCTTGACTCTTGGCGGGCTTTATTCCGCCTCAAGACTCATGAGATCGACGTCGTCTCGCGGAAGACGAAGTCTCAGTCGATGGCTTTGGTCACCGATCCCATTGGATCCTCTCTTTCTGATTCTTCTGTTGGTTTCTCTCTCTTCACCCTTTGCGAGCTAAGCGATGACCAACTGAAAAATTTTCCAGAAAATGAGCTTGCTCTTCTTGCTCGCAAATTTTCATATGCATACAAAAGATTGAGAGAGAGGAAGAGAGGTGGGATGATCACCTGTTTCGAGTGTGGTGGCCCCAACCACATTCGAGCAAACTGTCCCAAGCTGGAGAAGGGCAGAAATGAACAAAGCGGTTCGGGCAAGAACGACTACACCGATAAGAACCGCAACAAGAAGGCCCCAGCTCATGAGCCGGCGAAGAAGTACCGCAACTTTACCAAGAATAAGAAGCTCTTTCACGGGTCCTCGCCAGATTTGGATGATATCGAGCTCTCCGACTCGGAGGCGTGGGCGGCGAGCGAGGATGAACGCAAGTGAAGAAGAGCGGCGACGACTTCTCGGCATGTGCTTTATGGCGGCGCCATTGAAGTAGCGACTCAGGCATGTCTGACACACGGATGAGGTACCCACCTACGATGAGTTAAATGCATACGTAAATTAGGCAAGTTTCATGCTAAGGCTAGGTCGAGGTGTTACGAATTAGAGAAGGAAGTAGGTACCTTGACTGGGAGTTAGCTTCACTTAGATCTTCTCCTCCCGAGTCACGATGACTGTGTTCTCTGTGATCTTTGTTCTTGTGGAGTTGGAGAACCTAAGGACCATACATGATAGTGTGCTTCTTGAACTTGATGGTCTTAGGATGAAGAATGCTAGCACTAGTTCTATTGATGATATTCTGTTGAGGCTAGTTTTCTTCATGCTTACTCTACTCCTTCTTGTGCTAATTGCCTAAATTGCTTCTTGAAATTGATGCCATGAGTTCACACCTTAAGAAGCTTTACGCTAGAAATGATGAACTTGAATTGCATGCTTCTAAGGACCAGTCGGCTCATGTGAGGGCTGTAGGCAACTAAAACTTGACAATGATGCTTTGAATGTCAAGTGTGATCAACTTGCTAAGGACTTACTAGATAAGTCAAAAACTGGTTGCCTGCTGTGTGTTGGGGTTAAGGATGACTTGGATAAAATCCATGTCGAGCTTAGAAAGAAATTAGAAGACCAAGTCAATAGGATTAGAGATGCTTCTTGCATTTCTTGTGAGTCCCTCAAGATTGAGGCAGCCGTGCTAAGGGAACAAAAAGCAAGTGCTGAGAGATCTTCTCTTTCTGGTTCTTCTTCTTTCTCTCCTTCCCCCTGTTCTTCTTGTGCTTCTCTCTTCCGAGATTGCCAGTATCTTATGAGCACTCTCGAGAAGTTTGTTGGAGGCAAGAAGAAGCTCAATCTTATTCTAGACCAATCCAAAATTAGTAGATTCAATCAAGGTCTAGGATTTGATCCTTGGAGCACGCTCGGCGCATCCTCCCACCATTGTGCGGCTCAAGAGTGGTGAGATTGTGGTGGCTCCCAGTGAGCACCACCGCGTTTAGGTCTGTTTGGGTTGTCCATAGGACTTGACCGGAAGGGTGTTACTCTGTTATACTCTCTAGCAAGGCGAAGTACACATGCACCTTCTGTAGAAGGATGGTCACCTAGTAGATTTACGCTTGAGCACGCCAAGATCACTCGGCGTGGCGTGTTCTTGCTCTTAGGGGTATTCGGGGTCATCCCGGACTTTGAGTGTTCCTAAGACACACCTTTGCTTCTAGATAGGTTAGAGAGTCGCTTTTTTTGGGCGCGTCCGGGACTCGGTTTTCATCTTTGGTTCTTTGAGTTTTAGTCTTGGAGCTGTTCGTAGTCGGTCTTTCGCCATCCTCTTGATATTCCTCGTTCTTCCCATCGAGGTAGATATCGTGGCGTAAGGTGTTTTACGGTAGGAGATCCAGCGACCTTCTTGGGATGGTCGGCTTTTGCACCACGGCATGCCAACTCGGTTTGACTCATAGATCATCTACTAGAGTTGCTCTGATCTTGTTAAGTCTAAGCGTCGAGAGACACTCGAGTCCAGATCTTCTTACGTGGATGGCGCTCGAGGCGTCGTGTGGTTCAAGATATTAGGTTCCCAAGTCTTCACTCTATCCCGATCTTGAGTCATTTTCTCTCTTGTGTCTTGATCGAGGTTGGTCGGATGGGGAAGGAGATGTTTGGATTGTTGACTCGGTTGTTCTCGTCATATGACCGGAGATTCTCGATGGTTCTCTTCCTAGTCGAGCCCCGGTGATGAGTTAATCACTTTTGGGGATGCATCTTGAGTAGAGTCATTGCTAAAGGTACCATCTGCATTAACCAAAATTTCATTCTTAAAGATGTTGCCTTAGTAAGTAAGCTGCAATACAATCGCTCTCTGTTTCTCGACTTATCGATGACTCTTTCGAGTAAGCTTCAAGAGTAATGCTGTAGAATCATTGATTCATCGGGAGGGTTAGTTCTTGGGATTTCTAGATTTGGGAGAGTCTTTCGTGCTGATTTTTACGCTTCTCAGGAGACTCTCTTCGATGTTTGATTGCTTCGAGTCCGTGATCTCTCCTTCCGGCATAGGAGACTTGGTCACATTGGTTTTGATCATTTGACCCGAGTTAGCGACCACGATCTCATTCGGGTTTACCCAAACTCAAGATGGTCAAAGACTTAGTTTGCTCTCCTTGCCGACATGGCAAGATGGTTCTTGCTTCTCATCCTCCAATCACCGTAGTGATGGTGATGCACGGACAGCTTTTACATATGGACCTTTGTTGGTCGGCTAGAGTGCGATCGGCGGGAGGGAAGTGGTATGTTCTTGTCATCGTTGATGATTTTCTAGATACTCTTGGGTATTCTTCATGGCCTCAAAGGATGAGACTTTTTCTCACTTGGGGTTTGGTCGATGGGTTGTCTATTGAGCTCCCGGTGCATTCTGAGCTATCTGCAGTGATAATGGCACGGAGTTCAAGAATTCCTACTTTGAGAGTTTTTGTGAGGAGTGCGGTTTAGAGCATCAGTTCTCTTCTCCCTCGCCCCTCAGCGAGAATGGTGTAGTGGAAAGGAAGAACAGGACCACAGTTGAGATGGCGGTCGATGCTAGATAGTCTGATACTCCTAGGAAGTTTTGGGCTGAGGCTATAGCTCTTTGCTTGCCATGTTTCTAATCGCGTGTTTTGAGAGCACATTTGAATCGCACTTCTTATGAGTTGAGGTATGGGCGAAAGCCCGGTGTGTCTCATTTTCGCGTTTTGGTTGCAAGTGTTTTATCTTGAAGTCAGTAACCTAGATAAGTTTGAGTCTCGCTCTTACGATGGCATCTTTCTAGGTTACTCGTCTTCTTCTCGTAGCTATAAGTGCAGGTGTTGATGCGCATAGGATCATAGAGACTGTGATGTGACCTTTGATGAGGCTAGCCAGGAGCTAGACACGATGTTTGAGCTCTTCTTCTTCCTCCAAGACCATTTTTGTAGAGGATGAGGATGATGGAGATGATGGTGTTCCACGATCCAGTCCCTCTACATCCGAGGTGCCTCTGTTTCCATTTACGCACCTCGGGAGACCACCTTTGTCTTCGGCTCTCCTTGGTAGTGGCTCTGTTCCTATCTCTTACATTCAAGAGGTAGAGGCCATACGCTCCTGGTCCTCCCGTCATATTGAGACGTCATCCTTACGATCGGATGATTGGCGATTTGTTCGGCGTGTCACACGCTCAAGAACGGCCTGTCCTCCTTCTTTCTTCACTCTGCCTTTGTTGCCTCCTTTGAGCCGAAGGATATTTCTCATGCATTATCAGATGAGTCGTGGATTAATGCTATGCATGAGAACTTGAGAACTTTGAGAGGAACAAAGTCCGCGACTTGTAGGCGCCCATCTGGTCATAATGTCATTGGGACCAAGTGGGTGTTCAAAAACAGCAGTGAGGATGGGGTTGTCATTCGCAACAAGGCTAGGCTAGTTGCACAGGGCTTTCTCGGGTTGAGGTCTTGACTTTGAGGAGACCTTTGCCCTGTAGCTAGGCTAGAGGCTATTAGGATCTGCTTGCATTTTACGCATCCGGGGCTTCAAGCTCTATCAAATGGATGTCAAGAGTGCATTTCTCAATGGCTATATTGAGGAAGAGGTTTATGTCAAACAACCTCCGAGTTTGAGAACCCCAAGTTTCAGTCATGTTTTCAAGCTTTCCAAAGCTCTGTATGGACTCAAGCGGGCCCCGATGCATGGTATGAGAGGCTCAAGTCTTATCTTCTCACCATGACTTTAAAATGGGCATAGTAGACAAAACTCATTCATCGGACACCATGAGTCTCATTTTCTTCTTGTCCAGTTTATGTGGATGATATCATTTTGGTGGATCCTCTCATTCTCTTGTCTCTCGGTTTTACGATGTGATGAGTCTGAGTTTGAGATGAGTATGATGGGCGAGTTGAGCTACTTTCTTGGCTTCAAATCAAGCGGACTCGGAGGTACTTTCTTGCATCAAGGTAAATATACCCGTGACCTCTGAGCGCTTTGATATGTCGGATGGGAAGCGGTGATGACTCCTATGGCCACCACTCTTGTTCTCGAGCCCGATGAGGATGGTGAGCTCTTGATCAAAAGGAGTTTGGAGTATGATCGGCTCCTTTTTGTACCTCACCGCTTGAGGCGGACATACATTTCGCTATGTGTGCATGCGCTCGATTTCAAGCTTCTCCTCGCGCCTCTTACCGTCAGGCGGTCAAGCGCATCTTCACGTACCTTCGTGCCACCACTGATTATGGTATTTGGTACTCTTCTTCTTCTTGTCTATCTCTTAGAGCCTTTTCCGATGCCGACTTTCTTGGTGTAGGATAGATAGGAAGAACACTTCGGCACTTGCCAATTCATTGGCACTTCTCTTGTTTCTTGGTCATCTAGAAAGCGATGCGGGTTGCAGATCCACCGCGAGGCCGAGTATGTTCTTTGCGACCGATTCTTTGTAGCAGTGCTCTGGATGAGATCGACCTTGCGGGACTATGGGTTAGAGATAGAGAGTGTGCCACTTTTACGTGACAACACTTCACTATTTGCATTGCTAAAAACCGATGCAACATTCCGGACCAAGCACATTGATATTAGATATCACTTCCTTAGAGCCATGTGGAGAAGGGAGATATCGCGCTTGAGTTTGTAGAGTGACCTCCGGTTAGCGATATCTTCACCAAGCCTTTGGATAGCTCCAGGTTTGTTGCTTTGAGGAGTGAGCTTGGAGTCGTGAGCCCATACAGATTATCTTGAGGGGGAGCTGGTTTGTATATTATGTACTATATATTTTCCTCCAGCATTTCCTTTCTTCTTCTGGGTGACTTTGGGCTGGTTTTCTTAAGTTGAGTTCACTCACTTAGACTTTTGGCATGTCTTCCATGGACCTCTTATCTTATGCTTTAGGTTGCTATCATGCGTGATTAGCTGTTCTCTCTTCTCTCTAGGTTGAGTTCCCTCACAGTCTTATAAGTCTAGCAGGTTTTGGGCCTCACAGGTAGGCAGTGTGCATGTGCACTCCTTAGTTGGGATCTAGAGTCGACTTCCTATATGTCATCACTTTGGGAAGATAAGAGCCAGTCTGAGCCGTAGTGAGTCTCTTCTATCTTATCTATGCTCAATAGCCATCCAGTCTTGCAGTTTCTCGACTTCTTCTCCTCATTCTATTTTTCTGGTTGTTATTGAGTTCATTCGGGTTTTCTTTATGCCTAATCTTGATAATAACTCAACTTTAACCAGATTTGAGCCTAAAATTGATTCATTTGTTGAGGGGGAGTTTGGGAATATGTTCATGCAATGCATTTAGACTGCATTTTCTGTTTTATGAGCTTTGTCTATTATGCAATTGATTCAATCTTCATGTAATGCACCTTGCTACATCTTTAAAGAAAATCACTAGCTTAGGTCTATTCAAGTCCATCTATCATACTAAGCTTGTTAAAATCTGAAAATTGAAAATCTTAAATGAAAAACATGTTGCTTTTTCTTGTTAAGTTTCTTCTCTAGAGGTTTTTACCATGAATTGTGAATTTATGGAGTTCTTTAGAGTCCCTATAGCAACTTGGGTGAAACTTGCTTGATCCATATTTTAGTCCTTCAAAATTGCTCATATGTGCTAAAATAAGAAAAACTTGACTCTTTTTGTGCAAAATTGAACTCAACACTATATATTCTCGAGACTGCCTCCCATTGCACTTGGGATGAACTTGGAATATATAGTGTATGACCAAGATCATTCTCTTAAGAGTTACTCTTGGGGTGATCGAACATGGCTTGAGTCAACCATTAAGAAATGCAAATAACAAAAACATAAGTGGGTAAAGAATGCAAATAATGTCAAACATTTGCACCCCGCTATGTCTTTTAAAAAATCAAAGAAGAAGAATTTGCATGAATTGAAAAATGAGCTCGAAGGACTCTATATGTACTTCAAGATTCCCCAAAGTGTTGAGTAGGTTGAACTCTAGGTTCTCCATTTGATCCTATGAATGGTGCTGGCTTCTAGCTTTGAAACTTTTGCTAAGTTTTGCACTTGTTCAAATCTTGCTAAAATAAAATCTTGTAAACCAAGCTTGTGAGCAAAATGAATTTGTTCTTGGAGACATCCTAGTTCAGTCATTTTCTAAATTGACTAGCTTGGTGTCATATCTTGTCATTGCGATCAATTGGATAATCTTCAAAGCTCACTTAGGTTGCATTTCATGCATACAGATATAAAGGGGGAGAAATCAAAAAAAAAATTCATTTTGATGCCTATATTGCCAAAAGGGGGAGAAAATGTAGAAAAGGCATCATTTAAAATGTAGAAAAGGGGGAGATAAAAATGTGAAAGCTTGTTGATTCTTATGATCTTTGTAAATCTTTGCTATCTCTTGTGGATCATAATCACATTTGGCACTTATGATTGGTTTTTAGAGCTTTTGTGGAAAACTTGCTCTTTTCATGGTCTTGCTCTAAAATCTTACTGCCAACTTGGTTATGATTTTATATATTTCTCTCTGGACTAAGTTTGGTTTTGCAATCAAATTGCTTTACAAACTCAAATTTATGCCTTTCGGGTGTTTGTCAATATACTCATCAAGGGGGAGATTGAAAGACCATGTGGAGGTCTATCCCTGATGGTGATGAGTAATTGACTGTGGTTTAGCATGTTGTGCTTGAATTTGAGTTTGATCCGAGTGGTCAGGTGTTTGGCTGGTCGGAGACCAGTTGTCCGACCCAGTGGTCGGAGGCTTTCGGCCGGTCGAGAGGAGACCGGTCGTCCAGGCCAGTGGTGCAGGCTTTGGCTAGTTGGAAGACCAGCCATCCGACCCCGAGTGGTCGGGACGAAGACCAGTGGTCAGACCTCGAGTGGTCGGGACGAAAACCAGTGGTGAGACCCCGAGTGGTCGGGATGAAGACTAGTGGTCAGACCTCGAGTGGTCGGGATGGAGACCAGTGGTCAGACCTCGAGTGGTCGGGATGGAGACCAGTGGTCAGACCTCGAGTGGTCGGGATGGAGACCAGTGGTCAGGTCTGTGGTCGGGATGGAGACCAGTGGTCAGACCATGTGTGGTCAGGGTTTTGCTGGTCAGCATAGTGTATATCTTTCTGTTGAGATGGATATGTGTTGTTGGACATTGCTATGTGATGTGGTTTCCTTGTCTATGATGGTTGCAGGACTTTGGAGCTAGGTCATGGTGAGGCGAAGGGGATCAGGACTAGGTGGGAGAGCCGAGGTCGGATGATCAAGGTGTCGCCAAAGATGGTGAGGCCGGGAGTAGCTGCAAGCCGAGAAGACAAAGGAATGGATGAGATGCTAACTTGGAGCTGCTCTGATCGAGGAGGACCGTTGGATCGCGGTCAGGAAGATAGAGTAGCGGGTCAAGTTGGTATGGTTTGAACAGCGTGCAAAACCCGTTATGTTGTTGGGTTTCGGGTCAGCCCATGCATAGCTGTGTGAGTGGGTAAAATCTCAGCCCATGATGGAGTGCTCTAGGGTTTAGAGGCTCATCCAAGGGTGGTGGTGGTCCAAGCACCTTTGAATATACAGGAGAGGGGTGTCTCCTTAGGGGTGGCAGTGAGGAAAGTGTCGTGAGTAGTTGAGAGTTGTTGAGAGTGACAGTGTAAGGATCAAATCCTAGCTCTTGGATGTTGGCTTAGGATTGAAGCAGAACATCCAAAGGTGGGAATTGATCCCAGGTCACTATGAATAGAGGGGTAGGGGCAGCCTCCCCTCTGTGAAGGTTCCGAGGTTTTTCTTTGCTCATTTGAGTTTTGCCCACTTTGTTGTGAGGCTTTGTAAACCTCCCTTCCGAAATGAAATGTTCTTCATTTATATTCTTGTTTCATTTCCTTACGTATTTACATTCGCACTTGAATTCATTATCTACATTCCGCATTTACTTACTTGCAATTTACTTTACGTATTTTGGATTTGCCTCATCTCCTTCTACATGCTATCGAGTCTTTGTTGAAATTCATGATTGATGAACTCTTCTCTAGATTCGGTGCTTTCAATCATCTAGGCAATCCTTGCGTTATTGTTGCAAGTTGTAAATCTGTGTGTTCTTAAAGTGCGTAAACGTGTGACTTGCGTTCTTTGGTCTTGATTGGCTTACGGTTCTTGTTGCCAAGGATGAAAGATTCTTTGGATGAATCTTACGTAGATCATATCCCAATCATCTAGGCAATCTACAACCTCTTCTATTCAGTTTTGCAAGAAACCAATTTCTGTGCCTAGTTTTCAGATGGTGTTTCTATTTGTTTGAAGGGTTGTTTCTTCATGTACTTACTTGTTGTGATTTGTGGAGAGTTATCTAAGGATATTCTGACCATCAACTCCCACCAGCAAGTTAGGGGTGAAGTCTGTGTTCGTGACTCTGTTTTTGGTGTTGCATTTGTTAAACTGAAAAGGGACAGAACTTTGGTGTCAATTCCTTTGATTGATGATTGAAATAGGTTCCTGACATCCTTAGGGAGGTGCACACCAATTTTTACTGTTTTTGGATCAGCCGATCAAAAGTTACATCGATTTCTGTTTGTTAAGATCGTGATGATTTTACTGTTCATCCGACCCCGAGTACTGTTCATCCGACCTCTGTAGGTCGGGAGCAATGTTCATCGGTCGGGGGGTACTGTTCATCCGAGCACTATTCACCCGAGTACTGTTCATCCGACCTATGTAGGTCGGGAGTACTGTTCATCGGTCGGGGGTACTGTTCATCCAACCACTTCCGGTCGGGAGTACTGTTCACCCGACCACTTCCGGTCGGGAGTACTGTTCATCCGGACACTTTAGGTCGGGAGTACGGTTCATCGGTCGGGGGTACTGTTCACATGAACACTATTCACCCGAACACTGTTCATCCGACCACTTCCGGTCGGGAGCACTGTTCATCCGACCAGAGCTACCCGACCAGTGCAGTTTTTACTGTTCACCCGACCTTAACTGGTCGGAGTCTCTGTTCTTGAAATTGCCTGATCGATGGTTCAGTTCTTTCTTTCTGGTCTTTTGGTGGATTGAATTCTAGGGAGAGAATTTTTTCAAAAATTTTATTTGGCTCCTATTCACCCCCCTCTAGTCGTCTTTTCGATCTTTCACGTATGGAGACTGGTTCGACATGTCTTCATGCAGCTGTGATGGAAGGTCATGCAGAGTTCGTTGGATTTATCGTGAGGGCACCGCAGTTTCGGAAGCTTGTTAACATGCGGGATGAGGACGGAAAAACTGCTCTGCATTATGCTGTCAGCAATTGCAATCCTGAAATCGTTGCTGCTTTGTTGTCTGACAAAGACATAGACACCACAATGCTTGACGACCGTGGTCTGCCAGTAATTGATGAGGAACTATACAATTCCACGGGTCATGCCAGGACATTAAACTTGGTATGGTACAAGTACCCAATCTATTTCGATCAATATATAGGTCCTGTGAAACCTTCTTTGATAAGTTGCTTGATACTTTACTTTATTATTTACATCTCGTTGTTTGATGCATTATGGGTTATTCCTAGGCTTTTGAGATGTGATAACATTTCCCAACTTACTACTGAAATGTTTTTATCATCACATTTTCTAACTTAATTAAATACACTATTATAAACGACACTATTAATCATACAGTCGCTGAGCTTAATAATTACATTACGGTGAGTTTCATTTGTGCCTTTCTTTTATTCGTGCAGAACAAAGTCTCCATGCTTATATTTAAAGCTGATCCCCTGGCTGAAACTTCTATGTACCTTCTCGAGGCCAAGAAGAGAGTAGCCAATAAATCAAGGATGTCAAGTCGCTGACTTACACAAGCAACACTTCTCTGGTGTCATCCTCATCGCTGACTTACACAAGCAACACTTCGCCGCTGCCTTCACCTTGCCTGGAGGATACATTGGCATTTGCAACCTTGGCAATGTGCTCCTTGTTGTTGCCGTCATATACGTCGTAGCAAGGTGGGAGGATTTTGAGTTCCTGCTCCATTACAGGTCCTCTAGGGCCTCTACCAAGAAACTTATGTTGTTTGCGTACGTGGCAACCACCGTGGCATTTGCAACCGGTTTATACACAGAGGTGGCCCTCGTATCCTGTGGTTGGCTATCGGAATTTGTTGCCTATCAGTTATGTTGCCGGTTGTAACTAAACTTATGTGATTTCGGTTGGGTCGTGCTTTCAAGTCAGAGCTTCTCGGTATGGTCTAGAAACACGTCAATTTGTTTCGTTAGTTCTGTCTCCTTTCTGTTCTACATTTTTTCCTGAATTTATGTATGTTGTTTGCATGTGGGGGCCATATTCTAAATTCTGAAATTTCATATAAAACCTAAACTATGTGTACTTTGAACATGGCCCTTTTTAAAAAACTTGGGTTTTTTACAAGTTGGTTTTGCTCATGGGAATCTGTGCACCTGAATACGGAGGGCACTCAAATGAGAGGTAGTGTCTCTACTGGCCACGTGATCTATTTTTATATTTTGTTTGTATTTTATAAAAATACCACTCAACATGTACTCCCTCCACGCATAAGTCCTCAAATCCCAACTTTTACCACTAATTTATTTTATAATATATTTATGAAACCCAATAAAATTAAAATATTGTAAAAGTATCTTTTGAAACGAATCTATACATATGATTTCATATATCCAATCTAAATATTTAAAAACATATCGATTGTTAAATTTTCAAAAATTTGACTGCACGCAACTCAAAACAACATATATTTGTGACTGGAGGGAGTACCATCTATGTTATGGGGGGGGAGATATCAGGTACAAATGGCCACTTTTGTGAAAATTATAAAAATACCAATAAAATCGAAGTAAAAATTCTCAACTATTCTAAAAAATTTGTCAAATATAGGTAAGGATGCGGTATAGACATGTCCAAATGTCGGGCCAACCGGGCCTGGAAAAGGCTGGCGTGAAATGGCCAGGCCCGAGCCCTTCCTGACATATGCAAAGCCCGAAGCCCAAAAAAGTCTGATTTTCATATTTTTGTAATACAAATATTCTTATTTGTAACATCCCAAAAACTTTTAAAATCTATATTATGTTCTGAAATCTTCTCATTTGCATTTTCTTACTTTTTCAAGGATTTTGTGGATTTAAGAAAATTATTTTCATACATTCGACTGATGTCCTCGAATTTTTAAAATTATTTAAAACATGCATGGAGTGTGGAAATTATTTACTTGGGTTATAATTAATCTCAGAAGCCACTCCCGAAATTTTCAAACTATTTGGATGTGACGACTCGAAACTCAATAAGGTCATCATTTTCGCACAACTACCTAGAAATTCAGTTACAGACAGAAATTATATCTCACCTGCTTACGAGAGCGGAAGAAGGTCGCATAAAGTAAAACATGGCCTACTGGCTGTAATTATAAAGAGCATTGTAGGCCACTAGCCCATAGTTTAACTTACAAACCAGGGATTGAAATCCCACAGGAAAGGCCTGAGTGCGGTCGTGACCCTAATACGTCAACGTTGCTAAAGTCATATTCCTTCGAGAGCGTCCCTTCTAATATATAGTTCAACAAGCAACAATTGTATATAAAAATCGTACTTCGTGAGACTTTTAAACAAAGGTATAATATGCAACGCTATGCCAAAGGAATAGCTATCTTACCATGTTCTCAAATTTTGCATTAAGCAACTTTTCTTTCACAATAACAAATAGTAGGTTGTAAGTAGAATGTTTTAAAAGCATTTGATATTTGATAACAAGTAATAAAAGAGCATATGTAATAAATATAAATACATGGTGTCCTACCATAAACATTTAACCACAACAAATTCCTTCTTGCCGAACAATACTCGGTCCTTAGTGACTCGGGCAAGACAACACATACCCACATCAGCATTGGTCTCCACAACCTTTCACCCAATCCTAAAACATATTTTCCATTTCATTTCTTAGCCAAAATATCAGAGGTACTATCTCTAGACCATAACTTAAATATATATCATATGAATATTTCGACCATAGTCTAGTGCAGTGTACATGATTTTAGTATAAGTAGGACTAAGCATCTATCATACGTTGCTCCAATTTTCCATAGATAATTATTCAAGTACTGGATAATAGTTACTAAGTTGTCAACGGTGGATTAATAGTTTATCAAGGTAAGGCATATGCAACAATTGGACATATCTACCATTTCCATTAATATAACCATTTTTTTATCGAAAATACACGCATGCATAAAATTTTTGAACATAACATAAATAATAGTGAAATATGCGATCAACATCATCAAAGAGGTCCTTGCCTTGCTCGTTGAACACTTGGTCTTGCACGTGTTGATTGGAATACCATTTACATCATCATAGTCCCAGACATCTCCTATGGTCCCACGATTCGCGCACACACTCCCAAGTTAACATAACATACAAGCAATCAAATCCAAAGTTACTATTCTTAGGATACAAACAATATATATACAAGTATTACACAATGGGTTATGCATATGAGAATGATGCATGAGAACTATGCTTATGAGAAGGATGCGAGAGCCAACTTCCAACTCCTAGGACAACCACTCAAAACAACATGCACCTTGCATGCAAGTCATATCCTTCACTAGATGCGGTAACATACTAGGGATCAACCAATTTGACATGTATATCTTACAACACAATATCCACCAAGGTTTCTTACTATGCATAATCTCATGAATTATAGATCATAGGATGACCAAATTAATATATTTCCTTATTGACCGAACTCATATTATTCCACTTATATAATCCAACATGTTATTGACCGAACTCATATTATTCCACTTATATAATCCAACATGTAACTGTACAAAACTCACTAAATTAATTGCATGTGGCTGTGATCAATTCCAACAATCATAATTTACTATACTACTTATGCTAGTGCTAATCGTCTAGTTGTACCAATCTCATGCAATCTATAATTGTACATACTAAAATTCAACTGATCTAGGTGTACGTATCCATGCAACCCTTTAAATGAGACTTCAAAGTTGATCCCGTACTCCCCATTCAATAGCTCATTGATGACTTGTACATGTGCTCACTATA
The DNA here is from genome assembly GCA_036346275.1 of Otatea glauca. NCBI lineage: Eukaryota > Viridiplantae > Streptophyta > Magnoliopsida > Poales > Poaceae > Otatea > Otatea glauca. The sequence goes on along the minus strand of CM070731.1, from coordinate 14,865,909 downwards.
TTGAATTAATCATGCATGTGAATCATCAGTTTAGTCATATCTATACCAGCATGATTAACCCATAATCATACATTTAGAAATTCTAAATTGAGGGTGTAGACCTTCTCCAATGGTGCAAGTCTAATATTTTGGTACATACAATTCATCCTCCAATTTGCATGGTGTTCCAATCCAATTGTATAGGGTCAAGTAATCAATCATTGACTCCTTATATATTCAGCAGATATGACCCATCTAACTATCATTTAAAATATCCAATCCAATTGCATATGTGTTGCTCAAATGGCTCACAACCATTGATTGAATATGCGGGTACCATTTTCACAAAATTAATCTTGTATGCTAAGCACTAATTTAGTCATATACACCTTAATAGGATCAATTAACTATAATTAAGTTCCATCTAAATTAAGAAGGAAAATTCCACTGATGCAACATAAATGTATAGGTCAACCACCAATTTATATGTCTAGTAAATCCATCTATCGACAATCTTGCAACCACTAAATCGATTTGAGATGAAAACTCCCACAAATTTAACATGTAATACTTACTAACCAATTTCTAGTTGATTCCAATAATACTAGCCTGTGACCAAGTAATCTACACAACCAAATAATCCGACACCCACCAACTAACAAACAATATTTCACTACGTCGATCAAATTATTCATGTCAAGTAAAAAGCACTACATATTCATGCACCGAACAATTAAGGCCTAACAGGAGGTTGTATTGGTTGCAAGCCCTCAAACTAATTTTTACTACATACATGCATAGATGTGTCATGGTCAGGATTTATATGCAACGTACACTACTAAAATCTAGGCATATGAAAATGTGGATGACTATGAAATTTACCATGAGCATCAAGAACGAATAAATCCATTGTAGAAAACTCCTTGACCGCATGTGAACGAAAATCGAATCGATCGCCAGAAGTCCAGCTCCTCCCACTTTTTCTCTTTTCTTTTCTTTTCTTTTATCTTCTCTTCTTTCCTTTTTCTCTATTATTTTTTCTTGCTTTCCTTTCCTTTTCTTTTTTCTCCTTTCTTTCCGTTTTTCCTTTTTTCCTTTCCAACCTTCTTTCATTTCTTGTCTATTCTTTCTTTCTTTTTTCTCTTTCTAGCCGCACACTTCCTTCTACCTTCTTCCTCCACCTTTCTCCTGGATGCCAGTGCCTCTGTTTCCTCCAGCTTCCTCCTTTCTTCTTCTTCTTCTTCTTTCTTTCTTTCTTCTCCTCTTTTCCCACTGACCCAGTGTAACATTCCAATTTTTGTCTCTTTTAAGATGTTTTTATGCTTTTTTCCCCTCAAAATTTTTCACAATTTTATTTGTTAATTAAAGGTTAATATAGGATTTTCCAATAAAAATGATTTGTTATGATTAATGCTAAAGTGAACAATTGTCGAAATTATTGTATATTGGTTCTATATGTTCTAAAGTATTTTATAGAACTTTTTGGAAATTTTTTGAGTGTATTTGTTATTAATTTGGAGCTTATTTGCATTTTCTTTATTTTGTAAAAGAAAAAATAAATAAAATACTGGAAATATAATTGGCTGAATCCTAGACCCGATGTACCAAGCTTTCAGTCTAGTTAGCCTAGTTCTGTGGCGCAGCCTAACCTGCCAGCCCGCATAGTGTGTGTTGCTAACAGGTGGGGCCTACTTGTAAGAAACATTGTTCATCGTCTTCAAGTTAGACTCTCTCCATGTCGTGCACGCACGCTGACTTCATTGTGTGTCGGGTGCTACATGCACAGCCAGGCTGGTATAAAGGGAGCACTAGAGTTGCCTAGGTTTCCTTGTCCAAAGCCCTAACCCTAGCCATAGAGTTTCTCCGTCGTTGCGTTGGATTTTGAGTTTCTCCTTGGGCACCACTGCTAAGGTGTTCTCCGGATCCTACCATCGATGGTGAGTCCGTGTTGGCTTGGTTTTCAACCCTAGTTTCTCCATACTGTGTTCTACCCGGTGCGTTCCTTCTTGTCGCCAAAGCATTACCAGTGGTCTGTGTCACTGAGGAGCTTGTCACCACCGTTGCCTTCGTGGTCATCATCATCGCTAGATGTCACCGTTCATTGCAAAGTTCACGTCACCTTGTATGTCGTGTCAAGGTAGTGTTAGAGGCATGACCCGGTGGAGACAAGGAGCTGTCTGTGAAGCTTTGGTGTTCGTCGTGGTTCTTCATCATGGTTTTGTCGCTGTAGCCACGTCGACGGTGACTATTGGTCCCCATGCCAGTATGCTTCAGGTTTGTGAGGGTATCCACATCAGGTGGCACCAAAACTGAGGGTGTTGTCGCGCAGTGGTTCGTCAGTTAGTCGATCACCGGAGAGCACCTCCGCTCACATCATCATCCCCAGCAACAGTCGCCGACGTGGCAAGCCACGTCAGAGCGACATCAGTGCCACATATGGGTGAGTTAGTAGCCACGCAAGCCATGTCAATGATATGTGAGGTCCACATGTCAGAGAGTCAAGGCGTGCACTGTGTACACCGTGGACTGCGCATAGTGTTTGTGGACTTGGTCCATAGACCAAGGGCCCACATGTTAGCCTCTAGTTATTTTTGGAAGTTTGGCAATTAATTAGAAAATAGAAAATCCAGATGGCCCACAAGTCAGTCCCTCAAAGAGGAATGTTCTTGGAATATTCTCATTTCTCTATCTTTTTCCAAGATTTGTTTGTTTAATGAATCTTTAAAGAGTCCGTTCTCTTTCATACGATCTCTGATTGAATTTGTTCAAGTTCCTAAATTCATCTGAAATGAAGCTCTACAACTAGTATATTTTATTGGAGTTGTTTTTATTTCTAATTTGCATTTATTTTATTTTTTTCCATTTGTTTCGCTTAGAAGTTGAAGTGCCGGGAGCGTTCAAGGGTGAAAAATTATACATGTTCAAGGTCAAGATCAAGTTCAATTAAGGATTTAACCTTGTGAGCTATTGAACTCAGCTAAAACATATAACCACATGTCTGTTATGGGGCAGCCCTATCTCAGTAAGTTACCGAGTCTTGACATATGATATCTCATGTGTAAAACCAAGCTGTGTGCTTTGTTGAGGAATGTGTGTGTTGCAGTGGCTTCACATCCTGAACAGTGATTGGTCCTAGTTCAACTATAAGTCTCTCCTATTCTTCTACTCTATACGAGGGTAGAATAGTAAAATCAGGCTTGTTAGGAGTTTCTTTGTTCAGATAGAGTTGCTGAAAGGTTTTGCTATGATCTTCTTAGTTGCACATCGATGGGTACGTGTAATGGCTGATGTTACAAGATTGATCATATCATGTGTGTAAAGTGTATAATCTATAAAGAGTGTACAACCTATTCAAATAGCTGTATCCCTAGTTATAGACAATACTACGGAATTTTATACAAGAGTTAGATTTTATAAAACTAAAACAAGGAAATAGAGGCCGTGTGCCAATGGAAGTAATGAAATTAGATTAGGCTGTGTGCCGGTTTAACTTGAGAAATATTTGAGAATATTGTTATTATTGTTTTTGTTTTATCATTTATTTCAATCTATTAATTGTATTCAAATGAAAATGCTTCATTACTTGTTGAGTGTTTTATGTACTCACCCTTGCAATAATAGATCAATTAGTTGAAAACGAGTCAATACCTGCTTTGGAGGAGTTATACGAGGAAGCGAGCTACCAAGAGTCGAGCCTTGTCGATTGCCTGTGGTATGTCGTTAGGTTGTTTGCCGAAGTTCTTTGTTCCGCTACAGTTTTTCTTAGTGAAAAAGAAGCCTAATAGATGTAAAGTGGACATTAAGGTCATCAAACTATCTTTTTTAATAAATCTAGTCATTTGTTATGTTTTCACTATGTATGATTTTGATATACATCTATGTTACTACTGTGCACTAGTGCAATCCTGGACAAGTGCAGTATATACAGATAGTCCAGATTTGCATATTCGGATCCCGACAACCGGCTTCCTTCTTATCTTCCCCATCCAAGCTGGCTTCCTCTCAGTCTCTTTGGCCACCCTAGGCCAGATCCAGCCGTCACACCTTCCGAGCTGTCGTTGCCTTCTGCACTGTCGATCTAAGCCACTTCAAAGGACAGGAGGCTGGGACCATTGTACCAGGTGTGGGTTCAACTTCTTATTTCAGGGCTTGTTTGGAAGCTAGGGATAAAAAACCTAGGGGAAAAAATCCCTATAGGGATTTTGAGAGCATATGAAATCCTCCTCAACCCTAGGGGAAATCTTCCCACTCGGTAACAAAATTCCTTTTGCTGTTTGGAATGGTAGAGACCAAAATCCTGAGCATGCAAAAAAATTCAAAAAAATGGATTTGGCCGGCTGATTACTCAATCCCAGGCTGAATTTTAGTGACAATAATCCCTATCATCATTTGGGAGCAATAGAGGTCATCAAAGAAAATATAAACAGTTCAGAAAATACAAAAAAGAAGAAGAAAAAACTGAGCGAAGGTAGCTTCTTGGCCTGGACGGAGAGGAGGAAGAGGTGCAAGAGCACACAGGCCACCTCTAGGGGGTGGATCCATGGTAGCTACTTGGCCAGAGCTCGCCGGACGCCATCCTCCGCTATGTGTATCGGCCAGGTTGCTACAGCGAGGCCGCACCTCTACTAGATATGGAATGCTCGGCCTCGAGTTCGTTGCCATATTAGGAAGCCCCATTTTTGTCCTTCCTCAGGCAACTACAGATGGAGTGGATGTGTAGTTAGTATGTTGCAATTCTGTATATATGATGATACAAACAATACTTTTATCCAGACATATCTCAACAAAGACGATTGTACTAGTTTGGAAAAGGGGGGAAAGAAAGAAAGGGAGTCTGACCACAATTTGTGAAGGGGGTAGGCACAGAGGCGATACCTCTTCCAATTGATGGACACGATGATTCTGATGAGTAGGCAAGCCATTAAGGAAAATCAAGCAGTGAAGTCTGTGGTGCACTGAGGAATGAAGTGCAACTAGAATATAGCAAGCATGACCGAATTAAAGGGAGTAAAATAATCGGGGAGAAAATCATGAAAGGATACACACTGGTGGCGAGCATGGAGAGGAGGAAGCCATCGTAGCCGCACGCAAGCAAACGACACCAAACCAAGAGCAGAACTTAAAGAGCGGAGTGATTTCAAAGGAAAGCGCATAGCATAGCATAGAGACAGAGCACTTGAAATCGATGCCCCACATCGCCATGGTTAGATTTGATATTGATCGGAGGAGCTCGGCGGCGGCACCATCTACATCGGCCTCCGCCCCGGGCCTCTGACAGTGAATACCTCCTTACAAAAGGCACGCTAGCACCCACGCAGGAGATGGCATGGCTCAACGCGAGGAGTCACGATGAGATGGGGAAATAAATTCAGGCGTTCATAGGTGTTTCTTTTTAACCCCGGGATTTGGTCGGGTTGGGGTGGGATTTCCCCCTCCCGCACCTCACCCAAATGCACCTGTAAATCAGCCTGAGAAAGTTTGCCATGGGAGATTTTTTCCTAGGATTCCTGGATCCCGGTGCGATTGGATTTCCCAAACATGCCCTCAATAGTTAAGATTTAGCTAGGGCAATTCTCTCCCTCAGCTGATCCTATCATTCAATGCTGATCGGATGGCCGAAAATATTTAGGTGACGTGGCACCCTGGACTTAGTCCCTTTGTGCCTCCTGTTAATTGCTACTGGATACATGCATTTCCTGTTCGAAACGGGAATGCTAGAATTGAGACGCGAACAGTGAAGTGAAGCTGCTCAGCCTTGCCACGCAAAATCAGGAAGCCTAAGATTATTTAGCCTGACATAAATTTTTTACAAATTTTCATACGAATTCTTTTACAAAAATAGCCCTCTCCGGTGCCACGACATAGTGATAGGAGGATACTGCCAGCATCTATTTTTACAATTATATAGTAGGGAGTTCAGAATTAAAAAAACAAATGTTCATGGCCAATTAAGCCAAGGTCCTCCTCCCGACGTACACAATGAATCCCTCCTTTTGTTTATAAAATTGTCCCCATGGGCATCTTAAACACCGCGAATTGGCTAGGACGAGCAGCTGTTGTTGGGCGTAGCGAGCTTGGCGGCGTTCAAGATGTGGAGCATAGTGTGCATCGCACAGGTTAACGATCCCAGTTGACCTTAACTTGTACAAATTATATGCGCTAACCCGTGCGATGCACTGGATAAATTTATTAATATCTTTCATTGTATTTGTATGAAATTGTATTAAAAACAGGATCACTGAATATTGAATTTTGCAGAAAACAAAACAATTCCTTCAAAATTCCTATAAAATCAATTTATATCAAACATGTCCTTAGTTATATGACTTCAAAATCGAATTACCATTGAAAACTTATGTCTAATAAGCGGTAAGAACGGGGCATACTCAAAAAATTTTGAGCAACATGAAACTATGTCGGTTTAGGATATTATTTTTAGAAATAAAAAAACCAAGTACAATATGTATAAAAATCCCTAAGTACAATATGAACCCCAGAACGAACGCTAAAAATTATAGCAATTTGTTCGTTACAAATAACCCAAAGAAAAAAGTTTTACAAATGAACTATTAATATCAGAGAAAACATGAACAAATTTAATCATTCTAGGATTGCAAGATTGCTCTCTAATCCGTTAAATTATTTCATTTCACCGCTATATTATTATTTTGTTGATTTGAACCTCAAACTATTCAGTACTAGAGATAAAATAGTTCAGAGGCCTAATTGAAAAAAAAGGACATTTTAGAGGCCTAATAGGTCTGCCTTAGAATCAACCGTGGTTGTGCATCAATATTTCTGCAATTTCAATATGCAAGAGATATATAGAATTACCTCTCTAAGGTAGACCTAACAGACTGACCGTGCATGAAAGATGGAACCAACCCTGATTTATTTCTACCAAAAAAATCTGGAAAGCACTAGATTCCAAAATTTCTTTTTTTTATTATTTTAGTAAAATGAAGCCAACTAATCTAAATTTCGTAAAACTACACATCCTCTCGAATCTCGATACCTCTCCCGGAAGCCAACGCCGCCAAGGTTCCAAAATTCCTGGAAATCCGTGCACAGGAATACGGAGGGGACTCAAATGAGAAGTGTCTCTACTGGCCACGTGATCTATTTTTATATTTTTCTTTGTATTTAATAAAAATACCACTCAACATTTACTTCCTCCGCTTATAAACACATATCATTTTGGACATTGACATAGTTTTTAAATCATAACTTTATGATTAATTTACATTATAGTATATTTACAAAACCCAATAAAATTATAATATTACAAAAGGATCTTTCTAAACAAATCAATACATATGATTTTCATGTATCCAATCTAAATATTTAAAAACATACGATTATCAAAGTTTTGAAAATTTACTGCACGCAACCCAAAACAATATATATTTGTGACTGGAAGGAGTACTATCTATGTTATGGGGGAGATATTTGGTACAAATGGGCACTTTTATGAAAATTATGCAAATACCAAGAAAATCGAACGTAAAAGCTCTCAACGATTCTAAAAAATTTGTCATATATAGTCCAAACGCCTGGTCAGCCGAGCTTGGAGAAGTCAGACGTGAAATGGCCAAGCCCAAGCCCAAGCCCTGTCCGACATATGCAGAGCTCAAAGCCTAAAAAAAGCCCGATTTTCATATTTTTGGAATAAAAATATTATTATTTGTAACATCCCAAAAACATCTAAAAGCTATATTATATTCCGAAAGATTCTCTTTGCATTTTTTTAACTTTTTCTAGAATTTTATGAACTTATGAAAATTGTTTTTCATACCTTAGGCTGCTGTCCTTGAATTTTAAAAACTATTTAAAACTTGGATGGAGCTTGGAAGTAATTTATTTGGGTTATAATTAATCTCATGAGCCTCTCCAAAAATTTTCATAATGTTTGGATGTGACGACCTGAGACTCAGTAAGGTCATCATTTTTGCAGAACGGGCCAAGAATTTACATGCAAATAGAAATTGTATCTCACCTGTTTACCACCAGAGCGGAAGAAGGTCAAATAAAGTAAAATATGTCCTATTGGCTATAATTATAAAGAGCGTTGTAGGCCACTAGCCCCATAGTTTAATTTACAAACCAAAGATTGAAAACCCACAGAAAAGGCCAGAGTGCGGTCATAACCCTAATACATCAACATTGCCAAAGTCATATTCCTTCAGGAGCGGTTCTTCTGAGGTATAGCTCAACAAACAATGGTTGAGTATGAAAATCGTACTCCATAAGATTTTTAAACGAAGATATATAATATGCAAGACCATGTCAACTTAACTCACATGACATAAACATCCCACCATGTAGACACATATTGTCTCCATTTTACCAAAATAAAACGGTTGAGTATGAAAATCGTACTCCATAAGATTTTTAAATTGTCTCCATTTTACCAAAATAAAAAAATAGAATATTGGAATCTAGTGTTTTCCAGGTTTTCCTTTTGGTAAAAATAAATCAGGGTTGGTTCGATCTTGTATGCACGGTCAGTCTGCTAGATTCATACACTCTGCAGAGGCCGAACAACTTAACTCACATGACATAAACATCCCACCATGTAGACACATATCACATGATACCATCGATATCCGATTTGAGAGCTTATGATAAAGCTTTTACATTATCAGTCCTAAGGCCATCTCCAATAATATTCCCTAAATCTGGATTCCTATATCCCTATATACAGAATTCCCTAAAAAGATTCCTTCCCTATATTTCTTCCCTCTCCAACAGCATTCCCCATATCTCACTCTCTATTTTCTCTCTTCTATATTATAATGATATTTCATAACCGCCATATGAGCCATGTTTTTTTTACCAGGAAAAATTTGATCGGCTATTTTTAATTGCGGGAATTTGAAATTTGAAATTTATTCTAACGGTCAACGTAACGGATGTATTGCAACGGCTATATTATAACGGTTATATTGTAACGGTTATATTTTTAGGCTATATATACATAGCCATTTGCACTTTCAAACCTTGCCCATTTCTGAATGTTCACTGTCTAAAATATCTCAATGAGTCGTGAGAACTTAGTTCAGCATTTCCTCTCAAAAGACTCATCGTCGGATGATGACGATGAATCTCTTATTACAGTAGCATTCCTAGCACAGGAGCAAGATGAGAGTGTAAATGCTCGACGCCATGGAGGTTCTATTTTTGGCTATCAATACGTACATCGCAATAGAGAGGAAGGGCATGCTAGGCTGTACCGAGACTATTTCGCTGATCCTCCGGTCTACGGCCCAACCTTCTTTCGCCGCAGGTTTACGATGAGAAATATTTTAATTCCATGGATTTTTGGTTTATCATCTTGTCTATGACTCATTCTTCTTTTCGGCGCAGGTTTAGAATGAGTCGTTATCTATTTCTTCGCATATTGCATGCTGTAGAAGCCCATGATGATTATTTTGTTCAAAAAAGGAATTGTGCTGGAATTCTCGGGTTATCTTCTTTACAGAAGGTAACTGCAGCATTCCGGATGATAGCTTATGGAGTACCAGCAGATGCTATTGATGATTGTCTACGGATTGCAGAAAGTACTGCCATAGAGAGTCTTAAAAGGTTTGTGCGAGCTATCATTATCCTCTTTGGAGATGAGTATTTGAGATCTCCAAATGAGAATGATATTGCTAGATTACTTGCAATCGGTGAGGAAAGAGGTTTTCCTGGAATGCTTGGAAGCATAGATTGCATGCACTGGAGGTAGAAAAATTGCCCTACAGCATGGCAAGGATTGTATACTGGGCATGCACACAAGCCAACAATAATTCTAGAAGCCGTTGCTTCACAAGATCTATGGATTTGGCATGCATTTTTTGGTTTACCAGTATCTCACAAAGATATTAATGTTCTTCACCGTTCCCCTCTCTTCGCAAAGCTAGCAGAAGGACAAGCGCCGGAAGTGAGTTATACTATCAATTGTCACAATTACACAATGGGGTACTATCTTGCAGATGGGATATATCCTGCATGGGCAACATTTGTGAAGACAATACCAGCTCCCCAAGGGAATAAGAAGAAATATTTCGCCCAAGCTCAAGAGGCAGCTAGGAAGGATGTGGAACGAGCCTTTGGAGTTCTGCAATCTTGTTTTGCAATTGTTCGAGGTCCAGCACGTTTCTGGGATCAACAAACACTAAGAGATATCATGACAGCATGTGTCATCATGCATAACATGATAGTTGAAGATGAGCGGGACGGAGGACCACTTGACTACAATTACGAAGGAATGGGAGAAACAGTTTGAGTGTCACATGAACATACACCTGAACCCTTTGAGTTTATTCAACTCATCGTTCCATTCGGAAAAGGGAAACTTACTACCAGCTTCAAGACGATCTAGTGGAGCACTTATGGCAATGTTATGGAGGGGTGTAATTTACTAGTGTTTTAATTATGTACTAATTTATATTTTATATGTGTTGTAATGGGAATCTTTAAATGAAGAAGTTTATGACTCCTGGGAAGATTGGTCCGGCGTAGCCTTGAAATCAAACTGTGAAATCATGTGCTGAAGTTCTGAAGATTGATCCGGCGTAGCCTTGGAAATCAAACTGTGAAATCATGTGCTGAAGTTCTGAAGATTGGTCCGGCGTAGCCTTGGAAATCAAATTGTGAAATCATGTGCTGAAGTTCTGAAGATTGGTCCAGCGTAGCCTTGGAAATCAATTTTCGTCATCACTTGATTCAGTCATCTTGCGAAGGTAATATCTTTTGATCCGTAGATCTGATCGAGTTGATTTTTATTGGGTTAGATTCATAATTGAATCTAGTTTCTATAGTTAAAATTTCATGTCAATCTAACGGTTGGATCTTTGGTAATCTTGTTTTTTTAGATAGGTCCGTCGTAGCCTTTGAAATCAGTTTCCATCATTATTTGGTCTAGATTTGTTTCAGCCGTCTTGCGAAGAATATAACTCTAGATTCACGGGTCTGATTGAGTTGATTCTTTTTGGGTTAGCTTCGAAATCGAATATAGTTTCTACAATTAAAATTGCACATCGATCCAACGGTTGGATCTTCAGTAATTTGTATTTTAGTGAATATATATCAGGCTGTTTTCATGTGGTCCGGCGTAAACTGACTTTACCTGCTACAGTAGAAATTTGGTCCGGCGTAAACTGACTTTCTCTTGATGTAAAACAACTTGTTTGAGTAGAAATGCAAACCAAGCAGGCTGCAGAAAGCTCATTGGAACAAAGTGCTCAGTGCTCACCAAATTGAATTCCAGCTAATAGCCTAAATTAGGAGTTGTGGCAGTGCTACTCATAAGAATAGTTAGTACTACACATGTCCATTAAAGCAGAAACACTACCTTTTCATTGGGAATTTTGAGAAGTTCTTTGCCAATGGGACATGTCCAGAAAAGTTGTTGTACGACAAATTCATGAAATCAAAATCGTGCATTACAAGGTATTCAAGCTGAAGCAGTTAGCCAACTGAGTAGGGATCTCCCCAACCAAACTATTGTTGTTAAGAATCCTACATGATAAAACCACAGCTCGATAAAATACTTAGTTGTTGTCAAAGTTCATAATAATACTCTGATGAAAGAGACTCATCTGTCTGACACCGTTTTTCATGTCAGGGATCTACCTCTTATCTCAGTTCTAAAAAAAATAGTTCTTTTGGATTAACATGGCACTTTCTTAGCAGTTCTCCGATTTCCCAGTTCTCATGAAGTCAGCAATTCTTTCCAAAGGAGAGCAATAAGGATGCACAGAATGCAGTTTATACATGGTAGTTTATACATCACAAAAAGATGTAGCAGAGATAGTCATCAAAATATCACAAACTCACGACTGAGGGACAAACTGAATGACTTCAAGCAAAAGAAACCACATTGGTTCAACCTGACCTATTACATCTTCTAGCTATTATGTCGTTCTGCAAACTCATGTAGTACTGTTTTTGTGGCTCAGTGCAGCGACTTAGATCAACGCCCATAATTCTCTCCTCCTCCACCATTTTCTTCAATTCAAGTTCATTTTTCATTAATTCAAGCCTCTCTTTCTCTTGCTTAATCTTCACTTGTTCTTGTGCATACAGTCGTTCATATCGCTCATCTTTTTTCCTCTCTTTCATAATCTCAAGCTCCCTCTTTTCCTTTCTAAAATTTTATAACGCCTCCATACAAAGATTTACTGTTGGAGCAACTTCTTTTCCTCGACTTAATCGTTCTTTTGCTGCCTTATGTCCAATTGGTCTACTTAGGTGATCATTTTCTGAACTAGGATGAACGTCATCAACATGAATTGCATTGGAGCTAACAGGACTGGAAGATCCCGGACTTGCACTACTTGATGTCTTTTGCTTCTTCTGAGATAACCGAGAACACCACTTAGGATGGTGTTGCAAAAGATTCCAGCAATGGAAGAACGCAAATGATCGCCCTTCTTCCTCATGGTACAAAGTCTTAGCTTGCATGATCTATACAACCACACAAACAACAATATAAGCAAACTATGTACAAATAGGGAAGTTATATAGATTATAGACCAACCTTGTCCTGCTCAGTTAACCCGCTTTGATTTCGACGCTCAACTCGATCATGACACCCACAAAACTTGTTCACAACTTCTTGAATAACAGACCATCGATGTGTAAGCGAAGCCTGTGAACGATCTGAGGTCCAAGTCTTGTTCTCATGGAAGTAGTCATGTATTCTCCTCCAGTAAGTAGCACGGGATTGTTGGTTCCCTTGTATGGCATCGATACTAACATTAAGCCAGGCGGACACCAACAAATTATCCTCTTTCTCAGAAATTTTTTGATCTTCTCATTGTTTGGTCTAATTTGGGACTACCAGACGTCTTCGGAGATGGTTGCGAACCAATTGGGCTTTCCTGTGGAGAAGGTTCAGAACCATCCCAATTGAATGCATCCCCTCCCTCATTCAATAGGTTATATAGAAGCCATCCATAATTTCTTTTCTGCCAACAACAAAATTTGTCAAATTAAGAAAAAACATTACAATATCATAACAAGTCTTAACTAGTCTTAACAACATCCATCAAATTTACAATATTTGAACAAGTCTTAACATTAGTACAGGATTAGAACACTCCCGAATCATCACTATCAATGTTGATACCCTCATGTTCGCAATATTGGTTGTCCTCACGTTTACCCTCGTCATCACTTTGGTAGTCGAAAGGAAGACACAACTCAGGGTCTACATCCTCTGCAGGCTCTACTTCATCTCTTTCCATCAGTTCATATGACTGTATGGCAACCTGCTCTAAGCTACGAGCTATAGCTTCGATGTCAACCACAAAGCTATTGAGTTCATTGCCACATTCACATGTGTTAGGAGTAAAATTGTCTTTTGCAATTTTGTTCAAGTCGGATGCGATGCACTCTATTTGTTCTACTGTCCATGCCAAGCCTTTACTGAGTTTCTCCTGATCATTGTCCATCTACATGTATTACAAGTGTGTAATGATTAGAGAAAGGACTTTTCTACCGCACATAATAGCAGAACACTTAATGAGTATTGACACATAATTCAACACTTCTAAATTCTGGACATCCCTAGGTTGCATGTAAGGGGACCCTCTTTCTCCTTATAAAAAAACACTTGCTACTACTATCAGTATTCATACTGATAAAACTGAATTAACTGCAATAGTTCAAGCAGACAGCGCAACTATATTAAGATGTACAAAACACTAGGTCACAGACCACAGCACATATACTGGTATAAGTTTGGGCATTAAGACTAGGCTAGCTAAAAGGAAAACTAAACATAGCTTACATATATGATCTGACTTGCCATTCAGGAACAATCCAATTAATATGTATAAACAGAGATCAACTAAATTGACACAAAGATCTTGACATGGCTAGTACCAACAGCTAAGATAATCGCAACAGAGATCGACCTATTAAGTCAAACAACTCCTGATGCTACATACATCAATGTCCAGAATCGGGAATCTTTCTGGAGTTCATGTGGTGGCTCGTAGAACGAATTTATGGAACTGGAGATGAACACACCTAAGATTGGGAAGAGAACACCGGCTACAACTGCAGCAACTGTCCCTAACAGAAGAACTAGTATCTCAGGTTTATTGACAAAAATAAGCAAGAGAGGGGCACCCTCCTATGATCTACACCATCATCTGATGATTGTAGTTCAGTATGTTTGCTCTCTGGGACAATCATGCCAGTAGTAGTAATTAAATGCATGCTATCACTCCCAAATGAAGCTCCTTCAATTATTGGTCTCTTGAGTGATGCACTGTGGCTGCATTTGCTGATGGACTGGGCACTTTTAGTATATATAAAAACAACACGGTTATCTAATTTCAGAATTCAGATAGCTTAATCAGGCAATAGATGTTCATTTCAACCTTCAGCTAAACTCAACCCTGAACCTACGAAACAAAAGGGACTACATGAAGTATGCAGATTTCAGCCAAATTCAACTTACGATACAAAACACTGAACCTTCAGCGTTACAGAAGGAACCATTAAATTAGAGATCTTTCAAGACAAGCATGGAGATTTTTATTGTTCAATTCCATCCCAAGCCACGAAATCAGCTAAACTAAGATCCATCTCAACCTACGAAATCTGCTAAACAAAAGGGGCTCTAGGTGATTAAAATCTATGGCACTTATGACAGATTTATAATGTGCATGGAGATGAGACCAGGGCATGTTCTGCAACCGAAGAAGTATCATTCAGATCACAGCCAAAATTGAAGCACAAATGCTAGGATTTGCGAGATTACGAGTCCAGGGCGAGGTCTGGTGGGTTTCTTCCGTGCGAGACGGAGCACCGACTGAGTCGAGGACGACGGGGACGACGGTGATTTAGGCTGGGTCGACGGCGAAGTCGCGTCGGCCACTTCGCCTGTGGGACACAGGGCGGACCGACGGCTCGCCTTGTCCAGCTCCAAGCGGGCGCGGGAAGGACTGGTGGTTGCCGTCGCTCCGGATGGGGAAGGGAATGAGGAATGGAGAGAGAATCCTGAGATTTCAGGATTCTCTCTCCAAACCCTAAAAATCGGGATTTCGTTGAGGCATCTGTTGGAGCGTGTTTTCTCGTTACTGTGCTTCGCGCTTCCTCATTTTCTCCGGTAGGGAATGGGATGCAGATACTCTTGGAGATGGCCTAACAACAAATAGTATGTTCATACCCTCTTTAGGATAAGGAGTACCCCTCTAATATCCCAAGAGCTCAAATAATGTGTTGGTGATACCACGCTTACCCAACGAGGCTTTCACAGATAGAGTACATCCTCTGTGCCTGCACAAGCTTAATTCCACCTATCAGTTACCGTGAGAGTGAAGGAGACAGCTTTACTAACACTCTCAGTTACTGTAACGAGTACTGCGCTGGCTACCGATTGACAACAGCCATTTGTCAGGTTCTTCAATCCCTCTCGTTGGTCCGTTGGTGGATTTGATGTCTGCTCTTGAATCTTGTTTGATTTTCTGGCTGTACTGTAATGGATCGATGCCTTGATATGCTTGCTTGTGTAGTTGACTCTAGCAAGTAGTTGACTCTAGCTAGGCTTGTGGTCCCTGTTGGATGTGTAGTGTTACGAAATTTAGACTAGTTGTCTCCATTTTACCAAAATAAAAAAAGGAATATTGGAATCTAGTGCTTTCCAGGTTTTCCTTTTGGTAAAAATAAATCAGGGTTGGTTCGATCTTCTATGCATTGTCAGTCTGCTAGATCTACCTTAAGAGAGGTGCTTCTACGTATCCTTACATAGTGAACTTGCAGAAATATTGATGCACAACCAGGGTTGATTCTACCAACTTACCTTTTGGATGCATGATCAACTCTTGTTGCTATTGTGATACATATTATGTTTTGAAGGCAGACACTACTACAAAAGGACGTATATTAGACCCCTCATTACTGACTGTTTACAAAAACCGTCTATGACGAGGTGTCATCGCAGACGGTTTTTTGCAAAAACAGTCATCGCAGACGGTGACAGACGACTGCCTCCTGGGCTATGCGGCGGTGATGCTCATCAGTAGCATTACTAAACTCTACCAAGGTGTGAAGTCTATCCAGATGAATGCTTGCAGGGTCTGGGTAAGTGGTATCTCCAAGCGGTGACCGGGAAGGATACAAGCGATAGGTAGAGTGCAGCTCAGGGAGAGCATGGTGCAGGCGGATAACGGCGGTGTAAGCAGCATCATTCATGGCAACATCCATAGTTGAGCCGTAGCCCTCGAAATTGCGCTCCCCTTCATCATACGAAGGGCGGGCAGGAATATGCAGTCGGGCTGCATACTCAACTGTAGAGGAACTGAGAGCCACATAGTACACCATATAGCGAGGATTCTCGGTATACTGAGCCACATCCAACATCTTAGCTAGCACTCCCTTAATTTCCGCTTTCTCATGAGCATCCGACTCGTAGCATAGGATAATATTCATCTGATTTAAACAAAGAGAAGATTAGAATTTTTCAATTAAGAACAGATAAGGAATGTTAACGAATATTTAGGATGAAGAGAAGTATAAAGATATATTTGTGAATTAAGCATTAGTTTTTACGATATTAAATTTCTCCTTGACTAATGGGTCACGCTAACTAAGGTTTTCCTACGGTCTGCATGGCTCTGATACCAACTTGTAAGGCCCCCATTTTTTATAATAACTATCAACAATGGGTTCCCTGTGCATACAGTAATAGTCCCATGATCAGTGGCTAGCACACACAAATTACAAATTGAAATCACATCCAAACATAATAATATTACATATGCTAAGCGTCTTGAAATTTACATATTTTTATTACAAGCCAAAAGTTCGAAAAACAGCAGCGGAAACTTTATTTCTTTTGTAGTATGCCCATTCACCCACAGGCAACAGACAAGGTAAAGCCTTAGAAAAGATCGTCATCATAACCCCCGAATCCTGAATCATCGTAAAGATTTTGGGGTATTCGATATCTTCACCTAAACAACATTGATAGCAAGATTGAGTACATTGTGTACTCAGCAAGTCTTATAGTGTATCACAGATGCCATTATAAATAAATGCAGGACATAGCAATGGAATGGTTTCTATAGTTGTTTTTGCATTGGCAAAATAAAGCATAAACACATATTAGATTGCAACCGAAGATTGTAAAGAAGCATCTTATTTTAATAAGCAAATATTAATTCGGCATAAATCAATCATCATAACGCAGTCTATCCGACTGATCCAATTCATTTCCATGTCATTCCCTGACACGAAGTATCTTTCAAAACACCCTTCTTTCCATCAAATCATTTTAGAAATATTAAAACTCTAACCATGTGATGACTTTACCAAGTGCATTTAACCGTAGACGCGGCTAATTAATTAGATTTACACTCTGTAGAGGCGTATAGCTTTACCCACAAGAAATGATCTGCCACTTTTGCCAGGCCAGTTGACACTCTTCCTTTGGGGTGTCGGCATGGTGATCATGACACAACTGTTACATTGTTTAAGCTTAACTTTACACCAGCCCGATGACGTTAAATCCTTATTATGGAGAAGGAACATGACAGTGAATCCCTGTTACTTAAAGTGGTAGCACAAGCAGTAATTCACTGCATTGAAGGCAGTAAATCCCTGCGATAAAGGTTCCTTCCCATATTAAGGCGTACATCATTATACCGATATGCATTTACCCACAACGAAGTGTGGAAGCCCCTCATAAGCAAATCTAGAAAGGATTGCTCATACTATCTCCCACCTACCAATGTGCAAAGCCAAACCTAAGCAACTTAATAAGTTAAGGCTGCCCCATATCAGCACTCGTGGTTGTATGGTTTTCTTGTCTTGAAAACAACCCATAGCTCGGTCCTTAATCCGACACGGGCAATACTCCACCCTATACTACGTACAAGTCTAGCCCTTGCACAACCGGCTATTGCCAATAATTGATCGCATCTAAACAGTAGTTTTATTTTGGGGTTTTTAGTCAAAATACCAACAATTGACATCATGTCATACCCACCATTCAAACTTTCAAGAATCAACTTTAATCATTAACTTCGTTGCTAATGAGCATGGCTAAGCATGATTATTAGTCGTGTATACCCAATTGACATTATGTAATGTCTACCCCCTTTATCTATGGTTAACAAGGTTCACAAATTCATACTTATCAAGGAAGTTCCGTGAAACATCAGTTATAGCTACCAACATTCCAACATAGCATATTTATGACAAGTACGTGCATGTATAATAGTTTTGCAATCACTAAAAGTAAATATTTGAAGTATTATGATCAAAATGATCAAGGGGGTGCTTGCCTTGCTGATCGTGGTTGGGAATAAAGTCCGGATCATCGGCAAGGTCATCGTCTGCTAATTCAGGTTCATCGGAATCTACTCGTCGACCATCAAGAATAACATACAACAAATAGCAAACAAGTATAAGGGCAAAAAGAAGACAGATAGAAGATCAAATAAAACATGCTATAAGAAACTGGCACATGTTCTTCGATTTATTCTTGTTTTACGAATTCAAGAGGCTAAAATTATATATTCTTGTATTTATAACTTCGAATTATAGATGCTAAAATTATTTGAAATAGAAAGATTTGTCTTATGGTGATATCGTAAAATAGTATGTTGTTAACAGGATTCAGATGCAAAGCAATGCATTTCAAGATTTTAAAATCAACATTCATTACTAAATTTCTAACTGCCATATTATTGGGCTTAGCTTGTTAAGTGATCTACCTCATTTTTATAAACTAATTGCTAGATGCAAGCATGGTCTCGATGTATACATACATATATGCACATATATACTCTTCATACTAAATCACATCCTATTTGCATAAATCATTATTAGTTCAATATTTTTACTTAGCCTAACGTTATTCTGTCATTATGCTGAAAAGAAATATGTTTAACAAATTACCAAAACTCTTTTCTTAACCATTAGTCATTATAGCATAGTTACTAATAATATTAACCTTCAATAGAAAAGACATAGAACAATTAGTTATCCAAATATTTTTATAGAAATGGGTTCATAGAAGAATAAAGATCTTAATAGGATTGGTTCGAAATAATTTAAGCTTATTTGCAAAATTTCCTTACTTAGTCTACTTTCATATGTGCTATTCACCTTTGTATTAAAATATTTTTTCGTAGTAGATTTTCAAAATATTTTTGCATATTCTGGAAGCTCTTGATTTTATATGAATTTACAAATTGGTTTCATCTCGTTTGGATTTCAAATGCGAAAGATATTCAAGTTTGAATTTTTAACCGATTCAAAAATCAATTGAAAATAGCAAATACGCTTTCGCTGCGCTGAAATCATATTTTCTTCGCGCCAATGACGCGCGCGTTCAAACCGGCGCAGCCGCTGACATCCTGGACCCAGCCGTCAGTGACTCAAGGTGAACTTGCTGTGAGCCACTGACATGTCGGGCCCGCATGTCATTTGGCCGATACAAAGCTTGAGCCCGAGCTCGCCGTCGGCGAGGATCCGGTGGTGCTCCGGTCCGGCTGAGGGCATGGTTACGATCAGCGCAATATTGCGCATCTAAAGACGGTACTCATTCCTACCGGCGACTAGTCGAACTACCTTGCCACCGTGGCTATGCGGCGGCGGAAAGGGCGGCGAGCCGTGCCGGCGGTAGAAAGCCTCTCCGACGGAATCGGTTCCAGTTCTAGCATTAGGGGATCCTAAGCATTCCATTTTTATCAATAGAGAGCACAGGGGAGTATCAGGTTAGTTCAACCACTGATCGCCGGCTTTGGAGAAGAAGGGGGCTCAGCGGCGGCGGATCTCCGGTCGATGATCTTTGAAACTAACAGAGGGCTTTTGATCACAATGAGTCACTGATACTAATGCAAAGCTTGATCGGAAGGTAAAGGAGTATACCGACTGAAATCGAGATGATCCCAATTTCTAGGGTTCTTCAGCCGATTCAGAAGAATGAGAAATTAGCAATGCTTAGTGGAGTAGAAGGGATGCAATGAGAAGGGTTTTGAAGCACAGGTCTTGGCGATCATGCTTCGGTATTTATAGGCCGGGGGGAGACACTGTAGATGAGCTTGCACAGGATGTGAACTCGGTTGAGTTTTGCGGTGCCAAAACAGGAGAAGGATGGGCCAAATTGCGGGAAATCAGGGCGAGGACGGTGCGTGGCAAGTTGGGCAGAGGCGGTTTCCTCGGGAGGCGCAAGATTGTAGCGGTGGCGCGAGCTACAGCCGGTGAGATGATCTTAGCCATACGCGAGCTCACCTGCGGGAGGAACAAGACTCATGCCGAGGCTGACATGTGGGGCTACACAGTGAATCAGGCCCGCGCGTCAGAGAGAGAAGAAGAGAATTCCGGCTTGAACTGAAAATAGAGCTGAATTGATTCACTGAATCCATTTCCTATCCAATTGGAAATTAATGAGGAATTTACAGGGTCTACCGGAGCTAGTTTAGGATCTACCATAAAAATTTTAGACCTATTTGACACCTGAGGAATTTACAATAATTCTGACAGTGCACGGTGCACATTTTTAGGCATTCTATTTTATATTTATTAAGATACATATATCTTACTAAAAAATTTAAAAACTTTTTGAGCTGGTTCCTTTTATTCACATTATCCTCCTGTAAATATTTTAGCCTCATATTCTTGAAAAATTATTTAATAAAATTCTGACATTGAAATTTCCAGATTTCTAACTATTCAGTTTTTGAATTTTTATGAATATCAAACCTAAAGATCATCTCCTGATATTTTTACTGAAGATGACTCTATCCAGGGTGAAGATATTATAAATATTTTACCATCGAAATTATGAACATTTAATTTCTGACATTTTCACTATTACCAGTCTTGTTTCATTAATTACCTTTCTTTTCATCATTTAATACTTTGTCATAATTTTAAAAATTATATTTTGAGTTTTGGATAGCTCCACAAATTTTTACAGTAATTTTTATTATTTTTTGTTTCACAAATCTTTTCTTATTACTTAAGTAATGGTTGATTGATTAGAAAAAGAAATTTTTCGTATAAGTAATAATCAAAAGAAGTCAAGAAAATTCATAGAAAATTTAGAAAAATCCAGAGCAAAAAAATTAAAATTTCTGAAAATATATTATTTAATTTATTATTATTATTACTCATTTTTCAGGATGTTACAAACCTATCCCCCTAACAAAAATCTCGTCCTCGAGATTTGGCGAGGGTTTAGAAGAAGTCTGGAAATTCTTTTCTGAGTTGATCTTCGCGTTCCCATGTGGCTTCATCTTCTGAGTGGTTGCTCCATTGCACTTTTAGCATTTTGTGGGACTTGTTTCTAGTATGGCGTTCTACTTCTTCAAGAATGCGGATTGGGTGCTCCCGGTAGGATAGATCAGGTTGAAGATCAATATTTTCCAGATTGGTGAGTTCAATAGGAATGCGAATGCACTTTTTAAGTTGGGACACACCAAAAACATCATGCACTTCAGATAATTGGGGTGGCAATTCCAATTTGTAAGCCATCTCGCCCATTTTCTCAAGAATTTGACAAGGACCAATATATCAGGGAGCTAGTTTTCCACGGACATGGAAAGCAGACTCGTGGATGTCGAACCATAAAAGGATACGGCCCCACTGTGTTTACTGCACATCCACGGATCAATAGCTAGTACACACAGATCATAACAGTATGGACCATAACCATGCGATAAACAAAAATTGACTTCAGAGTACAGGCTGACATGGCCCATTATTACAAAAGTTGGACCCGTGAGTCATATAGCAGCGGAAACATTAAACTGGCAAATAAACTTGACGAAGCGAAGTCCAAAACACCACAGCAAAGACGGAGAAAACGCGATCCTAGGCGTGCGGATAGTCCTCCTCTTCAAATCCTTCATCGCAGATGTCGAGCGGTGGGATGCAAGCTCTTGGATAGCTATCTCGATCTCTGATCATTTTATGGAATAAGCGACCCATAATGAAAAGCGGGGGTGAGTATGCAACATACTCAACAAGTCCGGAAAGAAATGCAGTATGTAGTTTAATTCAAGGGAGGGAATTGGTTAATTTGCCATAAACCAATTTTTAAGATTTTATCCTAGAATTTTGAAGAGCAGTTTTCAAAGCTATTTTCTTTTAAGAAATAAGAGGTTCAAACTTTTCAGGACACGGCTCCAACCGTGGGAAAAACAAAACATAAACCAACTCACGACATTTGCCATGGTTTTATTTTAAGAATACTTTTACACAGCACCAACCGTGGTTTTCCTTTGAAATGTTCTCCTTGTGGCTCCAACCACGGACTTTTATCAAATCAAAACATTCGCGGCTCCAACCGTCTTCATTTTATAAAAATCTGATTTTGAAACCAAATAGGGAAAATCTACCATGTGACAACACCCTTTGTCTACCCTTGACCGCGGGTACGGCTATTCAAATAATTTGTGTACTCTGCAGAGTTTGCACGCTTTACCCGCAAGAGATATTTCACTATATTTGGTCATACACTTCCTTTGGTATATAACCCTAAGTGAAAATCACAAGGCCATTTCTCTAGCTACATCTTCACAAAGTCACGCCCGCTGAGGTTTCACCGCCAAATGGTTACAACCATAATGGAAGCCCCCTCTTGCGCCTGTAGGACTCCTGTGGCTCCAACCACGCCTACTCCACCGTCTGGCATGCCTTAATTAAATTTACACTAGTTACTCGGCTAGGCCCGTCCCATACCGGAACCTGCGGCCGCACTGTTATACATTGTTTGACAATCACAAGGGATCGGTGCTTAGGGTGACTGGGTGGTACATATTCAAACCCGAGTCTCGTGCATTCTGCACCCGCCTTGCAACCTTCCACCCTATTCAATTTTTAAAATACCAAATCTTTTCTTTTATTTTACCAAACTGGCAGCACCAACTGCCCTTTTTAAATAATATTTTCACTCAATCATTTAGAATTTCAAGTAACAAACCTTCAATTAAACATACAAATAGTATTTAGCATAACTAAGCACTACTATTATACTAAACAAGGTGTCAAGCCTTTTATTATATAATTAATCATTCTAGGGCAGCCAAAGAACAGATGGATTAATATGTAGCAAACATACATATTAACAAGGTATTTAACTACAATCTGTCATAATATAATATTTTTTTTATCAACATAGCATGCAAGTTTGTAAATCTACAAAGCATTTCAAAACATGGATCAACATGCTTCAAGGAGACTTGCCTTTGTTGACGAAGTGCGTTGCGCTGTTCTGGAGGTCTTCTCCTTCGTCGGCGACGACGACCGCTTCTTCGACTACGCACAAAACGGTGCACGAAATGAATAAAATAAAATAAATTGAAACTAAAAATAATAATAAAAATACTGGCAGATAGAGGATGAATTTAGGAAGAAGAATGAGGTCAATCGGACTTAAGATGACAGAGATCGGATATTTTGAATTCAAAATTTGACCTTTCGCCAGGCTTAGAGAAGAAATGGTTGTCGATAGTGGTCCTATGAGAATTTTTAAAATCCAATTTTACCAGATGTAAAGAGCACTCAGAGGAAGCTCCAGCAAAAATTTGAGGACAAATGGAGGTCGGGAGCAGCCGAGAGAGCTCACCGAAAGTTCGCCGGAGTTCAGAAAGAATAGCTTGCACATGGAGATCTGGTGGATGGATTGGAACAACTCCAAGCTGATGATGTGACAAACGAGAAGGGGAACATGTTGATCAATTTATAGGACAATCGGACCTGCGGATCGTTGGAAAACGCTCGCCGAAGTTTTCGCCGGACTAGTAACTGAGATCGCCGGAGTTAGATGAGGAAACAGTGTACTTTAATTGCGGATCGGGTTGGGAACTGTAGCGACATTGCACTGTAGCTGACGGGTGCAATGAAGCGACGGGCGGGAAGCTAAAGCGAATCCGATTTAATGAACAGTAACCGCGAAAATAAATAAATACAGAAAACACTTAATTTTCCATTAAAAATTCGGATTAAATTCGGAAAAATGGAAATTAAATCATAATAAATTTGGGAATTTTTGTAGACAACCATTTTAGAAAATAAAGCAAGAATAAATATTTTTGGATAAAATTATATTGTTATTTTTTTACAGTAATTAATATAATGCTGAAAATCAAATAGGCTTGGGAAAAATAGTAAAATAGTTCTAAAAATTCTGGAAAAAATCTCAAAAATACTTTAGAATATTTGCAACCTAATAAAATTGGTTTCAGAATTTTTAGAAAAATTTGGAATTGGATTTGAATTTTGGATTTCAGGATGAAATGGAATTTCCGGACGCGAATGGAATAAATTCCATTTTTGGATGGAAAGGAATGCCAGGTTAACTAAAATTCCAAAGAAAACCCAAATCCTTGA
This sequence comes from Otatea glauca, assembly GCA_036346275.1. Lineage (NCBI taxonomy): Eukaryota > Viridiplantae > Streptophyta > Magnoliopsida > Poales > Poaceae > Otatea > Otatea glauca. The sequence goes on along the minus strand of CM070731.1, from coordinate 14,841,585 downwards.
ATTAATTAATTTAAATTATTTTTTAACGAAAGAACCAAGAATGGGATGTTACAAACCTACCCCCTTAAACGGAATCTCAACCCCGAGATTCGATAGAGCTGGGAAAAATATTTGGGAATTCTGCTCGTAGGTCCTCTTCACGCTCCACTGCACCTTACAGAATTTGATACTCCTGCTGCGAGTTTTGCGAACTGCCTCATCCAAAATCTGTATTGAATATTCCTTATAAGAAAGATCCTGCTGTAAATCTAACTGTTCTAAGGACATGTGTTCCTCTAGTACTCGAAGACATTTTCTTAGCTGAGACACATGAAATACATCATGCACGTCAGTTAGTTGTGATGGTAATTCCATTTGATATGCCACCTCGCCTCTTCTGGCCAAAACTTTGAACGGTCCAATATATCTAGGTGCAAGCTTTCCACTAACCCAAAATCGTTTGATTCCTTTCATTGGTGAAACTTTCAAATACACGAAGTCGCCCTCGGCAAATTTCAGGTTCCGACATCGTTTATCAGCGTAGCTTTTCTATCGGCTTTGAGCAGCTTTTAATTTTTGTTGGATCCATCTCACTTGTTCTTCTGCCTCCTTGAGTACATCTGGTCCAAACACTTTTCCTTCTCCAGTTTCCTTCCAATAAAGTGGTGTTCGACACTTGCGCGCATATAATGCCTCAAAAGGTGGCATCTGAATACTTGATTGATATCCATTGTTGTATGAAAACTCTGCATAAGGCAAACTCTTATCCCAACTTGTCTTGTTTGTCAAAGTGCGGGATCTGAGCATATCTTCTAAAACCTGATTTACCCTTTCGGTCTGTCCGTCTGTTTGTGGATGATATGCTGTGCTGAAATTAAGATTCGTACCCAATAAACTATGCAACTTTAGCCAAAACTTTGAGGTGAACTGAGTACCTCTATCCGACACAATTTTCTTGGGTAGTCCATGCAAACACACTACCTTTGTCATGTACAACTCTGCCAATTTGTCCCCAGTGTAGGTGGTTTTAACAGGAATGAAATGAGCAGATTTAGTCAGACGATCAACTATAACCCGGATTGTATCATATCCAGATTGAGTCCTTGGTAATCCAGTGATGAAATCCATTCTGACCTCTTCACATTTCCATTCGGGAATTTTTAACGGTTGTAGTAATCCTGCAGGTCTCTGATGCTCAGCTTTCACCCGTTCGCAGATATCGCACAAAGCAACAAACTCTGCAATTTCTCTCTTCATACTGGTCCACCAGTATGATTCTTTCAAATCTAAATACATTTTGGTACTTCCCGGATGAATGGAATATGCGGTCTCGTGGGCTTCCTTTAAGATCATTTCCTTGATTTCTTTCTTATTGGGTACAAAAATTCTTTTCCCAAACCATATAGTACCTTTTTCATCTATTGAAAATCCTGGAGCTTTTCCTTTCTTCATCCTCTCAATAATTTCCAAAACTTCTGCATCCTTTTTCAGAGCTTCCCAAATTTGGTCTTAAAAGGTAGGTCGTAGTTCCATCATATTGATGTATCCTTGCTCTACCATCTCCAGATTCATTTTCTTGAATTCTTCGTACAAAGCTAGTTGGCTTTCCTTAACTAATACATTATTACAATAATTCTTCCTACTCAGAGCATCGGCCACTACATTAGCTTTCCCAGGGTAATAATGGATTCCAACATCATAATCCTTTATCAGCTCCAACCATCTTCTTTGCCTCATATTTAAATCTCGTTGAGTGAATACATACTTTAAGCTCTTATGATCAATGTATATCTTAGTTCGATTCCCAATGAGGTAATGCCTCCAAATTTTGAGGGCATGTACTACGGCTGCTAACTCCAAATCATGAGTAGGGTAATTTTCCTCGTGAGGGCGTAACTGCCTAGATGCATAGGCCACCACTTTACCTTCTTGCATCAACAAACAACCTAAACCTTGTTTCGAAGCATCACAATAAACCACAAAGTCCTTTTGTATATCTGGTAACGTCAATACTGGAGCAGAGGTTAGTTTCTTCTTGAGCGCTTGGAAACTATCTTCGCACGACAGGGTCCATTCAAACTTCTTTTCTTTCTTTAATAGTTGTGTAAGTGGTTTAGCGATTTTGGAAAAATTTTCTATAATATCCAGCCATACCAAGAAAACTTCTAATTTGAGTTATTGATTTGGGTTGCTTCCAATCAAGTACATCCTTTACTTTACTCGGGTCAACAGCAACTCCTCTAGCTGAAATGACATGGCCCAAGAAAGATACTTCTTTTATCCAAAACTCGCATTTGCTGAACTTGGCATAAAGCTTATGTTCCCTGAGTTTTTCCAAAACAAAACGCAAATGCTTCACATGTTCTCCTTCATCTTTGGAGTATACCAGAATGTCATCGATGAAAATAACTACGAATTTGTCTAAAAACTCCATGAACACCTTGTTTATTAAATGCATAAAATAGGCTGGTGCATTGGTCAATCCGAAGGACATCACGGTGAACTCGTAAAGTCCATACCGAGTGGTGAAGGCAGTCTTATGAATATTCTCCTTCTTGATTTTAATCTGATGGTACCCTGATCTTAAATCTATTTTTGAGAAAACACAAGCTCCCTTGAGTTGGTCAAATAGATCATCGATCCTTGGCAATGGGTACTTGTTTTCGATTGTCACCTCATTCAAAGATCTATAATCTATACACATTCTTAGAGTATTATCCTTCTTTTTCACAAAAATAACAGGAGCTCCCCAAGGTGATGAACTAGGGCGAATGAAGCCTTTCTTTTGTAGTTCCTCAACTTGCTTCTTTAATTCCACTAATAGGTTAGCAGACAACCGATAGGGTCTTTGGTGGATTGGGGTTGTGCCAGGAACTAGGTTAATAACAAACTCTATATCTCGATCTGGTGGCATGCTTGGCAAGTCATCAGGAAAGACATCCGGGTATTCTTTTGCTACTGGTACTGATTCCAATGTTATTTCCTTTAACTGATTCAACAAACTGGTCGGTCTTGAGGCAAGGTCAGATAAGAAGCATACTCGGGCTCCATCTTTATTGACAAGAGATATGGTATGGTTGGCACAATTAATTTGTCCTTCATGTTTGGTTAACTACCCATACCAAGTATCACATCTATTCCCTGGGAATCTAATAGGATAAGGTTTGCTAGAAACTTCACCCCATTAATTTCTATTTCTAGCTTGGGACATACCTTTTTAGTCCTCATTTCTTTTCCCGGGGATTTTACTATCATAGGGTTGTTTAGGTTCATTGTATCCCAACAGTTCCTTTCCACAAAACCCTTGGATATGAATGAATGAGATGCACCGGAATCAAACAAAATTGTAGCAGGTACAGAGTTTACGAGAAACGTACCCATCACTACATTCTGAGCTTCTTGTGCTTCTTTAGCAGAGATATGGTTCACATGGCTTCTTCCAGCTCGATTTGGGGTTCTGGGAGTCTGAGGGTTACCACGACCTTGACTTGGTGCATGGACTAAAGCTGACCCCAGGTTGAATGGAACTGGAGCTTTGTTTAAGCGCCTTTGAGGACACTTGGTTGCATATTGTCCCATTTGATGACAATTGTAGCACTGCACATCTGCTGTATTGTTAGTTTTTGCTGGCTGAGTAACTGGGTTTTGACGGGGTGTCTGTTGTATCGGATGAGGTACAAACATCATAGCCCTTTGCACTTGCTGAATCGGCGACTTGTTAGCTTGAAACTGTCCAAACCTTGGCCTAGACCCATTGGCTACCTGTTGACCTTGAATTGCTAGCTTTCTCTTATAATTCTCGTTTCGCTAACGCTGTATGTCCTCTTGGGCTAGAGCTTTGTTCACTAGTTGTTGGAAAGTGGCATAATCATCGGTAGCCAATAAAGCCTTTATCTCCGGGTCCATCCCTTCCATGAATTTCCAAATCTTGTCGGCCTCATTGGCCACTTTTGTTGGAGCATATTGAGCCAATTGGTTGAACTTATGCAAATAGTCAGTCATGGTCATATTACCCTGTTGGAGCCTATGGAATTCTCGCCTCTTCATTTCCATAACTTCTTTGGGAATATGAGCATCCCTAAAAGCCTGAACAAATTCTTCCCAGGTAATGGCAAGCGCATTTTGATGGGAAACACAGAAGTTCTCCCACCAGGAAGCAGCACTACCCTGCAGTTGATGTCCAGCGAAGTTGACGCTTTTATAGTCATCACACTGAGCTAATGTCAACTTCCGATCCATTTCTTTGATCCAATCATTTGCGACTAATGGATCAGTGGACCCCGCAAATGTAGAAGGTCTTGTGCGCATAAACTCTCCGAACTTGGACTGCGGCTGGTGAGGTTGGGTTTGATTATTGAAGTTATTGGCTATGCCTTGAAGTACTTGAAGATGCATAGTCAGCAGCTGTTGGATAATCGGCTCTCCAACGGGGGAAGGAATTTGTACTGGGTTCCCTTATCTGAGCGGTGATTGATTGTTGGTAGGGTGTTGAGTTTGCCCACACCACTGCCACGACCAATACCGATGCTACCAGTTCCAACATCACCATGGCCTCTACTACGAGTATTCACCATCTGGAATTGAGAATGGGAAAATCACAAGGAAAGAGGGAAAACAACATTAAGAAAATAGGGAAAATAAGCAATCATCCCACAACATGACATAGACTAAACCATAGAAAGAAACACCAACTGAAATCTCATATAAAATAAAAGCTTTTGATAAGATGGCGGTATCACAAACGCATAAAGCGCGATACAGTCCATCACACGAATTATTCAACTTGACAAAGACTGAAACTAACTACTCCCCTCGCTCTCCTCAAAAACACGAGGGGAGGGATCCTCCACACTCCTGCTGCAGGAAGGGTCAGCAGCACGAGAAGGTCCTGGCTCTCCAGGAGCAGCAAAAAAAAATCCCCAGGAAATCCCCAACTCCTGAAGCATCAAAGATAATTCCTCACAGAATCCTCCAGCTGATGCGGCAAAGGTGGTGTAAACTGACATCTACAAATTTTGAAACGGAACAAGGCCAGTAAACAAATTTCAAATGAAGGAAGAGGTAAGGACCAGACGCTAAGATAGAAAAGATAGAAGCAAAGGAACTTAAAATTTTATAAATATATTTTTATAAAAATATTAATCCTTAAGGCTTTGCCATTCTAACTAGATCACGTTCTACAGTCTTGGCTCTGATACCATTCTGTCGGAACCCGCAAAAAGGATACGGGTCCCAGCTGTGTTTACCTGTACCAGTCCCTGGATCAATAGCTAGTACACACAGATCATAACAGTATGGACCATAACCATGCGATAAACAAAAATTGACTTCAGAGTACTGGCTGACATGGCCCATTATTACAAAAGTTGGACCCGTGGGTCATATAGCAACGGAAACATTAAACTGGCAAATAAACTTGACGAAGCAAAGTCCAAAACACCACAGGCAAAGACTGGAGAAAACGCGATCCTAGACGTCTGGATAGTCCTCCTCTTCAAATCCTTCATCGCAGATGTCGAACGGTGGGATGCAAGCTCTTGGATAGCTATCTCTGATCTCCTGATCTGCTTTATGGAATAAGCGACCCAACGGCAGCGGGGAGTATGCAACATACTCAACAAGTGCGGAAAGAAATGCAGTATGTAGTTTAATTCAAGGGAGGGAATTGGTTAATTTGCCATAAGCCAATTTTTAAGATTTTATCCCAGAATTTTGAAGAGCAGTTTTCAAAGCTATTTTCTTTTAAGAAATAAGAGGTTCAAACTTTTCAGTACACGGCTCCAACCGTGGGAAAAACGAAACATAAACCAACTCACGGCATTTGCCATGGTTTTATTTTAAGAATACTTTTACACAGCACCAACCGTGGTTTTCCTTTGAAATGTTTTCCTTTTGGCTCCAACCACGGACTTTTATCAAATCAAAACATTCGCGGCTCTAACCGTCTTCATTTTATAAAAATCTGATTTTGAAATCAAATAGGGAAAATCTACCATGTGACAATGCCCTTTGTCTACCCTTGACCGCGGGTACGGCTATTCGAATAGTTTATGTACTCTGCAGAGTTTGCATGCTTTACCCGCAAGAGATATTTCACTATATTTGGTCATACACTTCCTTTGGTATATAACCCTATGTAAAAATCACAAGACCATTTCTCTAGCTACATCTTCACTAAGTCACGCCCGCTGAGGTTTCACCGCCAAATGGCTACAATCATAATGGAAGCCCCCTCTTGCACCTGTAGGACTCCTGTGGCTCCAACCACGCCTACTCCACCGCTTCTTCGACTACGCGCAAAACGGTGCACGAAATGAATTAAATAAAATAAATAGAAACTAAAAATTATAAATAAAATAGCAGCAGATATAGGATGAATTTAGATGAATTTAGGAAGAAGAATGAGGTCAATCGGACTTACGATGACAGAGATCGGATATTTTGAATTCAAAATTGGACCTTTCGCCAGGCTTAGAGAAGAAATGGTTGCCGACAGAGCTCCTATGAGACTTTTAAAATCTGATTTTACCAGATTTAAAGGGCACTCAGAGGAAGCTCCAGTAAAAATTTGAGGACAAATGGAGGTCGGTAGCAGCCGGGAGAGCTCACCGAAAGTTCGCCGGAGTTCGTAAAGAATGGCTTGCACAGGGAGATCTGATAAATGGATTGGAACAGCTCCAAGCTGAAGATGTGAGGAACGAGAAGAGGAATATGGGGTTCAATTTATAGGACAATCGGACCAGCGGATCATCGGGAAACGGTCGCCGAAGTTTTCACCAGACTAGTAACAGAGATCGCCGGAGTTAAATGAGGAAACAGTGGACTTTGATTGCGGATCGGGTCATGAACTGTAGCGACGTTCCACTGTAGCGACGTGCGAGAAGCTGAAGCGAAGCGGATTGAATGAACAGTAATCGCAAAAATAAATAAATACAGAAAACACTTAATTTTCCACTGAATATTCGGATTAAATTCGGAAAAATGGCAAGTAAATCATAATAAATTTGGGAATTTTTGTAGACAACCGTTTTAGAAAATATAGTACGAATAAATATTTTTGGATAATATCATATTGTTATTTTTCTTACAGTAATTAATATAATGCTGAAAATTAAATAGGCTTGGGAAAAATAGTAAAATAGTTCTAAAAATTCTGGGAAAAATCTCAAAAATACTTTAGAATATTTATAACGCAATAAAATTGGTTTCAGAATCTTTAGAGAATTTTGGAATTGGATTTGAATTTTGAATTTCAGGATGAAATGGAATTTCCGGATGCGAATGGAATAAATTCCATTTTTGGATGGAAAGGAATGTGAGGTTAACTTAAATTCCAAAAGAAAACCCATATCCTTGAATTAATTAATTTAAATTAATTTTTAACAAAAGAACCAAGAATGAGATGTTACAGCGGAGTGGTGAGACTTTCAAGTAGACATGATTACCGACTTCAAAGCTTAGTTTACGTCGACGATTGTCGGCGTAACTCTTTTGGCGAGATTGAGCCTCTTTTAATCGACTTTTGACATATCCACTTGCTCTTGGGCTTCTTGAATGAGATTGGGACCAAAGAATTTTCTTTCACCTACTTCAGACCAAAAGAGAGGTGTTCTACACTTTCTTCCATACAGTGCCTCAAATGGCGACATTTGGAGACTGACTTGGAAACTGTTATTATATGAGAATTCCGCAAAGGCTAAACTCTTTTGCCAATTAGTACTATAAGACAGTACACAGGCTCTTAACATGTCCTCTAAGGTTTGGTTAGTCCTTTCTATTTGACCGTCTGTCTGAGGATGGTAAGCCGTACTGAAGTTTAGCTTAGTCCCCAAAAGATGTAAGGACCCGAATCCACTGATTCGAACCCACTGTGTTTACCGCACTATTCCCAGGATCAACGCTAGTGCACACAGCTCAACATTGGTACATATCACATCATACTCAACGATAATAGAATAATAGTTCATTCATTGATATAACTAAAGGTACGATATTATGACCAACTTACATTATTAAGCCACGCAGGGCAAGACTGAGAATATAAACTAATAATTAAGCAGCGGAAAGTAGAAAACGTAGATAGCTCATCAGTTCACCACAGGCAACCGACAAGGCTCGGACCCTAATGACTCGTGTCTTCCTGGACTTCCTCTTCCAACACAGGTGTAGATTCTTCAACTGTTGATTATTGTTGTTTGGCAAGGGTGAGTACTTAAAGCACTCAACAAGTTGTGCACAGAATGCAATTCTATGTATCTATATGTAAGGCTTATTCCAATGGATAGGCTATCATGGCTATTTTGCAATAAGCGAGATTTATGAACAAATACAAGAAATAGATTGTAAAGAATGTAAAACAAATAGCAATAATAAATAACTTCAGTATTTCTCAAGTAAACCAAGTTTCCAATCCTAAGTCAAATTTCATCTTCCATATGGCATTCCGCCATCCCAACCAAGTTGTCCAATTAATTAAACTAACCCTTAACTGTAATTCCCAAGCATTGCTCAATACTGCGAGCACGGCTATCCGAATAGTTTCATACTCTGCAGAGGTTATGCACTTTACCCATGTGATACAACCAGACACCACCAAGGCGAGTGATCATAACAAAGCCTTTACAATGCTCTGGCTTAACCGGATACTACCCGCTAAGGTTTCAACACTGGTGGGTCTGAAAACCACAACCAGGGCCCCCCTCTTGCGCCATGTGAATTACAGCATAACTCGGGAACTCACACCGACCAAGATAGTACCAAAGTTAAGACATTGCAAATTACTCAGCTAGGCTGGCCCATACCAGACATGTGGTTGCATGATTGACTCAGGTCAAAGGCTTGCAAGGTTAAGTCCTTAGAGTGATCAAGGCAAGACATCCACATACCCTCTGCCCATTGGGCCCACCTTGGCCTCCTCGCCCCTTGCCACTTGCCCCAATCTAAATGATTATCACCCAGTTGATTACCAAGCACCACGTGCCATCAACAATCCAACATCGTTGCGTGACATGACTCGCCACAACAACTCAAATCTCATCGTGTGATTCCACATGACACACAAGTTCTTAACATTGTTCCATATTCCATTAATCAAGATTAATTATCAATGATTCTGACACATGTGATGACGTAGCATGGCTAAGCAACTAATACGGACTAAACCTCCAATGTTGATTATAATTATTAACCAACTATATTTAACCAATCTAGGGTGACAATGGATCATGGCATACAATGACAAGGTAGGGTATAGATCAATCTGGTATATTAGCTAAGCCCAATCTAATTTGAAACAATTGTATATTTGAAACATATGCAATAGGGTAAAACAAATATAGCAATTTTATAAACATGGGTTCAACATGATCAAAGCACAACTTGCCTTGGAATAGGTCCTGATCTAGTTCTGGAACTTGCTCTTGAGTTGCTTGATCTTCCTCCGAAGCGTCGCACAATTCAACGTCTACGCGTACCGAAGAAGAAAAGCAAATAAATACAAAAACAGAGAGCAATTGAACTCCAAAAATCAAATAAAATTCACCATTAAATAGATCTCAATTTTACAAATTTTTAGAAATTTGAATCACTCAAATCCGAGTTAAATTGCAAAAGATATAGCCTTTTGAAGTTTGAAATAAATACTGAAGTTACTAAAATCAGAAAATCAGAATTAACAGATTTATTTTTAATTCGAAAACAAATTTATGACGTAAGCATGACGTCACGCTGGCATCAGCGCTGGCGCCAGCCAATCAGATGGCGACACGTGTCTCCGGCGCATGGACTGGGTCCACGGCTCCCTCGGGTTCACGATGCACCCGGTCCATGGCGCCTCGGCTACTGAGCCGACACGCGGCTGCCCGTGATTGGTTGCAGCGACGGCGCGATCTTGAGCGCACGAGTTTGATCGGACGGCTACCGATCTCACGCGACACGGCCGCACACCCGCCGCGGGATCTAGATCTAACGGTCAGCGTTTACCAGAGGGGTTCACTATTCACGCGGCGACGTGGCACGATCTTGACCCTTCACTGGAGATCCAACGGCTCCCGAAGCTTCAACGCGACGATGGCGGTGCGGCGGCGCAACTTCACCGGGCGTGGGGACGACGACCTCAGCGACGGCGTTCTGGCGATGAAACTGCGCCACCTCTTCACGGATCTGACGCGTCCCGGTTTGGCGATCTCGATGATGACACTGGTGACGGCGAAAGATCAACGACGGCGACGAAACCGAGCGAAAACCACCACGGCAAGGACCTTCACTCCGGCGAGCTCCCTCGTGCGAACGACGGCAACACAGAGCCTCGGGCTTTGGAAAAGATGCGCGCGCGAGTGAGGGTTCCGTGCGCGTCGCGCGCTTAAATAGTTGCACGGGGAGGCGTGCATGGCCCGGACTCTGAAGACGGCTCGTGGCGGCGGCGGACTCCGGCGGCGACTCGGAGAAACGACGCGGCTTCATCCGGGATGTCCACGCGTCGCTCGATCAACGGCCCTGAGCGCTCGACGACGCGGCAAAATCTCGGCCGTTGAGTCTCGATCCAACGGTCGGGATTTCTTAGGTTTAGGGTTTTGGCTGAAGCGGGCCGCGCGGCTATCTGGGCCGCGCGACACAGGGCTGGCCGCCATCGTTCATTAGGTTTTTAAAAAGATTTTTCATTTAAAATAATTACAGAAAATCCTTTAATTTATTTTAGGCAATAAAATAATCAGGAAAAATCCAAGAAAAATCTCAAAAACGCCTTGAAACATTCTGGACTCAAATAAAATATTTTTGGCAAAACTTTATTTTGACTTTGCATAAATTTAAATAGATTCGAATAAAATGCAATAAACTTGATTTGAATTTAATTCTAATAAATCTAGAAAAATCCAAATAAATTCCAGAAAATCATAAATGCACATTTAAGCAATAACATAGTATTTAAGCAAATTTTTTGGGATGTTACAAAAGACCATGAAAATTTTTCCCAGAAACGAGATGTAAACTGGAATCCTCGATCAGAGACTATGGTCTTTGGGACACCATGCAGACGAACGATATTTTCCAAATATAGCTCAGCGAGCTTATCTCCAGAGTGAGTGGTCTTGACCGGAACAAAGTGGGCCACCTTGGTTAATCGATCTACGATCACCCAAATAGAATCATGCCCTTTCCTGGTTCTGGGTAGACCAGTAATGAAATCCATACTGATATCATCCCATTTCCATTCAGGAACCTTTAAGGACTAAAGGAGTCTAGCAGGACATTGATGCTCGGCTTTGACTCCTTGGCATACGTCGCAAATTGCAACATATGCTGCGATATCCTTTTTCATGCTGGGCCACCAATATTCTTGTCGGAGGTCTTGATACATTTTTGTACATCCAGGATGGATTGAGAGGTGATTGATGAGCTTCTTCTAAGATCAGATTCTTAAGCTCGGGATCATTTGGGATACAAATTTGTTTCTTATGCATAAGCAAGTCATCAAATCCTTCCTTAAACTTAGATTCAATGCCTTGCTTTAAATCTTTTCGGATTTTGATGATAGCTTCATCAACAAGTTGGGCAACTTTAATTTGGGATTTCAAGGTTGGTTGCACTTCCAGTGCGGCCAAAAATCCTTTTCCAATAATCCCTAAATTAAGTTTTTGAAATTCATCTTGCAGCTCAGGCTGATCAATGTAAGCCGAGATGGACATGCAGTGGAGTTTCCGACTAAGGGCGTCGGCTACGACATTAGCTTTACCTGAGTGGTAATTAATGCCAAGGTCATAGTCCTTGATCAGCTCCAACCATCTTATTTGTCTAAGGTTCAAATCCAATTGAGTGAAGAAATATTTCAGGCTCTTATGATCAGTGTATACATTGCACCGATTACCAATGAGGTAATGAAGCCAAATTTTTAGAGCATGAACCACAGCTGCTAGTTCCAAATCATGGGTAGGATAATTTTGTTCATGGGGACGAAGCTGTCGAGAAGCATATGCAACAGCTCTGGATTCTTTCATCAACACGCATCCCAGACCGTGTTGTGATGCATCACAAAAGACATCAAAATTTTTATTGACATCCGGCAATACAAGGACAGGTGTTGAAGTGAGTCTTTTCTTCAATTCTTGAAAACTTGATTCACATTCGGGTGTCCATTCAAACTTCTTTTCTTTCTTTAATAGCTGAGTCAAAAGTTTAGTGATTTTGGAGAAGTTTTCGATAAAGCGGCGATAATATCCCGCTAAACCAAGAAAACTTCGGATCTGAGGAACATAATTGGGTTGTTCCCAGGCTTGCACAGCTTGAATTTTACTGGGGTCAACAGAAATTCCTCCTTCTGGAAGGATATGCCCAAGGAATGAAATTTCTTTCAGCCAAAAATCACATTTTTCAAATTTGGCATAGAGTTGGTGGACTCGAAGTTTTTCAAGAATCATGTGCAAATGCTGCGCATGTTCTTCCTTGGATTTGGAATAGATGAGAATATCATCGATGAACACCACAACGAACTTGTCCAAATACTCCATAAAGACCTTATTCATAAGGCACATGAAACTTGTGGGGGCATTGGTTAGTCCGAATGACATCACGACGTATTCAAAGAGACCATATCGAGTGGTAAAGGCAGTTTTTGGAATATCACAGGGCCTGATCTTTAGTTGGTAATATCCATGTCTTAAATCAATCTTTGAAAAGACTTGAGCACCACTCAATTGAACAAATAAATCGTTGATGCGAGGAATAGGGTATTTGTTTTTAATGGTGACATCATTTAAAGCACGATAATCTATGCACATGCGGAGACCACCATCCTTTTTGTTAACAAAAAGAACTAGACTTCCCCAAGGAGATGAATTGGGACGAATGAATCCTTTATCTAATTATTCTTCAATTTGTTTCTTAAGTTCAACTAGTTCGGTTGGGGCCATTGGATAAGGACGTTTAGAAATTGGGGCGGTGCCAGGAATAAGATTGATAACAAATTCCATATCTCTATCTAGAGGTAAACCTGGTAGCTCACTTGGAAAAATATCAGGATAATCACAAGCTACCGGTACTTGTGAAAGTTCTTTCAATGAGGTAGAACAAAGGAATGATTGGGGAAGTGATTTGTTTTGACTAGATGAAAACTCTACCATAATTTCTTCTGGAACTAGCAAGGATATGGATCGATTAGCACAATCTATACAGCCTTTATGCTTTGACAACCAATCCATACCAAGGATTATATCTAAGCCTTGAGTTTTGATAACGATGAGATCAGCATGGAATTGTACTCCATTTATTTCAATGCTGACTTTAGGGCAAAGACTGAAAGTTTTAATTTTGGCTCCAGGGGAACATACTATCATGGTAGAAGGCAAGAGATCAGTAGGAATTTCATTTTGATCCACAAATTTCTTGGATATGAAAGAATGCGAAGCTCCAGAATCAAATAATACCAAAGTTGGAATAGAGTGGACTAGCAACGTACCTATCACCACGTCAGGTGCTTCGTTTGCATCCTCAGCGGTCACATGATGCAACCGTCCACGAGTAGGGCCCTGAAAATTATTAGGGGCTGTCCTGACAGGTTGTGGTGGTCCTCCAGATCCTTGTGGGCGACCTGGGGGTCGTTGCTGAGCTCTCTAGGTTTGCTGACGGGTTGAATTCTTCTTGGGACATTTATTAGCATAATGCCCCAACTCATTACAATCGAAACAGGTGACATTGGTCGCCGGGTTTAGACCACCCGAAGACCACTTACCAACATTACCGATAGGGAGAACAGGAGGCCGTTGGCGGGAAGTTTGAGGTTGAGGTGGTCGACTTTGACATTTTTGTTGAAATGGTGGAGCAGAAGATTTGGGATTGAATGCTTGCCCAAATCGCGATCTAGGAGGATTAACACTCAAGTTCTTTCTGGCCATCCATTTTCGCTTTCGCGACTTAGAAATGGTTCGAGTGCCTTGCTCAACTCGAAGGGCCTTGTCCACCAAGGTTTGAAAGTCATGGATATCATGGGCCTCAAGGGTCCATTTAATTTCATCACTCAAAGGCTCCCGGAAACGCTCAACTCTTTTTTCTTCTGTGGTAACCTCCGAAGGAGCGTATCGAGCCAAATAATTGAAGCGATGGAGGTACTCCACCACTATCAAGTTACCCTGGCGAAGATCCAAGAATTCTCTTTTCTTAAATTCCATCAAACTGGACGGAATGTGAGTTTTGCGAAAGGCCTCCTTAAAAGCTTCCCAAAGAATGACTTGATTTGGTGGCACCATGGCTTGAAAGTTTTCCCACCAAGCTGCCGCAGCTCCCTGCAGCTGGTAGGAGGCATAGAGTACTTTCTCTTGGTCATTGCATTGTGCAATGGCCAACTTACTTTCGACTGAATGAAGCCAATCATCAGCTTCCTATGGATCAGTTGTGGAGGAGAAGATGGGTGGCCGAGTTTTAAGAAACTCATTTAACTTGGAGTAATGGGGAGCGTTCCCATTGCCACCTCTTGCAATGGCTGTGCCTATATTGGCAGTATTCTGAACCATTTGCTGGAGAAGGATAGTCTGAGTTTGACGGTTTTGCTCAATCATGGCGAGAACTTGAGCCATGGTTGGGGGTTCAGGTAGTTGATTTTCTAGGATTGGATTTGATTGATTTTGTGGAGGAGGAGGATTGTCGCGACTCGCGGGTTGGGATGATGAGGCTCTCAATGAGGGATGCATTGGATTTGGCTGGGCCGGTGTCGGGATTACGTTCCTTTGAGATTGAGTCTCGGGGGTAGCCTCACTTGCCAAAATATGACTAAGCGATCGCGTTACTGGAATCCTGCAATATAATGTGAATTATTTTATTAGAACCGATGGATGTTAAATATATGGTAGTTGTTCGTAACAAGCAATAAGTTTATATACTTATGCCACTACAAGGATTATCTCATTGAAAATTTTCACCTCAAAGCTATATTAGCGAGAGAAATCCATAAGACAACACGAAGAGAAATTTCGAACAAAACTTCATACAATACCAAAAGATCACATAAGTTTTCATGCACTTGCATAGATATTACAAATTGACTGACTTTAGCTAATGCTTTAATCCTATAACATAAGACTCTACTACTTTCTTAATTAGTGTCGCTAGATATGATCCCTACGCTTCGAACTACTGGATATGAGGGTGGTGAATCTCCATCACAGCTACTCTCTGAACTGGATGGTAAGGGTGGAGGGTTCTGCACTCCAACTAGTTGGAATTGGTGCAAATATTCGCGTCGATTCCCAACCTGTCGCCTTGGTCCTCTTGCTGAAATTTGAGACTCCACATAGGCCTCATATGAGCGGACATAAGCCTTCATATTAATATGGTGTGCTTTGCATATTCGGCGCACAAGCTTACGAGCTGATTCCTGAATTGCTTCATGCTTAGATTCATTATGGTGCTTCACATTATGATGCAATTTTTGGCCTTCAAGAATCGTAGAGGCATAACTAGAAACTTTATATCCAAATGGTGTTTGCTTGATATCAAAAATAGGTGCATGCTTTTTATGACCCAAATTTTCAGCCAACTCCCTTGCAATAACAGCCCAGTTCATGTTTTTAGCCATATGAAATTATTAAAAAGAAAGTAATTAGTAACAAAATATAATGTTTCAATTGAGGAGAAAAGGATTACAATAATTATTTTGTTTTTCTCACCATATATCTTTTGTAAAAGAGGGTTTGTAATACGGTAAAGACTTTAGCTTTTATGTTAAATATTTATGAATGCAATCTAAGAAATACGAAAGTTTCTCAAACCCAAAAGTTTTCATTCATATAGATAATATTTTACATCCCTAATGGTACAATACTAAGGGCTTCCTTGCTAAATATATTACATAGAACAATACCATACAATACCAAAAGTTTACCTTGCTAAGTATATTACATAAGGTCACCTCTTATTCCTACGGGGTCTAAACTACCCTAATCACTGGTTTCAAGCCAACCAGCAAATCCCGTGTTGAGGTCATCTTCATTCAACGGTGGAAACTTCTCCGAGGAGCTTCCCGCTGAAGCAGAGCTAACATCTCGGGGTGTCTGAGTTGTCTTGGGGCAACGGGAAGAAGAAGGTCGGGATTCTGCTGCACGTTTGGCAAGGCGAGGTCGGCTACCTCCCACTGACATACGGGCGGTGCGACGCAGGCTGGTGGGTGCAGCAGGGGCAGGTGGTGCAGCAGGTGCGGCTGGGACTTGGGGTGCCTTCGGTGCTGCATTTCCTAAGGTCGAGCGAGAGATAAACCCCATGTTTACAAATGGGGCGATCACTTCCTCCAGGTAGCCCACACGATGGCGACAGACGACTGCCTCCTGGGCTATGCGGCGGTGATGTTCATCACTAGCATTACTAAACTCCACCAAGGTGTGAAGTCTATCCAGATGAATGCTTGCAGGGTCTGGGTAAGTGGTATCTCCAAGCGATGACTGGGAAGGATACAAGCGATAGGCAGAGTGCAGCTCAGGGAGAGCATGGTGTAGGCGGACAACGGCGGTGTAAGCAGCATCATTCATGGCACATCCATAGTTGAGCCATAGCCCTCGAAATTGCGCTCCCCTTCATCATACGAAGGGCGGGCAGGAATATGCAGTCGGGCTACATACTCAACTGTAGAGGAACTAAGAGCCACATAGTACACCATATAGCGAGGATTCTCAGTATACTGAGCCACATCCAACATCTTAGCTAGCACTCCCTTAATTCCCTCTTCCTCACGAGCATCCGACTCATAGCATAGGATAATATTCATTTGATTTAAACAAAGAGAAGATTAGAATTTTCAATTAAGAGCAGATAAGGAATGTTAGCGGATATTTAGGATGAAGAGAAGTATAAAGATATATTTGTGAATTAAGCATTAGTTTTTACGATTATTAAATTTCTCCTTGACTAATGGTCACGCTAACTAAGGATTTCCTACAGTCTACATGGCTCTGATACCAACTTGTAAGGCCCCCATTTTTGATAATAACTATCTACAATGGGTTCCCTGTGCATACAGTACTAGTCCTATGATCAGTGGCTAGCACGAACAAATTAAAAATTGAATTCACATCCATACATAATAATATTACATATGCTAAGCGTCTTGAAATTTACATATTATTATTACATGCTAAAAGTTCAAAAAACAGCAGCGGAAACTTTATTTCTCTTATAGTATGCCCATTCACCCTCAGGTAATAGACAAGGTAAAGCCTTAGAAAAGATCGTCATCATAACCCCCGAATCCTGAATCGTCGTAATCTTCACCTAAACAACATTGATAGCAAGATTGAGTACATTGTGTACACAACAAGTCTTATAGTGTATCACATATGCCATTATAAATAAATGCAGGACATAGCAATGGAATGGTTTCAATAGTTGTTTTTGCATTGGCAAAATAAAGCATAAACACATATTAGATTGCAATAGAGGATTGTAAAGAAGCATCTTATTGTAATAAGCAAGTATTAATTCGGCATAAATCAATCATCATAACGCAGTCTATCTGACTGATCCAATTCATTTCCATGTCATTCCCTGACACGAAGTATCTTTCAAAACACCCTTCTTTCCATCAAATCATTTTAGAAATATTAAAACTCTAACCATGTGGTGACTTTACCAAGTGCCTTTATCCGTAGGCGTGGCTAATTAATTAGATTTACACTCTGCAGATGAGTACAGCTTTACCCACAAGAAATGATCTGCTACTTTTGCCAGGCCAGTTGACACTCTTCCTTTGGGGTGTCGGCATGGTGATCATGACATAACTATTACATTGTTTAAGCCTAACTTTGCACTAGCCCGATGACGTTAAATCCTTATTATGGAGAAGGAACATGACAGTGAATCCCTGTCACTTAAAGTGGTAGCACAAGCAGTAATTCCCTGCATTGAAGGTAGTAAATCCCTGCGATAAAGGTTCCTTCCCATATTAAGGCGTACATCGTTATACTGATATGCATTTACCCAGAACGAAGTGTGGAAGCCCCTCATAAGCAAACCTAGAAAGGATTTCTCATACTATCTCCCGCCTACCAATGTGCAAAGCCAAACCTAAGCAACTTAATAAGTTAAGGCTGCCCGATATCAGCACTCGTGGTTGTACGGTTTTCTTGGCTTGAAAACAACCCATAGCTCGGTCCTTAATCCGACACGGGCAATACTCCACCCTATACTACGTACAAGTCTAGCCCTTGCACAACCGGCTATTGCCAATAATTGCCCGCATCTAAACTGTAGTTTTATTTTGGGGGTTTTAGTCAAAATCCCAACAATTGACATCATGTCATACCCACCATTCAAACTTTCAAGAATCAACTTTAATCATTAACTTCGTTGCTAATGAGCATGGCTAAGCATGATTATTAGTCGTGTATACCCAATTGACATTATGTAATGTCTACCCCCTTTATCTGTGGTTAACAAGGTTCTCATATTCATACTTATCAAGGAAGTTCCGTGAAACATCAGGTATAGCTACCAACATTACAACATAGCATTTTTATGACAAGTACGCGCATGTATAATAGTTTTGCAATCACTGAAAGTAAATATTTGAAGTATTAGGATCAAAGTGATCATGGGGGTGCTTGCCTTGCTGATCGTGGTTGGGAATAAAGTTTGGATCGTCGTTTGCTAAATCAGGTTCGTCGGAATCTATTCGTCGACCATCAAGAATAACATACAACAAATAGCAAAAATGTATAAGGGTAAAAAAAAAAGACACACAGAAGATCAGATAAAACATGCTATATGAAACAGGCACATGTTCTTTGATTTATTCTTGTTTTACGAATTCAAGAGGCTAAAATTATGTATTCTTGTATTTATAACTTCGAATTATAGATGCTAAAATTATTTGAAATAGAAAGATTTGTCTTATGGTGATATAGTAAAATAACATGTTGTTAATAGGATTCAGATGCAAAGCAATGCGTTTCAAGATTTTCAAATCAACATTCATTACTAAATTTCTAACAGCCATATTATTGGGCTTAGCATGTTAGGTGATCTACCTCATTTTTATAAACTAATTGCTAGATGCAAGCATGGTCTCGGTGTATACATACATATATGCACATATATACTCTTCATACTGAATCACATCCTATTTGCATAAATCATTATTAGTTTAATATTTTTACTTAGCCTAACATTATTCTGCCATTATGCTGAAAAGAAATATGTTTAACAAATTACCAATACTCTTTTCTTAACCATTAGTCATTATAGCATAGTTACTAATAATATTAACCTTCAATAGAAAAGACATAGAACAATTAGTTATCCAAATATTTTTATAGAAATGGGTTCATAGCAGAATAAAGATCTTAATAGGATTGGTTCCAAATAATTTTAACCTTATTTGCAAAATTTCCTTACTTAGTCTACTTTCATATGTGCTATTCACCTTTGTATTAAAATATTTTTCTGTAGTAGCTTTTCAAAATATTTTTCCATATTCTGCAAGCTCTTGATTTTATATGAATTTATAAATTGGTTTCATCTCATTTGGATTTCAAATGCGAAAGATATTCAAGTTTGAATTTTTAATCGATTCAAAAGTCAATTGAAAATAGCAAAATACGCTTTCGCTACGCAGAAAGCATATTTTTCTTCGCGCCAATGACGCGCGCGTTCAAACCGTTGCAGCCGCTGACATCCCTGACCCAGCCGTTAATGACTCAAGGTGAACTTGCGGTGAGCGACTGACATGTCGGGCACGCATGTCATTTGGCCGAGAAAGAGCTCGAGCCCGAGCTTGCCGTCGGCGAGGATCCGGTGGTGCTCCGGTCTGGCCGAGGGCACGGTTAGGATCAGCACTATATTGCGCATCTAAAGACGGTACTCATTCCTACCGGCGACTAGCCGAACTACCTTGCCACCGTGGCTATGCGGCGGCGGAAAGGGCGGCGAGCCGTGCCTGCGGTAGAAAGCCTCTCCGACGGAATCGGTTCCAGTTCTAGCATCAGGGGATCCTAAGCATTCCATTTTTATCAATAGAGAGCACAGGGGAGTATCGGGTTAGCTCACCACTGATCGCCAGCTTTGGAGAAGAAGGGGGCGTAGCGGCGGCGGAGCTCCGGTCAATGATCCCTGAAACAAACAGAGGGCTTTTGATCACAACGAGTCACTGATACTAATGCGAAGCTTGATCGGAAGGTAAAGGAGTAGACCGACTGAAATCGAGATGATCTCGATTTCTAGGGTTCTTCGGCCGATTCAGAAGAATGAGAAATTAGCGATGCTCAGTGGAGTAGAAGGGATGAAATGAGAGGGGTTTTGAAGCACAGGTCTTGGCGATCACGCTTCGGTATTTATAGGCCGGGGGGAGAAGCTGTAGACGAGCTTGCACAGGATGTGAACTCGGTTGAGTTTTGCAGTGCCAAAACAGGAGAAGGGATGGGTCAAATCACGGGAAATCAGGGCGAGGACGGTGCATGGCAAGTTGGGCAGAGGCGGTTTCCTCGAGAGGCGCAAGATTGTAGCGGTGGCGCGAGCTACAGCTGGCGAGCTGATCTCAGCCACGTGCGAGCTCACCTGTGGGAGGAAGAAGACTCATGCCGAGGCTGACAGGTGGGGCCACACAATGAAACGGGCCCGCACGTCAGAGAGAGAAGAAGAGAATTCCGGCTTGAACTGAAAATGGAGCTGAATTGATTTACTGAATCCATTGCCTATCCAATTGAAAAATTAATGAGGAATTTACTGGGTGTACCTAAGCTTGTTTAGGATCTACCATAAAAATTTCATACCTATTTGACACCTGAGGAATTTACAATAATTCTGAAAGTGCACTGTGCACATTTTCATGCATTCTGTTTTATATTTATTAAGATATATATATATCTTACTCAAAAATTTAGAAACTTTTTTAACAGGTTCAATATACTCGCATTATCCTCCTGTAAACATTTCAGCTTCAGATTATTGACAGATTATTTAATAAAATTCTGACATTGAAATTTCCAAATTTCTAACTATTCAAGTTTTGAATTTTTATACATATCAAACCTAAAGATCATCTCCTGATATTTTTACTACAGATGACTCTGCCCAGGGTGAAGATATTATAAATATTTTCACATCAAAATTATTAACATTTAATTTATGACATTTTCACTATTACCAGTCTTGTTTCCTTAATTACCTTTCTTTTCATCATTTAATATTTTGTCATAATTTAAAAAAATATATTTTGAGTTTTGGATAGCTCCACAAATTTTTACAGTAATTTTTATTATTTTTTGTTTCACAAATATTTTCTTATTACTTAAGTAATGGTTGATTGATTAGAAAAAGAAATTTTCCTGATAATTAATAATCAAAAGATGTCAAGAAAATTCATAGAAAATTCAGAAAAATCCAGATTAAAACAATTTAAAATTTCTTAAAATATATTTTTTAATTTATTATTATTATTACTCATTTTTCAGGATATTACAGTAGATCTTCAAAAGTAAAATGTGGAGAGGGTGGCTGTGTACCAGTGCTAGAAATGAACTGTTTAAGGCTGCGTGCCGAGAAACTTTAAAGAAAAACCATTTGAAGAACTTAGCATTATATATAGCTGTTTCACTGCTTTTAATCTAAATAAGAAACTAGTTTAAAAATGCTGTTTGATGCAAAAGAACCAAGTAAGCCAATTCTTTGGAATAAGCCTATCATATAGTAATAAGCATTGCATTCTGTGCATTACTTGTTGAGTGCCTTGAGTACTCACCCCTCCTTGCCCATCAACCCAACATCAGTGGAGGAGTCTATGCCAGTTTGGGAGGAGGAGTACACTGAAGATCCAGACAATTAGGGGGCAAGCCCATTCGGTTGCCTGTGGCAAGATGAAGGCTTCCACGAAATTTATTTTTCATTCCGCTGTTATCTTTTAATTACTCTGTTAATGTAAGCCCTGCGTGGCCGATCTTATGTAAGGAGACCATAAGGTCGTACAATTCAGTTTATATAAATGTTTGCACTATTTATTATTATATCGCTGTGAATGTCTGTGATGTTCAACCCTGTAAAGACTGTGTGTGCTAACGTGATCCTGGACTAGCACAGAATACACAGAGAGTCCAGATTCTCAGAATCGGGTCCTGACACTAATAATTGGTTGTAATTGCATTATATTCAAGGTATATACATCTAGCTTGGTAAAGAGGGAACTGAATATGGTTTTGATATAGCTGGTGTAGATCCATTTGTTCTTTTTGATCTAAAGTAGTAGTTGGTTCTAATTGCATAATACTCAAGATGTAGATAGCTATGTAAAGAGAGAATTGAAGATGCTGAGTTTAAATGTAGCTTACATATGTATATATATCCATTTGTTATTTGTGATGTAAGGAGTTATATAAGTTAATCGGCAAGTTTAAAATGTAGCTTATGTAGCATATGTGTGCATGTGCACTCCTAGTGTACTTAATTCATTATTTAACACCTATATTTACATACATAGCGTAGATAGACTGAAGCTGGATATACACTGAGAACCGTGCGAGTGCTAAGTAAATTAATGGCGTATCCGCTTTTAGAAGAGTTGCAGAGGAAGATATGTTCAACAAGGAGGTAGAATTTATGCCTTATCCATACATTGACTACGAGAATCTAAGGATGTTTCGAAACCTAGTGCAGATCGAAGCACACTTGATTCTACGGGGTTTCAAAAGGGGGTATACATGTTGGACCAGTCACGATGAAGAGCAGATTATACAGGAAGCAAGTAGTACTAACATCGTTGACGAAGTCAACGATAATCCGGATGATATCGACTGTGCTTTCAATGAGGATAGATTTCACAATGACAATCTGGATCAGATACTGCAGGATGCAGAAGGGAATAGTGATGAGCGGGTGTATGTAAAATTTCGAGGCTTGATGGACGACTCAGAGAAACCTTTGTTCCCGGGCTGCCAGTCCAAATACATAAAGTTGTCATCCGTGCTTGAACTGCTAAAATGAAAGGTATGCAACGGTTGGTCCGACAAGAGTTTCATGGTGCTGTTAGGTCTGTTAGCGGACATGCTTCCGGAAGGAAACGAGTTGCCGACAACCACCAACAAAGCCAAGAAGGTTCTTTATCCCTTGGGAATGAAAGTAGAAAGAATACATGCCTGTCCGAATGACTGTATCCTCTACTACAAAGAGTATGCAAACTTGCATGTACGTTTGGTGTGCAACGCATCCTGGTACAAGCGTAAAGTTAGATCAGATGACGATGACGAGGGCATCGACGTAAAGAAAGCATTTCACACCCCAAGTTTTAGTAATAATTCGCTCGCATCTAAACCACAAATTTCAGGTTGGATTTTTACCAAATTACATGGAAACCATATCTCGGTTCCGTACCATTAAACAAAGTTGCTCAAGCTAGATTGAAAATATTGCTCAAGCTAGATTGAAAATATGTCCCATCATTTAAAAGACGTTCTAGTTAGCATGTCTAAGCATGTACATAAGATATTTTGCAAGTATTACCCAAGTGACACTAAGTAATGTCTACACCATAACTAGGTTACAATGGCAGGTAATCAAATGACAAGGTCAAGGTAATGCATACAATCGGAAGTAACTACCGGTTCCCACAACATAGCAAGTTTATAACATACACGCATGCATATAGATTGATAAAAAAACATAACATTGTAAAGTAATGGGATCAATATGATCAATGGAGGGTGCTTGCCTGGTTTCTGTTCGTCAGGAGTGTAATCGGGGTCGTAGTTGGGATCATTATCAACTGACTCCGAAACGTCGGCGTCTACACGTTAAATATCAAGAACCACTACAAAAGCAAATAACAACATATCAAATAGGACAAAAAGAAATCATATGTAAATACCAAATTAAAAGTTACCAAGAAGAACATGGTGATTTTGGGGTTCTTGAATTATCATTTGCATTATGATTTCATTAGTACTTTGCTTACATGAGGCTTTTTCACGAATGTGTTACTTTCATCCATCGAATTCGTGTAGCTAAAGTTATGATCATGCCTAAGGTTATTTATGAACCCAAGAGGCTAAAATTATGTATCTTTGTATCTATATCTTCTAATTCTAGATGCAATTTTTTTTGGATTAATAGAATTAATCATTAGTTAAGGTGTAGTGTGTGAATAGTATTTAGCCTTAAGTATTTTTGCATAAAAAATGATTTATACAAGTTAGGTCTATAGGTTTAGGCTACTGGCTAGGTATTCATGGATACATGGTGATTCTTGCGACACAAGCATCTTTACTATTGACTTCATAAGCTTGACTATTCATATAAAGGGTTTCAGCGACCATAACACTTACGGTTATAGCATTAGCAGGATTCAGATGCAAAGCAAGTTGTAATGAGAATATTTTTCAAGAATATGGTAGTCCTTACCCTAAAGAGCATTTCTTGGCTAATCTTCCTAATAATTGCATTTAGACGAGATGTTTTACAAGCTGCTGAAAAGGCTTAAGTGTTTCTAAAGTTTACGCAATAAGGGTTCAGTTTTTGTTTTAAGTTTGCGACTGCACCTTATAATATTATTGAACCATTTTTTAGGCATTAGTAGGGGATGTCTCTAAGAGTGTTTTATTGTTTGTTCCGTGATATTTTGCTTTTATCCGCGATATTTTTCATATAAGTGAACATTATTAGGGCCTTATATGGACTTAATTCAACATTGCACAAAAATGAAATATTTTTGCATAACCAGGAAGGTTATTACTTTTGAAGGTCCTAGGATTTTATTTCTTCAAATTTTAAGTTCGTTTGCAAAAGTTATGACTATTCGGACTTTTCAAGCATTGAAACTTCGACTATTAAACATATGATGGTAACCATGGCAAAACCTAAATATTTTTACATCTTTGGGATCCTTGTGATCTCAGGAGTATAAAAAAACAGGTTTTACCAATATTTGAGTTCATTTGATCCAAATGTTAACCATTTGACTTTCTATGCAAGAGAGACTTTCTATATTCACTTTATAATTCAAACTGAGTTCAATTTTAAAGTTCTTTGCAAAAAATGGAACATTAATGACCACAGGAACATATGAGAATAATTTCATGATTTTAGGAGTTGAAATTTCTTTAATTGCTACAGGGTACATAAAAGGAGCTTTGTGCATTTTGACTTAATTAATTTAAAATGCAGTGAACATATTGATATTATTGCATATTCTGAATCCTCATTATCTAACACAAATTTAGATGTTCGTTTTACTTAATTTGGACCTTCCTAGCCTTTGCTACAAAGAGGTAAATAAAAAAACAAAAAGGAAAATAAAACATGTGGTTGCTTGGACTTAACACAAGACCAAGCTACAAAGCTCTTTGTGTCTAAAGGGCTGGCTAAAATCTTTGAGGTGACTTGCAAGAGGTAACAAAATTGGAAAAATCAATATGCGGCTGCTGGGGCTGGGGTTCGAACTCTAAACCTCAGGCCCGAGTGAAGAGCTCCTAACCAACTCGACTGGAGCTACTTTGTGACAAAAGATCATGCCAAAATTCTTAGGGTTTACTTGTACTCACCTTTTAGCACAAAGCAGTTCGACCGATGGAGGTGCTAAGCTCAGATGTTTTGGCCGGTGTTGGGGATGATGAAACCTGCAGTGGTGGAGCAATGGTACTCGGCCTAGCTTGTAGACAAGGTGGGCGAGCAAAGTTGGGAACCTCAGAGTGTTGGAAATATGCCCTAGAGTCAATCATAGAGATGATTATATTTTCATAAATGTTCATAAACTATGATATTGTTCTTTGAATAACATCATCGATATTGATTAATAAGTACGTGACTTGTTTGTGAAACTCTATATTCATCTTTATGATGTTCATTCTAAAAGTGATCCCTAGTCGATAAACATATGAGGACACATATGAATAGACTAGCATATGTATTGGTTGATGACCATGTTTCACAGGTCATAGATATGGAGATATCCAACCAATAATATGAACACATGTTGGAGAATATGGTGTCGAATATCTAAATATGGGGGATATGGGCATACCCAACTCGTAAAGACCGAACGGTATATGATCGGGAAGGCATATAAGAACTCCGGATATCATGGACCCAAAGTAGGTGGGGATGCGATATACATGGAGAAGACAACAGCATATCGGGAAGGACTCGATATCCTTTCTGTTATAAGGAAACCATCTCGTGTACGCCTGATACCTAGGGAAGTATGGATACGCAGCCAAGGTCATGCGTCGAAAGACTTTCCATCCGTTACAATCTGGGACTCCAAGGCGGTTACGACTCGGATAGGGGTAAAGCTACCTCTACTATAAAAGGCCGGGGGTACGCACCCTCAGGGGGGGCGAAGGAACAAGTCTCTAATAATCACGAAGCCCAGCATTGCTTTAGTCTAGGGTTCAGGTTCCTTGTATTTAGTCCGGAGTATTCAGATTTGTACTTGAGATCCAATATATAAACATCCGCCATACAGGACGTAGGGTTTTACTCCTCCACGAGGACCGAACCTGTCTACATCGTGTGTCGTCGACCCTGTGCTTAACTCTGCTCCACTAAGGCACCCGAAACATAAAGTTTATTGTCGATTTCTTACCCTTCGACACATGGAGTTGGAGTTGGATCGACCCACCTTGAGATACTGCGAGAACGTTGTATTCTTTCATGTCATCAGTTGGTCTCATATACGATGTGTATGCTATATCCTTCGACTTGAGATTGTCACATGTTCTCAAGATGCGTAATGGCTTACTTAGGGGTCATCAAATGCTACTCCGTAACTTGGTAGTTATAAAGATGGCTTTCGGGTTTGTCATGAAACATGATGCGAGGTGTGGCCGATCAAGATAGGATTTTCCCCTCCATACAATAGGAGAGATATCTCTAGGCCTCTCAGGTGGTCAGATTCTAGAAAATGCATGGCCATGCTCATTGAGTTAAAGAGTTAACTCGATGTATTCGTGGAATCCAAGTCACGGCATCGAGAAAGAGAAGTCGAGCCATCCAATCAAAGATGACAACAACTCATCTTGGGTTTGACCAATATCGTGAAGCAAAAGGAAATGCATATAAGACATTGTTGAGGTTCATCCAATCTTTACATGTACTTGGGGATCGGCACATCCTGCTAGGGCCACTACCGGTTATTGGTCGAGTAAGAGTATTCAAGCTATGTCTGGTTGAGTAAGAGTATTCAAGCTATGTCTGGTCGAGTAGGAGTACTTGAGCCATGACTGGTCGAATAAGGGTACTCGAGCTATGTCTGGTCGAGTAGGAGTACTTGAGCCATGTCTAGACGAATAGGAATACTCGGGCCATGTCCAAGTGCACGTGAACCTATAGGGTCGCACGCTTAAGGGGCTGTAACCAATTCGGATAGGGATCCGAGTTGTTATGGGCTTAGAGTTCTTAATGGGCTTCTAGGAGTAGAAACCCATTATGGGACATATATATACAGGGAGGAGGTGATGGCTTTGATGATGTGAGAAACAATACAGATAGAGTTCAAAACTCTTGAAACTCTAGCCGTCGACTCTCCCACGCTCGAACCACGCTGCCGGCGCTAGCACTCTGGCGTGTGGTGTTTCTGCCCTGTACGTGTGGATACCTTGGAGGCGTTGCCGCGAAGCTTCAACTTGTCGACTTTTGTAGTCGGCAATGAATTTATGTGGTAGGCGCTCGATCTCAAACTCGAAGGTCACACAAGATAGGGAATTATACAGGTTCAGGCCCTCAGCGATGGAGGTAATACCCTAATCCTGTGTGCTGGGATTATGTGGATCTCTTGGATCAGGTGTTGCTCAAAGCGCTATATGCTCTGGGCGATATGAGGTGTTCTATGCTCTATGGCTCGATTGCTTTATTCTTGGATGATGGGCCCCTGTTGTGGCCTGCCTTCCCCCTTATATAATGAGGGTGGAGCGGCTTACAGAGTCCTGATCGATTAAGAGATTCCGATCGGTTACAAGATTCTAGTTGGTTACAGGACAGAGTTTACATCTTTATCTATCCTTATAACGACTCGGATTACAACTGAATCTATCATATCTAAACATAAATCCAACTTTCCTGTAGGGTATATCCCTTTTTGTATGGTTTATGAAGCCTGGCGTGGAGAGCACCCTCCGGGCCTTCATCTTGGGTCTGTTCTGAAGACCCCCTGGAACCTATATTCCACAGCAGCCCCCGAGTGCTTCATGATTCGACTGCTTTACCGAGGGCTCTCTGCCTGAAATCCCGACTGGTTTCCTTATCAATCGAAAATCTTCCTCTTATGACAGGCGAATTTATGAAGAACTCGGTCATAAATTCAGACCTTTGCTTTCTTCAAGTGCAATCTTTTACCGGGCAGATTTTATTGCGAGCAGCCTTACGGACTTCTTATCATGTCACAAACGTAGATTTGATGCTTTTCCTGCCCGAAGTCTTTAATTTTCATCGTTGACAGTCATCGGGCAGTCTTCGAGGTCGTCTTGTTTTCCTGCGCCAACTTGTTCAGCCGAAAAAAAACTCTTCGTCTTCTGAAGTTGCATTAACTCCAAATCTCTTCAGCTTCCGACGCTTAATATCTCGGCGCTTACTTCGATTTCGTCTGAATTGGCTATAAAAAGGCGTTCCAATACTTGGAAATGTATCTCTTCACTTTCTATCCTCCATCTTTTTGCTTTTAGCTTCAGTCTTCATCATGCCACAGTGGTATCATCAAGCGAAGGTGGATCCCAGGCTAGTCAAGCGTTGGGAGGAGTTCGATCGAGCTTTCGAAGCGCTGCTGGAGGAAGAGGCGAGGCAGCACGACCGCAAGGCAATTAACACTCTCCTCGAGGTCGTGCCCGCCCTTAGCAGGGCTAGGGAACCCCTTGTCGAGGTGCTGGGCCGGGCGCGTCGCTGGGAAGCGTAATCCTCCTGTGGCATATAATTTCTATACATAGCACTTAGGTCATTTTGTATAAAGTAATAAAATACCTTTTGTTGAAGAATCTCTGGTTGGCCCTTCGGTTGTGGATTGGACCCGTTATATGGCGTCCTGGTTTTTGTCCGTGGCTTGAACTTGATGACACGTTTGTCCGCTGCGAGACGTAATTTAGGGTCAACACGAAGTTCGTCTGACTCTGCGTAATCCTGAGTCGTGCGGCACCCATCGCCGTCTCAAGGCTAGACGACGTTCAACTCAGACTTTCGATGAACGTAGCTTAGTGCCAATTCGGAGTGCATCGTGGCCCTGGCCAAGTGGTCCTGCGTCCAACTACTGCAAAGCATAGTCCGTAATTCAGATTGTGTCATGTTGAGGTTCTTCTTGGCTCATGGCCGAATGATACCCATGTCCTAAGAGCACGGCCTGGCTCTCTTGGAGCGTATCATGATTTCATATGGCTCTTGGCCGAGTGATATCTTTTCCCGACTGATATCGGAAGCGGCTTAGACTCTCTTGGAGCGTATCACGTTTAGACGACTCATGGCCGAGTGATACCCTTTCCCGATTGATATTAGGTTCAGCCTAGGCTCTCTTGGAGCATATTACTTTTGACGACTCTTGGCCGAGTGATACCCTTTCCCGACTGATGTCGGACTCGGCTTAAGCTCTCTTAGAGCGTATCACATTTAGATCCGAAGGGCGTCTGTACTTGTTTAAAACGACGCACAGCATTATCGGCCCTCGTGGAGCACGCCCTTGGATCTGTGCCCGTTTGGGCTCAATCTTGCGGTACATGATTCCATCATGCGGTAACCACCCAAAGGCCCAACGTGGGGCGTACCGCAAGAAGATAAGTTTTTATTCAAGTTGGAAACCATCCACATCCCGTTTAGTACGGTAAGTGGGAAACAAGCCCCATCGTGGGGGCGACGTGGCTTCAACACGATCCGGTCAAATCCTGTCAAACCCTGTAAGTCGAGGCGACAGGCCTGCAAATCATTTATGAGGAATCTGAAGGGGTGAGACGTTTTGCAGCCTTTTCCCGCCGATCCGGCAGAGACCTATTGTTCTTTCTTTAAAAACTAGGTCGTATGACGCCCGAAAGTTCATCTTTTCGCCGTGCTTTTTCTCCTTTCACCTTCTCGTCTCCCTGAACTCTCCGCCACCAAGGTTAACCTTCGCTGTTCTTGCCTTCTCGAGTCGCCGTCAATCTTTCTGCAAGAATGTCTTCCTCTACTTCTTCTCCGCCTTCACCATAAGATTGGACGACCTCGACAACAACCGAGGAGAAGCTAAAAACCATGGTAGACGACGGGATCTTGCCAGATTTAGCCCTGGTCTCCGCACGCCCAGCTGCTGGCGAATCCGTCCCGGCTCCCTGCTCCGAGGAGGTGGTGGTTTTCGAATCCTTTTTCCACCGCGGCCTTGGTCTTCCGATCAGTTCTTTCCTTCGCGGCCTTCTTTTCTTTTATGAAATCGAATTGGTGAATCTAAACCCCAATTCTATCCTTCAGATTTCCCTCTTTGTCCACCTTTGTGAAGCTTTTCTGGGCATTAGCCCCCATTTCGACCTCTTTCGTCACCTTTATCTCCTGAAGCCCTATCCCTCTAAGAACGACCCCACGGTTATCGGGGGCGCTGGATTCCAGCTGCGGGAAGGGCTGAAGAAGGATTACTTTGCCATTCCTGTCAAGACTTCCAACAAGGGCTGGCATCGGGAATGGTTTTACTGTGCCAACCTCGAGTCATCTTTGCCTCCCTTCACTGGGCGTCGTCCCCGCGTGTCTATTTCCTGGGGTTCTACCCCTGATTCTGCCGACATGGATCAAGTGTCTGAACTCTTGGCATTGATCGGAAAGCTGAAGGATAGCGGGCTTACAGGAGTGGGTTTGGCCCTGAAGGAGCAAGTTCATCTGGGATTCGCTTATAGGGAAAAAGATGACCCGACTCGGGAGCGGCCCGATGACCTGCCAAGGGAGAAGTTATGCACTAGGGCTGGAGAACTCTTCATCCCGAGCGTCGACATATTATCTGTCAAGTGCTCGAAATCCTTCAACATCTCTCGGCCCCCTCCTGAGGTAGACGAATTTTATTGTGAATTTTACGTTCCCTCGTACTCTGAAGTTCTGCTAACTCTTGATCTTCATCTTTAGGATTGCCTTGCGTTCTTCAGTGTTCCTCCTCTTCCGGAAATGCCTCCTCGTCCAGGCTGTTCTACGAAGCGCAGGGCACGGTCTCCAGCAGGGAGCCCCGCTGCGAAGAAGGGGAAGAAAATATTGTCCGATGACCTCGTGGCCCCCCGACGCCCGGTCGGCGGTCCCAAGATTCGGGATCCGTCTACACGAGCTCCAGCCCCTGTCGCCAGTGAGCCTGTGGCCCCGACGCATCCCGGGCCGAAGGCCTCGGTTTGTCAAGATAAGATCGGGGCATCAGTTGGCGGTGGTCCGAGTGGTTCTTCCGGGGGTGATCCGGCTATTCGGAGGAAACCCTTGATGAAAATGAGGAAGTCCAACAGGTATGCTACCCTGTTGACTCCTATTTGTTTTGCAGGCTTGTTGACGATTCTTTTTCTCAGGGACCCTTTGCTCGATGCACCTGTCTGGTCTCCAACTGGCGACCCTACTGAGGTCAGAACTCAGGAAGCTCGTGCCCCAGCTGGAGAAACCGCTCCTGGGGGTATCGAAGCCCCTCTTAGTCCTCCGGCGCCGTCTCCTACTTCCCCTGCTTCTGCGCCGAGTCCCGTTGCTCCAGAGCTAGCCTCCTGCTCGCCCCCCGAGGTTGAAGAGATTCACCGAGTCCCACCGGTCCCTGCTCGCCCCCGGCTAATAACAGATACCGCCTTTGCCGATGACGAGGGTTTGAAGCTCTTGGATGACCCGGAAGAGGAGCAAAAGGAGAGAGACGACTTTTATATCCATGCCAGGGCTTGTGCGCATGCAGCCAAGGTAAGCATTTCTCCAAGATTGTTATGCCCCTGCTCCGCCTTTTGCCACGCATTTACCTTTTGCCATGATAATTATAGAAAATAGGGGAGCACTTCGAGCGAAAATCCGAGTACCTTCAAAGGATGCTCCCTAAAATCTGGACGCGGCAGGAGTATCTGGCCGACCTAGAACGCGTCAAAGCCGAGCATGCGGCTGAGCTGCGATTCCTTCGGTCCGAGCTTCAGACGTCGCGGAGGGAACAGAGCGCTCTACGCCAGGAGAAGCTGGATATCACCGGCTCCCTCCGAGGTAGCTATCTTTTGTGTTGTTTCATGTTTTTCGCTTAGTCGACTATCTTGCCGATCTTCTGTTGTTCGCGCCAGCCCGGGACTCGGCTTTCGCGAAGCTCGAAGGAAATCTTAAAACCGCGGAGGATTCCCGAGCGAAGCTGGAGAAGGAGTTTGAAGGTGTAGCTGTCAACTAGTCTTTGCTTGATCCTTTACTATCCTCTCTAACGCTTTGCCTTGCAGATTATAAGGTCAAAACTCAGGCGCAGTACACCGTCTTCAGCGAGAGGGTTAAAGCTCTCGAAGCTTCCTGCGCTGAGCTCCAGGACGCTTCTAGCCCCCTGCTGAGTTCAATTCATCCAGATGGCGAGAGGCCACTCAGCAAGGGTGAAGTCATCGTTCGGCTAAAGGAAGCCCCGGGGGCGCTCAAGAACCTGCTGAAGGAGACAGCGACCAACGGAGCCAGCCAGACCCTGGGGATCACCAAGTCCCTCTATCCCCGAGTGGATCTTGAGGCCCTTAGGGAAGGCTACGCCCGCAATGTTGACGAAGATCGGGCTATCGAGCTCTGGAGGAAGTCAGGGATACTTCTTTGTCGATTGTAGAGACTCTTGACCTTTAAAGGCATAAAAAGTGTTCCCTGTTTCTCCTTCATGTGGATTGAGAATGAAAGTATACATCTTCGAGTGGTTTGACCGGTGATCTTTGTTCATCTGACTCCAGCCCCCAGGCTCTGGGACACGGTTCATGGATCTTGTCCCTGAGCCTTAACATAAGAGCGAAGCACTCGAAGACAGGATTTAAAGGATGTTATATGAAAACGACTTTTTCAATCGAACTTTTATTCACAAAAAAGAAGTACAAAAACTTAAGCGAAAAAGCGACGTAGCTGTTCTATATTCCAAGTATTGCTGATTGCCGATCCATCTTCTCGCTTAAGTTTATAAGCTCCGGGACGAACTATTTCATCAATGATGTAAGGACCCTCCCAACTTGGGGAGAGTTTATGTACGCTTTTTTGATTCCTCTTTAGGACTAGATCTCCTTTGGAGAACGCGCGGCTCTTTACGTTGCGCCCGTGATAACGTCGTAAGCCTTGGAGGTATTTCGCCGATCGAATTGTTGCGATATCCCTGGCTTCTTCCAGTCTGTCGAGGTCTTCTAGCGGTGTCTTACGAGCGATCTCTTCATAACTCCGAACCCGCTGGGATCCGAATTCTAACTCGGTTGGTAAGACCGCTACTGTGCCATATACCAGAAAGAAAGGTGACTGCCCGGTTGCTCTGCTGGGGGTGGTTTGTAGCCCTAAATCTTCAAGGCGGTTCTTTGACCCACCGAGTAGCGTATGGTTGAGTCGATCGAAAATTCTCGCTTTTATGCCTTGGAGCACCATGCCATTAGCTCGCTTGACCTGTCCGTTACTTCGGGGTGCGCGACTGATGCAAAGCAAATTTTTATGCCCAGCTCCTCGCACCAATCTTGAAATACTTCGCCTCGGCGAGTGCCATTGTCCGTGATGATTCGGTTAGATGCGCCAAATCTAACCACGATCTCTTGAAAGAATTCTCGGCCTTTGCGCCGTAATGGTGGCGGCGGTTTGGCCTCAATCCATTTGGTGAATTTATCAATAGCAACGAAGAGATGAGTATAGCCTCCTTGAGCCTTCTTCAAAGGTCCCACCATGTCGAGCCCCAGCACCGCAAATGGCCATGTAATCGGGATAGTCTGTAATTCTGCTACCGCTTGTTCATTTGACTTGCGAAAAACTGACATCCTTCGCATGTCCGGACGATGTCCTCCGCATCTGTGACGGCAGTCGGCCAAAAGAACCCTTGGCGATAGGCCTTTTCGACCAAGGTCGATGACGCCGCATGGTTCCCACAAATTCCCGAGTGGATTTCTTTGAGCAGGTCTTTCCCTTTTTGTTCCGTTATGCATCGTCGCAGTATGCCAGAGGAGCTTTTACGATAAAGCTCCTTTCTAACGACTACATAACTCTTGCTTTGGCGCATGATCCGCTCAGCTTGGACGCGATCCTCGGGTAGCTTGTCTTCATCGGTATTCGGTATGGAGCCGTCAATGCAGGGTAATAATCAAGACCTCGCCTCTTCCCCTTTTCTCTTGATCGCGCTTTTGGCGGCGCTAATCGTGGGTTTATGAATTTCTTCTACGAATATTCCTACGGTACCTTGGACCAGCGAGGATCCCATCTTCGCCAATTCGTTTACGCCGTTGTCCCATCGAAGCACGTGAGCGAAACTCAAGTCCATCGAAGTTGCCTTCTAGCTTGCGCACTTCTTGGCAATATGCTGCCATGTTGTCCTCGATGCAAGACCATTCCTTCTGCACTTGATTGACCACGAGCATTGAATCTCCGCGAATCGCCAGTCGTCAAATGATGAGAGATATGGCGATACGGATTCCGTGAATGAGTGCCTCATACTAGGCGGCGTTGTTGGATGCGGGAAAAAATATTTGGAGGACGTACCTCAATCTTTCTCCGCTTGGTGATATGAGTACTATACCAGCCCCCGCGCCGCTGAGCATGAGGGAACCATCGAAGTACATCGTCCAATACTCGAGATCTTTAGTAATTGCTGGGTGCTGTAATTCCGTCCACTCGGCCGTAAAGTCAGCGAGTGCTTGGGATTTGACGGCCATGCGGGGTTTGAATTGAATGTCAAAGGCCCCGAGTTCAACTGCCCATTTGGCAATTCTCCCAGTGGCCTCCTGGTTGTGAAGTATGTCTCCGATCGGGAAGGAGGTGACTACCGAAATGACATGCTCTTGGAAGTAGTGCTTAAGTTTGCGAGACGTAAGGAGTACAGCATATAGTAGCTTCTGCACTTGTGGATACCGTACCTTGGACTCACTCAGGACTTCACTGACGAAGTATACCGGGTGCTGGACTTTGTGCACCTGAGCCGTTCCCTCCCTCTCTATGATGAGTGCAGCGCTGACTACATGTGTCGTTGCCGCGATATAAAGTAATAGGGGCTCTTCTGGCATTGGCGATACTAACACGGGAGGTATCGTCAGGAAGGTCTATAAATCTTCAAATGCTTGTTGCGCTTCCGACGTCCACTGGAACTTATCTTGCTTCTTGAGTAGTTTGAAGAAAGGCATACCTCGCATACCCAGTCGGGAGATGAACCTGCATAGAGTAGCCATACACCCTGTAAGTTTCTAGACGTCTTTTTGGCTAGTTGGCGGTTCCATATTTGATATAGCCTTGACTTTCTCCGGGTTAGCTTCAATGCCTCGTTGTGACACCATAAATCCGAGCAGTTTTCCCGAAGATACTCCGAAAACACACTTCTTAGGATTCAGCTTCATGTTGAAAGCCCTTAAACTTTCGAAAGTCTCAGCTAGGTCGATGATAAGATCTTTATTTTCCCGAGTTTTTACGACAATGTCATCTACATACGCCTCCACGTTGCGCCCGAGCTGGGCGTGAAAACACCGTTGTATCGCACGTTGGTAAGTCGCGCCAGCGTTCTTTAGCCCGAACGCCATCGTGGTGTAACAGTAGGCTCCGAAGGGCGTGATGAACGAGGTCTTGATATGATCTTCTTCCTTTAGGCGAATCTGGTGATAGCCCGAATATGCGTCAAGAAAACTCAAAATTTCACAACCCGCGGTCGAGTCAACCACCTGATCGATTCGGGGCAGCCCAAAGGGATCCTTCGGGCACGCCTTGTTGAGATCAGTATAATCAACCCACATGCGCCAAGTTTTATTCTTCTTTTAAACTAATACAGGATTTGCTAACCAATCAGGATGATACACTTCCTTGATGAAACCTGCGGCTAGGAGTTTCGTGATTTCCTGTTTTATAGCGTTCCGACGATCCGGAGCGAACCGCCGAAGCCTTTGTTTGATGGGTTTTGACTTCTCATCAACATGGAGAGAGTGCTCGATCACCTTCCTTGGTACACCTAGCATATCTGATGGTTTCCAGGCGAAAATGTCCTTGTTAGCTTGGAGGAAGGTGACGAGCGCACTTTCCTATTTGTCCTCGAGCCCTGTCCCGATCACGGTTGTTTTAGACGTGTCAGACGGGTCAAGAATGATCCTTTTGGTTCCTTCGCCAGGCTTAATTCCCGAGGTGGCCTGCTTTTTTGATGGTACTTCTCCTTCGTCTTGGAGCGTGGCAACCTCAGCCTGGATGTTTTTCGCTTGGGTACATGCTTCCTGCAATTCAGCAAGTTCATGATTTTCTCAGTCGCATTGCGAGGATTGCTTGATGTCACCCCAGAGCGCGATGACTCCTTTGGGTCCCGGCATCTTCAATACTGAGTAGGTGTAATGAGGTATGGACATGGATCTGGCTAATCCAGGCCTTCCCAAGATGGCATGATACGCCATCTCGAAATTGGCTACCTCGAAGTTGATATATTCGGTACGGAAGTTATCCTTGGTACCGAACGTAACGGGTAATGAAATCACGCACGAGGGTAACGAGGGCGCCCGGGATTACTCCGTGGAAAGGTGGGTGCTCGGCCACTCGAGCGGGGATGCTCATGTCGTCGAAAGTTACGCGAGCAGGACATT
Organism: Otatea glauca; assembly: GCA_036346275.1. Lineage (NCBI taxonomy): Eukaryota > Viridiplantae > Streptophyta > Magnoliopsida > Poales > Poaceae > Otatea > Otatea glauca. The sequence continues at coordinate 14,804,986 of CM070731.1, read as the reverse complement.
GAGCCCACTTTGCCGTCGTCGAACCCTCTTGAGCTTCACGCTGCGCTGGCAACCAGTGAAGTACGAGAGAAACTTTCCGGATGTGGGACTCGGTGGGGTGATCTCTACGGTCAAAGGTGATCGGGACCTCGGACCATTTTAGATATTGAGTCGCGCGGTTCCATCTGCGTTGATCTCCGGCGGTAAGTTTTGCTTCCGCTTGGACTCGTATCGATTGAGCCCCGTAGATGTAGTTCGGTTCTGCTCGGGCTCCGGAAATCTTCTTCATCAGGAGTTCCTTCTTCTTTCTTTGGAGCAACCGTCCTTGGTCGGGGCTGGTTGCGTTGACTTTCAGCAAGAAAGCGCTTGAGTGAAGCAGTCCTTGGCGGCGTGCTTTCCTTTAGGGTGGAAAGGACAGATCGCTTCCATGATGGTGCTGTAGTCGGGTGCCTCTCTCCGAGTGGTTCGAGGCCGGTTACGCTCGGCTACCGCGACCAGCTCCTCGCCCTTGCGCTTCCTACCCTTGTGTTTAGAGGACTCGAGCTTTTCGCCCTTGCTCTTCTGTGGGGGATGATCTTCTTGTCGCTCGGCCAGAGCATCTGAAGCCTTGGCGTAGCGGTCGGCTAACGCAAACATTTCTTTTATGGAGGTCGGGGGCTTCCTGGACATTTTTTTAATAAGATCAGGATCGCTTACCCCTTTCTGGAAGGCCGCCACCACCACCGCCTCTGACACGTCTCTGACGGTGTTCTTCTTCTGCATGAAGCGCCGGATGAAATCTCTCAGCATTTCATCCTTCTTACGTGCGGTGATCACAGTCCCACAGTCTGGGCCTCTCATAGGTTCCCTGAAAGTTGGCGATGAATTGTTCGCACAGGTCACTCCAGGAGTCTACCGAGTTGGCAGGGAGGCCCGTGAGCCATGCTTGTGTCGAGGAGCTGAGATTGACCGGCAAATAATTTGCCATGACGGTCTGATTTCCTCCTGCAGCCTTGACTGCTAGGGCGTAGACCTGCAACCAAGCTTCTGGGTCTCGTTCCCCGTCGAACTTTACAATGCCTTTGGGGTTGAACCCCTCGGGCCAAACCACTCGGCGCAACCGGGGAGTGAACGCTCGTATCCCATCGATAGATCTTTCATCTTGCTGGGGGGGGCTCTGGCGTGGCGATCTTCTAGCTCGGTGATGACCGTCAATATGTCGGGGTGAGGTTCGGCGCGGCGAGTCATTGACTCAGCGTTCGTCGTCACTCCCACCCCGGGGATGATGAACTCTGCGATCATCGCGGTCATCATACCTTCGGTCGTTTCGCCGATCGTAGCTGATGCCGAAACGCTCGTAGTCGTCGCGGCGTCCATGTCTTTCTTCCTCGTTCCATTCTCGTTGCCTGGCCGTGATGTCCTGGCGAAGGTCGCGGTCAAGGATCTATCGAGCGTCTCCAGCAGGCGGTGCGTGGCGCCGACTGGTTGCAGTCCGACTGCTGGCGACACGAGTGGCCGCTGGGAGCGCGAGTGCGCTTCTACAACCGGTTTCTCCTGATTTTGCTGGATAGCTGCCGCCGTCACCATGGCCTTGAGGTGAGCCACAATCGGGGCTACCGGACTGTCCGATGCAATCATCGTGTCCAGCGCGTCGAGGAGCGTCTTCGAAGCGACGACGTTTTGCATCGGTGTGCAGAAGACGGATTGATCTCCCAACTTAGATTGCAGGATGTCTTCCCGGACATTGCGACCCAAAGATCGGAGAGACCGCGTTTGGACATCCTTACCCTTACGTCGGCCATCTTCTTCCGTGGCATCACGATCTTCTTGATGGAGATCGGTCTTCTGTCCTTCAATTGAGAAGATGCCGCGAAAATCGCAGCCGATCCTAATGGAGCCGATTGGTTTTCCAAGTAAATCAGAGTAATGTACCTGAGGTGGTTCGCCCTGGATTCTGCCAGATTGGATCTGGTTTTTATCCAGGCTGACAAGCTCTCCATGCATATTAGTGATTTAAATCCGGGCTTCCGAAGCGGAAAGCCTGGCCGGGATGAAGGTGACGATGAATCCGCCGGTTGATGCCATCGAGTCTATAGGAAAAGATTGAAGCGCTTCCCCTACCTGGCACGCCAACTGTCGACTTTTGTAGTCAGCAATGAATTTATGGGGTAGGCGTTCGATCTCAAACTCGAAGGTCACACAAGACAGGGAATTATACAGGTTCGGGCCCTCAGCGATGGAGGTAATACCCTAATCCTCTGTGCTGGGATTATGTGGATATCTTGGATCAGGTGTTGCTCAAAGCGCTATATGCTCTGGGCGATATGAGGTGTTCTATGCTCTATGGCTCGATTGCTTTATGCTTGGATGATTGGCCCCTGTTGTGGCTTGCCTTCCCCCTTATATAGTGAGGGTGGAGCGGCTTACAGAGTCCTGATCGGTTAAGAGATTCCGATCGGTTACAAGATTCTAGTTGGTTACAGGACAGAGTTTACATCTTTATCTATCCTTATAACGACTCGGATTACAACTGAATCTATCATATCTAAACATAAATCCAACTTTCCTTTAGGGTATATCCCTTTCCGTTTGGTTTATGAAGCCTGGCGTGGAGAGCACCCTCTGGGCCTTCATCTTGGGTCTGTTCTGAAGACCCCCTGGAACCTATATTCCACACAACTCTAGGATGATCCACAACCTGCGATGGTCACAAGAATCTGTTGGAGGGGGCACGGGGCTAGTACGACTACATCTGCACCACCGCGCTACATTAACTCTACTTTCGCTACGGGTCTACTCATCTAGTGGTAATTCTGTGATCTATAACTTGCAGTGGTTCCCTGGTTACATGGTAGAAAATTTTGATTTTTCGCTAGTGTAGCCTACACGTTCCCCAATAGTGGTATCAGAGCTATGCTGCGTAGTTGTAGATTTGAAATAGATGCATATGATGATATACGATTGTAATAGATGTGATCTATTGTTGTTTTGTTGGTCATTCTATTTGATAGATCGGTTTTTAGCATAGGTTAATAAGATTAATTCATGTTTGGGGTCTTTGATGGGTTCAAGGTTATTATTCCGTTATCGTGCTATCGTGGTTGCGTCACTACTTACTCCTACCGGTCGGTTTTCGCCATCGGGTTAGACCGTGAAATGTAAATCCACAAGCAGCATGCGAAGATCAATAGGATTGATTGACATGGATTTGTGATCGAAAATAGAGTTAATATGATTAACTCGAAGAGGTTTTCCATCGTTGGATTCATGATTTGATCTATTTTTTCCGAAGAGGTTTCGGGCGTTGCCCGAACCCACAAGGCCTCTACCCTTGATCCGCGAGGGGCGCTGCCCCTTCGAACTCGCCTGCTAATCAGCTAGCGGGACCGCCGTATGTGTACAACGCCTTATAGTTCGTTACGAGTTCACATCGTTCAATAGAATGCGATTCTATGCATAACTTGTTTTTGTAGGATTGATGTGAATAGTATGGTCCCTTGTGTATATGATGCATGTGTGTATTTTTTATGGCCTGCAAGTCATACTTGATTGCATCCCAAGGCTGTCTATATCTGTATAAACAGCCTGCATGTCGACTTGTGATGTTTCTTCACTCCTTGTAATTTATTACTAGTGCTATTAGGAGTAATAGCTTAATGGTAGTACTTGGAGGACTCAAGCCCTTGGAGGCATGACGAACAGGAAACGTGGTGATGGAGATCACCATATGAAGGGCTATACTATGCCACAGTTAATGTGATTATCTGTGATTGCTTATATATTCCTGTTTATTTATCTCTATGCATGTTATATAGTTGTTCTGAATGCTTTTAACATGGTAGATTTAAAAGATCTCTCACATAATATTAAGCAAAATTGATGCCCTCCCAATTGGCTGCACCATTCAAAATCATGTAAATTAATGGTAGGTCTGCTAAAGCAGGGTGCCATTAACTTTCCTTGATTACATGGGTTTGTGTCGGACACTCACATGCATAAGCATTGGTTACACTTGACAAGGTCATCATAACGGTTATGGACCTTGGGGCATAGGGTTGGGGCTAGGGCATAGAGATGCCACTCAACAACAAGAGTCATATAGTGATATGATTAGCAAAGGTTTGCTTACCAAATTCATTAGCCTTCTAGCAGTGACGCTAAAGCTCACTAGTAGACTAATTAATTGTAGGTCTTGAATCACTAAGTACCATAAGAGGGATATAGAATTTAGTGGGAGTATCTTTATTACAAGTTACTTTTTATGAATGTTTGTCTCAGCTTTTGCATATATTTTCTGTTTTAGATCATAGCACCACCTACTGCTGCACCTACTTCAAGTTATGCTTTACGTTCGATAATTGAAAAGGAAAAATTTAATGGAACGAACTTTGCAGATTGGTCCCGTAACCTGAGAATTGTTCTCAGGCAAGATAAAAAGGAACATGTTCTAGAGCAACCAATTCTAGATGTGCATGATGAAAATGCTTCCAAAGCTGTTAAAGCCTCTTACAAAAAGGCGGTCGATGAGTCCCTTGATGTTAGCTATCTCATGCTTGCTGCTATGAACTCAGACCTTCAGAAGCAGTTTGAGAACATAGAGGCCTACGATATGATCGTGGCATTTAAGGGCATGTTTGAGAGCTAGGCTAGGTCTGAGAGATATGAGATCTCAAAGTCCTTATTTGGTCGTAAGCTAGCCGAGGGCATTCCAGTGAGCCCTCTTATAATCAAGATGGTTGGTTACACACAGAGCTTGGAAAACATGGTTTTCTACTTAGACAAGAGTTGGCTACTGACTTGATTCTTGCGTCGCTCCCTGCGAGCTTTGGGCAATTCATTATGACTTTTTATATGAATGGCATGGGCAAGAATCTCACTGAACTACATATGATGCTCAAGACAGCAGAGGACAGGATTAAGAAAAGCACTAGTCATGTGATGATGGTGCAGAAAAGTACTAGCTTCAAGAAGAAGGCTAAGACTAAAGGAAAAGGCAAGGCTAAAGCTTTGGATAATAGCCCCATCATCAAACCTAAGCCTAATTCCAAGTCTAGCCCTACTTCAGAGAGTGAATGCTTCTACTGCAATGAGTCAGGCCATTGGAAGAAGAATTGCAAAAGGTACCTGGCAGATTTGAAAAAGAATGGTGGAGTTAAGCCATCAAATTCAGGTATTAATGTTATAGATGTATTTCTTGCCTATTCTCCTAATAACTCTTGGGTATTTGATACCAGATCGGTTGCTCATATTTGTAATTCGATGCAGGGGTTAATAAGGAGTAGGAGCGTTGCAAGAGGCGAGGTTGATCTCTAAGTTGGGAATAAAGCAAGGGTTGATGCATTGTCCGTCGGGACCATGCCACTACATTTACCTTCAGGATTTATTATGGAATTAAATAATTGTTATTATGTTCCAGCAATAAGTAGAAACATTATTTCTACCTCATGTTTGTTGGCAGAAGGTTATAAATCCAATATTGAGGACAATGGTTGTTCTATAATTTTGAAAAAGATGTTTTATGGCTATGCTCCCGTTGTGAATGGGTTGTTTATTTTAAATCTTGATGATGCTCATGTATATAATATTGATGCTAAGAGGCATCGGCCAAATGATTTGAATCCCACTTTCTTTTGGGATTGTCACTTGGGTCATATTAGTCAGAAACGCATGATGAAGCTCCATAAAGATGGTCTTCTAAAATCATTTGATTTTGATTCATTTGAAACATGTGAGTCTTGTCTACTTGGTAAGATGACCAAGACACCTTTCACATGGTATTGTGAGAGGGCATCTGACTTATTGGAACTCGTACATACTGATGTATGTGGACCAATGAGCACGACTGCAAGAGGTGGTTTTTAGTATTTCATTACTTTTACCGATGACTATAGTAGATATGGTTATGTCTAATTAATAAGGCACAAGTCGGAAACTTTTGAAAAGTTCAAGGAATTACAGAATGAAGTACAAAATCAACGTGGCAAGAAAATTAAGTTTCTACGATCTGATCGTGGAGGCGAGTATTTGAGTCATGACTTTAATAATCATCTGAAGAGTTGCGGAATTGTTCCACAACTTACGCCTCCCAGCACGCCTAAAAGAAATGGGGTGTCTGAGTGGCATAATCGGACCTTGTTTGATATGGTTCGTTTAATGACGAGTCAATCAGATCTACCACTATATTTTTGGGGTTACGCTCTAGAAACTGCAACTTTTACACTAAACAGGGTACCATCTAAATCTGTAGATAAAATACCATATGAGATGTGGACTGGGAAGAGTCCCAGTTTGTCTTTTCTAAAAATTTGGGGTTGTGATGTTTATGTTAAATGTCAGACGTCCGACACACTCACACCCAAATCGGATAAATGCTTTTTCGTGGGATATCCTAGGGATATGTTAGGATATTACTTCTACAATCGACAAGAGGGCAAAGTGTTTGTCACTCGGAATGGTGTCTTTCTAGAGAATGAGTTTCACTCTCGAAAGGTAAGTGGGAGAACAGTGCAACTCGAAGAAGTTCGAGTTACTCCACTCGGGGAGGACTTGGCCGGAGACGTCCCTATCGGGGAAAATTTGGTTGAGGAACCCGTGGTTGAGAAAACACTAGTTGGAGGGACCTCGATCGAGGAGGCACTAATGCCATGTAGGTCAGACAGGCTGTGCAAAGTACCTGCTCGATATTTGCGTGGTATATTGTTGTTAGACAGCGATGACTCTACGACTTATAAGGAAGCGATGACGGGCCCAGACTCTGAGAAATGGCTTGGAGCCATGAGATCCGAGATAGAATCCATGGGAGACAATCAGGTTTGGAACCTGGTCGACCTGCCTGATGGTGTAAAAGCCATTGAATGCAAATGGGTCTATAAGATTGATATGGATGGAGATGTTCACATCTATAAAGCTAGACTTATCGCAAAGGGTTTTTGACAAGTTTAAGGAGTTGACTACGATGAGACTTTGTCGCCGGTAACGATTGTTAAATCTGTACGGATCATTCTAGCTATTGCTTCATATTCTGATTATAAAATATGGCAAATGGATGTCAAAATGGCTTTCCTTAATGGAAACCTAGGTGAGGATGTGTATATGACACAACCTGAGGGTTTTGTCGATCCAAAGAATGCTAGTAAAATATGCAAACTTCGAAAATCCATTTATGGGTTGAAGCAAGCATCTTGGAGTTGGAATATTCGTTTTAATGAGGTAGTCAAGGGTTTGGCTTCATCAAGAACGTAGAAGAACCTTGTGTTTACAAGAAGGATAGTGGGAGCATACTTGTAATTATAATCTTGTATGTGGATGACATATTATTGATTGGGAATGACATTCCTATGTTGGAATCCATTAAGAAGTCACTGAATAATAGTTTTTCTATGAAAGACTTAGGAGAAGCAGTATATATCTTGGGCATAAAAATCTATAGAGATAGAGAGAAAAGGATAATTGGATTAATCCAGAGCACTTACATCGACAAGGTGTTGAATCGGTTCAACATGCAGGATGCCAAGAAGGGGTTCTTGCCTATGTCGCATGGAATAAGTCTTAGCAAGAATCAATGTCCTTTGAATATTGATGAGCGAGACCATATGAGTAAGATTCCATAAGCTTTGGCCATTGGGTCTATCATGTACGCCATGTTATGTACTCGACCAGATGTATCATATGCTCTCTGTGTTACGAGAAGATACCGGTCTGATCTAGGTGATGCTCACTGGACAACGGTTAAAAACATTCTTAAGTACTTGAGAAGGACTAAGGATGTGTTCCTAGTTTATGGAGGTGATGAAGAGCTCGCTGTAAATGGTTACACTGATACAAGCTTCCAAACCAACAAGGATGATTGTCGTTCGCGATCTGGATTTGTATTCATTTTAAATGGTGGGGCAGTGAGTTGGAAAAGTTCCAAACAAGACATGGTTGTTGATTCTACGACAGAGGCCAAGTACATTGCGGCTTCTGAAGCCACAAAGGAGTGTGTTTGGATAAAGAAATTCATTTCTGAACTAGGTGTGGTCCCTAGTGCCTCCAGCCCAATGAATCTCTATTGTGATAATAGTGGAGACATTGCACAGGCTAAGGAGCCAAGGTCCCATCAAAAGTCCAAACACATTCTAAGGTGATATCATCTTATTCGAGAGATAGTGGATAGAGGAGATGTAAAGATATGCAAAGTACAGACGGATTCAAATGTTGCTGATCCATTGACAAAGCCTCTCACACAGCCAAAGCATGAGATGCACACAAGAGCTATGGGTATTTGATATTTAAATGATTGACTCTAGTGCAAGTGGGAGACTGTTGGAAATATACCCTAGAGGCAATCATAGAGATGATCATATTTCCATAAATGTTCATAAACTATGATATTATTCTTTGAGTAACATCATGTATATTGATTAATAAGTACGTAACTTGTTTGTGAAACTCTATATTCATCTTTATTATGTTCATTCTAAAAGTGATCCCTAGTCGATAAACATATGAGGACATATATGAATAGACTAGCATATGTAGTGGTTGATGACCATGTTCCATAGGTCATAGATATGGAGATATCAAACCAATAATATGAACATATGTTGCAGAACATAGAGTTGGATCGACCCACCTTGAGACACTACGAGAACGTTGTATTATTTCATGTCATCAATTGGTCTAATATACGATGCATGTGCTATATCGTTCGACTTGAGATTGTCGTATGTTCTCAAGATGCGCAATGGCTTACTTAGGGGTCATCAAACGCTACTCTGTAACTGGGTAGTTATAAAGATGGCTTTCGGGTTTGTCATGAAACATGCTGCGAGGCGTGGTCGATCAAGATAGGATTTGCCCCTCCATACAATGGGAGAGATATCTCTAGGCCTGTCGAGTGGTCGTATTCCAGAAAATGGATGGCCATGCTCATCGAGTTAAAGAGTTAACTCGATGTATTCAGGGAATCCAAGTCACGGCATCGAGAAAGAGAAGTCGAGCCATCCAATCAAGGATGACAACAACTCGCCTTGGGTTTGACCAATATCGTGAGGCAAAAGGAAATGCATATAGGACATTGTTGAAGTTCACCCAATCTTTACATGTACTTGGGAATCGGCACGTCCTGCTAGGGGCCACTACTGGTTATTGGTCGAGTAAGAGTATTCGCACGCTTAAGGGGCCGTAACCAATTTGGATAGGGATCCGAGTTTTAATGGGCTTAGAGTTCTTAATGGGCTTCTAGGAGTAGAAACCCATTATAGGACATCTATATAAAGGGACGAGGTGATGGTTTCGACGATGTGAGCAACAGTATAGATAGGGTTCAGAAGTCTTGAAACTCTAGCCGCCGACTCCCACGCCTGAATCACAGCGCCGCGTGTTGTTTCTACCTCGTACGTATGGATACCTTGGAGGCGTTGCCGTGAAGTTTCAATGCTAGAACGATCCGCAACCTTCAACGGTCACAAGAAACTATTGGAGGAGGCACGAGGATAGTACGACTACATCTGCACCACTGCGCTACATCGACTCTACTTCTGTTACAGGTCTGCGCATCTAATGGTAATTCTATGATCTATAATCTTCAGTGGTTCCTTGGTTATGTGGTAAAAAATTTAGATTTTTCGCTAGTGTAGCCTACACATTCCCCAACAAAGAGGAGAATCAAAGTGAGGCGAGGTGATCAAGAGCTCACCAGAGCTTTGCCTGCGTGGAGAGATCAAGACAAGGGCGAGCAAAAGGGGAAAGGACAGCTTCACTGACTTAAGGGCGTTGTGGGAGAGTAGTTGGGCCAGGCATGGGTGCTGCAGCAAGGGCAGAGGGCAGAGCGTGTGAAGCCGAGCTCACGGTGGCCATGAGGCTACAAAGTTCTGTCGCGGCAGCGCATGGACGCGGCAACCTCGTGCCATGGAAGCACTCGGGCAGAGCTTGGGCAGCATGAGGGAGGAGAGGGGAAGGGCTATGGTCGGCTAGCCGGTGGGGCCCAGGCCAGCGTGGGGCCCACTGGCAGCAACAGCCGAGTGGTGTTTCGCTGAGAGTGTTGCCGTTCACTATGACTTGGGAGTATTTATGGCAAATTCGGTTATAGTAGTTGGGCATGCTAAAAAGCGGTGCTAGGTTGCTTGATAAATCTTACAATTTTTTGTGCTGGTAGACCAAGGAGTTTGTTTCGATTTTCTTTGGTTTCACTCAATTCCCTACTGTGATTTTCAAATTAAAAATCATCAAATTTGACTAGTTTCAAACTATTTATTAGTTTTTAGGGCATTTAAATTCCAAGAAAAAATTCTACAAAAATTCTACAAAAAATTCTACAAAAAATTCTACAAAAATTATAAAGAACATTTCCAGAAATAAATTCAATTGAAAATTCAAATGTGCAACAAGAATCCTGACATGCCACTTTATTCATTTGCACAGTTTTTGGGATGTTACAAAATTCCTTCGGAGCACTCTGCAATCTCCAAAACAAGTTGGGTCAACTTTCCAGTCTGAGTCAAACTTGGGCCTTGGGCCTTGTAAGAGTTCTATTCAGCCACTGCTTTGTGCTGGCCGAATCTCCCTTTTCTTTTACCTATATATAGCTAGGGAGTCCCCTAAAATTACTTGGGTTTTGTTTAGTTGTAGTTTTCCTTGGTGAAACTATTTGGTATTCTCTTGTTCGGCTAGATCAACAGCAATACCATGCTTCGGAACACCACATCAATACTTCAATTATATTTGCAATTTCAGATTGCTTTTGCTTTCTTCTTGCTTGTTCTTCGATTGCTCGCAGGAATTGATCTTTGTGATCAGGTTAATCGTGTTTCGGCACAGTTGATAACAATTCAGAGTTTGGTTTAGCGATTGCTTGGCATCGGTCGTGTTTCAGTCGGTAGCCTGGATCGTGAGGGTCATCACCACTAATCTATAGCTATCCATCTGACCGAAAGATCGGGCCTCTATTAGTCTCATCACTTGGAGTGTGTGGAAGATTTGAAGTCAGAGTTTCCTAACCTATTCTTTAGTTAGCCCTGAATCTCGAGGTCAAGATTCTGTTAAAGGGGGAGGTTTGTAACATCCTATTTTTTTGGCTAATTTGGATTTTCTGAATTTTTGGAATTTATTTTGATTGCTTTATTATTTTTGAAATATGTTTAATATGAAATGTATTTAAAAGATTGGGAATTTAAATAAAATTTTGCCAAATTATTTTATTTGGGTTAAAAATGTCCTAAAGTATTTATGTGAATTTTTCTAGAATTGTTTTGATATTTTTACTATTTTGTTTGAATTAGTTTAATATGTAGAATTATTTTAAATAGGAAAATATTCTAAAACCTATCTATAGTGTTTGGGTCGAAAGCCCATTAAAGCCCGACCCATATCTAGTATAGCCAAATTTTGCCAGCTAGCCCTATGCCTTTGAAACCGTAGGATCTTAGCTGTTAGATCGCCAACGTGCGGCTGAGAATCGCCCATGTAGCTCTTGTGCATGGATCTTCCGTCCATGATCGTGCGACAAAGATCAATTGGGGCTATTAGGAACCCTTGTGGATCCTGGCCGTTTATTTCTGTGGGTGGCCCAGATTGGATCAAGCCTTTGTGCATCTCGTCCGCTCATCACGACACATGTATGGCCGAGTGTCATCGTCTCTATCGTGTCCATCCTGGACTTGCTCCACTGCCGCCACAGAATCCACGCTTTTCATTGTCTCTAACCACCCAACCCCCGACCGAGGTTCCTTGTCTCTAGCCACGTGTTTTGCCTCAAGCTTGGTCACCGGAAGTGGGTTCGCAAGAACAAGCTTGTCAGAGTTCTTGGAGCTCATCGTCGTCGTCAACATCCGTGTGGATCTCCTCTGTCACCACCAGTCTACTAGAACCGAGTCCAGATTCGAGGTCCTCAGGTCATTCTCTGCTAGATCCGTGCAATCCTGAGACACATCTAACGAGGAAACGTCGTTGCTGTGGTCATCGTCCCTGAGTCCAGTGAGAACCCCGCCTCTACTCGTCATCACTTAACCTCAGTCGGAGGATCTAGATTGAGCGCTTGAGATCAGGCCACGCGTCGCCATCTCATGTGTCTAGCCGTTGCCGTCGCCTTCACCGCTTGTCATACTTGGATCTAGATCGATCGGCCGAGATGTTGCCACGTGTTACGTCAACATCACACCATGCATTGCCTCTAGCGTTAGCCTGTGTGACGTCAGTGCTGACGTCAGGCACAGGAACCGAGGCGCTATGGACCGGGCTCATGGTAGACTAGCGTAGATCCGTGGACCAGGTCCATAAACCGAAGCCACGTGTTGGTTTCTAATTGGTCTAGATCGGATACTGATGCAATAAATCAAATTTTCAATATAAAAATAATTCAATAAATTCGGTATTTATTATTTTTTGACTTTCTTATTTATTCAAATCTTTTGTGAGATCGCTCTCCCTCATACGAGCTCTGCTTTAGGCGATTCAAATTTTTAAAAATTTGAAAAATTGAGATCTATTTAATAGTGAATTTATTTGATTTTTAATGTTTGATTACTCTCTATTTTGGTGTTTTCTCCTGTTACGCGTAGACATATAAGTGTTGAGAGCATTCGAGGGAGAATCGTTGATCCAAGTGCAAGATTCAGAGCAAGAGCAAGACCTTTTCCAAAATAAGTTGTGCTTTGATCATGTTGAACGCAATTTTAGAAAATTGCTATGTTAATTTAAATTATGCATTATATTTTATGCGTAGAACTGATTTGAAAATAGTTTGAGATCTAGTTATTCAGCCCAATTGAAATATACCTACCTTGTCATTTGTATGTCATGATTATTGGTCACCCTAGGATGTTAATTATTAGTTGGTTGCTAATAGATGCCAACATGGGTAGGTTAGACCGTGTATAGTATGCTTAGCCATGCCACATACAACTCATGTCTTTTGGAAATATCAAACTTAATGTTGATTAAGGGAATATGGAACATGTTTATGAAAGGTGTGTTAGGTGTTGTCACATGATGATGTTGAGTTGTGGTGACGTAATGTCCCACAATGATGTTGATTTATTGATGGCACATAGTACATGATAATGAACTCGGGTGTTAAATAAGTTAGATTGGGGTAAGTGGTAAGAGGCAGTATGCCAAGGTGGGCCAGAATGGTAAAGGGATTGTGAAAATCTTGCCTCAATCAACTTGAGGGCTTAACCTTGCAAGCATTTGACCTGAGTCAAATACACAGCCATATGTCAAGAATTTGACGGACCTAACTGATTAATTTGCAATGTCTTAGCTTTAGTATTACCTGTGGTGGTGTGAGTCCCAACTATATGGGTAAACTCACATGGCGCAAGAGGGGCTTTGAGTGTGGTAACCAGACCCATCATTGTTGAAATCTTAGTGGGTAGTATTAGGTTAAAACAGAGCTTTGTAAAGGCTTTGGCATGATCTCTCTGTGGCACACCAAAGGAAGTGTGCTAGTATCGATTGCACAAAGAGACGATCATGTCGTGTGGGTAAAGCGCATAACGTCTAAAGAGTGTAAAATCTATTTGTATAGCCATTCTCGCGTTATTAAGCAATGCTTGGGAATTACGGTTAAGGGATATATTTTGTTAAATGAAATTTGAAAAGGGATGTTGAATATCATTGGAAAGTTTGAAATATGATTTAGGGCTAGTAGCTAAGCCTTGCATATAAACATTGGAAAGTTTGAAATATGATTTAGGGCTGGTAGCTAAGCCTTGCATATAGTTATGTTTGACTTACATTCTGTGTACAATTTGTGGACTATTTTATGTATTCACCCTTGCCAACAACAAAATGACCAGCTGAGAAACAGTCTACACCAGCTTTGGAGGAGCAATACCAGGAAGAGACGAATGTTTAGGTGCGAGCCTTGTCAGTTGCCTGTGGTATACTGTGGGGTTTATCTATGTTTTCATTCCACTGCAATTTAATTTGTTATCTTAAGTTTAGTCTTGTGTGGCATATTCATGTAAGGTCGACCATAATGTTAGTCAACAGGTTGTAATTAATATATGAAGTCTTTTATTATGATTCCACTGTGTATGATTGTGATATTCATCTATGTTGAGCCTGTATGCACTAGCGTGATCCTGGACTTGTGCGATATACATGGATGGTCCGAATTTACATATTCATGTCCCAACAGAACAATGTACCAGATGTGGGTTAAACTCCTTGTTTTAATAGTTAAGGTTTAGCTAGGGCAGTTCTCTCCCTGAGCTGATCCTATCCATTCAATGCTGATCGGATGGCCGAAAATATTTAGGAGACGTGGCACCCTGGACTTAGTGCCTTTGTGCCTCCTGTTAATTGGTACTAGATGCGTTGGGCGCGGCGCACGCTGCGCCCTGTGAAAAAAATCCTGATTCTAAAAGAGAAAGGAAATTTCTAACAGAGAAAAGAAATCTTATTCAGAAACACCTAAAAACGGAATCAAATTGTCATAATTTCTAGAAATCGCAAAAGCTTGACTAAGATCCTTTTTTTTGGCAGCTCAAGCATGCTCTTAGGACAATTCTCACAAATTTTGAAGAATTTACAAACATAATGGGGAAATCTTCAGGGTTTAATATACGAAGTATTTCTTGATATCAACTTCACGCATACCTTGACCTAGGTCAACAGATGCTGTTGCAGTAGCATCTATAGGAAGATCCCCAGTGCAGCAAGACAAAATATCAGATAATCTATAAGTTAAACTCATAAAAAGTGAATTTAGCTGGTAGCTAACTTTCACATAGAAGAAAGGTACTTATAGCAATAAGATCACCGAACTGACCAGTGAATTTTGTACCAATGGAACTCTTCGCCAGGCCTAGCATTGTCCCACCTACATCATGGTAAATCTTAGTGGTGTCAGTTTACGAAAATAGAGCATGATATTTTGTGAGCCACCTTGCTCATTTATGATAGCGATTTCATGTCCAGGTTTGCCAGTCTGGAATCACAATTGCGGAAAAATAAAATACCATGCTAAATTGAAAATAGACATGTACTATTGGCTCTGAAATAGTTTGAATTTTGCAGGATAATAAGTTATTTCTTTTGTTAGGAAACAATATTTTTTGCCTTTTATCAGCTAAAAATAAATGAAGTAAAACAGAAATTTCAGCCTACATGTGAACATGGAAAATCCTGTACCTTTCTCAAAGATATCTTGTTTAACTTAGAGCATGGATTCAATGATAAATCAGCATCCTTTGAGGCATGCATATCATCCTCATCATAGACATAGCTTTGAACCCTACATTCCATCAAAGTATATAAAAAAGAAATCCAGTACAATATATGCACGCTAGAAAGGCCAAAAAGAATTCTGGCTTCTTACAAGAAAAGAAAAGAAATAAGACTAATAGGGGTAAAGATAAGTATAACTTTCATATGTGAATGGGTAGATAAGGTTGGCATATTGACACTCGAATGGCGTGACTGTATGAAACATGATAGCTAAAATGAATAGAGTTTAGCGATGTTGCCCACCCTTAGCTCGACTTAACCTCTCATTTTTTTCTCATTTACAATCAGTACTACAACAACAGCAGAAATTGAGCTTGCATAGCCTTCACAATATCAATGTTGGTTTAAAACCACACACCATAGAGAGATAGCTATTACTTACATCCTACCTCCCGCGCGTGCTCAGTATGTGCCCTTTCCTAATATATAAAAGAAAAATTTTGGCAAAACAATTCTGAGATAATACATCCTACCTCCTGCGCGTGATCGGTATGTGCCCTTTCCTAATATATAAAAGAAAATTTTTGGCAAAACAATTCTGAGATAATCAGGGAAATTGAATTCTCAATGCTTGAGTTGAAGGGAGCATACCTGAGGAAACAAATGAGGACCATCATCCTCTCCGAATTTTTTAGTTTCGTAATTGTTAAACAACAACTGAGATACATCTGCAACCTAGACCAATGGATTAGAAGTTGATAAGAACAATAGTATGTACGATGAATTGAAGACTCCAAACACATATGATGAAATGAAAACAGAAACTTCAATCTCTGACAAGGGAAAACCTGTAAGGGATTTTATAAAGAGCACAAAAAAAATTCTTAAAAAATGAAAAATCAAAAGTGCAAAGTACAAGTTTTCTTTTGTTTGTGGCAGAAGAAAGTACTACTACATAAAATTTTGAATGAAATCTAGGCGAAGAAGTTAATGGTGGGCTCATTCTAACTTCCTCTCAGCCGTAAATGTTTAGTGTTTACAGATCTTGTTAAAATATGTAATGGGTCCATATGCACATGGATCATGAGAACTTTGGCCGAAGCCAAGCATAAGAAAAATCAGCACTATAAAACAAAAATCTAGTGAGTATTCAATCTAACTCTCCAGATGGCTTCATATCAACAGTTCATGCAAATCAATATTGTCCATAAACCCAATTAATTATAAATTGGTAGAACGGGCTTATCTCAACCCATTCATCAGAAAATTCACAAACCGGTGGCCGTTAAAGCTTTACATGACCATCAACAGTGCAAACAGACAGCAAACAACTGAAATAGTCATACATATAAAATGTTAGGCAATAAGATCAACAGGTGAACATAATATTAATCATATATAAACATCACGGTAAGACAAAAATATAGCTTCAAATATCAGCAAAAAGATATATACCCAGAATTAGGTGCAAATCTTTATTGAGACCATGAAACTGATTGAGCACATGGTTCAGTACAACGTACTAAGCAAGCGGGCACTAAACATGGTTCAAAGAGATCAGCAAACGTCGAGAATTGAACATTTTAGATCAAGCAAGAATTGTTACTTTTGAATTGGCATAAAGCAGAAGCCAACTTCTTAAACTCTCTCAGTAATCAAGATAGTTGCACCCATTATAATTCCAAATGTTTTTGCTTCATTATGAATAGCATATCACATTCTTACTGCAATATCCATGTTGAGAAAATAACTTTCTGGTAACAGTATAATTGAATTGGATCTTCACTATTTCGTATCAATTACAACAAATGTGTGTGGTAATCCTCATCATCCTTTGGAGTTGGCCCTCCATGGTCTCAACCAAAGAATTCACTAAGTGCCTCAGTTCAAAACTTCAAATCGTCTACAATGACTCCAAACTCCAAAGTTACTACAGAGCCTCAGCTCTCACAACTCAGAAGCATTTTCCTTACTATTCAATTCTAATTTAAAGAATCTTACGATTGAATTTCTCTTCCACTTCATTTTGGCTATCAAATTGGTTTAGCATCTTACTAACATGTACAAAACAAAAGGAACGTAGTACATACCTTCCCTGTTGACCACTCCTATAGGAAAAGGATCACTAGGGCGAAGCACAACCAGTCCAAAAGGCCCCTTAAGCGCAGCCGGGTTGCAGAATTAAAAAAAAAAAAGATAAATGCACAGTCCAACCCGGTAGATGAATTATCGTAATGCATGAGCGTAATAACAAAGGTAAATACCTTAGGGTGATACAATTGCACCTACCAAAATAGCGATGATGTGACCAGGATAGGACGATGAACCAATCAGGGTCGTGGCTTGGTAATGCGGAGCCATGGCCTCAGCAAGGGCATGGGGGTTCAGTTAAACCCCAAAAAATTTGGGGAACTACACTGCCATTAGCACTGCAGCACGCAACAAACGCCAAGGATCTAAAGCGAAACGCGGGGCCGGATCTGAAGCGAGACGGCTCAAGTTACCTGGGCTTGGGGCAGAGATCCCGTCGAGAGCAGAGCCGCCTTGAGCTTCAGCTGGAGCTCACCCCACCGGGCGCCGAAGAAGGGGAAAGGGGCCAAATCTGGCGAACGGTGGAAGGGGAGGAGAAGAGAAAGAAAGGCGAGTGAACGTTGCCTCGGCGGAGCGCTCGGGGAAAGGGAACTCCGTTGAGGGCTCCGGAAGGACAGACCCTGCGGGGCCTGGCAGAGCGCGCGACAGAGGTGAGGCATGGGGGAGGCGACGTAGGACGAGCAGAGGACGCGAGGAGCCAGCCGGGGATAGGGATGAGGGCGGGCGGTGCAATGCTCCTAGAGGTCTCCGTGGACGTTGGAGAAGCGGCGGGCGGCGCGAGGGGGAAGACGGAAGGGGGAGGACATGGAGCGCTCCGAACGGGGGCGAAGGGCGCCGTCGCCTTCATGAGGGAAAAAGAGGCGGAGCAAAAGCAACGGAGCTCACGAGGAGATGCGGTCGAGTGGACGAAGCGGAGGGCGCCCACGGCACACATTGGCAAAAAAATGGAGGCTGAAGCAACCGAGGCCGCCACGCGTCGACCAGCAAAAAACCACGGCCAGGTACGCGAGGAAGAATCGAACGTGGGTCGTGGGGCCGCATGCGATCGACCTGACAGCTGCGCTGGGCACTTGGACGCGAAAACCGATCGCAGCAAAATACTTGAGAAAGGCAAGCGGCTGAGCCACGTGGGCGACGTGGCTCAACGCTGAGCCAACTTACTCACGGGCGAGCCGTTTCATGTTGACGCGCGCGACGTGGCTGGCCAGGGCGTGGCCACGAGGTCTCGAAGGTGATGTGGAGCATGCGAGAGGCTAGTAAACCTCCCACGCTTAATATACGGAGTACTCGATACATGCATTTCCTGTTCGAAATGGGAATACCAGAATTGAGACGCGAACAGTGAAGTGAAGCTGCGCAGCCTTGTCACGCAAAATCAGGAAGCGATTATTTAGCCCGACATAATTATTTTATTATATTTTTATTTTTTTTGCAAATTTGAACTTCACAAGAATTCTTTTACAAAAATAGCCCCCTCCCGAGCCACACCATAGCGGTATGAGGATGTTGCCGAGCCAAGGGTGTTCGTCACCTGGCTGCTAAGCTATGGTAGCGCTGCAGCAAACCTATCGTGAACCGGCTGCCTGTGCCATGGTCTGTCGGTGTTCCATATGTCGAGGATCCTATCACGGTAGACGTGTGTGATCACTGCTACATAAAGGCTTATATTAGCCGTCTCATCACAGACGGTTTCTCAAAATCGTCTGTGAAGATAAACATCACTGAAGGTTCTATTGTGAAACCGTGAGTGACATCATCACAAACGGTACTATTTATAAACCATCAGTGATATAAATTAACATTACAGATAGTTTTATTATAAAACTGTCTGTGATATTAGATATTATCATAGATGGTTTTATTATAAAACCGTCTATGATATTTCAGTAACGGTTTTATTATAAAAACATATGTGATTCTATGTTTATTACTGACGGTTTATGAATAGAACCATCTATGATACCTCTAACCATATATAACAGAGACCTGAGCAACTTGGTTCATTTTAGGGTTTCAGGATCTAACCATATACAATTTATTTTGAAGGGTGATTGAAGATTCAGTTGCTTTTGGTGATCTAAGGTTAGTAATGGAGTCTACTTGCATTATATTTAAGATCTAACTTGGTATGGAGAGAATTTGATGATTTTTTAGATCTAGCTTGTAGATCCATGTGTTCTTTTCTATATAAGAGTAGTAATGGGCTCTAATTGCATTATATTCATGATCTAGCTTAGTAAGGAGAGAATTTGAAGATTGTATATAGATCTAGCTTCTAGATCCATGTGTTCTTGGTGATTTAGGGTTAGTAATGTCTTGGGTTCTAATTAATTGCTTTATATTCATGATATTACTTGGGATCTAACTGCATTATTATATATAAGAGCTAGTTTGGTGAAGAGAGAATTAATTTAAAGATTGTGTTTAGATATCTAGCTTGTAGATCCATTTGTTCATTTTGTTGGAAGGTAGTAATTGGTTATAATTTAGCAATGTATGCATACGGACACCTAGTGTCCTTTAATATTTAACACTAAATACTATATGCTTAACGTAGATGGATCAAAGCTGGATGTACGCTCGAAACCGTGCGAGTGTCGAGTACATTAATGGCATCTCCGCTTTTAGAAGGGCAGAAGAGGATATGTTTAATATGGGGGTACAGTTTATGTCTTGTCTATGCGTTGACTGTGAGAACTGAAGATGTTTCGAAACTCTGCACAGATCGAAGCACACTCGATTATGAGGGGTTTCAAAAGGGGGTATTATCGAATATCTAAACATGGGGTATATGTCTACAAAGGATATGTGAAAGATATGCCCAAACAAACATAAAGAGATTCCGAATATCACAGGCCCGATTCTAACGGTTAAGATATATACGAAAAGGATAATTCCCCATTAGGAAGGACTCGACCGTGTTCCCATCACGAGGAAACCAATTCGAGTACGCCTGATATAGATGGTAGTTTGGATGTGCCATGCAGATCATGTGGTGATAGACTCCTCATCGACTACAACTCGGTGTCCAAGGTGGTTACGATTGGACCTAAGGCAGGATCGTAGCGACTATATAAAGCATGAGGCAGGAACCCTCAGGGGGAGAAAAAAAGGAGAGAGGATTCAAGAGCAGTTAGCCTTCAAGGACGAAGCTTTTCGCAAAAAGAGCCTAGGAGCCGACGAGCTGCATTTCGTCAGCCTCTAGCCTTAGACTAGTTTAGGGCAATCACTACCAGAAAACAGATATTCCCTTACGGCTACAGACCGTCAGTAAAATAGATAAAACCGTCAGGTTTTATTTTCCTGATGGGTAACCGTCAAACAAAACACATCGACCCTAGTCGAAGGAAATTGAATTTGTCTGACGGCTACCCCTCAGAAAAATAAAACCTGACGGTCTTAGCCTTCAGGGAAAAATGGATTTGACTTGTGTGTGCGTACTGCCAGAAAAAATGTAATTACCCGTCAGTAAAATATATTTTGTTGACAGTTGTATTACCGTCAAGAAAATGTAATACCTTGAATGTTTTATTACCGTCGGTAAAATGTATTACCTTGACCGTTGCATTACCGTCAGTAAAATTTAATCTGACGGTTTGTTACTTGTCAGTTAAATTTATTACCTTGACCGTTCTATTACCGTCAGAAAAATTTAACTTGATGGTTTGTACCCCATCTGCAAAACATAAGTCCTTGCCTACATCATTCTCTCAGGATAGTAAACCTGACGGTTTTTACCCATCAGCACAATAAAAGAGCACAACTTTTTGCAACAAAAATTACTTTTATAGCAATCAATTTAATAGCTTCAACATTAATGTAAATCATATACGACCATGCATCATCAATTGAACAACATACATCCATTCATCGATCAACAAACATATAAAAAGTTCAACTTCCATAGACATCAGTCCCTAGACAATAATTCTCAAGGTTCACTTGAAGATACTATCCATCCAACTAAAAGTCATCAAAAGTTAAGCACCACATACAAATGGTACAAAAGGCTTCATTGTCACAACATTGAAGTTTTGTTAGTAAAAAGAACTGCAAGATATCACAGAAATTCATGTCGGGACAACTAGTTTCATCCATCATAGGTGTTGTTATTGGCAGCATGGTGGTTGGTAGCATGGTGGTTGTCTCCATCGATGTCGGCATTGTAGATCTCCATGTTGTTGACAGCAGCATTGACAGTAGCATCTCCATCCACGGCGTCGTCATCTAGTTGTGAGCCCACACGGGAGGAACCAGTCCTGATCCCTTGCTGCAAGGTGAACAAATTATGTCAACTTTAGTTAAAGAAAGTGTCATGGCATGTAACGTCGTTTCAGTTATCACAATCCTATATTAAATACCCATGCCATAATATTGTGCATTATGATCTTCCAATACAAATTGTGCACCCTATAGATCTACTAAGTTAACAAAATCATGGCAACTACTCAAGACTCTTTAAGCTTGAAATAACCAGCTCAATAACACACGAGGATTAGCATATACTAAAGATTAGTTTAGCCTCACAATAGGTCACAAGTATGGGTGTACTAACTAGCAAAAAAAATGTCCTTCGCCACCTTACCGTCAACTATAATTAAATGAGATTGAGGTTATGCCCATGTTTAGAACATTCAACATGAGTCCACTCGCTCACTACTGCATTGCTTGTTGACACTCTGATACACCAAAAAATATTAGATGTCTAGTCCAATTGGTCCTCCAAAATTGAAAGAGGTGCCAAATGTAATAAGCTCATAGGGGGTTTTGTTTGTACACAAGGCACTAATTGTAGGTAGTAAATGTTATTACCTATGCTTGTGTAGGTGTTCCACGGTGTAGCATCTCTGGTGGTGGCTGTTCGCCTATCTTCTCAAAAAGCATCTACATTTGGAAATTACCATTTGAAGATGACCTATTCAACAGTGACATCAATTGTAAATGTGTGTGAATTAACATTATTACCAAGATCATTTGGCGGTGAACTTCTTGCGTCTGGAGTAGTTCTTGAGTATGTCATACCACATTTCGATAAGAGGTGGAATTGGATGGCCTGATGTTTCTTCATTTGGCAGCTGATAGAATATTAGCCTTCTTGATAGCACCATTCCCAATTCGTACACGGCCATGGGGCATGCCACCGTTGATGTTGTAAAATATGCTTCCATCAAGTGGTCGCTGCTCCCAATCATCTGGACATTGAGCCATAGCAGCTGCAGAGTAATTATCCTAGAACAAAAGCAACATTTAAGCTTTGTTCCTAAAATATGAGTTAACTTGAAAGAATACAAACAAGGGAGAACTTACAATGTGTTTATGCGCTTTTTGGCTGCTGACTGGACAACTACTACCAATACTATTCACATTTTTTATGCCTGACTTCATTACAACATATGTGTTAAACCAAGTAGCATTTTGCAGTCCATATTTGTGTTCCTAAAACATGGTGAAGCAAACAATGAACCTAGTTACAACTTAATGAACTTAGTTTTAGCCTTCTGTGATCTATGTATCATATGATGAAGGGTGATATGGTTTGCTCATTTCATTTTAAGAACCAGAAGAAAATGTCATATGCTACTATTAGGTAATACAGGACCGACATTCTAGACCAAAACAGAGCTAACATATAATCATAGCATAAGAGCGAAATTGACTGCACATGTGTATGATAACCATCTGCAGTTGCATGCCTCTGTACTGGTGACAAATAGGGTGTTATGTTATGCCTAATTAGTGTTGTTGGCCTATTGGAGTTGGAGGGTTTAGAACTCTAAATACATGCATGTTAGCCGGTCAAGCTCCTGTTATGGAAGGAAGGTCAATGCCACATGCTATTAGATTGCAGTTAACATGTCGCACATTTCTAGGATCAGCTGCAAAGTCTGGGAAGTCTTCATCAAATTGTTGCCAAGCTTCCCCACACATGGGTGCACCATCTTACCAGATGTTGAGGGACTATACGACCGCATTAGCTTTGATGTCCCCTCATGTGCATACAACCTTTGTAGGGGAGATACCGTAGTACTTTACGTGGGACTTTATTCTGGCCTATCTCATAGTGAGAGATGTCACAAAACTCACACTTGTCTTTATGCTCATTATCTTTCCAATAAAGCATGCAGTTATTATAACACACATCAATTTTCTCATATGGCATACCAAGACCCTCCAATAACTTTTTGAACGGTAGAAATCCTAAGGCAACTTAGACTCTGGAGGCAAAAGTTCATGAATTAACTGTAATACATCATCGTAGTGTGCAATTGACATATTGTGCTGTGACTTTATACCTAGCAAACGGGCGACAAAAGACAGACTTGAGTGTGTTGTGTTCTCATGGACTAGTTCATCAGCACTAGCAACCATTCTATAGAAAGTCTGGGCAGAGGCTGTTGGCTCCTCATCAACTGCCAATAGATGGTCACCACCTAGGTCAATCAACATATTGTCCATCAGATCACATCTATTGATTTCCTCATTATCTATTGAAGGGTTGTGTTCTTCGTGCATATTGACAAGGCTATCACTGTGTGTTGTCCATGTTTCATAGTTTACCCTAAACCCATATTTATTCAAGTGCAACTCTATAGTATGCATGTTGTGCCTGAAATAGTTTCTACACATTGCACATGGACACTTAATGGTGTCACCTGTAACTACCCGGGGATTAGAGAATGCATGATATAAAAACTGTGTAGTGTGTTCAATCTATTCATTAGAGGGAGCTTTACCACGCTACCAGCCACTATACATCCATTCATGGTCTGCCATGAAATAGTTCTGTGCATGACAACATGAATGTATCAGTTATAAATTTAGATTTTTAAACTACATATGTTGCATCTGCATAGTATGAATGTAATATAGTGTTGTGGCCAATTTAAGATGAAACCACCAAGGCAGAATGCAGTAGTAGACAAGATTCTATACTATAACCCAGTTGACTAAACAATATCAATCTTATTATCATAATTACCATATAGAGTAGCTGGACAGAATTAATAATTTTCAGTAATCAATGCGCAAGAATCCATGCTAAATCTACAATTTATTACATAATACCAGTAATAGTTGTGCAGTAAAATAAGATAGGCTATAGCTTACCAATAATAGTTGTTAGTAAAATAAGCTAGCCTTGGTATGAACAGCTTGAGCGTTCTGTAATCTGCTACAGACCGAGGCTTTCTTCCCTTGATCAAGTTGTTCATTCTCTATTTGTTAGGATTCTACAGCAAACCAACATTTACTATTAATCTCTTGGCTACAAACTCAATCCGTAATGGACATTTCATGACATAATTTGCATAGATTCAATGCTAGAAAAGTATGTAAGGACTAAAGAGATATCAAAAAGAAGGAAATGATTAAAACAACAAGCAATGTATTATACTACTTCTTGGCTACAAAAACTTCTTAGACTACTTCTCCAACTTCAATTAGCACAGCAAGAAGATGGATTAGACAGATTTGTAGCTGTTGGTGTTGAATGAACACCAACATCCTTTTTATATTATAAGAAAAATGGCCTAGAATATTACTGCTGCAGTACTACTGTACGAGGTTAGATTGGAAGTTGGAACTTAGTGTTGAAAAATAAACATATTTCATCTAGAGAACATATGCAGCTAATCATTTTTTAAGTTGCGCTATGATTAATGGCCTCTAATGCGCAGTGTATAAAAATGTCGAACATTTATCATCATCACATGATATACTTTTGTCGGAGATTTGAACAGCATCTCAAAATGTTATATACTTTTGGGTTAATTTCTAAATTGTATACATATCCTAAAAAATTGTCTCTAGAATGTAAAATTCCCAATTCTAGACATAAATTGGCAAACACCACTATAAACGTCTGTACACGGGTTTATACTATACATGATCCCAATCTATATTTTCATGCATATATATGGCCAATTTAGATATTTTGAGATATAATATCATTACAAGATTGAAAAGTTTTTCTTCCATGGAGAAGTATTTGACTCTTTATGAAGAGTATATAATATATACCAATGAAAACTTTCTTGTTGGAAAAAACAGCCACTTCACAAGTATCAATATATTTTTTTATGTGTGTCAAATGAATATGAAAAATGGTAGAGATAAATTAGATATTGAAATATAGACAGAAATGTAGAATAAAAATAGTGTATATTTCAAATTAAACCAAACTTTAGTGTGGCCACGCCCTAGACAGTTTTTAATGGTCGGCACCTGACCGGTTTTCGGTTACTAACTGATCACCACTAAGAAGGTTTTTCATTATATAGTACACTTAATTGTCCATTCCCTTGATTATCATTCACGACAACTATCACCTTTTTAAGTTTTGTCACGTCATTATAATCCTGACAAAAAAAAACAAAACAAAACTACTATGTGTATCCATTTACCCTTTGTCATTCATAAGAAATGCCAGCTTCTGATTTTTTTCATGCATGATTAAGGCCCCGTCGTTCAGAATGCAAGAATTTCATAAGAAATAGTTCAATTTGCGTGCAGTGGAGTAATGTTCAACGAATCGCATCCTAGTTTTGCCATACAAAATATCTTGAGTGAACACAAGGCAGGCTCAGGTCTTAAAACATTCATAAACACATGTTGGTACACACATCTCCTATTAACTGAGGTAGGCTCAGGTCTTAAATTAGTGCTAGTTGAATTACAAGCTACAACCAAATAGTATGTATATATAATTTCTCACTTTATGATGTCATCATGTTTTCCTAATCTAGTATGTGCACAGTACTAGAACGCCAAGCTGTTTTGAACCAAAAGTAGTAATCTATAGACAAGCTATAACCAAAAGTGATAATTCGAATGGCCAAGTAGTGCTTAGAGGTCAACCTAATTAGCTAGAGAACGAGTGGCTGCATGTAGCCGGCGACGACTGGACCATTAGCAAGGATAAGTTTACTCACCAACAAAATCCCTCAAATATGACATAAGAAAGTAGCAGATTAATAAACATCCCCACAGTTGAAGTTGCTCTGGTCATGGTCCAGAGCAGCCTGAAATGGATTGGCCAAATACCACTCAGAATAAGTAGCTAGTACCACAAAAAAGGAATGGGGGGAGGAAGAGGAAGAAAAAGAAGAAAGCGCTTACCAGGTGGAGACCAAGGTTGCATCCAGGTCTACGATGGCCACAGATCTAGGAGGAGACAAGCAAGACTCGGTATTGCAAGGGTTATGGGCAGAGGAGAATGCAGTTTTGGTTGGAGGTGCACAGAGATTGGATGGGGGCTGAGTCGACCAAGCAAGGATGGCGCTAGGGATTTGGGGGAGGAAGCAAGGATAGAGCTAGGGATTTGGGGGAGCAGAGTCTGGACGCTTTGGGGAAGAAGTGCATAGAGGCTAGGGATTTGGGATATTTTATCCCATAGTTATTTTTACGGTTTGGCTTTACACGTCATGGAAATTACAACAGTAAGCACACCATGGTACAATTTGACATAACACAGTACAGTTTGGCGCGATGCATGCCAATTTTTCGCGCTTGAACAGCTCCCAATGTTTTATACAATGACCAAAGTATAAACCTGGTGGTTTATGCCGGTCAGAAAAATAATTTTTCTGACGGTAATTCTATAACGGTCAGAAAAAATATTTTACCTGATGGTTATTTCGTACCCTTCAAAAAAATTATATTTTTTCTGGTGTCCTTGAAAGTCCCGTCAAGAAAATATGAATGCCTCACAGCCTTTGCGGGCCCATCAGGAAAAATTGAGACAGTAAGGGATTCTACGTTTTTTGGTAGTGAACCCATCTTGTAATTAGGGCTATATAGTTCTTCCTTGTATTTCATCTACGATATACAACAATATCTCATACAGGACATAGGGTATTACCCCTCTTGGGGCTCTGAACCTGTCTACATCTGGCGTCCCTGATTTTGGGCTTGACTCTGCTTATTCGAAGGTACCGAAGTATAAATTTTATTGTCAATTCCTACCTTTTGACAAGTATACATGTTGGACCAGTCACAGTGAAGAGCAGGATATATAGGAAGCAGCTAGTATTATCGTCGACGAAGTCAATAATATGCCAGGTAGGGGCCTTCAGCTGGTTTTTGCAGGAGGAGCATGTCTTCAGTGTGATCCCTCTGCATATCATCAGGTGTCCTTTCGATCGCCGCCATTAATCAGGCACCTCAAATCGGATCTATGATCGCTTTTGGAACGATGCTATATCAATGGGGGCTGAGCGAAAATCTGCTATTTGTCGGTCCTATCGAATCCTGCTCCCGGGATCCAGGCTGAGAAGTGGGTTTCATCGACTTCGACCAAGAGGAGCCCAGCATCTTATAGTGCATCGTCACCGAAAGTGAGACCGAAACTGATGCTTGAAGTTGTCAAGGTAGCAGCGCAATAGATCGATGCGTATTTATGACTGGGGCCAACAACGGGTCTACGGCCCAAGGTTCTCAAGGAAAGAACTTAGAGGCAGACACCCCAAGAGGCAAGGGGCACCAAATACCAATGCACACGCCTCAAAATCCCACAGCAATGGTAGCTACGGGCCGACAATTCGCAAACAATACGACGCCCAACACCACAGACCACCACCTTGGCCTAGCCACCGCAGCAGGAATTGCAACTCATCTTTCGAGACAACTTTCCCTCGATGATCCGACTACACCCTATCCTCGGGCACCGAAACCACTAGGGCAGCTGGTCCCACGACACACGATAACAACAGGGGGCGTAGCTTCACTCCGACAGTGGTGTCCCACTAGAGCCGCAAAAACGACATCTTCAGTACTCCTGGGGCCATGTCCAGTGCGCTCATATGCTGTTAAAATCGATTCAGCACTGGATCCAAGTAACCCGATGACTCCGATATTCGACCAGATGAAGACGCTACTCGATGCCGCGCAAGCGCAGACTGCTCGAGTCACTAATTCGAGGTTCGACCAGATGAGGACGCTACTCGATGCAGCGCAAGCGCAGACTGCTCGAGTCACCAATTTGAGGCTAGAGCATCCCAGCCAGTAGGGACCCAAAAGCTAGCGGTCAGGACCATTCCATTACCGTCGAGCAACGGGGTCGATGGCGGCTAACTCCAACCAAAGAACATTCAGGACAATACACTCCAACCTCCATCAGGGGTATCCCAAGGATCTCCGAGATCGAATCCCTCAGGATCGACGAGACTTGAGAGATGTCCTCCGCGATCAATGGGAAGAGCGTGAAAAAGAAAACCTTGAGCGACAGGAAAATGAGTCTACGCTTTCCAAGGGCCGATCTCCCACTCGCCGGGCTCGGTAGGGAGTTTCTTCACTCTCAAAAGGCCATTCACCTACGCATCGAGGGCGCTCCCCTCGTAGAGGTCCATGATATGTAACTCCTGAGGATGGTGTCGAAGGGTGTAAGGCCTTTGCCCCTGGATTGCACACTGTTAGGTGGCCTGATAAGTTTAAGCCAAGTCCCATCGAGAAGTACTCGGGTAAGATCAACCCAGCCGAATGGTTGCAGATCTATACTACGGTCATGAGGGCAGCCGGTGGCAACGAGAAGGTGATGGCCAATTACCTACTTACGACTCTGGATGGTACGGCTAGGTCATGGCTGCTCAACCTCCCACCTCACTCGATATCCTCATGTGCAGAGCTATGGGCCCAGTTTGTTGCCAATTTCCAAGGCACCTATGAACGCCCCGAAAACCACATCGACTTGCACCGAGTAGTTCAGAAGCCGAACGAGTTGCTGCGTGATTTCATCAGACGCTTCAGTGATAAGCGTAACTCGATTCCGGACATCTCAGATCAAGCTTTCATCGTTGCTTTTGAGAACAGTGTTAAGGATAAAGACCTAAAGGGAAAGCTAGCCACTCAAAGATCCAGACTCCTATGGAGCTTTTCGAGTTGGCAGATAAATACGCCATACTTGCGGAAGCCCGCGACCACATCGACAACCCTGGGTTAAGCGATGAAAAGCCTGAGTCGTCCAAACATGAAGCGAAAAGAAACAAGAATCGCGGGAAAAAGCAAAAAGGCGACTCCACCATGGCCACCGTCGGGCGCAATAAGGCGTGCAATACGGACGATAACAAGGGCCAAAATCGTGGAGGGAGCAAATACTGCCTGGTTCATCGTACGGACAAGCATGATTTTGATGAGTGCCAATTAATCAACAAGAAGATCCAGGAAAAGCTCCAGGCTGCGCTCGGTGAGCATGGGGTCGAGCAAACCAAAGAAAAGACCCAAGACAGAGACCCTGAATACCGCGGGACTGATCATAATTTGGCACACATCTTCGGAGGAACTGCCACTTATGAGTCCAAGAGGCAATACAAAGCGGTCGAAAGGGAGATCAACCTAGCTACGCCAGTCCTCCCCCATTTCCTCAAATGGTCAGAAGTACCAATCACCTTCAACAAATCGGACCATCCTGCCGTGGTTCCACATTCGGGTCGATACCCGGTAGTGGTCAAGCCCACCATTGTCAATATTAAGGTCGCTCGAACCTTAATTGATGGAGATATTTCATTAAATCTTACCTTTGTCAAGACCTTATATAACATGGGAATACCAAAGACAGAAATCCAGGACAGAGCCGTTCCACGGCATAACTCCGCGATCATCTTCCACGCCGCTTGGCCAGATCGAGCTGTCGGTCATGTTTGGCACACCGAGCAATTTTCGCACCGAGAGGGTCCTCTTCGATGTGGAAAAGTTTGAGACTGCCTACAACGTAATCTTAGGCCACCCCATGCTCACCAAGTTCATGGCTGTAGTACATTATGCATACCAGATCGTCAAGATTCCCGTGCCTAAAGGAGTTCTTACGACCATGGGAGATCAACAAGCTATAGTCAGGTGCGATAAGAAGAACCTGGAGATGGCCGAGCATTTCTGTGGGTTAGTAGCCAGCACTGGCGATGAGAAAGTTAAGCGCCAGAAATCCAAGGGCGTTAACTCAGCTTCTACGACCAACAGAGCTACGGGAGATTCTGTCAACGATGACATGGATGAGAAGATAGACGGAGGTATTAAGACGGTGCCCATCGACCCGTCAGAGTCATCCAAGACGATCAAGGTAGGCGATGACCTCGATCCTAAATAAGAACTCGAGCTCATCACCTTTCTCCAGGCAAACCGCGATGTGTTTGCATGGCAACCATCCGACATGCCTTGACTCCCAGAGAGGTGATCGAGCATCGACTAGCTGTGGAGCCAAGCACCAAGCCAATGGCGCAAAAGCAGCGAAGATTTGCAGAAGATAGAAACCAGGCTATACAAGATAAGGTCGGCAAACTCCTAAAGGCTGGCTTCATTCGAGAGGTCCATCACTCAACGTGGTTGGCGAACCTGGTCCTCGTCAAGAAACCCAATGGCAAGTGGAGGATGTGCGTCGACTATACCGACCTCAACAAGGCTTGTCCTAAGGACCCTTTTCCTCTCCCCCGCATTAAATAGATTGTGGATTGAACTGCAGGCTGCGAGTTGTCAAATTTTATAGATGCCTATTCGAGGTATCACCAAATTAGCATGACCGCAGAAGATGAGGAAAAAATAGCTTTTACTACTCCCGTTGGTGTATTCTGTTATATTAAGATGCCCTTCGGTTTAAA
This sequence comes from Otatea glauca, assembly GCA_036346275.1. Classification (NCBI taxonomy): domain Eukaryota; kingdom Viridiplantae; phylum Streptophyta; class Magnoliopsida; order Poales; family Poaceae; genus Otatea; species Otatea glauca. Next base: position 14,774,198 of record CM070731.1, on the reverse strand, counting down.
ATTTACCGGACCTATGTATCAACGCTGCATTCAAAATTGTTTGAAGTCCCAAATCGGGCGCAATGTTGAAGCGTATGTCGATGATATTTTGGTCAAGTCGAAAGCCAGAAGCACCTTGATAAACGACCTCAAAGAGACGTTCTACAACCTCAGAAGGTATCGAATGATACTTAACCCAAGAAGTGCATGTTCGGCGTCCCGTCGGGCAAGCTTCTCGGGTTCCTGGTGTCTAGTCGAGGCGTCAAAGCTAATCCACGTACAATTGAGGCCATCAATCAGATGCGTTCTTCGCGAACGTTAAAGGAGGTACAAAAACTCATGGGCTGCATTGCCGCTCTTAGCCGATTCATCTCTCGGATGGGTGAGTGAGGGCTACCTTTCTTTAGATACTCAAAAAGCAGGACAACTTCGAGTGAACCAAGGAGGCAGAAGAGGCTTTTCGAGATCTGAAAATGTACTTATCATCTCCATTAGTCTTAACCTCACCTAATGAAAAAGAAGAGCTCTTTTTGTACATTGCAGCTACCCCTCAAGTGGTGAGCATGGTTCTGGTGGTCGAACGGGATAGCCCCGATAAAAGGACTAAAATCCAGAAACCCATCTACTACATAAGCGAAGTATTGCACGACGCCAAGTTGCGATACCCGCAGGTACAATAGATGCTATACGCCGTCTTGATGACTTCCCGAAAGTTACAACATTACTTCCAGGTGCACAAGGTTATTGTGATTACAACATATCCGCTTAAGGAGGTGATACGCAACCAAGAGGCCACATGTCGAATTGCTCAATGGGCAGTCGAACTCAACAAATTCGAAGTCGACTTCGCGCCGCGTACCAGCATCAAGTCAGGCATTCTAGCAGACTTCATCACGGAATGGACACACATCAAGAAAAAGAGCATAAGGCGGTCGACGACTATTGGATTATGTTCTTTGATGGATCACTCACTCTTCAAGGCTTGAGGGCTGGCATCGTGCTCAAATCTCCATCAGGTGAGGAGTTGAAATATGTAATTCATCTCGATTTTCAAGCTTCAAACAATATTGCCGAATACAAAGGATTGGTAAACGGACTCCACATAGCCGCATCACTAGGCATTAGGCGACTACTTGTGAAAGGGGACTCACAACTAGTTGTAAACCAAGTACAGAAGGACTACTAGTGCTCAGACGATAACATGGCGACGTACCTAAGTGAGATCCACAAGCTGGAGCACAAATTCGAAGGACTCGAGGTAAGACATTTCAGGCGATGTAACAATTCTGTGGCCGACGAGCTTGCCAGGCTCGCATCGGCCCGATCGTCCATGCCAGCAGGAGTCTTCGTAGAGAAAATCCTTAAACCGTCTGTTTCCTTAGCACGGAAAACAGACGCTGCCCAAGTCAATCAGCAGTCTAGTTGAGTCAGTGAGGCAAAAAATGCAGACATAGAAGCTGCACTACTCGAACGTGAGCTGACTTGGATGACTCCATTCCAACTATATCTCGAAGGTCGAGAGATCCCTAACGATGATGCCACAGCCAAGAAAGTTGCGCGTAAGTCCAAGCTATACGCATTGGTGGACGGCAAGATCTATCGAAAGGGGAGTAACGGAATCTTGATATAGTGCATCACTCAGGAAGAGGGCAATAAAATATTGTTCGATGTCCATGGAGGCATCTGCAGCAACCATGTGTCTTATCGCACCTTGGTCGAAAAAGTTTTTCGACAAGGGTTCTATTGGCCGACTGCCCTCCAGGACGCTTGCGAGCTGGTGAAAATGTGCGAAAGTTGCCAATTTTATGAAAAAAACCACCAGACCAGCCCAGGCGCTGCAAACTATTTGTCTATCTTGGCCCTTCTCGGTCTGAGGCTTGGATAACTTGGAACCGTTCCTAAGAGTCCAAGGGGGTTACAAGTTCCTCTTTGTGGCTATTGACACGTTCACCAAGTGGATCGAGGCCGAACCCGTCAGGAACATCACCTCAGAGGCGGCTAAGAAGTTCATGAGGAGCATAATTACTCGATTTGGCGTACCCCATTGAGTAATCACCGATAACGGCAGCCAGTTCAAAAGCATTGCTTTCATAGTTTTTTGCGAATAATTGGGGATCAAACTCTGTTTCGCCTCCGTAGCTCATCCTCAGAATAACGGTCAGGTCGAACACACTAACGGCATGATTCTACAGGGGATCAAGACACGCGTGTTCGATAGGCTCAAGGCCTACTTGGCCTGGTGGGTGAAAGAGTTCCCCTCGGTTCTATGGGCTGTTCGGACATCGACTAGTCGAGCCACCGGTGAAACGCCATTCTTCTTGCTCTATGGAGCAGAAGCCGTAATTCCGACTGAGTTAACGTTCAAATCAACTCGAGTGGAAAATTAGTTAGAAGAGGAGCAAGAGCAAATGCGAGTAGACAAGGTAAATCTACTCGAAGAATATCGGGATCGATAATTCATTCGAGCAGCCAAGTATCAACAAGCCTTGCGCAGATATCATGGCAAAAGAGTTCAAGAAAGAGCACTAGCCGCTGGGAACTTAGTACTATGGAAAGTACAGAGGCAAGATAATCGCAATAAGCTATCACCTAAGTGGGAAAGTCCCTACGTGGTAGTCGAAGTGACTCGACCAGGAGCTGTACGGCTATCGACATCGGACGGCGCTACACTTGAAAACTCATGGAACATCGATCAACTAAAGAAATTTCATGCATAAAGTGTACATCCAGGTAAGCAAAAATTCCATTATATTATACTAACAAAAATTTTACATTGTAAAGTAGGTATACTACTGCTACTCATCCCCAGACGGATCTTGGTGTCTTTCTAGCGCCCTGGAATAATCGGATAGTAGGGTCCCGGGGATGGGTCTCCGTCCTGAGTGCGGGCCAGAAGAGGCGGCAAAGGCTCCGCTTCTCGTCGACGAAGAAGGCGATTTCTCCGATGACAAGGGCCTTCGAGCACCGCGATGGCTTGGAAGGCGAGAAAGGGCCGAACTCCCACTGGATAGACCAGAGGATGGGAAAGGCATGGTGGGGAGGTTGTTTTGATCTTCACCTCCACCGCCGACTCTGGCGCCCTCACCTTGTCCCCCACATGCAATGGCGGCCGCGGTAGCATCAACTCTCACGAAGGAAGCAGAGGCCGCACCGTCTTCCTCAATGCTAGCCCTCAGCTTGCCGGTAACCTCCTCCTCCTCTTCGGGCCACACCTCCCTCTAGATGGCCTCCCAGTCGATGTCATCTTCCTCATTAGAGGACATGATGATCCGTCCAGGGGAAACCATGGCTAGTGGTGTAGGAGGAGGAGACTCTCCGAGGATGATCACCGAAGGTGGCGACTGTGGAGGCGAATCCATGAACGCGTTCAGGAGGCTAAAAGCAGAAGACTAGAGAAAATGAGTTGCGTCAGGTGACTACAAGTCCCGTCTATTTATAGCTCAGGGAACGAGTCGCGCTGAGAGCTGCAGCCGGTACAACTACGCTTCAGTCATAGCTCACGAGGCGTCCCTTACTTTTCCGCATAAGCGCAAAAACCAAATAAACGCTGAATTATGACTCGTCGCATGGAAGTTGGAAGGGCGTGAAGACTATACCCAGAGTCCAATTGTAACTATGGAAAAATATTATCCATTTATTTTATTTTTATTCTGAGCTCGGGGGCTTACGCTCCTGCATGAAAGGTCAAGGAATGATGCTTGGGCTCTAATCTTCACTCGACACAGCTGTCATGCCTTAGCTGGTGCATACGCTCCACCATCTATTCGATTCATTCATCGAGCAAAAGGTCGGAGGCTACATCGTTCGGCTTATTTTTTTTTGCTTGACTCCACTCTCACGTCGATGCGGACATCGACTAAGGGGTTTGGAATCACAATATGTATTTGTAATGCTAGTGCCTCATTCGTCGCTTGATCCAGCCATTGATTAAAAGATCGGAGGCAACATTACGATGTTGTGCTTACGTCATTCCACTCCCTACCCGATAACATCTCATCTAGTAAGGAGTCGGGGGCTACAGGTAACTCGGAACCTTGTATTTTTTGGTCAATAAAGTTACTGAGCGTTGCACAATTTTTTCTTTTATGAGCCTTTTTGCATGAATTTATTCGATTGTGTACTTAGCATGTGAGCGAGCAAAACTAGAATGCGGTCATGCCTGAACTCAACGATGAGTGATTCTATCCTGCGCACGTATGAGCACCAGATTGTTAGACATCTAAAGTTGAGTGGCTGGTGGGAGATGAGATCTCTAGTCGACCTTGCACACGTCGCCCGATAAGTTCTTCCGAGCCACAAAGTCTAAGTCACATGGTCGATGAAGACTAGCAAAATGCCATGTAGCTTTATATAATGTGTACATCGTTTTATGTCTTAATGGCCTCTTCGAGTAGACGCTCGGGGGCTAAGTCATTTAACGAAAGTTTTTTCTAGTAGCGTGTGCAGATATAAACAGACATGTGTGTGGGCACCCAGAAATACGAATCGATCCTCGCTCATGCGTTGGACTCAGAGGTGACACCCATACTCCACTTAAGTGTATGATCATTGTCAACCAAAAGTCCCGTACACGGAGTATTAACCAGTTGGCCCTCACTCAAGCAAATATGAGACACCTAGTTGCACCGTACACACTTACGCAACCAAGGGAGTTTCAATTCCATTCCGAACAACCATACTGGGATTGGAACCAACTCATCCAAGCATAGCACTAGCCGTTCGTCCCAGAACCTTGATATTGCCCACACTCACCAAGGGGAGCGCGAGCAATAGCCAAAGAACGACGATCGCACGAGTTTATGCATTAGATTGTTGAAAACAATTCCAGGTACCCGAATATGTGTCTTGTGATAGTTCCCAAGATCAACGCCTAGCACCCACATATCCCGCATTCGAGATGCATCGCAACACATACACATGAATCTAAGCGGTTGGAATAGCATAACATAAACTACAACTATTACAACTACTTGCTATTACAAATAAAGGCCCACCAACCAAATATTACAAGTCCAAAAGTAAATTGCAGCGGAGAACAAATATATACCAAAATGAGGACAGCGGTATACCCATCCGATAACCCATAGGCAACCGACTTGGAAAAGCCCAAGTTCATTCATCAACATATTCGTCGGACCCCGAAGTAAAGTACGTGTTGTCGGGGAGTTCTTCCATACCGTCGTCTATATTGTTTAGATTAAGCAACCGCGAGTACACGTATGTACTCGCAAGTCTTTAGTGTATGGAAATATTGTAAATGCATGGCTAGAACAAGGATAACAAGTTTCTACACTAGTCTCATTTTCAGCATAAAGCAGAATTTGTTTAACAAGTGAATGTTGCATAAAACGGTAATGGAATTGTAAAGAGCATTTAATAAGAAGCTAATAACAGTAAGTACAGTTCATATCCATGATTCCACAGCCCTCCTTGGCTGTGAAAAGCGAGTAAAAACAGCCACCCTTGGCTCATGAGTATACCCATCCATTCCAAAACCATTTCCAAAGTTTTTGCAAAACCAAGACTATACTTGACAATATTTTCCCAAGTTGCTCATGACCGCTAGCATGGCTAATTAATTAGATTTTTAATCTCTGCAGAGAGTGTACACTTTACCCACATGACACATTCTAGCAATCAGTTCAACCATGCCTCGCGATACGTACCGTACCCAATTTGCTAGACTGTGACAAAACCGTTCAACTAGTTAAAGCTTAGCCTTGCACCAACGACTGTGATGTTAAACCCTTTCCATAGTTCCAGAGACCTGGACCAACACGTTCTTTTCTAGACGATGGTGCACTCCATCGGGTCCGCTCCCCATGGCAAGGCATGCACCGTTGTATTGGAATGCTTGGGCCCAACACCTCGGTGAAGGGAGCACCTAGAACGATACCAGTCCATCGGATCGTCCATACTGCTTTGGCCTACCAAAATGCAAGGCTAAACTCTAACTAATCTAGTGAGTTTAGGCTATCCCATACTAGCACATGTGGTTGCACCAAAACACTTAGGTGCTAGCATCAAGTTCGGTTCTTAACTGACCCGGGCGAGAATCTCCCCGTAACTACGTGTGAGGTCCTTTTCACGCCTCAAGTTAAGTAATAACTCTCCCGCGTCTAAATCATAAGTTTGAGTTGGATTTTTATCAAATTAAGTGGAAACCATACCGTGGTTCCATCCATTTAAACAAAGTTTGCTCAAAGTAGATTGAAAATGTATTCCATCATTTAAAAGACGTTCCACTGAGCATGTCTAAGCATGTACATAATTTTTTTGTAAGTATTACCCAAGTGACACTAAGTAATGTCTACACCAATACTAGGTTACACTGGCAGGTAATCAAATGACAAGGTAAAGGAAATGCATACTGTCGACTTTTGTAGTCGGCAACGAATTTATGGGGTAGGCGCTAGATCTCAAACTCAAAGGTCACACAAGACAAAGGTTTAGATAGGTTCAGGCCCTCGACAGAGGAGGTATACCCTAGTCCTGTGTGTTGGGATTATGTGAATCTCTGGGATCTATGATTGCTCGTCCCTCTGTTGTTGCCCGCCCTCTCCCTTATATAGTGGGGGTGGGGCGGTTTATAGAGTCCCGATCGGTTTAGGGATTTCGATCGGTTATATGATTCTAATCGGTTACATGATAGAGTTTACATCTTTATCTACCCTGCTAACAACTCGGATTACAATCATATCTCTTATATCTAAATATACATTCAACTTTCTCTAGGATGTGTCCCCTCCCGCACGGCAGCAAGGCTTGGCGCGGAGCTTATCCTCTGGGCCTTCCACTGGACCCTGTCTCTTCCTCGGGCACTTCTGGGCCGGTTATGATGAAGGACCATGTGGAGGTCCATCCATGTTTGTGATGAGTATTTGACTTTATTTGAGCAAGGTGTGCTCAAGTTTGAGTTTGATTTGGATTGATTTTCAAAATGAAGCAATTTGAGTTGTCTCTGCCAGGAGTGGCAGTACCGACCGTATGGGTGCGGTAATTATGAGTTGGATGGTTTATTGCATATCTTTGTGGGCATTGCTATGTGAAAGGTTTTTCCTAGTCTTTGATGGTTGCAGGGCGACGGTGCTAGGTCATAGTGAGGTGGAGGATGACCGGGTCTAGGCGAGGAGCGTCGGAGGTCCAGACGGTTGGGAGATCGCCAGAAGATGATCGGAGATGGAGTCCGGGCAAGTCAAGAAGACAAGGAAATGAGATGATGCTAGCTAGATGCCGCGTGGATCAATGAGGGCCGTCGGATTGAGGTCTAGTTGATAGGTTAGCGGGTCTAGGTAGTATGCTTTGAAAATCGTGCAAGAAAACCCGGTATATGTGTGGGTTTTGGGTTAGCCCTTGCATGGCTGTGTGTGTGGGTTAATCCTAGCCCTTAGATGAGTGCTCTAGGGTTGAGAGACTCATCCAAGGGTGGTAGGTGGCCCAAGAGTAGTATAAATAGGGGTGGAGGGGTAGCCTCCTTCCTTTGAAGGTTTTGAGGTTTGTGAATGCTCCTTTGAGCTTTGCCCACATGAAAGTGAGGATTTGTAACCTCTCCTTCCAGAAATGAAAGTTTTAACCATCCACCTCTGAATTTATTTTGCGCATTTACATTATGTATTTACTTTACGCAATTTAAATTCAGCATTTACTTTCCCGCAATTACATTCTCGCAATTTACTTTCATGTAATTTGGATTTGCCTCCCCTCCTTCTAAATGCTGCTGATTTTGGATGTTCTGAGTGTGTTCATATGGTTTTACATCTCTTTTGCACTCTTGGATTGAGTAGAGAACATCTTTTCTTTCAAGTTCCAACTTTGTTCAGAACTTGTTCTTCGTGCAGCAGTCAGTGTTTGATTTCTATAAAAATCTAGAAAAATCTTTTTTAAGTGATTCTTGTTGCGGGAGGCGCGAGACTCTTATATCCACTTGCAGAAAAATTTTGGAGTTCACCTGTTGCACCGTTTGGGCGTCATGAAGTGAAAACCGAGCCCCAAATTTTCTGCTCGAAGTTCTTGAGCAGACTGTGTTCTTAGATTTTTCCTGTTTTTTATGTAAGGATTTTTGAGGAAAAATTTGGTGGAGTTCTTGAATACTCTGATGCTCATAGGGAGAAAAATTCTCAGAATTTTGTGTTCTACAGAAACCCACCAACCTCCTGTGCAAATTGAGGACAAGTTCTGGAGATTCTGCTTTTGCTTTTCTGAAATTGACTTTTGTGATTTTATTTGATGTCCTTTCTTAAAGCAAGAGTTTGAATTGATTCCTCTTTATCTTGGACACTAGACAACCAGGATTGTGACTCAAAAATCCCCACATATTTTATGGTACTTATCCATGCAAGCTTGGGGTACACATAGTTGTCTAGTTTTTCGGGTTTTTCAAAATTTCCTTTGAGCGATCTTGTAGAGGTTTTTGTTGGAGTATTTTGGGGGAAAATTTATTTGTGACCATTCACCCCCCCTCTGTTCGCCATCTCGGTCCTTCATATGAATATACCTGGGTTCTTATATTCCACAGTAGCCCCCGAGTGGTTTATGATCCGATTGCTATATCTTCATCTGGGTCTCATTTTTGAATCATCATTTTCAGCTTCTAACTTAAACCTCTGACTGGTTTCTTCTTTGATTTGAATGCTCCTTCTTGCAGCAAGGGGATTATGAAGGACTCGAATATAACCCCCAATTTTTGTTCCAACTGATCATAGTCTTCAAAGGTCAATGCTGGATAGTCTTCGACATTGTTTTGACTTCCTGTGTCAATCCAATTTCCGAAAACCTCTTCGGCTTCTCAAAACTATCTTAACTCCATGTCTCCTCAGCTTCTCATGTTACTGCAACTTTGCATTTACTTCAACCTTGCCGTATCGGCTATAAAAGGCGAGTCAATGCTTCTGGGATTTAGTCCCTTACACCTAGTTCTCCATCTTCCCCTCCGAGCTCCAGCTTCTTCCCGAAGGATCTTCATGGACGGCCAAGACCCTGAGCTCGTCGAAGAATGGGCATTCTTCGACCTCGTCATGGCCGAATGGGCGGAGGACAGGGCCGCCGCCCTCGACCGCGTCACCGTCGACACCTTCCTCGAGATCTTGCCTGCCCTTTATAGGTCTAGGGAAGCTCTCATAGAGGCGCTCGGCTAGGTGCACCGCGGAGAGGTGTAGTTCACCTGTAAATGTAATATTTTCCTAGGCATAATGCCTAGGGAATTTATATATAATAAAGAAGTATCTATTCCAAATGATGTCCATGATTGTCGTTAGACGTAGCTTAGACCCAACTTGGGGCATTATCGAAGCTTGAAGGCTCTTTGGTCGAGTGATATCCATATGGAATCGTCGTAGGATATATCTTAGGTCCGACTTGGGACATAGAAGGATTTGCGCGGTTCTTGACCGAGTGGTATCTATATCCGGCTGGTGTAGGATATAGCTCTGGTCCGACTTGGGACTCATCATATCCATGTGGCTCTTGGTCGAGGGATACCCATATCCGACTGTGGTAAGATATAGCTTAGGCTCGACTTGGAGCGTATCAGGATCTTCTTGGCTCATGGCCGAGTGAGAATTTTTTTTAAATAATACATTTTTTATTTCTAATTACATAAATATACAATGCAAAAAAAATTGCAAAAATATACCCCTGTCGCTCTTTGGTTGGGCGACAGGGGCTAATCGCCCTGCGGATTGGCGAGTTGGCCACACGTCGCCGAATAAAAGGACGACAAGTGCCAGCTCAGCTGCTCCAGCCCATGTTGCCATTTGGGTGGGCGACATGAACCAAATCTAACGCCCGTTGGGCGACATGCGCACGGTGGCCCCCTTGTCGCCCTACCAAATGGCGACATGAGCCGAAATAAAAACGCCCGCTCGGCCGAGAAGAGGCAGAACGCAGAGAGAAAAAGAAAAGGGTGAGGAGAGAAAAGAGAAGAAAAGAAGAGGAAGAAGAGCGACGGCTTCGCAGGTAAATTTTTTACGCTCTATTTTATGTAGTTTAGGGTTAGGGTTAGGGTTAAGGTTAGTGTTAGGGTTAGAACTATTTAGTTTCGCGATTTTTCTTGTTTAGTGTTTAAGGTTAGATGTAGATAAATATAGTGTTCATATTTTTAGTAATTTAGTGTTTAGGGTTAGGATGGCCGACGAATAAACCTCGGTCCAAAACTTAAGTAATTATGTACGCAAAACATACGATTATCTGCGTTGTACGTACACTCAGTTGATCAAGTTATTTTTGCGATTTATTTTGTGTAGTATTTAGGGTTAGATCTAGTGAAATGTAGTATTTATTTTTGTTTAGTGTTTAGGGTTAGATCTAGTTAAATGTAGTGTTTATTTTGTTTAGTTTTTAGGGTTGTATTCCTGTAGCGGCTGTAGCAACATCCGATTTGTTTAGTGTGTAGCAAGAAATCATGGTAGTGTTTAGCAACAAAATGTAGTTGAATCTAGTTATATTTTTAGTAATTTAGTCGGTTTGTGGAAACGCTTGTACATAGTTGTTTCTACGAATAATAATATGTTGTTACGGTTTTTTAGAGATATATGTCGGTAGATATGTTTTTTTACATTGTTAGGGTTGTAGATGTTTTTTAGAAATACAAGTGCAGTGATGAATATTTGTAGAAATGTAGATATTTTTCGCGAGTGCAGATATACATACGTATAGTTTACAGTACTTTTTATGAAGAGTAATTAATTTGTGTGTTAATGAATAGGTTCGCAGATATGTCAGAACGAGTTCCTTTTAGAATCTTTTATGGAGAAGGGGTTGTCATGTATGGTCCGGAGGGTGCGGATCTAAGTAACTTTCAGTATGTGGATAGAAGTTTAAGTAGGGTCGAAGAGCGTACATTTGCTGCTGTGTTGAATTGGTTGTGTTATACGTTTCGGATGGAACAAGAGAAGTGCCAGCTAAAGTTATCTTGCCTTTGCACCATGCGAGATGATCCTGTTTATTGGGAGTTAGTTGAGCTGAAGGGAACTGCAGCTTGGAGGTCATATGTGAGGGGGCCGGAGCAACGTGGATGGTGTCGGGTGCTTTTAGTGCAAGCGTATGAAAGGGTTGTTGCCCCGCAGCACCCGCTGGACGCCGGTGAGTGTAGTGAGCCTCAAAATGAGTTCACTTATGGCGACACTGAAATTGGAGAGTCTAGCCGGGAGCCGCATGTTCAGGGTTGTAATGAGGATATTGGCTACCAGACTGGTGAGCAAGTTGAGATTGGGGATGATGTGTCGGGACCCGAATCTGCCAATCCGGACCCTCTGTGTATTCTGCGATCCGAGGATCACGCTTAGCACACACAATCATCTGAGGTTGCACATCACAGACATTCACAAGGATATAAGAATAAATAGTGCAAACATGTATATAAAACGAGTTGTACAACCTTATGGTCTCTTTACGATAAGTCGACCACGCAGGCTTACATTATTCAAAACAAAGAAATAGCAATGAACATAAAAAGTCGTGTAAGCATCCATCTTGCCACAGTAACCGATCGGGCTTGCCCCTAGTTGCTCGTGTCCTCGACGTACTCCTCCTCCCATACTTGTGTAGTCTCCTCCACCGATGTTGGGGTTGATAAGCAAGGTGGGGTGAGTACACAAGGCACTCAACAAGTAATGCATGAGAATGCAACACTATTACTATATGCAAAGCTTATTCCAATGGATTGGCTTAAATGATCCTTTTGCATCAAGCGACATTTTTAAACTAGTATCTTGTTTAGATTAAAGCAAAGGAACAGATATAAGTAATACTAATTTCAAATGGTTTTTCTTCAAGATTCTCGGCACACCCTTATTAGTTCATTTCCAACACCGCACACACCCACCCTTCCATGTTTTGTTTATGAAAAACTACCCTTGATCAGTAATCCCGAGCAATGCTCAATACCGTGAGCACGGCTATTCAATAGTTTTGACACTCTGCAGAGGTTGTACACTTTACCCACAAGATACACCGCTCACCACCACAGTGATTGTCCGCAACAAAGCTTTTCAGAACTTCTACCTTAACTAAAGAACCTCTCCAGTATTGCCTTTACTATCACTTCCCTCACACAGAGCCAAGTATAGGACCGGCCAATCACCGTTGGATGGGCACCAAGCCGTAGCACAGTACGCTCCCCATACAGATACACCCACGTGTCTTGTCACCCGAGGTATCGGAGGAAAGATATCGTAACCCTAGTCAACTAGGTCTGTCCCATGTCGGACATGTGGTTGTACGGTGACTCGGATCAAAGGCTTGCAAGGTGAAGTCCTTAACGGCCAAGGCAAGACTTTCAACACTCAACAATGGCACATGCCCCAATGTGGCACACAGACTCACATCACTCAACAACCCAATGCCACACAGCCCACACGCACACTGACCTCTTGCCACTTGCCCCAGTCTAAATCATTTTCCACCCAGCTTGATTATTGTGCAACACATGCCAAGAATAACTCAATATCGATGCGGAACCACACAGTTCTTTGTACCTCAATCTCAACATGTGGCATCATCACACCACTTTTCAAAATACATTCAATATGTCTTTAATCAATATTGTAGCATTTTTCCGAAAGATCATTCATGATTCGCAAGGCTAAGCATCTACTCACGGTCTAGCCTCCCGTGTTGGCACAATATTAACATCCAACTAATATAATCGAACTTAGGGTGACAATGATCTAGGCATACAATTAATAATTCAAGGTGGCATAACAAAATGGGTTGATTAACTACATTATCCCAAATTAATTTAAATTCATTTTAAATAATTAGCATGCATAGTTTCAAAGCATAAATTACATTTTAAAATCTGGGATCAAAATGATCAAAGCATCACTTGCCTTCAAAGAGTTGCTGGTCGTGTTCAAGCTTGGTCTTGAGCGACGAATTCTTCCTCGAAACTTCCGGCAAATTTACGCTCTGGCGTACAAACAAAGCATACAATAAATAGCCAATACAGAAGACTATATGTCCTCAAGAATTCAAATAAAATTCACCAATAAATAGCTCACAATTTTATGAATTTTTAGAAATTTGAATCACCCAAATCCGAGTTAAAATGCAAAAGTTATAGTCATTTGAAGTTTGAATAAAATCTGAAAATACAGAAATTAAGAAAATCCGATTTTTCCAAATTATTGTTATACTGGAAATTCACATTTATGACGTCAGCATGCCTCATGATGACGTCAGCACCGAAATGAATTTCCGGCCAAAATATTTTTATATATGAAAATATTTATGACGCCGGCGATGACGTCGGACGACGACGCGGCACGCCCGCAGGCGCCACGCCGCTCGGTCTATGGACCGAGTCTACGGGTTGGCTCGGTCTCACCGTGGGCTTGGTTCACGAGCGCTGCAGCCACGCGGCAAAATCCGCACCGTTCGCTAAAACCGACGGTCGATCCTCACGCAGCACCGCAATAAGACCGAGATGCGTGCGACACGCGTCGCGCATCCAATGGCCACCTAAATCCAACGGTTGGATTCGCGACCGACGCGGCGACGCGATTCGCGACGCCACGCGTCGCGCATCGAGCGGTGCCCTCGGATCTAACGGCCAAGACCACACCGCCATCGCGGCGCCTCGGTTTACTCGTAGCCACGCGGCACGATCGCGGCGCGCTCAAAGCAACGGCCGGATCGGTCTCGCTCGTCAAACGCCCACGTCGGCAAGACGCGATTTGGCGAGGGTGCGGTGCCATCTCCGCCGCTCGTTCAAATCGAGCAGCGCAGATCCTTAGGGCAAAACCAGATCCAATCTCTACCGTTCGGATCTAATCCAACGGTCCACGGTACGGAGCATTTCATCGCTCATGGTGCGGCGTGGTTCAATCCTACGCGTCCACTATCGATCCAGCGGTTAAGACAAAACATATCGCGAGACATTAGATCTAATCCAAGCCGTTCGTTCTAGATCTAACGGTTACGATTCAATCTAAACATCTACGAGAGATGGAGGCTACGTGGACTCACCGAACCGAACGATGCAAATCGGACGGTCGGCGCGACCGGCGAGGTTGGCGGCGCGAAGAAGCGAAGGTTGCGGAGCTGGGAAGATGACCTCGGCGGCGGCTGCGCGGGCTTCTCCGGCGAGAAGAAGTGGTCCACTCGATCGTCTTGCTTCGTGAACTTCGGAACGGGCCGAGCACGGCGGAAGCGACGGGCGGCGACGAGAGGAAGCAAAACAACGGCGGCACAAGGGCGCAACTTCACGGCGAGCTCGTCAGGCGCTAGAGAGGGTCTCGGCGTGCGTGCGAGGAGTCAAAAGACGCAGCGAAAGGAGCTCTGCGGACGCGCTACTCGGCACTTAAAGGGCCTCGGCGTGCGCGCTACACAGCGGCGAACGAGCGGAACGGTCGGCGGCATTAGCTCCGGTGATCTCGCGAAGACGACCGGCGTGGCGCAATCCAGCAGCGTCCGTCGGCGACGATCCGAAGGCTCACGCGTGCGGGCGACGTGGCACACGCACAGGCGTGCGATCCGGATCGAACGGCTTGGCTGGGCGGCGCTAGGGTTTCGGCGCGGATGGGCCGGCGACGCGCAAAGTAATGGGCTCGGCCCATTACTGTTCATAGCCACTTTTAAAACCTTTTTCAATAAAAATAATTCTAGAAATTCACTTAAATCATTTGGGGCTTTTAAAATAGCAGAAAAATTCTAGAAAAATTCCAGAAAATACTTTGAGATATTTGGAACTCAAATAAAATATTTTCAATAAAACTTTGCTAGAACTTTTCCATTATTTAATTGTTTTCAAGGAAGGCTAGTTTTGAGTAATTCCAAATAAATTTCAATAAATTCCCAAAATTCACAAAAATCAAAAATACTCTCAAAATTTAAATTAGAGCAAAAATTAGGGTGTTACAAACCTCCCCTTTAATGAGAATCTCGTCCCGAGATTGAGTATCATCTATAGAAACAAAGTTAGGAACTCCTTCTTGAGATCTTCTTCACGTTCCCACGTTGCTTCACTTTCGAATGGTTGCTCCATCAACTCTGCGAAACGCGTTGACTTGTTCCTTGTCTCTCCGTCCATTCGTCCGAATCTTCATTGGATGTTCTTTGTAAGTCGATCTTCTTGCGGCTCAATTGCCTCCAAAGGTGTTTGCTCTTCCCAGACTCGAAGACACTTCTTGATTGAGACACATGGAATCGTCATGCACTCTGCCAAAGACTGCGGTAACTCCAATTGATCGCAACTTCACCTCTACGGCTCAAGATTTTGAATGGTCAGACATATCAGGTGCGAGCTTCCCTTTTGCATGGAACCTTCGACTCCTTTGAGTGGTGTTACTCTAAGATACACAAAATCTTGGGTTCAAAGCTTAGTTCCTGCGACGGTTGTCGGCATAACTCTTTTACTGGATTGTGCAATCTTCAATCTTTCCCCGACTGTGGTGATCTGTGCTTCCGCTTCTGAAGAATGTCCGTCCAAAACATGTCGTCACTTTGTCTCATTCCAATTCAATGGTGTTCGACAGACCTACCATCTGAGCTTCAAATGGAGACATTTGTAAGCTTGCTTGATAATCAATTATTATAGCCGAACTCAAAGATAAGGCAAACACTTGTCCCATGAAGTGGAATATGCTAAGGCACATGCCCTCAACATATCTTCCAATATCGATTGACTCTCTCGGTTTGTCCATCATGCTGCGGATGGTATCTTTGATTGAAGTTCAAGCGAGTCCCCATTGCTTCATGAAGCTTACCCTAATCTGAGGTAAATTGGGTACCTCGTCCGACACTATCTTTTCGGCACTCCATGTAAGCAGACAATTACGGACATATAAAGTTACGCTAACGGTCTCGGAATAAGTGGTCTTCTTGGTATGAAATGTGCCACCTTAGTTAAGCGATCTACTATGACCCATATGGAATCATATCCACTTTGCGTTACGGGCAATCCGGTTATAAAATCCATACCAATTTCCTCCCATTTCCATTCGGTATCTTTAAGGGTTGTAATAGCCTGCTTGCCTTTGGTGCATAGCTTTGACCCTTTGGCATATGTCACATAATGCAACGTGTTCGCGACTTCGTTTCATGCTTGGCCACCAAAATTTTTCCTTCAAATCTTGATACATTTCGCACTTCTGGATGAATTGAGTACTTGGAGTCATGGGCCTCTCCCAAAATTAATCGCTTCAACTCCTTTTTGTTCGGCACACAAATCGCCCTTTGAACCACATAGTACCTTGTTCATCCAGTTTAAAATCTTTTGCTTTGCCTTCATCCATTTTGCCCTTAATTCTTTTGATCTTATCATCATCTTTACGCCCTTCCCGATCGATCTTCGAGGTAGGTCTTACTTCAAAGTTACTAGGAATCCTTTTGGTACCATTTCCAATTCTAGTTTAAAATCCCTACACAATTCTGCTGACTTGTTTCCAACGACATATTTACACTGTGGTTCTTTACGCTCAAGGCGTGCGCCACCACGTTGGCTTTCCCGGGTGGTAGTGAATTCCCACATTATAATCCTTGATTAACTCTAACCATCTTCTTTGCCTCATATTTAGGTCACTTGTGTGAAAATATACTTAAGGCTTTTATGATCGTGATATACTTCACATCTATTTCCGATGAGATGATGGCGCCATATTTTTAGTGCATGCACTCGGCTAATTCTAAATCATGAGTCGGATAGTTCTCCTCATGTGGTCTCAATTGCCTCGATGCATAGGCAATTACCTTCCTATTTTGCATCAACACGCATCCCAATCCACGACGCGATGCATCACAATAAATGTCAAAGTCTTGGTGAGCGTCTGGTAAAACTAATACAGTGCGATGTTAACCTCCTTTTCAATTCTGAAAACTCTTCTCACACTCGGTGTCCATAAAAATTTCTTTTCTTTTTCAACAATTGCGTGAGAGGTCTACAATCGTAGAGAATCCTTCAATGAATCGACGGTAATACCCGCCATTCCAAGGAAACTACGGTTTGGGTTCTTGTCTTGGTACTGCTCCCAATGTAAAACCGTTTCCACTTTCTTTGGATCTCTGACAACTCCTTCTGCTTGTCATTATGTGTCCAAGAAATTCCACCTTATCTTTCCGTAAATCACATTTGCTAAATTTCGCAAACAACTGTTGTTCCCTCAACTTTTCAAGGACTAGCCTCAAGTGCTCGGCGTGCTCTTCTCTCGCCTTGGAATAGATAAGGATGTCATCTATGAATCGACGACGAACTTATCCAAGTTTTCCATAAAACCTTATTCATTAAGTTCATGAAATATCTTTGGTGCATTTGTCGGACCAAAAGACATCACTTGTAAACTCGTAGTGTCCATATCTTGACGAAAATGCGGTCTTGAATATCCTCGATCGGATCTTGGTGATGGTATCCTCGATCAAGATCAATTTTGGAGAATACTCCTGCTCCTCTCAAGTGGTCAAACAAATCATCGATCTGGTAGCGGATACTTATTCTTTATCGTCACATCATTGAGTGCACGATAGTCTATACACATCCTGAAACTTCCGTCCTTCTTCTTAACGAATAAGGCAGTGCTCCCCATGGCGATGAACTAGGTCTTATAAATCCCTTTTCCAGCAGTTCTTCAATTTGCTTCTTCATTTCCACCAATTCCTCTGTGGACATCCTGTAAGGTCTCTTAGCTATTGGAGCTGTCCCCGGAACTAGTTCTATCACGAACTCGATATCTCTATCTGCGGCATTCGGTAAATCTTACGGGAAAACATCCGGATATTCATTGACTATGGAGACTTCCTCTAAGTCGATCTTCATCTTTGTTGACCATCAATTGTCCATCTCGTCTCGGTTTCGCTTCAAACTCAATTTTCTTTCCATCAGGGCTCTCGACCGATATGACTCTTTTCCGATCCAATACGCCTTGTGATCGATTAACCAATCCATTCCCAGGATAACATCCAAGGTTTGGGTATTAAGGGCGATTAAGTTCGCTAGGAACTCAACTCCATTAATTATTATTCCTACCCCGAACATCCTACTTTAGATCGGAGTTCGATCCGTGGATTGGACTATGAGCACACATTTAAGATTCACTATTTCCATATCATTTTGAACAGCAAAATCTCGGAAATAAAAGAATCTGAGCTCGGAATCAAATAAAGCGATGGCTGATGCGAGTTTACTAGGAACTTACCCGATTACAACGTCAGGCGTTACGGACTTCATCGATGTGATGTGGTTGACTCGCCTCGTGCGGTTCCTTGGGATGGAGTCGCTGCTTTGTTGATGCCCGCGTTCATGATTAGTGCGGGAGTCCTTGCGGTGTGTTCCCCAAGTTAAAGCGAACCGGTGACACCTCCTTCTTAGGGCGATTGTTGGCAAAATGCCCCATTTCATTGCAATGATAGCAACGTCTTCCCACGGCTGAGAGGTTCCTCGATCGCGCCATAGTTCTGGCCGAGTCTCGAACATTTTGACCCATCGGGCGATTTGCGGCGGTGGTGCTCATCATTGCCTCTAGGCCGGTACCGAATGAGCTGTTGGGGTGCCGTCCTCTGCCTCTGCTTGCCCCGACGACCTCCTTGTTGCGCCATTCTGCGCTTCTGTTGTCATCCAACTCTCGGCGCTTGTCCTCTAAGATCGTGGCTTTGTTAACTAACTCTTGAAAGTCGTGGAATGTGTGGGTGATCGGTCCCACTGCAACCTCGCATTCAATCCCTTCATGAAGCGGGATTATGCGGCCTTATCCGTAGCCACATCCTGCAGTGCGTAGCGTGCGGTTAGGTGAACTTGTTCGTAATCGGCCATTGATCGCCGCCTTGCTTGAGGCTTCTAACTCCTCCTTTTAAGATCCATGATACCCTGGGTACATGAAATGCGACTAAGGCCGAGGTGAACTCCTCCCATGTGATACTCGCGGGTCCTCATGAGTCGCGCAGGTTTTCCCACCATTCTGCGGTCCCTTCGAGTTGATGAGAGGCATAGAGTACCCTCTCATGTCCTACACATTGGGTAATGTGCAGCTTCCTTTCAATTGTCCTTAGCCAATCGTCCGCCTCCAGTGGATTGGCGTTGCCTGAGAAGGTAGGTGGACGGGTTCTCATAAACTCCGACAACCGTGAGTAGGGGTGTGGTCCATGGTTGCCCCCAGGTTGAACATTCGCAGCAGCTTGATTGGATATCTGCTGCATGGTTTGAACCATCGTGGTCATGAGTTGAGTCTGGGCTGTCAAAAAGGCTCCAGGTTCTGCATATCGACCTGCGGTGGTTGAGAATCGACTCTTCATTACGTTGTCCGTCTGTTAGCTCCACTTCATTGGCTCCAACATTTCCACGAGTCCTCACCATCATTGCAAGCTTCCATGGTTAAGAAAAGAAGAAAGCATAGGCGAGTAAAAGAACTTATGTGGGGGAAACAGGTGTAACTTAAATTATTTAGCCACTTTATTGATATAATATAAAGCAGTATGGTTGCTCACAAGTGCCTAAGGGCAATGCAACACATACGTGACACTCATAACCAATAAGCAAACATAGGAATCCAAGACAACTCACACCTAAGGGTGACTCAAGCAAAGACGCGACTCGGATATTCGAGTCTCGACACTACACTCTACTACACTCGATCACTCATCGAGCCAACCCGGCCGCGGCTTCCCGGGCGTACACGTAGTCTTTGCGGCATTGAGGCGAACTGGTCTCGTGACCTCTGCGGCGGGTGCAAAAGACCCCATCGACTCTGCTGGTCCCGGCTGCTGCTCCTGCTGCTGGCGCCTCTGCTCGGCTCCTCGGATCTGGATCATGTAACTCGGGGATGGTTGGGCTCGGGTCCATATAGAGCCATCTCCAACTCCTGGATCTTACGTATGGCATGAGCTAAGTTCTCCGGTGTTGGGTTCTTGCCTCTATAACCTCGTCGCGGGTCCTCTGCGGCTCTGGGTATCTCGTCCAAGGCGTCCTCTGGCGATGGCGTATCTCGCCAGTGGGTGATCGTGGCGTCCTCCTCCACGAGCTCCATCCTGTTGTATCGATCGCGGCGACGCGGATGGTGGCGGAAGGCGGTGCCCTCTAACTCTGCGGAGTAAGTGCGGGCAATTTGCCGCATCGCTGACGCGACGTCTCTGAATCCGGCCTCGAAAGAAGACCTCCGGCGGTGATGTAGATAGGACGACTCGCCTCGTCCTCTCCCGAGCATACACCGTGATCTTGGCGTCCCAGCGATGTCAAGTCCTGCCTGCACCACCAAGTCCCTCGATGCGGTGGTCGGTCAAAACCTCCAAGCAAGCGCATCATACGCCATAACTCCGCGGCGTATCCTCCGTCGCGCCTCCATAGGTATGGATCATCCTCATCCGCCAAAACAAACCTTGTTTAAATTAAATAGAGAATAATAAAAATTCAAAGATAGGTATGAATAAGGAGAAGAGATAAGTCGAGATTTCTTTGACATTCTTGCTCAAGTTGATTAGGTCTTTAGAAAATAGTTTTCACCCTCCTAGGCACAACCAAACTAAGGTCAAGGCCTACAATCGGCTGCTCGATACCACCTCTGTCGGGACCGAATACGCAAATCCGGACCCTCTGTGTATTCATGCGATCCCAGATCACGCTAGCACACACATCTGAGGTTGCACATCACGACATTCACAAGGATATAAGAATAAATAGTGCAAACATGTATATAAAGCGAGTTGTACAACCTTATGGTCTCTTACAGATAAATCGACCACGCAGGCTTACATTATTCAAAACAAAGAAATAGCGGCGGAACATAAAAAGTCGTGTAAGCATCCATCTTGCCACAGAGCAACCGATCGGGCTTGCCCCTAGTTGCTCGTGTCCTCGACGCACTCCTCCTCCCATCTTGGTGTAGTCTCCTCCACCGATGTTGGGGTTGATAAGCAAGGTGGGGTGAGTACACAAGGCACTCAACAAGTAATGCATGAAATGCAAACACTATTACTATATGCAAAGCTTATTCCAATGGATTGGCTTAAATGATCCTTTTTGCATCAAGCGGCATTTTTAAACTAGTATCTTGTTTAGATTAAAGCGTTGAAATGTATATAAGTAATACTAATTTCAAATGGTTTTTCTTGAAGATTCTCGGCACACTGACCTTATTAGTTCATTTCCAACACGGCACACACCACCCTTCCATGTTTTGTTTATGAAAAACTACCCTTGATTGTAATCCCGAGCAATGCTCAATACCGTGAGCACGGCTATTCGAATAGTTTTGACACTCTGCAGAGGTTGTACACTTTACCCACAAGATCTGACCGCTCACCACACAGTGATTGTCCGCAACAAAGCTTTTCAGAACTTCTACCTTAACCAAAGAACCTCTCCAGTGTTGCCTTTACTATCACTTCCCTCACAGAGCGAAGTATAGGACCGCCAATCACCGTTGGATGGGCACCAAGCCGTAGCACGTGCGCTCCCCATCAGATACACCCGTGTCTTGTCACCCCGAGGTATCGGAGGAAAGATATCGAACCCTAGTCAACTAGGTCTGTCCCATGTCGGACATGTGGTTGTACGGTGACTCGGATCAAAGGCTTGCAAGGTGAAGTCCTTAATCGACCAAGGCAAGACTTTCAACACTCAACAATGGCACACAACCCAATGTGGCACACAGACTCACATCACTCAACAACCCAATGCCACACAGGCCCACAGCACACACCTCTTGCCACTTGCCCAGTCTAAATCATTTTCCACCCAGTTGATTATTGTGCAACACATGCCAAGAATAACTCAATATCGATGCGGAACCACACAGTTCTTTGTACCTCAATCTCAACATGTGGCATCATCACACCACTTTTCAAAATACATTCAATATGTCTTTAATCAATATTGTAGCATTTTTCCAAAGATCATTCATGATTCGCTGCAAGGCTAAGCATCTACTCACGGTCTAGCCTCCGTGTTGGCACAATATTAACATCCAACTAATATAATCGAACTTAGGGTGACAATGATCTAGGCATACAATTAATAATTCAAGGTGGCATAACAAAATGGGTTGATTAACTACATTATCCCAAATTAATTTAAATTCATTTTAAATAATTAGCATGCATAGTTTCAAAGCATAAATTACATTTTAAAATCTGGGATCAAAATGATCAAAGCATCACTTGCCTTCAAAGAGTTGCTGGTCGTGTTCCGAAGCTTGGTCTTGAGCGACGAATTCTTCCTCGAAACTTCCCAGCAAATTTACGTCTACGCGTACAAACAAAGCATACAATAAATAGCCAATACAGAAGACTATATGTCCTCAAGAATTCAAATAAAATTCACCAATAAATAGCTCACAATTTTATGAATTTTTAGAAATTTGAATCACCCAAATCCGAGTTAAAATGCAAAAGTTATAGTCATTTGAAGTTTGAATAAAATCTGAAAATACATAAATTAAGAAAATCCGATTTTTCCAAATTATTGTTATACTGGAAATTCACATTTATGACGTCAGCATGCCTCATGATGACGTCAGCACCGAAATGAATTTCCGGCCAAAATATTTTTATATATGAAAATATTTATGACGCCGGCGATGACGTCGGACGACGACGGCACGCCTGAGGCCGCCACGTCGCTCTGTCTATGGACCGAGTCTGGGTTGGCTCGGTCTCACGTGGGCTTGGTTCCGCGAGCAGTGCGACCACGCGGCAAAATCCGCACCGTTCGCTAAAACCGACGGCCGATCCTCACGCTGCATCGCGCGCAAGACCGAGATGCGTCGCGACACGCGTCGCGCATCCGGTGATCGCCACCTAAATCCAACGGTTGATTCCGCACCGACGCGGCGACGCCGATTCCCGCGACGCCACGCGTCGCGATCGAACGGTGCCCTCGGATCTAACGGCCAAGACCACACCGCCATCGCGACGCCTCGGTTTACTCGTAGCCACGCGGCACGATCGCAGCGCGCTGGCGCAACGGCCGGATCGGTCTGCTCGTCAAACGCCCACGCGTCGGCCGACGCGATTTGGCGAGGGTACGGTGCCATCTCCGCCGCTCGTTCAAATCGAACGGCGCAGATCCTTAGGGCAAAACCAGATCCAATCTCTACCGCTCAGATCTAATCCAACGGTCCACGGTACGAGCAGTTTCTTCGCTCATGGTGCGACGTGGTTCAATCCTACGCGCCCACTATCGATCCAACGGTTAAGACAAAAACATATCGCGGACATTAGATCTAATCCAAGCCGCTCGTTCTAGATCTAACGGTTACGATTCAATCTAAACATCTACAGAGATGGAGGCTACGTGGACTCACCGTAACCGAACGATGCAAATCGGACGGCCGGCGCGTTCGACGAGGTTGACGGCGGCGAAGAAGCGAAGGTTGCCGAGTCGGGAAGATGACCTCGGCGGCGGCGCTGGGCTTCTCGGCGAGAAGAAGTGGTCCACTCGATCGCGCTTGCTTCGTGAACTTCGGACGGGCCGAGCACGCGAAAGCGACGACGGCGACGAGAGGAAGCAAAAACAACGGCGGCACAAGGACGCAACTGGCGAGCTCAGACGGGCGCTAGAGAGGGTCTCGGCGTGCGTGCGAGGAGTCAAAAGACGCAGCGAAGGAGCTCACGACGCGCTTACTCGGCACTTAAAGGGGCCTCGACGCGCGCGCTACAGCGGCGAACGAGCGGGAACGGTCGGCGGCATTAGCTCCGGTGATCTCGCCAAGACGACCGACGTGGCGCAATCCCGCAGCGTCCGTCGGCGACGATCCGGCTCACGCGTCGCGGCGACGTGGCACACGCACAGGCGTGCGATCCGGATCGAACGGCTTGGCTGGGCGGCGCTAGGGTTTCGGCGCGGATGGGCCGGCGACGCGCACAGTAATGGGCTCGGCCCATTACTGTTCATAGCCACCTTTAAAACCTTTTTCAATAAAAATAATTCTAGAAATTCACTTAAATCATTTGGGGCTTTTAAAATAGCAGAAAAATTCTAGAAAAATTCCAGAAAATACTTTGAGATATTAGGAACTCAAATAAAATATTTTCAATAAAACTTTGCTAGAACTTTTCCATTATTTAATTGTTTTCAAGGAAGGCTAGTTTTGAGTAATTCCAAATAAATTTCAATAAATTCCCAAAAATTCACAAAAATCAAAAATACTCTCAAAATTTAAATTAGAGCAAAAATTAGGGTGTTACATGATGATGGAAACATTAGGCAAGATGCGCGGGGGCAAGTAGACGATGGTGAGGAAATTGAGGAAGTAATAACACATATGGAAGAGGAAGACCTTGAATATGAACAAGTAGAAGTGGAAGACGACGATAACTCGGATGAGGAAGATGAAGATGAAGATGTTGAGCCACTTGTGCCAATGAGATTGAGCACACATCAATTTAATAACCTGGTTGTGAATGAAGGCAATGATACACCTTGGCAAGATAGCGACAATGAGGTGATACCTAACAAAGATGTACCCTACAAAAGAGGCAAAGCAGGATGCTATCAAAGATTGGGCCTTATCACTAAGAAGAACTTTCGTGGTTAAGAAGTCCACCGCAACCTGCTACGACGTGGTGTGCGAGATGTAGGGGTGCCCTGGAGAGTGCACGCGTACAAGCCCAAATGGGGCACCCACCGGCTATGTTCAAGGTTGAACAACATAGTTGTATGGTGAGAAACCACGTGGCTCACAGAACCTGTCTTCCGGTATATCGCGAGTGTCATGTACCCGGAGATAGTTGAGAACACAATTTTGAGCCCGTGCTATTATCCGAGCAATTGAGAACAGATTTCAAAGACACAATTAGCTACGGGAAGGCATGGAGGGCGAAGCGAAGGCCTTGGAAATGAGATTTGGAAAATTTGAAAGACTCAGTACCATAATCGCCGCATGACCGCTTTCGCTTGCATTCGGGGAAGAAATCACGGTACTTTTATGATTATCGTGATGTCCACAAGGAAGTGGTCGAACAAGAGGCATCTCAAGAGAGTTTTCTTCGCATTCGAGCATGCATTAGGGCGTTTCTATCACCGCCAGCCCATTGTTGTGTGGACAAAGACATTCTCGATCGGAAATACAAAGGACAAATAATGACAAATGTGGGCGTCGACGCGAACAACCAGATTCTCGTCAAGCCTTTGCCTTTGTGGAAAGCGAGAACTATAAGAGTTATCGTGGTTCTCGCGAACTTGAAGATCGGGGTGGTGAAGACTCGCCAACATGTGTGCATACCGCATGACGAGCATGTTTAGTCCGCTAATGCCATCGACATTGCAAATAGGGAAGAGGAGCCATTTCCTGACCGACTTGCAGAGCCGATGGTGCATGAGGCATTTGGGCGCGAACTTCTATAAGCGATCACTACAAGAATCGGGGAAAATTGTGGGCCAAAAACCCACGAATTTAAGCTAAAACTCACAATTTAACTTAAATTGTGAGTAAACCGTCAATTTAGTTCACTAATTTAACTCGACTAAATTAA
This sequence comes from Otatea glauca, assembly GCA_036346275.1. Classification (NCBI taxonomy): domain Eukaryota; kingdom Viridiplantae; phylum Streptophyta; class Magnoliopsida; order Poales; family Poaceae; genus Otatea; species Otatea glauca. The sequence goes on along the minus strand of CM070731.1, from coordinate 14,748,827 downwards.
TTAATTAAATCACCCACGAATTTAAGTTAAATTCGTGGGTTTCTAAGCCCACGAATTTAATTGTTTTCGAGTTAAATTCGTGGGTTTAAAACCCACGATTTAATCGCTTAAATTGTGGGTTTAAAACCCACGATTTAATCGCTTAAATTCGTGGCTAAAACTCACAATTTATCAGATTAAATTCGTGGGTTTAAAAACCCACGATTTAATCAGATTAAATTCGTGGGTTTAAAACCCACGATTTAATCGAGATAAATTCGTGGGTTTTCTAGCCCATTTATTTAATCGATAAATTCGTGGGTTTTTTAAACCCACGAATTTAATCTGATAAATTCGTGGGTTTTTTAGCCCACGAATTTAACTGTCATTTTTACAAAAAAAATGTATATATATCCAAATGTATTTATATATATATATATATATATATATATATATATCGCACTCAATACATATATGTATATATATCCAAATGTATGTATTTTTATATATATATGTATCGCACTCAATACATATAACAACTAAAGAAGAAAAGAAAAGGCAAAAAGAAAATTGAAACTAAAAATTGCTAAGCGAAGAATAAATAAGATCATCTATTTTGTTCAAATCGATCGTAAATCAGAACACAAAAGACAAACTCCACAATGAAGTTGAAGCGAACGAATAATTAACAAACGAGACACCAAACCTATTACCGCATTAAAATATCAAACCAACCTTTTAACTCTTCAAAACCGGCTTAAAACTAAGTCTCCGAAATGTACAAAATTTCGGCATGACCTCTCTTGTAAATAGGACATCCACTCAGCAGACAAAAAAACATTTGCAGTTATAATATATATCAATCTCTCAAACCAGAAAGAGACATTCTAGCAGATCCTTAGATAATCCAATCACACATCCAACGGCAATTTGTAAACATGTTATACCCTTCAAGTAGTCCATCACAAATATATTTCTTGCACTGTTGCTCCTTATATACCCTAGTCCTTTAAATTATGAGTCCAGGAAAGTAAGCTTATTACCGTGAGAATCCTTGTGCACTCTTTGGATATGCTCGAGTTCTGGATGTAGCCAAGCTTGTTATCACCATGTTAATCGCACACATGCCTCATCATACCGATCGACAATCTCCACAACCTACAATCATTCAAAGATAAATAAAAACAGAAACTACCACAACATCTATCTTAACATAAGGGTAAAAGACATGCAAAGATACATCTCGTGCAAATAGCGGTGAAAGGACGCTAACCGGGACAAATATTACGCCAACAAGGAAAAACAATGAGACAACCTACATAACACAAGCCAAAACATCTGTGAGCTGCTCCAACATACGCTTTTTATCCTCTAGAAGCAGTAGCATCATAATAATCTCTAGAACCAGTAAGCTTACCCATTTTGGAGTAAGTATTGGCTTACAAGCCGCGACTCTGTTGAGTGAACTTGGAATCTGCGCATAAGAATTTAGGAGTAAAAATTGGCTTATAAACCAGAAACATAAGTCACACCACAGGGTAGGCAATTCCTCTAAATCGACATTTCGATGTCAAAGGTTCATTGGTTCTTATTGCTCACACACAAGCAAATAATACCATCATGTACCCAGCAGTTAGAGTAGAAGCATATATGGTGTAGAAATAAATACATATGCCCCTGCATAATAATATATATTTGTTAGAATCGGAAAACTATATTTATTTCCTGCTAAATGGAATAACTAAGCTATTTTTTCTGCAAAATGATATGACTAAGCTTACAATTTAATTCTACATTCATAGCTTATCAAACAACCTAGTGGATTTTGAGGAACAGGGCACTAGCTAAAGCATTAGTGAAACTAAACTGTCTAATAATGCAGAGTTTCAAATGAAGAAATGAAAAACACATGTGGGACCTCACAAGACTAAAATACTGAAACCAACCTTTTAACTCTTCAAAACCGGCTTAAAACTAAGTCTCCGAAATGTACAAAATTTCGGCATGACCTCTCTTGTAAATAGGACATCCACTCAGACAGACAAAAAAACATTTGCCGCTTGTGAATAAGTTATTGCGTATAAGTAAAACCAACAGATTTAGCTTAACATTCTTTGCATTTATTTCACAAAAGGTCGAGAAGTGAAGATTCTAATGTTTCTGAACTTTTTATTACACGGGAAATTCTATAATAAATCGTGATCCAACAATCCAAAATGGACTATTAGGATGTCAACTTAATAATGCTATGATTCTCAAAGGAAAAGAAAACACATCACAACCTTTTGGATACTATTTACTAAAAACTTCATAATTATGAAATCAGAATTTGGTACTACTAATTTGCTGATGAGAATAAGTAAAAGAACATGGGCATTTACTAATGGAAAGTAGGGAGTCTACAAATTTAACAACTTAGTTTTAAGATGATGAACGAGGCTAGTGAGTGCACCAGAGCATTCATTGCCCCGCTTTGAAGTTATGGTGGTACGAGCCCTCTTCTCGCGCCATGTACACCAAATTGGTAGCACATTCCTTCTTTATCAACCGCATTTCGGTCTTTGCCATCTATCGAATCTAGAAAAAACTGCTTTTAAAACTTGAAGTCTCAAATACTATGCAAGTTATTTACTCGCAAAAACTTTACTCTAGTTTTGAGGATGTAAAAGTTACTGAACAATCGACCGACGACCGACCGGCGAGGGCGACAAAGCGCGGGCGGGCGGGCGGCAGGGCAAGGGTCGCCGCGGGAGGGCGCAGTGGGTGGCTCCGTGGCCGAGTGGAGCGGCGCTGGCAGCGAAGGCGGGCGGGCGGGCGACGGCGCGCGGATTTCCGGCAGCGCGCGGCGGCTAGAAGGCGGCGGTAGGCTAGGCGGGCGCAAGCGGGCGCGGCGCGGCGCGGCGGCGGCGCGTGGGCGGGCGGCAAGCGGCGCAGGCGGCGGGTGGCTGCGCGCGTGGCGTGGGGAGGAGGCAGCGCTGCCTCTACTGGGCTGGGCCTGTAGGGTTTTTTCCGGGATAAATTGCGGTAGGTGGGCCCACGAATTTAAAACTTAAATTCGTGGTAATTGGTGGCCCACGATTTAAATTTTTAAATTGTGGGTAATTTTTTGGCACACGAATTTAAATGTTTAAATTCGTGGGTTACTTCTGCGCACGAATTTAAATTATTAAATTCGTGGGTTTCATTTTGGCCCACGAATTTAATTAAAAACGTGGGTTTTATATAAACCGACGAATTTAAATAAATAAATTCGTGGGTTTTTTTTGGACCCACGAATTTAAAACCCCACTTAATTTTTCTCTGCTTTTGTAGTGAGTTCAAAAACAAGGAACCGATGAACATGTTCAAGAGGCTATGTAAGGTAACCAAGATAGCAAGTTCTGCACTTTGGAAGAATCTTGATGAGCTAACAAAAACACAAAGAGACTACTAGCGAGTGTAACACAGAGCGCATGAGCCTTTATTCCTCCGCAACAAGATGAGGCGACGAGTCGTCGTCGCAGGCAAAGGCCGATCAAATGTTTCTCGGACAGAAGATGAGGCGACGAGTGGTCATTGTTACATGACACACATGGTGCTAGATATGGTGTCATGACGACCAACTTGGCGGAGGTGTACAACTGGGTAATGAGAGGGATGAGGTGTCTCCCGTTGGTAGGAATTGTCGAGGAGGCCATGGGTACAACCAAGTATTTTGTGGATAGGCATAAAGTCAGCCAAGTAGTAATGAGAGATGAGAATGCCTTGTACTCAAGCATGATAAGTAAATACATGGATGAGAAGAGTAATAAGGCAGGCAAGCATAGAGCTATCAAAGTAGGTTCACGAACACTGCGCTTCGAGGTGATATGCAGAGATAAAGGACGGCGGGGAACAAACCAGAAGGTTATCACCCAAGAGTGCATCTTACAGTGAATGTCAATGCTCGTAACAAGCCCTCCTGTTGCACATGCCATGTTCTCATGTGATAGCCGCATGTGCATTATTTGGAATGCGACCGGCACATATCTATCTGAATATTTTACAAAGGAAAAGGTGATGGCAACCTCAAGCGAGGAGTCAGATGGTTATGGTGTTGTCGGTTCTTTCACCACAACCCCGGTGTCGATGGAAGGTTCTGGTCCTCGACTTTGATGCAAGATCTTGCAAAGGAGGTCGTCAGAAAACCGGGCATATCAGAATGATATGGATGAGTCCAAACCGTAAGCGCGTGAAGAAATGTTCGTTGTGCAAGCGAGCAGTCACACGCTCAAGAACTACCACCACATAACGAAGAGGACGAAGGAGGAGATGGTAACCCGACGGCGGGGGAAGGATCGTCGTCTGCAAGGCGTGGTGGACGACGTCGTCGGACTACCGGAGAAGCTGTTTGAACTATTAGATGCTATATGTCAAATTAATATTTTGTTTATGTTATGTGCGTTGTAATCTGTTTTAATATAATTTGATGATGTAATGTGCGTTGTAATCTGTTCTAATATATTTTGCTGATGTAGTGTGCATTGTAATCTGTTTGATTAGAGTTTGTGGACGCTTGTGTATTTATTTGTACGCATTTGGTTCGATGTATTGTTCTGATGCTTGTGTATTTATTTGTACGCATTTGGTTCGATGTATTGTTCTGATGCTTGTGTATTTATTTGTATATAACTTTCCTTTTTGTAATTTACAGGTATGGCTCACCAGGCTGTGGATGACGACTGGCCCTTTGAGTTGGTAGACCCAGTCGTTGATGGTCGCCACTGGTGCACTTCGCCACCGCTTCACCAGAGGAGGGACAGGACCCTCAGGAGCTGGGTGTGCTACGACCGAGGCCACCGCGGGAGCTCTGGACCCTCAATAAACGTTGGATCCCGAGGTAACATATTTATCTTTTAATTTCAAAATATTCCCGATGCAGTATCATAATCTGCTTTAATTAACTAGTGCGTGCTCATATTAATTTAATATTTGTTTCGTAGGTCGCGAGCAACAGGATTGATGCCACCGCACGGATGGTGGAGGCGCACGCAGTGCGCAGGGAGGGACACGAGCCACCGTTCTCGCTTGATAGGTCCTTCTCACGCCTCGTGGATCGGTGGAGACCGAGACGACACCTTCCACTTACCCGCTCGGGAGATTGCGATCACTTTGGAGGATGTCTCCTACCTCCTCGGTCTCCGATCGCCGGTGACCACGTGGTGCCGCAGACGCCGACCGCCGTGGCGGGATGAGGTACTTGTGCGGTTCCATGGTGTGCTACCGCCTCCGCGTAGCGAGTCTTCACCAAGACCCATGGTCCCACACACGTGGCTTCGGCGCCTGTGGTAAGCAACCAACCATTCAAACTTAACTTCACATATATATATTGGCTAGACTAATAAGAAAACTTAAATTTACAAAGTGAGCACATCGCTGAGCTTGCGGACGAGCGAGGGTGAGTCGCCACATTGAGGCGCACTGCCTCTGTCGCTTGGTCGGTGCATGTTCACGAGCTCCCACGGGATAGCGTGGACAGCACTTCGCCCAATTCGCGAGGCGATCGCGACACACCCCTTGACGCCGCGTCGCAGATTCCCGGGGTCGCCGTCCTCTACGCGACGTACCGTGGGCTCCGCGACGGCTGTGGGCGGATCGCCGACGGGTCGATCCTCACCGGGTGTCCACTGCTTCTGCAGCTTTGGGCATACGAGAGGTTCCAGATCGGGCGCCCCAAGATCGACACGAGTCCTCTTCTTCGCGATGGTGACGACGATGTCGACGCGCCGACTATGGGCACCATCTGGTGCTACCGACGGGTAAGATATTGCAAACCACGGTTGTGAAACCTACGCTTTAACATTTCTCAGTACTAATTGTAATGTTGATTTTTTTGTCATCACTGCAGCCCTAGGTGGGCACACGGCAAGACGCGGCTTAGCTACCCGCATTGTCACGCTTTCGACCACCTCACCGAGGACCGCAGACGCCGGACGCCGTACACGCGGGAGACGCCGGCTACGTGGTGCCGTGGATTGTCCACCCTATGCACACGCTGACGCGGCAGATCGGGCGCGTACGCCGGTTCCTCGTGTTCGACGCCCCGGTCGAGGGCTACGCTGTCCATCGAGTGATGAGGCGCTCGGTCTACGACAGAGTTCCTGGCCCGTGTCGGCCTACAGTCCCACACGGCGTCCACACGTAAGTTCCCTACATCGATGTTCTCTAATGCATGCGGTGTAATGACATGTAATAATGCTATATTTTGCTTATCCGCAGTGCACTAGGAGGGCGGAATGGGGCACCCCATGGCACGTATGTATGGCGCCGTGGGTCGAGGAGTGGGAGGAGCCTTGGGCGACGCCCATGCCGAGGATGCGCCGTGCGACCCGCAGACGTATCGGGTACCGACAAAGGGTACACTTCCCGCATCTGCAGCGCTTGGTACGCGTCGACCCGATCCTCCTAGACACATCCCCGTGGTGAGGGACACGATCCCCACCATACGGACTCGGTTACGCACGTGCGGTAAGTTTTGTCTAATGTACGACGATTTTCGTATTGCATTTTCCGATTAATGTTTTAGGTTAATTCGTAATGTATTTTTCAGATCGATGTGCTAGCCCTGCACTACGAGGAGTCCGGAGCTTCCGCCTCGTCTGCCTCGTGGGATAGACGTGACCGGGAGGACGTGACCTCCTTCTTCGCGAGGTTCGTGGAGAGCGCCAGACGCACCTCGAGTTGGCAGTGTTGCCGCACGCCTCGCGATGTGGTCGACGGCCCTCGCGGCGTGCCGCCATCGCAGGAGGAGTGCTCCAAGTACTTCTTCACACCCCACGCCCTCCCGCCCCACCGTCACGCCGACTTACGCGACAGGCGAAGCCGACACGCCGGTCAGCCCTCACGCCGGAGGTAAGCCCTTCGCCACACTTCGTATGTTTTCTAATTATTTCTTGAATGTTACCAACAGTTCTTCACTTCTTACAGCTCACAGCACGATGGTTCTCCTCTCGCAGCCTTCACCGCCTCGACGACTACGAGGCGCTTTGATGATGCAAACCATGCGAATTTCGACTCGACGATGGTGACGTGTCGAGATACTTCGCTGGTCCGATGTGCCTAGATCATCGCAGCTTGTGAGCACCACCACCGACGCAGCCTTTCTCACCGGCGACGCTACACCTCTGCTAGACCACGAGGGCCCACCACCCACCGGTGCGCTTGACGACTCGCAGGGCACGTTCGCAGAGGCCCGCCACCACGAGGAGGTGCCTGTAAACGGGCGCCAGAGTTTGTATTTGGCTTATGTATTTGGTTATTACGCTGTGACGCACTTTGCATCTTATGTATTTATTTGTATACAATATATTTTCCATATGTTAGTAACCCCGTACTTTTGGTTATGAACTATTGTTATTCTTTGTTACAAGAGTCCTACTTTCAAGCATGGCGAAGTACTATCGTCGCCAGCCTTTTGAGCTTAATAACATACTCACAGGCGCGCATCCTTGTCGGCCGATTAGACAAGTCACATGCATCGCCTTTGTCACTTTGTCGGTCGATGGGACAGTCACATGCATCGCCTTTGGCACTTTGTCGGGCCGATGAGACAGTCACATGCATCGCCTTTGGCGACCTTGTCGGGCCGATGGGACAGTCACATGCATCGCCTTTGGCACCGCTTTGTCGTGCCGACATACAAGTCGCATGCATCGCCTTTGTCAACCTTGTCGTGCGCCTTTGTCGATGGGTGACACGTCGTACAGCTTTTCACAGAGGATACCGGCCCATCAGTGTTTCAGTTGTGTGGAGTAGCCCCTCAGCACCACTATAAAAGCGGCCGAGGGGTAGACATCCAACACCGCCAAACAAGCAATACACGCCAGCTGAATCTTCAAAAATTAGGGCACGATGTCGTTCTACCGTCTCCTCTTCAGCAAGCAGAATTCATCCCGCCCCGAGTACCCTGAAACTAGTAGCGTTGATGCCCGATTCTGCGGAGTTGCCCGACCCAATTGCGATCGCAACCTTCCGGCGAAGATGATGCAATCTACCCACGGAGAGACGGCCGCCGCCACTCATCATGTTGCCCGCCTTACCGGTAGACCTGCCGTATCCATACAATACAGAGTTTCATGCGATTTAACTCATGCTTCATTCACAAAGTAGTAATTCTAAACCAGTTAAATGATACAGAGTTCAAAAGAAAATCGCGAAATTGCTCGAGTCAAAGGAGAAACCTCCACAGGGGCCACCCGAAAGCCCCAACTTTTGCGAACACGGCCTTCAGGCAGTGGTTGATACCTGCCACAATGAACTAGCGGACCGAGATTCTACCGCGCTCTTGGCCGAGGATGAATGGTGCGGCTACTTCAACCGGGTGGACCCGGGACGCACCACCCACATCTCAAACTTCCCAGACGGATAATCGGGGAGCAACCTCCCGTGGTGCTACTACCGCCCGTAAAGCTGACTCAGAGTACGCCTACGGTGTTATTCAAAGACCACAACGGGCATACTGTATTTACTGCAGGGCACTCTTTCGGTTGTACAAGGACAAGCCCAACACACACCTCCTGCACCATATAGTGGAGTGCGAGCCGAAATAGAACAGGCGTCTCGGCAAATCTCCGCCAACAGCCAACGCAATGTAGGCGCAAGAGGGTACCTCCTCTCAAGAGGAAGGGACAAGGAAGCAACCAACGAGGTCCGCACCACGCAACAAGTCCTTGACGCTGCACGCACTCATCCGAGAACCCGGGTGGTATAAACATAGGGGACGCCGAATCGATATGACAAAAAATTATGTCTTACACACCGAGACGCACGGCATAGGCCACCCAATCGGCGACACTGGAGCACCGCGATCCCCGTGGAGTTCTTTCATAGTGGGGATTGAGCGGTGTCCGAGGACAACTCGCAAAATTTACACGGTCGTAATATGCGTAAAATGGGACATCATTCGGGCCGCACCTGCATAGACGAACGATCATCCGCTCCACCATGACAAACACCGCCGTTAGTTAGTTAGTTAGTTCGCCAAGCAATTTCACACTACCATCGTAATGCCCTTGTAATATAATCTAGTTCATTGCTTATTTTACCATCTGAAATGCTCGTGAAACTGCCCTCATGTATGTTCAACAAATAGTTTAAGTGCTATGTACGAAAAATTCATAACATGAGTTGTCATCGACTATAATAATTATGGGTTATTGCACTAGTGGAAAATACATGCAAAGCAAGGTGTAAATTTATTCACATGCAATAACGCGATTTGTTCACATGCAATAACGCGATTTTGTCCACATGCAATAACGCACAAGGCTTCGAATTGTTCACATGCAAAACGCGATTTTGTCCACATGGAATCACGAGAATGTCGCGAATTGTTGACATGCAATGAGCGCCTAATTTACAATTGTCGAGTTAATTAATCTCGTGAACAAGAGAGGATTCTGAATCAAATATGAAATAAAAGAGTTTGATCTTGATTTAGTTTTCAATGTGTTTCTGATTCTTCGAACTGCAGGTTAAGAGTACAAATTCCTAGGAAGTCCTGAAATTTATAAGCAAGCGAGCAAGAGAAAGCAAAATGTGATAGATAATCCATGTGTTGTACCATAAATATTTTGCTTCGATCCTAAATCTGTTTATCCAAATCATTTCACTTTTTTTTAATGTCTCTCAGAATTTTTAAACAAATTTGGAAAATTTACTCCCATCTCGCCTCTCATTGGGCGATTTGACACGTGTCGCCTCTCATTGGGCGACTTCCACATGTCGCTTCTACCATAGGGCTTACTCATAAAGATGTCGCCTACCATAGGGCTACTTCTCCATGCAGACATCGCAGTTGAGACTCATATGTCCACATGCCTGCCTAGTAAGCAAGTCGCCCTACCATAGGGCGACAGTAGCATATTTTTGCAATTTTCGGTTCGGTGGTATATTTATGCAATTAGAAATAAAAAATGTATTATTAAAAAAAAATTCGGCCGAGTGATACCCATATCAGACTGCTGTAGGATATAGCTTAGGCTCAACTTGGAGCGTATCATATATACGTGGCTCTTGGCTGAGTGATACCCATATCCGACTGCTGTAGGATATAGCTTAGGCTCAACTTAGAGTGTATCAGGATTTTCTTAGCTCATGGCCGAGTGATACCTATATCCGACTGGTGTAGGATATAGCTTTGGTCCGTCTTGGGACATATCAAGGTTTAGCCGAACTGTATCCGTACTCATTTATTACGATGCACAGCTTATCGACCCATCATGGGGTATACCATTGGAACCGTGCCTTACCAGGCTCAACCCGTGATATATGATTCCGCAATGCGGTAACCAACCAGCAACCCAACATAGGGCATATCACAAGAAGATATTTTTAATCCAAACCGGAGGACACCCACGTCTCGATTAGTTCAATAAGTGGTTAAACATCCCATCATGGGGAGCAACGTGTCCCAAACATGACTTGGTCAAACCGTGACTACCTCTGTACGTCAGGACACCGGGCTAGCAAATCATTACGAAGCATAGAGCAGGGTGAGGCGTTCTGCAATCTTTTTCTTGCCGATTCGATGAAAACCTAACTTTTCCCCCATTAAAGACTAAGCCGATGGTTCAGTTTTCCCATCGCACACTCCTGCCTCTTCTGCTTCCTTGTCTCTCCGACTTTTCCGCCGCTAGGGTTAACTATTGTTGCGCTCGCATCTTCGTGCCGCCATCGATCTTCTCCTCCAAAAATGTCTTCTCATCCTTACAAAGACACCTCCTCGCAGCCTTTGCCTCAAGATTGGACCACCTCAATCACGACAGAGGAGCGGTTGCAATCCATGGCGGACGATGGGGTTCTTCCAGCCCTGACTTTGATCTTCGCACGACCAGCTGCAGGTGAATCCATCCCTACCTCCTGTTCTGAATAGATTGTGGATTTTGAATCCTTCTTGCAACGCGGGCTGGGCCTTCCTGCCTGCGTCTTTCTTCGCGGTCTTCTCTTCTTCTACAGCATTGAGTTTGTGAACTTGAATACCAACTCCATCGTGCAGATCTCCCTCTTTGTTCATCTCTGTGAAGCATTCATGGGCATCCGCCCTCATTTCAATCTCTTTCGCCATTTTTACCTCTTAAAACCTTATCCTTCAAAGAGCGACCCCAAGGTAATTGGGGGAGCAGGATTTCAGTTGCGGGAGGAGTTAAAGAAAAATTATTTTGCCATTCCCTTCAAAACTTCCAATAAAGGCTGGCACCAGGAATGGTTTTATTGTGCCAATCCTGATCCTGCTCTTCCCTCCTTTGTCGTGCGCCGGCCCAAGGTGTCCTGTGGAATATAAGGAACCAGGTATCCTCACAATCGGCCTAGAGACGTTCGAGGAATGAACCCGATAGAAAGGCCCAGGATAATGTCCCCCGCACCAGGCCCTGTTGACGTACGTAAGGGGGTACATCCTGTGGATAGTTGAACATGTATTTGGATATAAAAGATATTGTTGTAATCCGAGTCGTTATGAGATAGATAAAGATGTAAACTCTATCATGTAACCGACTAAAGATCTCGTAACCGATCGGGATCCCTTAAACCAATCAGGGCTCTGTAAGCCACGCCACCCCCACTGTATAAGGGAGAGGGCGGGCAACCAAAAAGGATCAAGCCATAGAGCACAGCACACCTCATACGCCTAGAGCATATTACGCCTTGAGCAGTCTTAGATTCAAGAGATCTGCTTAATCCCAGCACACAGGATTAGGGTGTTACCTCCATCGCTGAGGGCCTGAACCTGTCTAAATCCCTTGTCTAGTGTGACCTTCGAGTTTGAGATCTTGCGCCTACCCCATAAATTCATTGCCGACTACAAAATTCGACTGTTGGCGCGCTAGGTAGGGGAATTAGCGCTATCATCTTTTCCTACAGACTCGATGGCAGCCATCGGCAGATTCACCGCCACCTTCGTCTCCGGCCAAGCTTTCCACTTCGGGAGCCTAGACTTCGTCGCAGATGTACGCGGAGAACTCGTCCGCCTGATCCAAAACTAGATCCAATCTAGTGCAGATCAGGACAACCCTTCTCAGGTATGCTGCCCTGACGCGTGCAAAAAACCAATCGGCATCGTGAAGGACTGCTGCGATTTTCATGGCATCTTCGCAATCGAGGAGCAGAAAACCGATCTCCATCAAGAAGACCAAGAAGCTGCGGAAGAAGATCATCTACGCAAGGGTAAGGAGGTGCAGGCCCGATCTCTTCGATCGCGCGGCCGCAATGTCCGCAAAGACATCCTGCAGTCCAAGTTGGGGGACCAATCCGTCTTCCGCACGCCGATGCAAAACGTCGTCGCCTCCAAGACACTTCTCGACTCACTGGACCCAATTATCGCGTCAGACAGCCCGGCAGCCCCGATCGTGGCCCAGATCAAGGCCATGGTGACGGTGGCAGCAATCCAGCAGAATCAAGAAAAACTGGTGGTAGAAGCGCACTCGCGCTCCCACGCGGCTACACGTGTCGCCAGCACCGCAACCAGTCGGAATACCGGCAGTCGGCGCCACACATTGCCAGTCGGAGACGCACGTCGGATTCTTAGCCGCGACCTCCGACGTAACATCACCGCCAGGCGTCGGGAGCAGGATGAGGAAGAACAGCGTGGGCGCCGCGACGACTACGAGCGGTTTGGCACCGACTGGAGCAATCAGAGAAACGATGACCGCGATGATCACGAAGACTATCAACACCAGGGCCGGAACATCGACGATCGCTGAGTCGAAGACTCGTCGCGCCAAACTCCGCCCCGACGGGTCGAAGACAGCTGCCGAGCCAGACGCTCGCCGCGCCAGTCCTGCCTTATCGTGATGAGAGGTCTATTGATGGGATCCGAGCATTCACTCCTCGGCTACGCTGAGTGGTATGGCCTGAGGGTTTTAACCCGAAGGGCATCGTAAAGTTCGACGGAGAGCAAGACCCGGAAGCTTGGCTGCAGGTCTACGCCCTTGCGGTGAAAGCGGCCGGGGGCAATCAAACGGTGATGGCAAATTACCTACCTGTCAACCTCGCCCCTTCGACTCAAGCATGGCTCACGGGACTACCGACGAATTCGGTAGATTCCTGGAGCGACCTTTGCGATCAGTTCATAGCCAACTTCCAAGTAACCTACGAAAGGCCTGGTACAACGTGAGACCTATACCAGCTGCACCAGAAGAAGGATGAGACGCTAAGGGATTTCATCCGGCGTTTCATGCAGAAGAAGAACACCGTCAGAGACGTATCCGAGGTGGTGGTGGCGGCGGCCTTCCAGAAAGGGATAAGTAATCCTGATCTAATCAAGAAAATGTCCAGGAAGCCCCCAGCCTCCGTGAAGGAAATGTTCGCGTTGGCCGACCGCTACGCCACAGCCTCAGACACCCTGGCCGAATGTCAGGAAGATCGCCTGCCGCAAAAGAACAAAGGCGACAAGCCCGAGTCCTCCAAGCATAGGGATAAGAAGCGGAAGTGCGAAGAGCTAGTTGCGGTAGCCGAGCACAACCGGCCCCGCGCCGTGCGAAGGGAGGCACCCGACTATAGCGCTGTCATGGAAGCGATCTGTCCTTTCCACCCCAAAGGAAAACACGCCGCCAAGGACTGCTTCACTTTGAAGCGTTTTGCGCACGAAAGCTCAAAAAGGTCCTGATCGACGGCGGGAGCGGACTCAATGTCCTATTCGCCAAGACCTTCGACGACATGAGCATTCCCCGCTCCGAGCTACAGACGAGCACCCAGCCGGTCCATGGAGTAATCCCTGGGGCGTCTTAGTTCCCACTCGGGCAGATTTCTCTGTCTGTGACATTCGGCACCTAGGATAATTTCCAGACTGAATACGTCAACATCGAGGTGGCCAATTTTGAGACAACGTACCACGCTATATTGGGAAGGCCCGGCCTGGCCAGATTCATGGCCATCCCGCACTACACCTACTCGATGATGAAGATGCTAGGACCCAAAGGTGTCATCATGGGTCGTGGAGATGTTAAGCAGTCCTTGCAATGCGACCGAGATAACCATGAACTCGCTGAATTGCAGGAGGTGGGCGCTGAGGCGAAAAATATCCAGACCGAGGCCGCCACATTACAAGACGAAGGAGACGTTCCATCAAAAAAGTAGGCCACCTCAGGAATCAAGCCCGGCGAAGGAACCAGAAGAGTAATTCTTGACCCGTCCGACACATCCAAAACGACTCTGATCAGGACAGGGCTCGAGGAGAAATAGGAAAGCGCGCTCTTCACCTTCCTCCAAGCCAACAAGGACATCTTCGCGTGGAAACCATCCGATATGCCAGGTGTGCCAAGGGAGGTGATCGAGCACTCTCTTGACGTCGATGAGAAGGCGAAGCCGTCAAGCAAAGGCTTCGGCGGTTCGCTCCGGATCGCCGGAACGCCATCAAGCAAGAAATCACCAAGCTTTTAGCTGCAGGTTTCATCAAAGAGGTGTATCACCCTGATTGGTTAGCGAATCCTGTATTAGTTCAAAAGAAAAATAAAACTTGGCACATGTGCGTTGATTATACTGATCTCAACAAGGCATGTCCGAAGGACCCCTTTGGGCTGCCTCGAATCGATCAGGTGGTCGACTCGACCGTCGGGTGTGAAATTTTGAGCTTCCTCGATGCCTACTCAAGCTACCATCAGATTCGCCTAAAAGCGGAGGATCATATCAAGACCTCGTTCATCACGCCTTACGAAGCCTTTTGCTATACCACGATGGCATTCGGGCTGAAAAATGCTGGCGCAACTTATCAGCGTGCGATACAGCGCTGTTTTCATGCACAGCTCGGGCGTAATGTGGAGGCATACGTAGACGATGTCGTGGTGAAGACTCGGGAAAGGAAGGATCTTATCACCGACCTAACCGAGACGTTCGAGAGTCTGAGGGCTTTCAGCATGAAGCTAAATCCCGAGAAGTGTGTTTTCGAAGTATCTTCGGGAAAACTGCTCGGGTTTATTATCTCTCAACGAGGCATTGAAGCCAACCCAGAGAAAGGCAGGGCCATATCAAATATGGAACCGCCGACTTGCCAAAATGACGTCCAGAAACTTACAGGATGCATGGCCGCGCTCAGCAGGTTCATCTCCCGCTGGGTATGCGAGGTATGCCATTCTTCAAACTCCTCAAGAAGCAGGACAAGTTCCAGTGGACACCCGAGGCACAGCAAGCGTTTGAAGATCTGAAGACTTTCTTAACGACACCCTCGGTCTTGGTCTCACCAATGCCGGAAGAACCCCTGTTACTTTACATTGCAGCAACGACTCATGTAGTCAGCGCCGCCATCGTTGTAGAGAGGGAGGAGCCGGGTCACGTGCACAAAGTCCAACACCCGGTCTATTTTGTCAGAGAGGTCCTGAGCGAATCCAAGGAGCGGTATCCGCAAGTGCAGAAATTACTATATGCCGTAATTCTAACTTCTCGCAAGCTTAAGCATTATTTTCAAGAGCATGCCGTTTCGGTGGTCACCTCCTTCCCGATTGGAGACATACTTCGCAACCAGGAGGCCACTGGGAGAATTGCCAAGTGGGCAGTTGAACTCGGAGCTTTCGATATCCTATTCAGGCCCCGCACTGCCATCAAATCTCAAGCGCTCGCCGACTTCACGGCCGAGTGGACAGAGCTTTAGAACACGATGATTACCAAAGAACTCGAGTATTGGATGATGTACTTGACGGTTCCCTCATGCTCAGCGGCGCAGGGGCTGGTATAGTGCTCATATCGCCAAGTGGGGAAAGATTGAGGTATGTCCTCCAGATATTTTTTTTCCGCATCCAACAACGTCGCCGAGTATGAGGCGCTCATACATGGGCTCCGTATCGCCATATCACTCGATATCCGACGACTGGCGGTTCGCGGAGATTCGATTCTCGTAGTCAATCAAGTGCAGAAGGAATGGTCATGCATCGAAGACAACATGGCGGCCTATTGCTAGGAGGTACGCAGGCTAGAAGGCAACTTTGATGGCCTGGAGCTCGTTCACGTGCTCCGACGAGACAACGAAGCAGCCGACGAGCTGGCGAAGATGGGATCTTGCCAGTCCAAAGTACCCGTGGGAGTATTCATAGAAGAAATCCATAAGCCCACAATTAGCACTCGGCCAAAGGTGGATGCCCCAGCAGAGAAGAGCGAAGAAGTTGAAGTCTTGGTCATTGCCCCAGATTGGACAACTCTATATTTGGACTACCTGATGAAAGACAAGCTACCCGAGGACCGTGTACAAGCCGAACGAATAATGCGTCGAAGCAGGAGCTATGTAGTGATCTCAGAGAGCTCTATCGGAAAAGCTCTTCTGGCGCACTACGACGGTGCATATCAGAACAAGAAGGGAAAAATCTGCTCAAAGAAATCCAATCGGGAGTTTGTGGGAATCATGCGGCGTCATCAACCCTGGTCGGCAAAGCTTATCGCCAAGGATTTTTCTGGTCGACGGTTGCCACAGATGCGGAGGACGTCGTCCGAACATGCGAAGGATGCTAGTTCTTTGCGCAATAGATGAACAAGCCGACGCAGGAGCTACAAACCATTCCGATCACATGGCCGTTTGCGGTCTGGGGGCTTGACATGGTGGGACCCTTGAAGAAAGCTCAAGGCGGCTACACCCATCTTTTCGTGGCCGTCGACAAATTCACTAAATGGATTGAAGCCAAGCCAGTTACCACCATCACGGCGGCAAAAGCCAAAGAATTCTTTCACGAGATCGTGGTTAGATTCGGTGTACCCAACCGAATCATCACGGATAACGGCACTCAGTTCAGAGGCGGAATATTTCAAGACTGGTGTGAGGAGCTCGGCATAAAGATTTGCTTCGCGTCAGTAGTGCACCCCCGAAGTAATGGGAAAGTTGAACGAGCCAACGGCATGGTGCTACAAGGCCTGAAGGCGAGAATTTTTTACCGGCTCCAACCATACACCACTCGGTGGGTCAAAGAATTGCCTTCGGTGCTTTGGGGGCTGCGAACACAGTCACCTTTCTTCCTGGTATATGGCTCGGAGGCGGTCCTCCCAACCGAGTTAGAATTCGGATCCCCGCGGGTCCGGAGTTACGAAGAAGTCACCTCAGAAGACGGCCGGCTAGAAGACCTCGATCGACTCGAAATACCTTTAGGGCCTACGTCGCTATCACGGTCGCAATGTAAGGAGCCGCGCGTTCTCCAAAGGAGATCTGGTTCTAAGAAAAAATCAGAAGTGCGAGCATAAACTCTCCCCAAGTTGGGAAGGCTCTTACGTTGTTGATGAGCCGCGCGTTCTCCAAAGGAGATCTGGTTCTAAGAAAAAATCAGAAGTGCGAGCATAAACTCTCCCCAAGTTGGGAAGGCTCTTACGTTGTTGATGAAGTGGTCCGCCCTAGAGCTTATAGGCTCAAGCGCGAAGACGGCACGGTGGTCAGCAATACTTGGAACATAGAACAGCTACATCGTTTTTTCGCTTAAACTCTGTAATTCAATTGTTCCTCTATGAATGAAAGTCCAATTTGAAAGTTGCTTTTATATGATCTTCCTTATAACCACAAATCCGAGCGCTTTGCTCCTATGCTAAGGCTCAGGGACATGCATCATAAACCATGTCCCAGAGCCTGGGGGCTGGATCAGTTGGTCCGGTTGAGCTGAAACAATTAATTGTCGAAATTACTCGGATAATGCAAGAGCAAGGAGAAACTTTTATACATTTATACATTTCCAATTCATAGGTCTAGAGTTTCTACAATGGACAAAGAGGTGTCCTTGATTTCCACCGAGAGCTCAACGGCCCGGTCTTCATCTACGTCGCGGGCGTAGCCCTCTTTGATGGCCTCAAGATCCACTCGGGGGTAAAGGAACTTGGTAATCGCCAAAGTTTGGCTAGCGCCATTGGCCGCCGTCTCCCTCAGAAGATTCTTGAGTGCCACGGGGGCCTCCTCCAGCCGAGAGATGACCTGGTCCCTGCTAAGTGGCCTCTCGCCCCTGGGGTGAAGCGAACTCAGCAGCGGTCCAGAAGCCTCCTGAAGCCTTACGCAGGACGCCTCAAGGGCCTCAACCTTCTCACTGAAGACGGCGTACTGCGCCCGTGTTTTGAATTTATAATCTGCAATGCAAGACATTAGAAAGGGCGATGAAGGAGTGGTGGTGCCAAGTCTCCGGACGTACCTTCAAACTCCTTCTCCAGCTTTGTTGTGGAATCCTCCGTGGCTTTAAGCCGCTCTTGGAGCTTCGCGAAGGCGTAATCCTGAGCTGACATAGAGACAAGAAGTTCAAGAGGACAGTTGATTAAATGAAAGCACAGGGTGGCCTAATGAATAGCTACCTCGAAGGGAGCCAACGATGTCCAGCTTCTCCTGGCGCAAAGCGTTCCGCTCCTCTCGCGACGCTTGGACCTCGGACCGAAGAGATCGTAGCTCGGCCGCATGCTCAGCCTTGACGTGTTCCAGGTCAGCCAAGTATTACTAGCGCGTCCGGATTTCAGGGAGCATCTTCTGGAAGTAATCGGCTTTCTGCTCGAACCGCTCCCCTATTTTCTGTGATCATCCAGGGAAAAGGTAAACACGTGACAAGCCACGGGAGCAGGAATACAGCAGGTGTAGAAGAATGCTTACCCGGGCCGCATGCGCGCAAGCCGAGGCATGGATGTAGAAATCATTCCTCTCCTTCTCCTCCTCCTCCGGGTCGTCCAGGAGCTTCAAGCCTTCTTCCTCATCAACCCACGCAGCCTCTGTTATGAGCCAGGGGCGGGCGGGGGTTGGTGGGACTCGGTGGATCTCCTTGACCTCGGGGGACTGGCAGGAGGCCGGCTCCAGAGCTACAGGTTCCGATGCCAAAACGGGGGAAGTCGAAGAAGGCGCTAGAGGACTGGGAGCCACTTCAGAATCCTCGAGTGTGGCCCCCGCGACCGGGGCGCAACCTTCCGGGGGCTCAGTCTCCGCAGGGGCTATAGAAGGAGTCCCGATTGGAACCTCAAGCGAAGGATCCCTACGAGAAGAATAATCAGTGA
Organism: Otatea glauca; assembly: GCA_036346275.1. Lineage (NCBI taxonomy): Eukaryota > Viridiplantae > Streptophyta > Magnoliopsida > Poales > Poaceae > Otatea > Otatea glauca. The sequence goes on along the minus strand of CM070731.1, from coordinate 14,729,912 downwards.
GCTAGTAAAACGAGCCAAATAGGAGTCGATATGGTAAAACCTGTCGGACTTCCACATCTTCATCGGGGGCCCCTTCCGAGCAGTCAGGCTGCCCCCGGAGGGACCACTCGGGGCGCCACCGACTGGCAGCCGGGCTCCTCTTGAACAACCGAGTCCTTCGATATAGGACTCGGCCGAGCCACAGGCTCATGGGAGAGGGGAGCCGAAGGCGCTAGAGCTCGCGCCGACGGGTCTTGGATCTTAGGGCCACCGGCCGGGTGACGGGGCATCACGGGGTCATTGGTCGACAACTTTTTCCCCTTCTTTGCAGCGGGGAATCGCCTATGCGGGTGTCGGGACCCGAATTTGCAAATCCGGACCCTCTGTGTATACCGCACTAGTCCAGGATCACGCTAGTGCACACAGGCTCAACATAGATGCTATCATAGTCACACACAGCGAAATATAGCATAAACTTCATTAATTAATAATAATCGTTGTCTTACATGAATAATGCCTCACGAGGCTTAAAAAGAGTATCAATGAGAAGCAATGAAATAGAATAAACGCAGTGGCGCTCCATTCGCCACGTGCAACCGACGAGGCTCTGACCTAAGCATTCGTGATCCAAATAATCCTCATCCATGATCATGAGATTCTTCCTCTTCTCAAGTTGTTGTTGATGGGGTGAGTACATAAAGCACTCAACAAGTTGTGCAAAATAATGCAAGTCTAATATTCTATATGTTTGGCTTAATCCAAAGGAATGGCTAGTAAGGGTATTTTTGCAATAAAGCAAAGATTTAACAAGAATACAATAAATAGATTGGAAAGCAAGAAACAAATACAAGAATTAATAAATTCAAGATTTCAAATACACCAAGTTTCCAATCCTAAATTAATTTTCCACTTTCCATGGCACCTTGCCATCCCAACAAGTTTTTGTTTAACAAAAGTCTAACCCTTAATCTGTAATTCCCGAGCATTGCCCAATACCGTGAGCACGGCTATTCAATAGATTGTACACTCTGCAGAGGTTATGCACTTTACCCACACGATACAACCAAACACCACCAAGGCGAGTGATCATAACAAAGCCTTTACAATGCTACACCTAGACCCAAGATCGCCGCTAAGGTTTCAACATCAAGGGTTAAACCACCACAACAGGCCCCCTCTTGCGCCATGTGAGTTAAACCGTAACCCGGACTCACTATTCACCACGACAAGATCAAATCTAGGTTTCACAAATTATTCACTAGGTCTGTCCCATTCCGCATATGTGGTTGCAAGAGAGACTCAGTCAAAGGCTTGCAAGGTTAAGTCCTTAAGGTGATTAAGGCAAGACTTCCACATACCCCGCCAAACTCTGCCCACCTTGGCACACCGCCTTGCCACTTGCCTCAATCTAAAATCATTACCACCCGGCTTGATTACCAAGCACCACATGCCATCAACATTTCAATCCCGATGTGTGACCTCCTCGCCACGACAACTTGATATCATTGTGTGACAACACATGACACACCAATTCATAAACATTGTTCCATATTCCATTAGTCAAGATTAAGTATCGACATTCTGACACATGTGATGACGTGGCATGGCTAAGCAATCTATGACGATCTAACTAGCCCATGTTGATTATCAACTATAATTCCACATCCTAGGGTGACAAATAGATCATGGCATATAATTGACAAGGTATGGTTTAATTCAAATAGGCATATTATCTAATTCCCAGATTAATTGAAATCATTTATACACATAAAATATCATGCATAAAGTTTAAAAGACAAAATAGTAATTTGGTGAAAATTAGGTGCAACATGATCAAAGCACAACTTGCCTTGGAGTAGGTGCTGGTCTTGATCTGAGCTTGGGTCTTGGAGCGACGAATCTTCTTCCTGATCACCGAGCGCTCAACGCCTACGCTAAACGATGCCAAAATAGCAAATAAACACCAAACCAGAGAGCAACCAAACTCCAAAAATAAAATAAAATTCACCAATAAATAGATCTTGATTTTACAAATTTTTAGAAATTTGAAACACTCAAATCCGAGTTAAAATGCAAAAGATATAGCCTTTTGAAGTTTGAATAACATCAAAATACGTAAAATAGAATTTCGATTTTTCCAATTATTTTTCTATTGAAAAGATTTTATTGCGCAACGCCGACGCCAGCCCCGACTCGACCAATCAGCGCCGACATCGTCGCTCGTCCATGGACTCGGTCCACGGAACCGCCTCGTCCACCGTGGACGCGCCCACGGCGCCGCACCACGCGCCCGACACGCGGCGCAAGATCGATTGGTCGCGACGCGCCCGTGCCGATGCCGACACGCGCGGCGCGCGACCTGCGACGATCCGACGGCTAACGCCATCGCGCACGCGCGCGCGATCTCACCCGAACAACCCCGATCCAACGGCCACGCTTACCCGAAGCCGCTTTCTCGCGAGACGGCGACGCGGCTCGATCCGATGGTCCGCCGAGATCCGACGGCCGCGGCGGTTCGGCACGGCGATGTCGCGCGCGGCGCTGAAGTTCCCGGAGATGAGGACGACGACGACCCAGACGGCGCTCGCTCCCGCCGGCGACGAAGAGGTAGTTCGCCCGGTATGCTCGACGTGGCGAACCCGGCCCCGAACCCACACGCCGAACGGCGGCTTGACGACGGCGAACGGCGAAAAACGAGCGGCGGCGCTTAGAAAACTACGGCGAGCTCTCGGGGCTAAACGGCGGTGACTCACGGGCGAAGGCCGATCGGGCCGCACGTCGATGGTCAAGACACGCACGAGATCGGGCTTCGCCCGATCGCTTACTCGATTTTCAAAAGCTTTTGATTTAAAATAATTCCCAAATTAGATTAATCTACTTTAAGCAATTAAAATATCGTGAAAAATCCTAAAATTCTCATAAATACTTTGAGACATTCGAGCACAAATAAAATATTTTTGGTAAAACTTTATATTAACTTTATCTATATATATTTAGTTTTCACAAAGGTTCAATATACTTAATTAAATTCAATTCAATTAATTTCGAAAAAATCCAATAAATTCGAAAATCACCAAAAACATATGAGCGAAATTATAAGCCAAATTTTTGGGATGTTACAAACCTCCCCTTAATGTAATCTCGACCCGAGATTCAAGGTCGACTAGGAAATAGGTTTGGAAATTCGACTTCAGATCCTCTTCACGCCCCCAGTTGCTTCATTCTCGTAATGGTTGCTCCATCAACTCGCAAAGCGAATCGACTTGGTCCCGGTCTTGCGGTCCATAACATCCGTGATTCTCGATTGGTTGCTCCTTGTAGGTCGATCTTTCGCAATTCAATCTCTCCCAAAGGCGTCGCTCACTGCACCAAGACACTTCTTGAGCTGTGACACATGGAACACATCATGCACGCCGCTAGTGATCGCGCAATTCTAATCGATAAGCAACCTCCTCGACGGCTCAAAATTTTGAACGGTCCAACATATCTTGGGGCAAGCTTCCTTTAACGTGGAACCTTTAACTCCTTTCGAGGGGTAACCCTAAGATATACGAAATCATCGAGTTCAAGCTCAAATCACGCGCCGATTATTATCGCATAACTTTTTGTCTTGATTGCGCGATTTTCAACTCCGTCTCTTATCATGGCAACTTGCTCTTCACTTCCTTGAGAATATTAGGCCAAATATCATACGCCTCCCTGCCTCATTCCAATTCAAATGGTACGATGAGCACGACCATATAAAGCTTCAATGGCGACATCGCAAACTAGCTCGTAATCGTTGTTATAATCGAACTCGCATATGGCAAACACTTATCCCATGATGTAGTATAGGCTAATGCACAAGCCCTTAGCATATCCTCCGAATTTGATTTACCCTTCTGCTTGACCATCACCATGGATGATATGTCAGGTCAAGTTCAAACGCTGCTCCCATAGCTTCATGCAATTTATCCCAAAATCTCGAGGTGAACTGGTACTCTATCTCGACACTATTTTCTTTGGTACACCATGCAAACACACGACTGCTATGTATAGTTCTCGCTAACCGGTCTCCGAGTAAGTGGTCTTGATCGAATGAAGTGAGCAACTTTGGTCAATCGATCCACGATAACCCATATAGAATCATACCCATTTTGAGTTCTTGGTAATCCAAAGGACGAAATCCATACCGATTTCTTCCCACTTCCATTCTCGGGACTTTTAGCGGTTGTAGCAAACCCGCTGGTCTCGATGTATTGCCTTAACTCTCCGCATACATCGCACAAGGCAACGTGCTCGCGACTTCGCGCTTCATATTCGCCACCAAAACCTCTCCTTTAAGTCCCGTACATCTTAGCGCTCTGGATGAATTGAATACTTGGAATCATGAGCCTCTTCCAAAATCAATCGCTTAAGTTCTAGTCTGCTTGGCACACAAATGCGACCCTTGAACCACATGGTACCTTGGTCGCCCACCAGAAAGTCCTTTGCTAATCCTTCATCCTTTTAGCCTTGATTCGTTGACTTTCTCATCATCTTTTGTCCTTCCCGAATTTGATCTTCGAGCATTGGCTTCACTTCCAAAGCAGCTAGGAATCCTTCTAAAACTACTTCCAATTTTAAATTTTGCAATTCTCGCATAGCTCGATCGTCCTTCCCGCACCATCATATTCGCCACGTAGCTCTTGCGACTTAAGGCATCGGCTACCACATTTGCTTTTCCTGATGGTAATGAATTCCCATGTTATAATCCTTGATTAATTCCAACCATCTCCTTTGCCTCATATTGAGATCTCGATTGAGTGAAAATATATTTCAAACTCTTATGGTCCGTATATATCTCACATCTATTTCCAATGAGATAATGACGCCACAATTTCAAGGCATGCACCACGGCACCAATTCCAAGTCATGCGAGGATAATTTCCTTCATGCGGTCTTAATCGCTTTGACGATATGCGACCACTTTACCCTCTTGCATCAATACGCATCCAAGACCTCGCCTTGACGCATCACAAGATATATCAAGTCGTTTCAACATTAGGCAAAACCAACATCGGGCTATTGTTAAACGCTTTAATTCCTCAAAACTCTTATCACAATCAAGGCCCATGAAAATTTCTTTTCCTTTTTCAATAATCGAGTAAGAGGTCTAGCAATCGTCGAAAATCCTTCTATGAACCGCGATAATATCCTGCCATTCCCGTAAAACTTCGGACTTGAGTGATGACTTTGGTTGCTCCTAATGCAACATCGCTTCCACTTTGCTTGGGTCAACAAAGAACTCCTTCTGCAATCATGACATGACCGAGAAATTCCACCTTTTCCTTCCAAAAGTCGATTTATCAATTTAGCATACAAACATTGCTCACGCAGCTTTTCCAACACTAGCCTCGATGATTTGCGTGCTCGCTCGGTCTTCGAATATACCAAAATATCATCTATGAACACAACAACAAACTTGTCCAAGTATTCCATGAAAATCTTATTCATCAAGTTCATGAAATAGGTCATGCATTGGTCAATCCAAAAGACATGACCGTGAACTCATAATGTCCGTATCTTGAAGAAAATGCGGTTTTGGAACATCTTCCGTCCAATCTTTAGTTGATGATATCCGAACGAAGGTCTATCTTGGAGAAAACTCCAGCTCCTCTCAACCGGTCGAATGGATCATCAATCCTTGGCAACGGATACTTATTCTTAATCGCTACTTCATTAAGTGCACGGTAATCAATACACATTCTAAGGCTTCCATCCTTTTCCCGACAAACAAAATCGGCGCTCCCCATGGCGATTTAACTTGGTCTTATAAAACCTTTCTCTAATAACTCGCCGATCTGCTTTCTTCATCTCTACTAACTCATCGGTAGGCATCCCAGTAAGGTCTTTTTGCTATTGGTGCCGTACTGTACTAACTCAATGACAAACTCGATGTCACGGTCGCGGCATTCCCGCGGATCCTCCGAAATACATCCGATATTCTTTGACCACCGCACGCCCTCAATGCCGACGGCTTTCATGCTATTAACCATTAATTGACCTTGCGAACCGATGTCGCTCGAATTCCACCTTTTCTCCTGTAGGGCTCTCAATGGATACAACCCTTCACCACAATCCAATACCGCCTTATGCTTGGTTAACCAATCCATACCAAGGATAACATCTAAAACTTGGGCATCTAGAATAATTAAGTTCGCTAGAACTCTACCCGTTAATTATCGCCTTTACCCCAAACATCCAATATTAGATCTTAACTCGGATCCCGGGCTTGAACTAGCATCACACACTTGAGATTTTTCATGCTTAAACCATTTTTAGATGCAAAAGCTCGAGAGACAAATGAATGTGAAGCTCCGAATCAAATAATATCACAGGTGTAATCGAGTTTACCAAAACTTACCCAAGACGACGTCCGATGCTTCCAGGCTCCATCGGCGGTGATGTGGTTGACTCGCCTCGAATAGTAGCTTGAGGCGCCACTCCCCTGTCCCTCCTCGATTCGCTCCCGCATCGGTGCCTTAGCAGTGTCGCTCCAAGGTTGAAACGCGACCGGCGTGATTCCTCCTTTCGGGACATCTATTAGCATAATGCCCCACCATTGCAATCAGTAGCACCTTCTCGCGGCCGATCACGACTCCCCTTGAGCATTGTTACCTTGGGCCAAGGCGTCGATAACCTTGTCCCGATGGTCGCGGTGTGTGTTGTTGGCTTGTTAACACTTGTGGTTGGAACCTAGCAAACCGCTGCGGGTCATCCTCATTCGTAGGTGGTTAGGCGCCCACCGGTTAGTCATCAAGCGCTTGCGATTTTCCCAAGCTCCTTGCGCTTATCCTCCGTAATCAAAGCCTTGTTTACCAATTCTTGGAAATCGGAAAAGTGTGGTAATCACCCCACTTGCAGCCCACGAAGTTTAGTCCTTTCATGAAGCGGACTGTCTAGCCTTGTCCGTCGCTACATCTTCGGAGCATAGCGTGCTAACTGTGAATTTGTTCAAGTAATCACCACCGTTGGCCTCCTTGCTTAAGCGCCCAATTCTTCCTTTTTCAGTCCATCATTCCTCTCGTGCGTGGTATCGCGAAAGGCCGCTGCGAACTCTTCCCACGTGATTTCCATGGGTGCCTCATGAGTAGCACAAGAGTTCTCCCACCATTCTCGCAAATTGCTCTCTAGCCGATGGGATGCGTAAAGAACCCTCTCATGCCCTTCACATTGTGTGATGTACAACTTCCTCTCAATGGTTCTCACCAATCATCCGCTTCCAAGGGGTTGACGTGTTCGAGAATGTTGGCGGTCGGGTCCTCATGAAGTCCGACAACTTGGAGTAAGGACGAGGCCCGCCATTGTTGTTCTCGCTTCAATGGGGTTGATCGCAGCCATATTGGTCATCTGCTGCATCATAGTCCGATCAACTAAGTTTGCGCAGCGAGAAAAGCTCCCAAGTTACGTGATATCCACCGGCGGTGCTTGCTGCGGTGGTACTCCTTCATTGGGATTGTTGCTCGAGCGTAGACCACTTCCAAGCCCCATTGTTGTTTGCGAGTGTTCACCATCCGCTTGATTGCTTCTTGGGTTAGGAAAGATAGATGTAGCATAGATAAGATGCAAGAATTTCTAAGGGGAAACAGTTAAACCCAACTTAAATAATCTTTATTATTATTACTTGGTATGGTTGCTTACAATGCCTAAGGGCTTTGCAACACATAACGCACACTCAAAGAAACAATTAAGAACCAACTAAACATGCAACTTTAACGCCTACTAAAAGGGTAAAGGCTAACTTAAAAACGCGACTCAACACTCGAGTCTCAACACAACTCTAAGATCGACTTCACTCATCCACCACCACCGGCTAAGACCGATCCGGCATACACCGTGGGTGGGTGGCATGGTGCGAACCTATCTGGTGACCCTCTGCTGCTCCTCGTGCTCCCACTCACGCTCTTCCGGTCTTCTTCTTCTTCTTCTTGCGACCTCATCCGCCTCTGGACGACTTGGTCCGCTATTTCTCGGCTACCGCAAGGCCTCCTCCACTCGCCGATGACTCGCCGCCGCTGCGTCGCGGGTCTTTTGAAGCTCTCGCCGCCACTCTCAACGCCTCACCGCTGTCTCCGCTTCTTGCGCAGTGTCCTCAAGTGATCCTCCGGCGGTGGCGAACTCAAAGAAGGTGTATCGCGAGAGCACACTCTCCTTCCACGATCCGCCGACGCCGCACGCCGCACCGCTCGGGTGAAGTCGAAACACGGTGTCGTGAAGCTCGTAGGCGAGTCGTGGCGATCCGTCGTAGAGCAAGTCTAGCGACCTCCTGAACTCCACTCGTAAGTGAACCTCAGGCGGTGATGTGGATCGGTCTCGTGGTCTCGCCGCACTCTCGAGCGAAGATGATCACCTGCGTAAGAACCCCGATGCACACCGTTGACGCCCAGCTTGCTTCCTCGGAGAGCGGACGATCAAAGCCTCCAATCACTTGAAGAACTCTCCACGCCTCCATGGCATAGCCACCTGCCTTGACTCAAGGATCGAAGATCGGCATCTATTCAAAACAAAATTTTGAATAAGATCTCCACTCAAACGGCAACGAAAAGAAGGTAATTTAGCAAGGATGAGAGTAGGAGGATGAGATAAGCCAAGAGTTTCATATTAGTCAATTTTATCGCTTTCTTTAGAAAATAATTTTGGACACTCCTAAGAGATACCAACTACCTAGGGCCAAGACCTATAGTCGGTATGGCTCGATACCACCTCTGTCGGGACCCGAATTTGCAAATCCGACCCTCTGTGTATACCGCACTAGTCCAGATCACGCTAGTGCACACAGCTCAACATAGATGCTATCATAGTCACACACAAATAAATATAGCATAAACTTCATTAATTAATAATAATCTGTTGTCTTACATGAATAATGCCTCACGGGCTTAAAAGAGTATCAATGAGAAGCAATGGAAATAGAATAAACGCAGTGGCGCTCCATTCGCCACAGCAACCGACGAGGCTCTGACCCTAAGCATTCGTGATCCAAATAATCCTCATCCATGATCATGAGATTCTTCCTCTTCTCGAAGTTGTTGTTGATGGGGTGAGTACATAAAGCACTCAACAAGTTGTGCAAAATAATGCAAGTCTAATATTCTATATGTTTGGCTTAATCCAAAGGAATGGCTAGTAAGGGTATTTTTGCAATAAAGCAGCATTTAACAAGAATACAATAAATAGATTGGAAAGCGAGAAACAAATACAAGAATTAATAAATTCAAGATTTCAAATACACCAAGTTTCCAATCCTAAATTAATTTTCCACTTTCCATGGCACCTTGCCATCCCAACAAGTTTTTGTTTAACAAAAGTCTAACCCTTAACTGTAATTCCCGAGCATTGCCCAATACCGTGAGCACGGCTATTCAATAGATTGTACACTCTGCAGAGGTTATGCACTTTACCCACACGATACAACCAAACACCACCAAGGCGAGTGATCATAACAAAGCCTTTACAATGCTACACCTAGACCCAAGATCGCTCGCTAAGGTTTCAACATCAAGGGTTAAACCACCACAACAGGCCCCCTCTTGCGCCATGTGAGTTAAACCGTAACCGGGACTCACTATTCACCACGACAAGATCAAATCTAGGTTTCACAAATTATTCACTAGGCTATCCCATTCCGCATATGTGGTTGCAAGAGAGACTCAGTCAAAGGCTTGCAAGGTTAAGTCCTTAAGGTGATTAAGGCAAGACTTCCACATACCCCGCCAAACCCGCCCACCTTGGCACACCGCCTTGCCACTTGCCTCAATCTAAAATCATTACCACCCCGCTTGATTACCAAGCACCACATGCCATCAACATTTCAATCCCGATGTGTGACCTCCTCGCCACGACAACTTGATATCATTGTGTGACAACACATGACACACCAATTCATAAACATTGTTCCATATTCCATTAGTCAAGATTAAGTATCGACATTCGGACACATGTGATGACGTGGCATGGCTAAGCAATCTATGACGATCTAACTAGCCCATGTTGATTATCAACTATAATTCCACATCCTAGGGTGACAAATAGATCATGGCATATAATTGACAAGGTATGGTTTAATTCAAATAGGCATATTATCTAATTCCCAGATTAATTGAAATCATTTATACACATAAAATATCATGCATAAAGTTTAAAAGACAAAATAGTAATTTGGTGAAAATTAGGTGCAACATGATCAAAGCACAACTTGCCTTGGAGTAGGTGCTGGTCTTGATCTGAGCTTGGGTCTTGGGCGACGAATCTTCTTCCGGATCACCGAGCGCTTCAACGCCTCACGCTAAACGATGCCAAAATAGCAAATAAACACCAAACCAGAGAGCAACCAAACTCCAAAAATAAAATAAAATTCACCAATAAATAGATCTTGATTTTACAAATTTTTAGAAATTTGAAACACTCAAATCCGAGTTAAAATGCAAAAGATATAGCCTTTTGAAGTTTGAATAACATCAAAATACGTAAAATAGAATTTCGATTTTTCCAATTATTTTCTATTGAAAAGATTTTATTGCGCAACGCGACGCCAGCCCGACTCGGACCAATCAGCGCCGACACGTCGCTCGTCCATGGACTCGGTCCACGGAACCGCCTCGTCCACCGTGGACGCGCCCACGGCGCCTCGCACCACGCGCCCGACACGCGGCGCAAGATCGATTGGTCGCGACGCCGCCGTGCCGATGCTCGACACGCGGCGCGCGATCTCGCGCGACGATCCGACGGCTAACGCTCATCAGACACGCGCGCGATCTCACCCGAACAACCCCGATCCAACGGTCCACGCTTACCCGAAGCCGCTTTATCGCAGACGGCGACGCGGCTCGATCTGATGGTCCGCCGAGATCCGACGGTGTCGCGGGTTCAAGCACGGCGATGTCGCGGCGGCGCTGAGTTCCGGAGACGAGGACGACGACGACCAGACGGCGCTTACGGCTCGCCGGCGACGAAGAGGTAGTCTGCTCGGTGCGGCTCGACGTGGCGAACCCGAATCGAACCCACACGCCGAACGGCGGCTTGACGACGGCGAACGGCGAAAACGGCGGCGCTAGAAAACTACGGCGAGCTCTCGGGGCTAAACGGCGGTGACTCAACGGCGAAGGCTAGCATCGCGGATGCGCTGCGGGATGAGGAACCTCGGTGTGCGGGCTGCGCTTTTATAGCCTCGGCATGCGCGCTAAAACGGCAACCCTAAATCACGCGGCGGCGGCGGCAGCGGCGACGGATTCGAAAACCGAATCGAGACGAAGGTCGATACCGTCCGACGGTAACGAGCGCCGAGATTAGATCCGGTGATACGATCCGATCCGCTTTTTCCAAAATCAACGGCGAGATCTAAACTTACCAAAACAACGCGAAACGATCCCGACCGCCGATCTCAATCCAACGGCCAAGGCGCTAGGGTTTCGCGAAGGAGACACCGTCCGATCTTCATCCAACGCCACGCCAGCGAGGCGGCAATAAGCAGCCGATCGGGCCGCGACGTCGATGGGCAACACGCGACAAGATCGGGCTTCGCCCGATCGCTTTCACTCGATTTTCAAAAGCTTTTGATTTAAAATAATTCCAAATTAGATTAATCTACTTTAAGCAATTAAAATATCGGAAAAATCCCAAAAATTCTCATAAATACTTTGAGACATTCTCGAGCACAAATAAAATATTTTTGGTAAAACTTTATATTAACTTTATCTATATATATTTAGTTTTCACAAAAGGTTCAATATACTTAATTAAATTCAATTCAATTAATTTCTGGAAAAAAATCCAATAAATTCAGAAAATCACCAAAAAGCATATGAGCGAAATTATAAGCCAAATTTTTTTTGGATGTTACAGCGGGTAGGCATTTCCGGAAGAGGTGCGACGTTGAAGAAAGCAATGCGATCCTGGAAATGAAGGCCAAAAGTTAGAAGACATTCAGAGACAAGGGAAAACAAGATCACTCAGCCAAACTCGCCTACCTCAGGAGGGGACGTGAGGAGGTGAAAGACCTCGGGCACTTAACGGTGGAAATGTCGACGCTTGGTATGAAGAACTCTCCGACCCGAGCATATATTTGGTCCTTCGTCAGATCGTCGGGCAGTTCCCGGGTCGAGTAACCCTTCCCTTCGTACGCAAACCCCAGATGGACTCGCTCCTTCAGAGGCTGGATCCGGCGAGCAACAAAATGGAGAGCCAGACCCACACCTGTGAGACCATCATCCTTCAGCTTCCCGATCTGGGCCAGGAGATCATTCACCTGGTCCATGTCGGAGGAATTGGGGGTGGACACCCAGGGAAGCGACTCTTTGGGCTGGTGCCCGGGAAAGGGAGATAGGGCTGAATCGAGGTTGGCACAATAGAACCACTCCCGATGCCAGCCTTTGTTGGAGGTTTTGACGGGAATGGCGAAGTAATCCTTTTTCAGCCCCTCCCGCAGTTGAAATCTGGCTCCTCCAACAACCTTGGGGTCGCTCTTGGAGGGATAAGGTTTCAAAAGATAAAGATGGCAAAAAAGATAGAAGTGGGGACTAACGCCTAGGAAAGCTTCACAAAGATGGATGAAAAGGGAGATTTGCAGAATGGAATTGGGATTCAAATTCACCAACTCAATTCCGTAGAAGAAGAGAAGGCCGTGGAAGAAATCGCTGACCGGGAGACCCAGTCCGCGCTGGAAAAAAGATTCAAATACCACAACCTCTTCAGGACGAGCAGTGGGGATGGATTCACCGGCGGTCGGACGGGCGGAAATCAAAGCTAAGTCCGGGAGGATCCCACCTTCAACCATGGACTGCAACTTCTCTTCGGTCGTCGTCGAGGCCGTCCAGTCCTGAGACGAAGGCGGCGAGGAAGAGGAGGACATCTTCAAGGGAGAAATCGACGGTGGCACAAAGGAGCAAGTGTGATGGCGGTTAACCCTGGCGACGGAGAAGTCGGAAAGGCAAGGAAGCAAAGGGAGCAAGGGCGCAGTAAGAGAATGAACCGTCGGGCGACGTCCGGCCTACCCATTAAAAAGAATGGAAATTAGGTCTCCGCCAAATCGGCGGGAAAAATATTGCGAAGTGTCTCGACCTTCCGGATTCCCCATAAATGATTTGCAGGCCTGTCGTTTCGACTCGCGGAGTCTGACAAGTTTGACCAAGTCGTATCAGGGACACATCGATTCCCGTGTTGGGACGTTTTCTTCACTTACCGTGCTAAGCGGGACGAGAATGGCCTTCCACTTGGATAAAAAACATATCTTCTCGTGGTACGCCCCACGCTGGGTCGTTAGGTGGTTACCGCACAACGGAATCACGTACCACGAGTCGAGCCTAAACAGGCACAAGTGCAATGGTATACCCCACGAGGGTCGGATAACTGTGCGTCAAATTAAACGAGTACGGATACCATTCGGATGAAAACGTATTGTGCTCCAAGAGAGCCTTAGCCATACCTGACATCAGTCGGGAAAGGGTATCACTCGGCCAAGAGACACAAGTACATGGTGCGCTCCACGTTGAGCCTAGGCTATATCCTACAACAGTCGGGTATGGGTACCACTCGGCCAAGAGCCGTATAAAACCTGATACGCTCGAAGAGAGCCCAAGCTGTGTCCGCCATTGGTTGGATACAGGTATCACTCGGCCAAGAGCCACGTAAGCATGGTACGCTCCAAGGCGAGCCTAAGCTATGTCCTAAGAATATAGGTATCACTCGGCCGTGAGCCAAGCAAGTGGGATGTACCTCAAGATGGATCCAAGCTATAACCAGTGATCGTTAGGTGACTACATTGCTCGGGCAAGTACCGCGCGAACCATAAAGTGTCCCAAGTTGGACCTAAAGTGAATTTCGCGCCAGACAATGTTTACGTACTGCGCGGCGATGAGTTGCGTATATGCTCCGCGTCAAAAGCTATGCCCTATGGCATATGAACAAGGATTTCATTAGATTGAAGAGCCATGCAAGTTCTAAGGCCTTCTAAACCGAGTTCAAGCCATGACAGAATATGAGCAAAAACTTCGTTGGCGAAAGGAACACTTTATTATATACAAAAGTCTCTAGGCACTGTACCTAGGAGACTATTACATTTATAGGAGATCTACACCTCCCCGCGGTGTGCCCGACCGAGAGCCTCGACAAGAGCTTCCCTAACCCTATAAAGGTCAGGGAAGATCTCTCAGAATGCGTCGACGGCCGCGCGATCGCGCTCCACCGCTCTCTCTTCGATCGCCTCGTCGACTGCACGGTCAAAATCTGCACAGAGCTCGACAAACCTGGGATGCACCCACACTGCGTGATGGTACCACCGTGGCAAGTCGAAGACAAAGGCTTAAAGCAAGGAAATGGAGGACAAAAAGCGAAGAGATACATCCTGGAAGCATTGGTATGCCTTTTATAGCCGATTTGGTAAAGTTGAAGTAAATACGAAGATATTTAGCATCGGAAGCCGAAGAGGTCTGGAGTCAATATAACTTCAGGAGCCGAGGAGTTTTTCAACAAACAAGTTGGCGCAGGAAAACAAGGCGACCTCGAAGACTGTCCGGCAGTTATTCGCGAAGAAGAGACGTTAAGAGTTTCGCTTCGAGCGGGAGAAGATATTTAATCCACATCAGGAACATGGGTCTAGTCCACGAGGCCGCCCACAAAAGTTTTGACTAACAAAAGTTTATATTCAGTTGAAGCAAAAATCAAAGGTTATATTCGAGTCCTTCATGACCCACTCACCGAAAGAAGAAACATTCAAATCACGTGGAGAAACCAGTCGGAGGATTGCATAGTGAGTTCAGAATGAGGGCTCAAGCTGGATGCCTAGCGATCAGATCATGAATCACTCGGGGGCTACTGTGGAATATAAGGAACTCGGTATCCTCACGATCGGCCTAGAGACGTCCGAGGAATGAACCCGACAGAAAGGCCCAGGATAATGTCCCCCGCACCAGGCCCTGTTGCCGTGCGTAAGGGGGTACATCCTGTGGATAGTTGAACATGTATTTGGATATAAAAGATACTGTTGTAATCTGAGTTGTTATGAGATAGATAAAGATGTAAACCCTATCATGTAACTGACTAAAGATCTCGTAACCAATCAGGACTCTGTAAGCCACGCCACCACCACTATATAAGGGAGAGGGCGGGCAACCAAAAAGGATCAAGCCATAGAGCATAGCACACCTCATACGCCCAGAGCATATTACGCCTTGAGCAGTCTTAGATCCAAGAAATCTGCTTAATCCCAGCACACAAGATTAGGATGTTACCTCCATCGCTAAGGGCCTGAACCTGTCGAAATCCCTTGTCTTATGTGACCTTCGAGTTTGAGATCTAGCGCCTACCCCATAAATTCATTGCCGACTACAAAAGTTGACATGTCCCTTTCTTGGGTATCTGCTCCCTTTGCTGCCGACATGGACCAGGTGCATGACCCTTTGGCACTGATTGAGAAACTAAAAGAAGATGGTCTCACAGGAGTCGGTCAGGCCCTTCACTTTGCTGCTCGCCGGATACGACCTCTGAAGGAGCGAGTCCACCTGGGATATGCTTTCGAAGGAACAGGTATATGCTCGGGTCGGCGATTTTTTCATCCCGAGCGTCGAGATGTCCACCACCTGATGCCCAAAGTCCTTCACTACATCAAACCCCCCTCCCGAGGTGAGAAAGTTCAGCTGATAGCCTTCCACATTCGTCTCTGAATGACTTTTAACAGTTATAACATTTCTTTCCAGGATCGATTGGCCTTCTTCAGTGACGCGTCTCTCCCGGAAATGCCCACTCGAGCGCTCCTTGGAAGTGACCAACGAGCTCCCAAACTGGTGACCCGGCCGCTAAGAAGGGGAAGAAAACAATTGCCAAGGACTCCCCGAAGCCTCGGCGCCCGACTGGTGGTCCCAAAATACAAGAACCATCACCGCAAGCCCCGGCGCCTTCGGTCCCCCTTCCGCATATGCCCGTGGTCTAGCCGAGTCCGACTCTAAAGGACCCGAGTGCTCGGGAAGAGTCTAAGTTTCTGGATCGCGGCACCCCGACTAGTCCCTCTGGCTATGGTTCCGTCGCTCGCAAGAAACCCCCAATGAGAATAAAGAAGTCCGACAGGTTGGTTGCCCTATCGACTCTTATTTGACGCCTTTTGCCTGCTTATTCACCGATCATTCTTCTTACAGGAATCCTTCGTATGATGTTCCTGTCGAGACACCATCTGAGGCCCTTGAGGGAATCGAGCCCCAGGACGTACCTGACCCGATTGAGGGGGCCCCACTAACTGCCTCACTTGGAGACACCGGAGCACCCTTCGAGCCACAGCCGCCTTCGTTGACACCCGGTGCTTCGGCATCGGGTCCGGTTGCTCGAGAGCCCATCTCCTGTCCGTCCCCCGAGGTAGAGGAAATTCTCTGGGATCTGCTGACTCCTGCTAGCCCCCAGCTCATAATGCAAACCGTGTGGGTTGATGAGGAGGATGGCTTAGAGTCCCTTGACGATCCAGCAGAGGAGAAGGAATGGGAAGACTTTTATAGTCACGCCGCTGCTTGTGCTCGCCTGGCCCGAGTAAGATTTTCTCTACTCTTGTCACCTTCTTGCTTATGCCGGTTAGCATGTAGTCACCTTTCCTTGTGATGGTTACAGAAATTGGGTGAGCGCTCCGTGAAGAAGTCCTAGTACCTCCATAGGATTCTCCCGGAGGTCAGGACGTGCTAGGAATATCTGGCTGACGTGGAGTAGATCAAGGCTAGACATGCCGCTGAGCTGCAAGCTCTTCGGTCAGAGTTCCAGGCCTTGCGGGAGGAGCAGAAAACCCTGCGGCAGGAGAAGCTAGACGTCGTTGGCTCCCTTCGAGGTAGATATTTCCTGGACCAACCTGTGCTCTCATTCAATCGTCTAGTCTTTTGATTTCCTTATCTCCATGTTAGCTCGAGATTCCACTGTTGCGAAGCTCCAAGAGCAGCTTAAGGCCTCGGAGGTCTCCAAAGTGAAGTCGGATAAGGATCTAGAATGTACGCTCAGCAGCTTGGCTCTCCCTTGCCTTCGTTGCCTTCTCGGTGTTTCTTGATAATCCGTTTTGCCTGCAGAATACAAATTCAAGATGCGGGCTCAATACGCCATTTATAACGAGAAAGTTGAAGCCCTCGAAATGTCTTGCTCCAAGCTTCGCGAGGCCTTCGAGCCATTGCTGCAGTTGCTTCATCACGGAGGCGAGAGGCCGCTCAGCAGGGAACATATTATCTCCCAGCTGGAGGAAGCCCCCAAGGAGCTCAAGAGACTCTTGAAGGAGACGGCGACTAACGGTGCTAGTCAGGCTCTGGCGATCACCAAGTCGCTTTATCCCCGAGGGGATCTTGAAGCCATTAAGGACGGCTACGCCTGTAATGTGGATGAAGACCGGGCAGCCGAACTCTGGGAGGAAGTTAAGGATGCCTCTTCGGCTATCACGGAAACCTTGGACCTGTAAACGAATCTTTTAAAAGTATTTCCTTGATATTGCAAGTTTTCTTTAAATGTGCTATTATGCTTGTTGAGGCCATCCGAGTGGTTTTGACATCTTAGATATCGCGTTCGACTAGTTCAGCCCCCATGCTTTGTGGCATGGTTCATGACCCATGTCTCAAGAGTCTTTAAAATTCGTAGGAGCAAAGCACTCAGACAACGAGAAGGTCTTCAAATCTTCAAACGCTTTCTGTGCCTTAGGCGTCCACTAGAACTTATCCTGCTTCTTGAGGAGTTTAAAGAATGGCATACCTCGCATACCTAGTCGAGAAATAAACCTGCTGAGTGCGTCCATGCACCCTGTAAGCTTCTGGACATCCTTTTGCCAAGTCGGCAGTTCCATGTTTGATATGGCCTTGATCTTTTCTGGATTGGCCTCGATACCTCGTTGCGACAGGATAAACCCAAGCAGTTTTCCCGAAGATACTCCGAAAACACACTTCTAGGGATTAAGCTTCACACTGAAGGTCCTTAGACTTTCGAATGTCTCGGTTAGGTCGGCGATAAGGTCCTTCCTTTCCCGAGTCCTTGCCACGACATCATCCACATTTGCCTCCACATTGCGTCCGAGTTGGGTGTGAAAACACCGCTATATTGCGTGTTGATACGTTGCGCCAGCATTTTTCAACCCGAACGCCATCGTGGTATAGCAAAAGGCCCCAAAGGGCGTGATGAACGAAGTCTTGATATGATCTTCTGCCTTTAGGCGAATCTGGTGGTACCCTGAGTAGGCATCGAGGAAACTCATGATCTCGCACCCGGCGGTTGAATCAACCACTTGATCAATTCGAGGTAGCCCGAAGGGATCCTTTGGACATGCCTTGTTGAGATTAGTATAATCAACGCATATGCGCCAAGTTTTACTCTTCTTTTGAACTAGTACAGGGTTTGCCAACCAATCAGGATGATACACTTCTTTGATAAAACCTGCAGCTAATAGCTTGACGATCTCCTACTTGATGGCATTCCGACGATCTGGAGTGAACCGCTAAAGCCTTTGCTTGATTGGCTTCGCCTTTTCATCGACGTGTAAGGAATGCTCGATCACCTCCCTAGGAATGCCTGGCATGTCGGATGGTTTCCAGGCAAAGATGTCTTGTTAGCTTGGGGGAAGGTGACGAGCGTGCCTTCCTATTTATCCTCGAGCCCTATCCCGATCAGAGTCATTTTGGACGGGTCGGATGGGTTGAGAATAATTCGTTTGGTTCCTTCGCGGGGCTTTATCCCTGACGTGGCCTGCTTCTTGGATGGGATGTCGCCTTCTTCCTGCAAAGTGGTGGCCTCTGCCTGGATAGTCTTCCCCTCAGCGGTTGCTTCCTGCAGCTCAGCAAGTTCATGATTCTCTCGGTCGCACTCCAAGGATCGCTTGACGTCGCTGCGAACTGTGATGACGCTTCTGGGTCCCGGCATCTTCAACACCAAATAGGTGTAATGCGGGTCGGCCATGAACCGAACCAGCCCGAGCCTTCCCAAGATAGCGTGATACGCTGTCTCGAAATCCGCTACCTCAAAATTTATGTACTCGGTCCGATGATTGTCTTTGGTACCGAAGGTGACGGGCAAAGCAATCTGCCCGAGAGGGAATGAAGACGCCTTAGGGATCACCCCGTGGAACGGCTGTGAGCTCGGCCTTAGCTCGAAGTGGGGTATGTTCATGTCGTCGAAGGTTTTGGTGAACAAGACGTTGAGTCCACTCCCTCCATCAATCAAGACCTTCTTGAGCTTTACATTGCGAATAACAGGGTCAAGCACTAGAGGGTACTTACCCGGATGTAGAACTCGGTTGGGATGATCCGAGCAGTTGAAGGTGATCGAAACTTCGGACCACTTTAGATATTGGGGAGTTGCTGGTTCCACCGCACTGATCTCCCGAGCGGTAAGCTTTTGCTTCCGCTTGGACTTGTATCCGGTGGAGCCCCCGTATATGTAGTTCAGCTCATGCTCGGGCTCTTGGTAATCGTCCTCTCCAGGAGGGTCTTTCTTCTTGGCTACCTCATCCTTCGCTGGAGCCGGTTGCCTATTGCTTTCAAGCGCAAAATGCTTCAGGGTAAAGCAGTCTTTGGCTGCGTGCTTTCCCTTTGGGTGGAAAGGATAGATCGCATCCATGACGGTACTGTAATCGGGCGCCACCCTCAGTGTGGCTCGGGGCTGGCTACGTTCTGCTACTGCAACTAGCTCCTCGCCTTTTCGCTTTTTCTCTCTGTGCTTTGAGGACTCGGCCTTGTCGCCTTTGTTTTTCTGTTGTGGGCGATCTTCTTGGAGCTCAGCCAGGGCGTCGAAAGCCGTGGCATAGTGGTCGGCCAATGCAAACATCTCTTTTACAGAGGTTGGTGGTTTTCTGGACATCTTGATCAGATCAGGATAGCTGACCCCTTTCTGAAAAGCTACTACCACCACTGCATCAGACACATCTCTGATGGTGTTCTTCTTTTGCATGAAATGCCGGATGAAATTTCTCAGCGTCTCGTCTTTCTTCTGGTGAAGCTGATATAGGTCCCACGGGGTGCCAGGCCTCTCATAGGTTCCCTGAAAGTTCGCAATAAATTGATCGCAAAGATCGCTCCAGGAATCCACCGAATTCACTGGAAGCCCTATGAGCCATGCTTGAGTTGAAGGTGTGAGATTGACTGGCAGATAATTTGCCATCACGTTCTGATTGCCCCCAGCCGCTTTAACTGTCAGGGTGTAGACCTGCAACCAAGCTTCTGGATCTCGTTCCCCATCAAACTTGACGATGCCCTTGGGGTTGAAACCTTCGGGCCACACTACTTGGCGTAACCGAGAAGTGAATGCTCGGATTCCGTCGATGGATCTGTCATCATGATGAGGGGGAGTCAGGCGTGGCGAGCCTCTGGCTCGACGATTGCCATCATGGCGTCGGGGTGGAGTTCGGTGCGGCGAGCCCATGACTCGGCGATCGTCGTTGTCGTTCCGACCCCGGCGATGATGGTCTCTATGGTCATCGTAGGCGTCGTACCGTTGGACACTTCGTGGATCATGGCCAGTACCGAAGCGTTCGTAGTCGTCGTAGTGCCAACGTCGTTCTTCGTCGTCCCGCTCCTGTCGTCTGGCGGTGATGTCTTAGCGGAGGTCGCGGTTGAGATTTCGGCTGGCGTCTCTGACTGGTGGTGTGGAGCGCCGGCTGTCGGTATTCTGACTGGTAGCTGCCGACTGCTAGCAACACGAGTAGCTGCATGGGAGTGTGTAACATCCCAAAAATTTGAGTTTTCGAATGTTTGATTTCAAAAATGAAACCCTTTGCATTTTCTTAATTTAATTCCAACTTAAACTGAATTTTCCAAAAATAAAAGGATTTCATTTGACTAAACTATTCACGAAAATCAAGATGGGGTTCCTTGTGCTCCAAGGAATTTTTCTGTATTTCTTGAGATTTTTCTGAATTTATTTGAATTTATTTGCATTTATTCGAATTTCTGGATATTTCTTAAATAGGAAAATGCTTTTGGTTTTCTAAAAGCCCTCGGGCCGTTTTTCTTTTTCCCGCTCGGCCCAACCCGCCTCCGCACTGCTGCTTCCACCGGCCCGCTCCGCCGTCGTCCGCCTCGCTCCACCCACCTCTCCGCGTCGGCATAAGCCGCCCGGCCAGCGCGTCGGCCGTCTGATCGACGCCACGTGTGTGGCTGAGATCGCGCCCGCGAAACCCTAGCCGCCGCCGACTCGAAGTCCCGCCGCCGCACGCCGCCGTCTCGGAGTCCGCGTCTGTTGCGCGTCCCCCGACGCTATAAAAGCCGTGTCGCACCCCCCTCCGAGGTTCGCCGTTTTCCGCCGCCCCGTTTGCCCTCCTTCTCACCGCCCGAGGCCTCGCCGTCGTGTCGTACGACCTCGCTGGAGTCCGCCGCCCTCATCCGAAGCTTTACGCCGCTTTTTCTTCGCCTCCGGTTGGTCTCCGCCGTCCTCGAGTGCATCTTCGAGTCGGCCGTGACCCCTTTTTCCGATCTGCTCCGAGCCGTGCCCGTTCCGTCGCGTTTCCGCCGTGGGCCTCGTCTTCTTCGTCTCCGGTAAACCTCGCGCCGTCGCTCGCCACCGTCTGGTTTCGCGCGATCGTGGCCGTCCGATCGCCAGCCGATGCGCCGGATCGCGCCACGTCGTCGCTACCGCGCCCCCGCTTTCTGCCGTCGGATCCGATTGTAGCCCCTGATGCGCGACGCGTGTTCGTCCACGTGTCCGTCCACGTCAGCCGCCGCGTCAGCCCTGCCGCCGCGTGTCGCCTCGTCAGCGCTGACGCCATCTGTGCGCCGGGTGCACGGTGAACCAAGCCCGTGCCGTGGACCCAGTCCACCGTGAACCCGATGAAGTCAGCGTTGCGCAATAAATCCTTTTTCCGTATAAAACTAAATCCAGAAATTCTGATTTTCTGATTTTCTGTATTTTCTGTGAATTTAATCTTTCGGAGGCCCGTTCTCGCTCATACGAACTCCGATGGAGGCGATTCAAGTTTCTAAATTTCTATAAAATCAAGATCTATCTTCCAGAGCCATTTATTTTCAGTTTTGAGCTTGTTTGAGTCTCTGTTTTGTATTTATTTGGTTTCGTTGCTTTCTTTTCCGGTAGACGCTAATTCCGAGGGAGCAAACGAAGACTTCGAAGACCAAGATTCAGCACTAGATCAGCAAGGCAAGTCGTAATCCTTTGATCATATTGATCCTATGTTTGCAAAAGTAATTCACTTTATTACAATTGCATGCTATTTTGTGTATCAATGCTTATTTAATGGGAGTAGATGTATACTTCGTTGACATTATGCCACCTTGATTAGTTGTATGCCATTTATCTATTGCTAGACCTAGGTTGGGACATTATTAGTTGGACATAATTATTACACCAACATTGGGTTATCGTAGTTATGCTTAGACATGCTTATATATGCGTTGGGATTCATATCACAGGTTGAATAATGTTAATCTTGACTTAATGAGATATTGAATCGTGGCCGGTAGCCATTGTTGTAAAATTTGTTGTACCATGGTGGGGTTTGCCATTGGTCTTGGTTGAACAAATTGTTTTCCCTCGGGCAAGTGATCGTGCAGTAAAGGTGGTGCTTTCTAGCACATTGGGATGTGGATGTCTTGCCTGAGACAATTTAAGGATTTAATCTTGTGCGCCATTGAACTGGGCCTAACCGTACTACCAAATGTTTGGAATGGGACAGACTTAGCTGATTAATTTGTAATGTCTAGCCTTGAGTACTGCCAGTTGGTGGTGTGGGTTCCGGGATGGACGGGTAGATTCGCAAGGCGCAAGAGGGGGCCCTAATGGACGAAACCTTAGTGGGCAGTACCGAGTTTAGACAGTGCGTTCTAAAGGCTTTGTTATGATATCTCTGCGACACACCAAAGGAAGTGTCTTATTAACGTTTGCACAAAGAGATGTTCATGTCTTGTGGGTAAAGTTGTACAACCTCTGCAGAGTGTAAAACTATTCGAATAAGTACCCTCTACCAACTGTCATGAACTCGGTCATTATGCATATAATTGCCCAAGAAAGCAAGCCGTGACGCCAGTCCGTTTCAACTTGGGATCTACGCCAGGCAAGACCCCTGCCCCTGAATCAGGACATGGAGTGCCCCAGACTCCCAATCAAGCCACCAGGACTCCGTCGCCTGCTGGAAGAGGCCGTGTGAATCACGTCACCACCGAGGATGCCCAGTCTGCACCAGACGTCATACTAGTTAAGTTCCTAGTCAACTCAGCATCTGCCATTGTTTTGTTTGATTCTGGAGCTACGCATTCGTTTGTTTCTCGGAGTTTTGCTACAAATCATCAATTTAAGACAATGCCTCTTAAGGCTATTTTATTAGTGCAATCTCCTGGTTCTGATTTGAGTACGAACCAAGGCTGCCGCGAAGTTAAGATATTAATTGGAGGGGTAGAATTTCTGGCCAACCTGATTGTCCTAGACACCAAGTCCCTAGATGTGATCCTAGGAATGGATTAGCTTTCCAAGAACCAAGCAGTTTTGGATTGTTGGAATAGAGAGATCTCCCTAACCAGTCCAGATGGAGCCAAGTTAAAAGTTCAAGCCGCATTAGATCAGTCCGAAGGGATGAAAGTTTGTAGTGCCAAAGGAATAAGTTTGGAAGATGTGCCAGTCGCCAGCGAATTTCATGATGTGTTTCCAGATAAGTTGCCTGGGATGCCACCGGACCGAGATATAGAGTTCTTGATAGAACTAGTTCCTGGAATGCCACCCATTTCCAAGAGACCTTATAGGATGCCTGCTAATGAGTTAGCTGAGGTAAAGAGACAGATTAAAGAGCTGCAAGATAAAGGTTTTGTTCGACCAAGTTCTTCGCCACGGGGAGCGCCAGTTCTTTTAGTTGAAAAGAAAGATGGAACTCAGAGAATGTGTGTAGATTACCGCTCACTCAATGAGGTCACCATCAAGAATAAGTACCCTCTGCTAAGAATCGATGATTTGTTTGACCAACTTCAAGGAGCCGGAGTGTTCTCGAAGATTGACTTAAGATCAGGTTACCACCAGTTGACGATTCGCCAAGAGGATATACCCAAAACAGCTTTTGTTACTCGGTATGGACAGTATGAGTATACTGTGATGTCTTTTGGACTGACCAATGCCCCTGCCTACTTCATGACCTTGATGAATAATGTATTCATGGAATATTTTGATAAGTTTGTTGTTGTTTTCATTGATGACATTCTGATCTACTCCAAAAGTGAGGAAGAACATGAGGATCACTTGCGCCAAATTTTAACGAAGCTAAGAGAGAATCAACATTATGCAAAGTTCAATAAATGTGAGTTCTGGATGAAAGAAGTTGCTTTCTTAGGACATGTCATATCAGTGGAAGGAGTCGTTGTTGACCCTGGTAAGGTACGAGATGTGCTAAGTTGGGAGTCACCCAAGACGGTACCCTAAATCCGAAGTTTTCTTAGAATGACGGGATATTATCGACGTTTCATAGAAGGGTTTTCTAGAAAAGCTAGACCGCTCACTCAACTCTTAAAGAAGGAGAAGAAATTTGTTTGGACACCAGAGTGTGAGCAAAGTTTTCAAGAATAAAAGAAGTGTTTGATAACTGCCCCAGTGCTTATCCTACCAGATAATAGGAAGGATTTTGAGATATTCTGTGATGCATCCCGACAAGGACTCGGTTGTGTGCTAATGCAAGATAAGAAGGTTATAGCGTATGCTTCGCGACAACTAAGGCCACATGAAGTTAATTACCCTACCCATGATTTGGAATTAGCAGCCATAGTGCATGCTTTAAAGATTTGGCGTCACTATCTCATTGGTAATCGTTGTGAGGTTTATACTGATCACAAGAGTTTGAAATACATCTTTACCCAATCTGACCTCAATATGAGACAAAGAAGATGGTTGGAATTGATCAAGGACTATGACATTGGGATTCATTATCATCCAGGCAAGGCCAATGTCGTAGCCGATGCTTTGAGTAGGAAGAGTTATTGCAATACTCTGATGATTAAGGAAAGTCAGCCAGCCCTTCATAAGGAATTTCAGAAGCTTAGTTTGGAATTGGTTCAGGAAGGGTATTTAGCTACTTTGGAAGTACGCCCTCGTTGGAAGATCGATTCGAGAAGCACGGTAGATGATGCGATATCAAGGAGATCAAGAGCAATATGAAGAAAGGAAAAGCCCCTGGGTTCATCGAAGATGAACAAGGTACTATTTGGTATGAGAAGCGTATTTGCGTACGGATCGAGAAGAGCTTAAGGAGTTGATTCTCAAAGAAGCGCATGAGACTTTATACTCCATTCATCCCGGAAGTACTAAGATGTATCAAGACCTCAAGGAAAGGTATTGGTGGCCTAGTATGAGCGTGAGATTGCGAGAATATGTTGCACTTTGTGATGTCGGCGCGAAGGTCAAGGCGAGCATCGAGGCCACGAGGATTGCTGCGGCCATTGAAGATTCAGTGGAAGTGGGAAGAAATCGGTATGGATTTCACTACCGGATTTCCTAAGACCCAAGCAGGTTATGACTCGATCTGGGTAATAGTGGATCGATTGACTAAGGTAGCTCACTTTATTCCAGTTAAGACTACCTATGCAGGAGATAAATTAGCAGAATTATATATGTCAAGGATCGTCAGTCTTCACGGAGTGCCTAAGAAGATAGTGTCTGATAGAGGAAGCCAGTTTACCTCTCGTTTTTAGCAAAGTCTGCATGAAGCCATGGGAACTCATCTCAGATTCAGTACTGCCTATCACCCTCTAACCGATGGACAGACTGAGCGTGTGAATCAGATTCTTGAAGATATATTAAGAGCTTGTGCCTTAACTTATGGTGCTAAGTGGGACAAGTGTTTGCCCTATACCGAGTTTTCGTACAACAATAGTTATCAGGCCAGTCTACAAATGTCGCCTTTTGAAGCCTTATATGGAAGAAAGTGCAGAACCCCTCTCAACTGGAAGGAGTCAGGAGAAAGACAATTGTTTGGCCCTACCATATTGCAAGAAGCCGAAGAGCAAGTCCAATTAATTCGAGACAGGTTGAAGATAGCTCAAAGCAGACAAAAGAGTTATGCAGATAATCGTCGTCGAGATTTGAGTTTCGAGCCCAATGATTATGTTTATCTTAGAGTCACCCCTCTCAAAGGAGTTAAGAGATTTCAAGTAAAAGGAAAGCTTGCCCCTAGATATGTGGGACCGTTCAAAATCTTGGAACGAAGAGGAGAGGTTGCCTACAAGTTAGAATTGCCTCAGTCTTTTGCCGGAATCTATGATGTGTTCCATGTATCGCAGTTGAAGAAATGCCTGCGTGTGCCAGAGGAACAGATGCCATTGGAAGCCATTGATCTGCAAGAGGATCTTACCTACAAGGTGCAACCAGTGAAAATTTTGGATATAGCAGAGCGTGTCACGAGGATCAAGATCATCCGTTTTTGCAAGGTCCAGTGGAGTAATCATTCAGAAGAGGAAGCAACGTGGGAGCGAGAAGAGGATCTTAAGTCCGAGTTTCCACACCTATTCTCTAGCCAGCCTGAATCTCGAGGTCGAGATTCCATTTAAGGGGGGAGGTTTGTAACATCCCAAAATTTTGAGTTTTGGAATGTTTATTTCAAAAATGAAACCCTTTGCATTTTCTTAATTTAATTCCAGCTTAAACTGAATTTTCCAAAAATAAAAGGATTTAATTTGACTAAACTATTCACCAAAATCAAGATTGGGTTCAATGTGCTCCAAGTAATTTTTCTGTATTTTTGGGGATTTTTTTGAATTTATTTGATATTTATTTGAATTTATTTGCATTTATTCGAATTTCTAGATATTTCTTAAATCGAAAAATGCTTTTGGTTTTCTAAAAGCCCTCGGGCCGTTTTTCTTTTTCCCGTGCGGCCCAACCCGCCTCCGCCGGCCTGCTCCACCCCGGCCCGCTCCGCTTCGTCCGGCCCCGCTCGGCCCACCTCTCCGCGTCGGCTGCCGCCCGGCCAATGCGCGTCGGCCGTCCGATCGACGCCACCTGTGCGGTTGAGATCGCGCCCGCGAAACCCTAGCCGCCGCCGACTCGGAGTACCGCCGCCGTACGCCGCCATCTCGGAGTCCGCGTCCTTTGCGCGTCCCCCGAGGCTATAAAAGTCGTGTCGCACCCCCCTCCGAGGTTCGCCGTTTTCCGCCGCCTCGTTTGCCCTCCTTCTCACCGCCCGAGGCCTCGCCGTCGCGTCGTACGACCTCGCCGGAGTCCGCCGCTTTTTCTTCGCCTCCGGTTGGTCTCGGCCGTGACCCCTTTTTCCGATCTGCTCCGAGCCGTGCCCGTTCCATCGCGTTTCTGCCGTGGGCCTCGTCTTCTTCTTCGTCTCCGGTAAACCTCGCGCCGCCGCTCACCGCCGTCTGGTTTCGCGCGATCGTGGCCGTCCGATCGCCAGCCGATGCGCCGAATCACGCCACGTTGTCGCTACCGCACCCCCGCTTTCTGCCGTCGGATCCGATCGTAGCCCCTGATGCGCGACGCGTGTTCGTCCACGTGTCCGTCCGCGTTAGCCCCGCCGCCGCGTGTCGCCTCGTCAGCGCTGACGCCATCTGTGCGCCGGGTGCACGGTGAACCAAGCCCGTGCCGTGGACCCAGTCCACCGTGAACCCGATGACGTCAGCGTTGCGCAATAAATCCTTTTTCCGTATAAAAATAATTCTGATTTTCTGTATTTTCTCTGATTTTAATCTTTCGGAGGCCCGTTCTCGCTCATACGAACTCTGATGGAGGCGATTCAAGTTTCTAAATTTTTCTAAAATCAAGATCTATCTTCCAGAGCCATTTATTTTCAGTTTTGAGCTTGTTTGAGTCTCTGTTTTGTATGTATTTGGTTTCGTTGCTTTCTTTTCCGGTAGACACTAATTCCGAGGGAGCAAACAAAGACTTCGAAGACCAAGATTCAGCACTAGATCAGCAAGGCAAGTCGTAATCCTTTGATCATATTGATCCTATGTTTGCAAAAGTAATTCACTTTATTACAATTGCATGCTATTTTGTGTATTACTGCTTATTTAATGGGAGTAGATGTATACCTAGTCGACATTATGCCACCTTGATTAGTTGTATGCCATGTATCCATTGCTAGACCTAGGTTGGGACATTATTAGTTGGACATAATTATTACACCAACATTGGGTTATCGTAGTTATGCTTAGACATGCTTATATATGCGTTGGGATTCATATCACAGGTTGAATAATGTTAATCTTGACTTAATGAGATATTGAATCGTGGCTGGTAGCCACTGTTGTAAAATTTGTTGTACCATGGCGGGGTTTGCCATTGGACTTGGTTGAACGAATTGTTTTCCCTCGGGCAAGTGATCGTGCGATAAAGGGGTGCTTTCTAGCACATTGGGATGTGGATGTCTTGCTGAGACAATTTAAGGACTTAATCTTGTGCGCCATTGAACTGGCCTAACCGTACTACCACATGTCGGAATGGGACAGACTTAGCTGATTAATTTGCAATGTCTAGCCTTGAGTCTTGCCATTGGTGGTATGGGTTCCGGGATGGACGGGTAGATTCGCAAGGTGCAAGAGGGGGCCCTAATGGGCGAAACCTTAGCGGGCAGTACCGAGTTTAGACAGTGCCTTGTAAAGGCTTTGTTATGATATCTCTGCGACACACCAAAGGAAGTGTGTTATTATCGTTTGCACAAAGAGATGTTCATGTCTTGTGGGTAAAGTTGTACAACCTCTGCAGAGTGTAAAACTATTCGAATAGCGCGTCATGATCATGGACAAAGCACAGGAATTTCACACGGGGTATAGAGTGTTTCGTAAAATGTGGAATGTGGAATTGTTGGGATGTGAGCAGGAGTTCATCGTTGTTTTGTTGTCTATCATTGATCTACCAGTTATTTATTTATCTTTTCATAAATATGCTTTCAATCTATTTATTGTATTTCAATTCAAGTTGTTGCTTTCTGCAAATGAACTATATAGCCATCCTTGTCAAGCCGTGCATAAATATATTGCACCAATTCCCTACGGCTTGCTGAGTACCTTTGTACTCACGGCTTATTGCCCTTGTTGATCAGTTGCTGAAGGAGATAATGAATATCATGAGGAGGAATTCTATGAAGACTACGTGGATTAGGAAGGTGTTCCCCAGACGATTGCCTGTGGCATGTCGAATGGCTCAAGTTATCTTTTTCGCTGCAATAGTATTTGTTTCTTAAGCCTTAATGCATAATGGTGTAAACATTGACCATAAGGTCGTTTGCTTTATTTAATAATAAATTGCTTCTTCTTAGTTAATTCGTTGTATGGAATGGTATTTCATCTATGTTTCCACTGTGTGCACTAGCGTGATCCTGAACTAGTGCAGTATACACAGAGGGTTTCGGATTTGCAAATCCGGGTCCCGACAGAGTGCGAGCGCACTTCCCCTACCGGCTTTTCCTGATTCTGCTGAATTGCTGCCGCCGTCACCATGGCCTTGATCTAGGCACGATCGGGGCCGCCGGGCTGTCAAATGCTATCATCGGGTCCAGCGTGTCGAGAAGCGTTTTGGAGGCGATGACGTTCTGCAGCGACGTGTGGAAGACAGCTTGGTCTCCCAATCTGGATTGTAGAATGTCCTCGCGGACATCGCGGCCGCGAAATCGAAGCGATCACGCTTGTGGCTCCTTACCCATACGAAGAAGACGATCTTCCTCCACAGCTTTTTGAATCTCTTGCTGGCGTTGGAGATCGGTCTTCTGCTCTTCTATTGCGAAGATGCCACGAAGATTGTAGCAATTCCCTGGGATGCCGGCTGGTTTGCTGGCTGAGTCAGAGTGGCATACCTGGGATGGTTCAGCCTGATCTTTACCAGATTGGATCTGGTTTAGGTCTAGGCAAGCAAGTTCTCCACGTGCGTCTGCGACGAAGTCCAGGCTTCCAAAGCGGAAGGCCTGACTGGAGATGAAGGTGGCGATGATTCCGTCGATTGCTGCCATTGAGTCTGTAGGAAAAGATTATTGCGCCTCCCCTACCTAGCGCACCAACTGTCGTCTTTTGTAGTCGGCAATGAATTTATGGGGTAGGCGCTAGATCTCAAACTCGAAGGTCACACAAGACAAAGGTTTAGACAGGTTCAGGCCCTCGACGGAGGAGGTAATACCCTAGTCCTGTGTGTTGGGATTATGTGGACCTCTGGGATCTATGATTGCTCGTCCCTCTGTTGTTGCCTGCCCTCTCCCTTATACAGTGGGGGTGGGGCGGTTTACAGAGTCCCGATTGGTTAAGGGATTCCGATCAGTTATATGATTCTAATCGGTTACAGGATAGAGTTTACATCTTTATCTACCCTGCTAACAACTCGGATTACAATCATATCTCTTATATCTAATTATACATTCAACTTTCTCTAGGATGTGTCCCCTCCCTCACGGCAGCAAGGTTTGGCGCAGAGCTTATCCTCTGGGCCTTCCACTGGGCCCTATCTCTTCCTCGGGCACTTCTGGGCTGGTTATGAAGATAACTGGGTTCTTATATTCCCCACATACAACTGGAATTAGATACCATCACCCACAATATAGCAAGTTTAAAACATACACGCATGCATATAGTTTGATAAAACAACATAACTTTGCAAATATGGGATAAAAATGGTCAAAGGAGGGTGCTTGCCTAGTTGCTCTTCTTCTGTAATATAATCTGGATCGTAGTCGATGTCGTTATCAATCGAATATGAAATACCATCGTCTATGCGTCGAATAATAAGAACCGAGACAAAAGCAAATAACACTATATCAAATGGGGCAAAAAGAAATTAGATGTAAATACCAAATTAGAACTTACCAAGAAGAACATGGTGATTTTGAGTTCCCCAGTTGTCACTTACATAACATTTTCATTAGGATTTAATGCATGAAAGGTTCTTTGTTTGAAATAGTTATTTTTACTTGTTGGTTATTTATATACTATAGCTATGAACTTACATGAGATGGTTTATGATTTCAAGGACCTTCATTATGTCTCTTCGTATCTACTTAATTGGATTCTAGATGCTAAAATTATTTGGATTGATGAAAGTAAAACATTAGTTGAAAGGTTTCGCTTAATTAGTACTTAGCTTTAAGTGTTCATGCATGGAAGTGATTTCTACATGGTGGATCTGAAATTTTAAAGTTATTGGTTGATACTACTTGGTTAGGTGACGATTCTTGCTTAACAGATGTTTTGGTTTAAGACTTCCGATCTCATTCGCCCATACGACTCTAGCAACATTATCATTTAGGGTATTTGCTCTAGCAAGTTTTATATGACAAGCAAGTTGAAATTAAGATGTTTTTCCATATTTTGGTTTTCCATATACTGGGGAATGTTGCTGCACCATTTCCCTCAATATTCATGTAAAGCCGAGTAGTTTTTCATGGAGTCGAAAGTGCTTAAGTGATTCTGAAACTGCGTAGTTTGTGATTGTTTAGGGTTCTTGCTTTAGCATGATCCAGATTCAAAGCAAGTTATAATTAATTTATTTTTACAGAATATGGTAGTATATATACTAAAAACTGATTATGTACCATTTTTCCTTAAATTTGCATTTAGACGAGATACTTTACGGATTGCCAAAAATGCTTAAGTGATACAGATTGGTGCAGTTTGTGGTCATTTAAGGCATTTGCGGTGACAAGTTTTAAATGCAACGCAGAATACAAATGAAATATTTTTATATATTATGGTAGTATGTCTATCTTAGAATGCTACTAAGATATTCTTTCACTATTTTGTATTTATATAATATATTTTACGGGTTGCTGAATAGGCTTATATGGCCATACTGTTTGCGCGATTGCGGTCTAGTTTTCTTTTGGATATTGCGGCTGCACCTTTAGGGATAATATAACCATTTTTCAGAAATTAGTAGGGGACATCCCTAAGAGTGTTTTAAAGTTAATTCCGTGATATTGCACATTTATTTAAGATGTTTTTCATGTATATGATCATTAGGGCTTAATATGGCCTAACTCAAAGTTTTTCAAAATGGTGTCATTTATGCACAGCAAGCAAGTACATGGAATTTTATGGTCATATCATTTGGTTTCGTTGAGTTTGGGGTTCTTTTGCAAAAATTACGGCAATTTAATCTTTTCACCGATTGCATGATCGACTACCGAGTAAATAGCGCATAATAAAGTAAAATATAAATCTTTCTGCGTATTTATGATCTATGAAATCCCAGGAATGCAACTAAACTAGTTTTATCAAATTTTGAGCTCATTTGAACAATATTTTAACCATTTGAAACTTGCATGCTAGTAAGGATTTAAACAATCAATTTTTGATTCATAATACATTCCAATTAAAATATTTTTGCATAAATGGAGCATCTATGGTCGCAGGAACCTATGTGATTTGTTTCATGATTTTTGGAGTTAGGAATTATCTAGTTACTTCATAACACCTAAAAAGGGACTTTTGTTCAAATTCAATTTGAATGAATTTTTATTACATAATATAATTCCTTATTTCCTAACTCAAATTTATAAACTGATTTTATTGCATTTGAGTATTCCTAACAAAAGTTACAATTGATTGAACTTAATATAGTTTGGAAAAAAGTACTGAAATAGCAAAATATGCTTTCGGTATTTGGAACGCGCCTTCTGGGATTTGAACTGAGTCGACTGTGTTACACTGACAAGTGGGACCCCCCGTTAGAGAGACAGAACAGGGGGCATCGGCTCGGTGGCTGCCGACAGTGAGAAGGAGGCGGATTCGGCCGGCAGGCAGGTGATGGAGTTGAAGGACAATGTGGAGAAGCTAGGGCGCCAGTCGGGTTTGGCTGGCAACCACCGGATATAGGGCGCCACCTGTAGGGGGCAGCGGCGCAAATGGCACACGGTCGTGAGGGCAACTGGAGGTCAAATGAGTTCGGCGCGGTGGCTATTTAGCATCTAGGGACCTCAAGTAATGTAGTTTACTAGATGATTTGAGGCGAGAAGACACAGGATGGGCTGCCACCGTGCGCCGGCCTTGGGGAAGATGAAGTCTCGGGGCGGAGGCGTCCCGGCCAACGGAAGCTGCAACGTGAAGTAGAAATGATGTCAGGGAAGTGTGGAGTAGCCATGGGTAGTGTGAATGACCAGCGAGCTCACCTAACGATTGTTCGCGCGGATTCGGGGCTTGCCAGGCTTGCTTGAGTTCGGCAACGAACTTTGGCGAAAACGACGAGGCCAGGCAAGCAGAGGGCAAGGAGGAGTCTTGGCAACTTATATGGTGTGCAGTGGAGTCACTGAGCCAGGGCATGGGCGCGCGGTATGGGCAGAAGGCGGAGCTGCCAAAGTTGGGCTCGCCACGGCTGCGTGGCTGCAGTTCTCTGCCGTGGCAACGCTCGGGCAGGAGCCTGGAGAGAGAAAGAGGAGGAAGACAAGGTGAGGTGGGGGATGACCAGTGTTACCAGGCCGGTGTGGAGCCCACTGCCAGTGATAAAACCGAAGGTTCCATCGGATGCATTGGTCTGATTTGGGAGTTGAAAGCATTTATGGTTCAATTCAGGATTGAAAGTTTGGCAGGCTGGCCGAGGGTTCTAGGTGAGTCCAAAAAATTTCACAAATTTTTTTGTTCGTAGAACAAGTCGTATAGTTTCCATTTTCTTTGGTTTCATCTTATTTCATGCTGTGGTTTTCGAACAGTAAATCCTCAAATTTGACTAGTTCTCAATCTGTTTTTCATTTTTCCTATGCAATAAATAAGCTTAATTTTATATGAAACTTTTTATGGATAACCCTGATGATTATTGGGAGGAACCATAAAAATTTAAGATGATTATCAGTTATTTTTGTTATTATAAAATTTAGACATTGATAATATCATATTAAATTAACTCTACTTTTGATTTCTTTTCAACAGCAAATTAGTTCACATGTCTTTAAAAATTTCTAGAGATGACCAAGAGATGATTTGGTATTTATTTTATTTTTTCCAGATTTAACCCTTAAGTGATTTTGGACTTTGTGTTATAGAGTAGAAGAAAACGTTTTAAATAAACTTTTTTCTTAAAACCCAAAACTCAGTGAAATTTTAAAAAGACAGAAATTTCAAAATATGGTTTATATTTTAAACTCATTTTTAAGGTTTGTTTATCTTGGATGAAAAATTTTAATATATCAACTCATTCTTTTCTTTTTAGGTTAAGATACAAGAAAATGGAGAGAATGATGATATTTCAAATAAAAATCTTGTTTTCAGATGAAATTTTCATTCAATTCCATTTTTAAATTTTAAATTTTCATTTTTCGTATTATTAAAATTTTTGGGATGTTACAATGTGTTCAGCCACGAAGCCATTTACAGAGGGTCTATGGGTGCTAAAATTAGGTTTGCATCTACTCGTGCTACTCTATTTCATCGACAAGAGAATAGTAGACAAAGCATGATGGACAAGCAGAATAATTGTCACTATCATTAAAGACCACAGTAGCAAGAAAGGCAATAATCTTTACATCGGCATGGTTAGGCCAAAGGATCGAGTGATAACTCCAATCCGTCCATGAACCTCTCGGCAAGGCTAGCAAAGGACTCGATGTGGTCAGCAGCTTCGCTAGCCTCGCACACGAACCCTTCATCCAATCCCGAGAGGTCCAGTCCGGATGGTGGCACTTCACCATGCCAAGAATATACGAAGCCGCAAGACAAGCCGAGGAGGTCATGTGCTCAAGTGTCTTCGACTGCAGAGTGGCAAGTGCGGCATCTGCTGCAGCCTTTCCGACCTAGGCTACCTTCTTGTCAGCCTCCGCCTTGTCCTAATCATTTTGGACCTCAACCAATGCAGCCTCTGTAGTAGCTTTTTCGACTTGAGTAGCCTTCAGCTGAGCCCTAAGTGCTTCTAGCTTAGCATTCTTCATTTTGAGTATTTGGTCATGAGAAGCCATGAGTCGCTCGGTCTACTGGTGGGCTTGATCGCAGAAAGTTTTGGCCGAAAGCAAGGTGTTGGCCGCATGCTGAAATTTGAGGCCTGAAGTGTCAAAAATTGAGAAGGGAAAATGGCAAGTGGGACAGGAGGTTTTTTCGCATTTGCATACCTCAATTTGGGGTTTCAGGACGGACCAGAACACCCGAGGCATGCATGAAGCCGGAGAAGGAAAAATCGTCACCGTGGTAGAACCTCTGGCATGCTCTTCAGGAGCTACTGGAGAAGGAACTGCGCTCGTGGCTGTCTGACCAAGAGATGATGAGGCAGCTGCGGTGATGTCATCGACAGCCCCACCAGGCACACTCCTCCTGCAAGAAATTTCCTACTTGACAATTCCGGCAAGAAAAAGGAATCATGAAGAGTAAAAAGAGATAACCTACTTGGTCAGACGAATCTTTGCTTTTATGTTGGTTGTCTGCGCAATTGGTTTCACTAGGGCAAGTCGGGTTTCGAGGGTTGATTTCTCGATCAGCACATCAGCCATCCAAGCAGCCTGCTGGTCACCCAGGATCTGTTGGATCATGTCAGAAGGGACTTCATAGCAACCAAGTGAATGATCGAAAGTCACCTGGCTAGATGGTCTGAGTGATGAGGTGCGTGGACGCTTGGATGGACGGGGAGGCGCTGGAGACATTGACCTCGCTGCTCGAGGAGACTCGGTGGCTTCTTGCTCGGGTGCTTGTTGGAAATATGCCCTAGAGGCAATCATAGAGATGATTATATTTCCATAAATGTTCATAAACGATGATATTGTTATTTGAATAACATCATGGAAATTGATTAATAAGTATGTGACTGGTTTTTGAAACTCTATATTTATCTTTATGATATTCATTCGAAAAGTGATCCCTAGTCGAAAAACATATGAGGACACATATAAATAGAGTAGCATATGTATTGTTTGATGACCATGTTTCACAGGTCATAGATATAGAGATATCAAACCAATAATATGAACACATGTTGGAGAACATGGAGTTGGATTGACCCACCTTGAGACACTGCGAGAATGTTGTATTCTTTCATATCATGAGTTGGTCTCATATATGGTGTGGATGCTATATCCTTCGACTTGAGATTGTCACATATTCTCAAGATGTGTAATGACTTACTTAGGGGTCATCAAATGCTACTCCGTAACTGGGTAGTTATCTCTACTACTTCTAATTAGGAGTTGGTGGCGGTCCGTTCTCTTTCAGAGTATCTGATTCGTTAGATCTAACATGAACAGCTGAGATAATCTCTACTACTTCTAATTAGGAGTTGGTGACAGTGCATTCTCCTTGAGTATCGATTCGTTAGATCTAACATGAACAGCTGAGATAGAAGAGGATTTAATCATATCTTAGATGGAAGGATTTTATCATATCTTTTTTGAATAGAAATATTATTTTAGCATATCTCTATTCACATATCCTTACTATGGAAGGATGTTATTCATATATCTTATAAATGAAAGAATTTTCTCATCATCTCCTGCTTGGATAGAAGGATATACTCACCATATCCCATAATACGGGAATTCTATCTTATCATATCTGGAAATGCATAGATTAAAAGGAAAGAATCACGTAACCAAATCACGTGCCAATTACGAAGATGTCAGGGGAGACCTGGCTTCCATCCGCCTGCGTACGTTGCCTTTTGTTTTCATCTACTCCCCTATTAGAGGGCACCCACTCTCATCTCCAAGAGGACAAGTCGGTCGGTAGTAGAGACACACCCAGGAAAAGAAGAGGGGAGAAGAGAGAGGTTGCGTGCAAGAAGCAAGAAGATTTTCCGCAAGAGGAAGGCAATGGCTTTCTCCTCCTTCAATGGTAAGGATTGATATCTCTACTAATTCTAATTAGAAGTTGGTGGCGGTAGTCCGTTCTCCTCCAGAATAATTGATTCGTTGGATCTGACATAAATGACTAAGATGGAAGAGGATTTAACCCAATAGTCAAATCTCTTCGGAGGAACAAGCCTTTCCCACTATTGAAAAATAACTAAAGTTAGTGTTCTTTGCAAATAAATTTTTTGTCGCAAATTGAGTTTTCGTTGCAACGCACGGGCACATGACTAGTAAAGATGGTTTTCGGGTTTGTCATGAAACATGCTATGAGGCGTGGTCGATCAAGATAGGATTTGCCCGTCCATACAACGGAAGAGATATCTCTAGGCCTCTCGAGTGGTCGGATTCCAGAAAATACATGGCCATGCTCATCGAGTAAAGAGTTACTCGAGTCATCGAGTTAAAGAGTTAACTCGATGTATTCGGGGAATCCGAGTCATTGTATTGAGAAAGAGTGGTCGAGCCATCCAAACATTGATGACGATAACTCGCTTTGGGTTTGACCGATATCGTTAGGTAAAAGGAAATGCATAGGACATTGTTGAGGTTCGTCCAATCTTTACATATACTAGGTAATCGGCACGTCCTGCTAGGGGCCGCTACCGGTTATTGGTTGAGTAAGAGTATTCGAGCTATGTCTAGTCGAATAGGAGTACTCGAGCCATGACTTGTCGAATACGGGTACTCGAGCTATGTCTGGTCAAGTAGGAGTACTTGAGCCATGTGTAGTCGAGTAGGAATACTCGGGCCATGTCCAAGTGCACGTGAACCTATGGGATCGCTCGCTTAAGAGGCTGTAACCAATTCGGATATGGATCCGAGTTGTAATGGGCTTAGAGTTATTAATGGGCTTCTAGGAGTAGAAACCCATTATGGGATGTAACATCCCAAATTTGAGTTTTGGAATGTTTGAATTTGAATATGAACCATTCGGAATTTCCCTAAATTA
Source organism: Otatea glauca (assembly GCA_036346275.1). Lineage (NCBI taxonomy): Eukaryota > Viridiplantae > Streptophyta > Magnoliopsida > Poales > Poaceae > Otatea > Otatea glauca. Next base: position 14,692,308 of record CM070731.1, on the reverse strand, counting down.
ACCTAAGCTTAATTTGATATTCCATTAATGAAAGGATTTAATTTGATTAAACTATTCATCAAACTAAAGATTTTTTTGTAATTTTAGTTTGGTTCATTGTGCTCCAAGGAATTTCTCTGTATTTTTGAGATTTTTCTAAAGGACCATGTGGAGGTCTATCCAGATTTGTGATTAGTATTTGACTAAATTTGAGCTTGGGTTGCTCTTGTTTGAGTTTTATTTGAATTGGATTTTCAATTAGAAGCAATTTGAGGTCTTCTCTGTTTTCCCGGTGCTACTGGCCAAAACGAGGAAAAATAAATTTTAATGAGTGTACTTTGAGGGATTTATTGCACATCTTTGTGGGCATTGCTATGTGAGGAGTTTCCTTGTTTTTGATGGTTGCAGGACGACGGTGCTAAGTCATGGTGAGGCGAAGGATGGCCGGGACTAGGCGAGGAGCGTCGGAGGTCCAGACGGTCGGGGATCGCCGTATGATGATCGGAGACGGAGTCCGTGCAAGCCATGAAAACAAGGAATGGATGTGATGCTAGCTAGATGCTGCTCGGATCGATGAGGGCCGTCGAATTGCGGTCTAGTTGATAGGATAGCGGGTCTAGTTAGTATGCTTTGAAAACCGTGCAAGAAAACCCATTTGTCTTGTGGGATTTGGGTGAACCCTTGCAAGGCTGGTTGTGTAGGTTAATCCTAGCCCTTGATGGATGCTCTAGGGTTTAGGGGCTCATCCAAGGGTGGTAGTTGGCCCAAGAGTTGTATAAATAGGGGTGGAGGGGTAGCCTTCCCCTCTTGAAGGTTTTGAGGTTTTTGATGCTCCTTTGAGCTTTGCCCAGATGAATGTGAGGCTTTGTAACCTCTCCTTCCAGAAATGAAATGTTTCCTCAAATCATTTCTTTTCTTTGTGCATTTACATTACGCATTTAAATTACGCAATTTAAATTATGCACTTAAATTCCGCACTTGAATTCCGCAATTAAATTTAGCACTTACATTCTTGTAATTTACATTTATGCAATTTGGATTTGCCTCCCCTCCTTCTAAATGCTGTTCTTCAAGGATGTCTTGAGGGTGTTCATTTGGTTTTACTTCTTTTTTACATCCTTGGATAGACTAGAGATCAAGTTTTTTATCAAATTGCAAATCTGTCCAGAACTTGTTCTTCGCGCAGTAATCAGTGTTTGATTTTTATAAAAATATAGAAAAATGATTTTTAAGTTATTATTTTTGGAAAATTTGTAAGACTCATATATACATCTTTATAAAATTCCTTCAGTCCACTGGTTGCACTTTTTGAGAGCTATGAAGTGAAAACCGAGCCTCAAACTTTATGGTCGAAGTTCATGACTGTCTGTATTGCTTGATTTTTCATTCTTATTCTACAAAGCTTTCTGAGGTGATTTTTGGTGAAGTGTTTCACGACTCAACTGCTCATAGGGACAAACATTCCCAAAAATGTTAGAGCAACAGAAACTCACCAACCACCTATTCCAACTGAGGACAATTTCTGAAAATCTGCTTTAACTTTTCTGAAAAGAGACTTTGGTGTTTTAGCTTTATCTCTTTTAGAAAAGAAGTCTTTTGAATTGATTCCTCTTTTGTTTGGACACTTGACAACCAGGATTTTGATTAAAAAACCCCTCACATGATTCATGGTTATTATCCATGCAAGCTAGGGGTACACATAGTTATCTAATTGTTTTGGATTTTAGAGGGTGTGCAAATCTGAGAAACACCATTTTTTAAGGAAAATATTTGGGTTTTTCAGATTTTTATTGCAAGATTATTTCGAGTACTTTGAGTGGGGGAAATTTTATTTGGGATCATTCACCCCCCTCTGATCGCCATTTCGATCTTTCAATTGGTATCAGAGCTGGTTTTGCTCTTCCATAGATCTTGACTGGTCTTAAGAGCCACAGCGATGGACAAGTATTCCACCAAGCCTCCTATTTTCTCTGGAGTTGATTTTCCTTTTTGGAAATCTCGAATGGAGTCATACATCACTGCCCAGGGCTTCCTGATATGGCAGAAGGTGAAACTCCCGTATGAGGTTCCTGCTGATGAAAACGTCATGACCGACAATATGGCTGACGTTGAGGCAAACGCTAAGGTAAAGAACATTCTCATACAGGGTCTTAGCCACAGTGTGTATGATAGGATTTCTCAACTCCATTCCGCTCACGAGATTTGGGTGACCCTCGATGCTTACCATGAGGGCACTACCCAAATCACGACGGTTCGACAGGACTAATTCAAGCGTGAGTTCAACAAGTTTGAACAACACCCTGGTGAGAGTCTTGATGAGTGCTTCGGTCGTTTTACCAAGATCTTGAGCGATCTTCGAGAAGTTGGTTGCATATACCCTTACTCAGATAATGCTCGACATTTCTTGACAGCACTCGATTTGTGTGTTTGGGAGATGAAGGTGACCACCATCAAGGACATCACCGACTTGTCGACTTTGACTCTTGACGGGCTTTATTCTCGCCTCAGGACTCATGAGATCGATGTCATCTCACGGAAGACGAAATCTCAGTCGATGGCCTTGGTCACCGATCCCATTGGATCTTCTTCTTCTGATCCTTCTATTGGTTTCTCTCTTTTCGCCCTTTGTGAGCTAAGCGATGACCAACTGGAAAAATTTCCAGAAATAAGCTTGCTCTTCTCGCTCGCAAGTTTTCTCATGCATACAAGAGGGTGAGAGAGAGAAAGAGAGGTGGCATGATCACATGCTTCGAGTGTGGTGGCCCCAACCACATTCGGGCTAATTGCCCCAAACTGGAGAAGGCTAAGAACGATGTCGGCGGTTCGGCAAAGAACGACTACATCGACAAGAACCGTAACAAGAAGCCTCCAGTTCATGAGCCGACGCGTGAGAAGAAGTACCGCAACTTCTTCAAGAACAAGAAGCTCTTCCACCGCGTCCTCGCCGCGCTTGACGACATCAACTCTCCGACACGGAGACATTGAGCAACGAGGGCGAGGATGATCCGCAAGAGAAGAAGAGCTGCAACGACTTCTCCGGCATTTGCTTCATTGCAGGTGCCATTGAAGTCAACGACTCCGAGCTGTACAGCGACATGGATGAGGTACCCACCTACGACGAGTTAAATGCTGCCTTTTGTAAATTAGGCAAGTTTCATGCTAAGGCTAGGTCGAGGTGTTCTGAGTTAGAGAAGAAAATAGGTACCTTGACTCGGGAGTTAGCTTTACTTAAGATCTTCTCCCTCCCATGTCACTGATGGCTGTGTTCTCTGTGATGCTGTTCTTGTGGAGTTGGAGAATCTAAGGACCATACATGATAGTGTGCTTGCTGAACTTGATGGTCTTAGGTTGAAGAATGCTAGCTCTAATTCTGTTGATGCTATTCCTGTTGAGGCTAGTTTTCTTCAAACTCACTCTACTCCATTATGCTCTAATTGCCCTAAATTGCTTGCCGAAATTGATGCCATGAGCAAACACCTTAGAAAGCTTTCTGCTAGAAATGATGAACTTGAATTGCATGCTTCTAAGGACCCAGTCAGCTTATGTGAGGGCTGTAGGCAACTAAAACTTGACAATGATGCTTTGAATGTCAAGTGTGATCAACTTACTAAGGACTTACTAGTTAAGTCAAAAACTGGTTGCCTGCTGTGTGTTGGGGTTAAGGATGATGTGGATCAAATTCATGTCGAGCTTAGGAAGAAGTTAAAAGACCAAACCCTTAGGATTAAAGATGCTCCTTGCGTTTCTTGTGAGGCCCTCATGATTGAGCCAGCCGTGCTAAGGGAACAAAAAGCACGTGCTGAGAGATCTTCTCTTTCTTGTTCTTCTTCTTCCTCTCTTTCCCCTGTTCTTCTTGTGCTTCTTTCTTTCGAGATTGCCAGTATCTTATGAGCACTCTCGAGAAGTTTGTTGGAGGCAAGAAGAAGCTCAATCTTATTCTAGACCAATCCAAGATTAGTAGATTCAATCAAGGTTTAGGATTTGATCCATTGGAGCACGCTCGGGCGCATCCTCTCACCATTGTGCGCGGCTCCAAGAGTGGTGAGATTGTGGTAGCTCCCAGAGTGAGTACCACCATGTTTAGGTCTGCTGGGGTTGTCCATAGGACTTCTGACCAGAAGGGTGTTACTCCTATTACTTCTGCCTCTAGCAAGGCGAAGTACACATGCACCTTCTGTAAGAAGGATGGTCACCTAGTAGATTTCTTCTTCAGGCGCACCAAGATCAATCGGCGTGAGCGTATTGCTGCCCTTAAGGGTATTCAAGGTCATCTCCAGACTTTGAGTGCTCCTAAGGCACACACTGCTTCTAGACAGGTTAGAGAGTCGCCTATTTTTTGGAAGCGTCCAGGACATGGTTTTCATGCTAGTTTTTTGAGTTTTAGTCCTGGAGCTGTTCGTAGTTAGTCTTTCCGCCGTCCTCTTGATATTCCTCGTTTTTCTCTCGAGGTAGATATCAGCGGTGTGAGGTGTTTTCTGGTAGGAGTTTTAGGCAGCTTCACTGGGGTGGTTTGGCTTTTGCACCACGGCAGACCAACCCAGTTTCAGCTCCTAGATCATCTACTAGAGTTGCTACTGATCTTGTTAGGGTTAAACGTCAGAGAGACACTCGATTCCAGTCTTCTTTTGTGACTGGTACTCTGAGGAGTCGTGTGGTTCAGTATTGGGTTCCTAAGTATTCACTCTATCCCAGTACTGAGTCATCTTTCTCTCTTATGTCTTGATCGGGTTCGTCGGATGGGGAAGGGAGATGTTTGGATTGTCGACTCCGGTTGTTCTCGTCATATGACCGGAGATTCTCAATGGTTCTCTTACTTAGTCCGAGCCCCTGGTGATGAGTTGATCACTTTCGGGGATGCTTCTTCAGGTAGAGTCATCGCTAAAGGTACCATTTGCATTAATGACAATTTCATTCTTAAAGATGTTGCCTTAGTAAGTAAGCTGCAATACAATTTGCTTTCTGTTTCTCAGTGGGAGAGTCTTCCGTGCTAATTTTTCTGTTTCTTCTGGAGACTCTCTTCGGTGTTTGATTGCTTCAGAGTCCCGTGATCTCTCCTTCTGGCATAGGAGACTTGGTCACATTGGATTTGATCATTTGACCTGAGTTAGCAGCCATGATCTCATTCGTGATTTGCCCAAACTCAAAATGGTCAAAGATTTAGTTTGCTCTCCCTGCCGACATGGCAAGATGGTTGCTGCTTCTCATCCTGTAGTCACTGTTGTGATGAATGATGCACCAGGACAGCTTTTACATATGGACACTGTTGGTCCAGCTAGAGTGCAGTCAGTGGGTGGGAAGTGGTATTTTCTTATCATTGTTGATGATTTTTCGAGGTATTCTTGGGTGTTTTTCATGTCCTCGAAGGATGAGACTTTTACCCATTTTAGGGGTTTGGTTTATAGGTTGTCTTTTGAGCTCTCTGGTGCACTACGAGCTATATGCAGTGACAATGGCACGGAGTTCAAGAACCCCTATTTTGAGAGTTTCTATGTGGAGTCTGGTTTAGAGCATCAGTTCTCCACTCCCTACGTCCCTCAACAAAATAGGGTAGTGGAAAGTAAGAACAGGACCCTGGTAGAGATGGCCAGGACGATGCTAGACGAGTACAGTACTCCTAGGAAGTTTTGGGCTAAGGCTATAGCTACTGCTTGCCATGTTTCTAATCGTGTATTCTTGAGAGCACATTTGCACCGCACTTCTTACGAGTTGAGGTATGGGCGAAAGCCCAGTGTTTCTCATTTTCGTGTGTTTGGTTGCAAATGTTTTATTTTGAAGTCTGGTGACCTGGATAAGTTTGAGTCTCATTCCTCTGATGGTACCTTTCTGGGTTATTCGACTTCTTCTCGTAGCTATAGGGTCTGGAGTTGCGATGCGCATAGGATCATAGAGACCTGTGAAGTGACCTTTGATGAGGCTAGCCCAGGAGCTAGACCCAATATTTCAGGCTCTTCTTCCTATAGCTACTGCTTGCCATGTTTCTAATCGTGTATTCATGGGAGCACATTCGCACCGCACTTCTTACGAGTTGAGGTATAGGCGAAAGCCCAGTGTTTCTCATTTTCGTGTGTTTGGTTGCAAATGTTTTATTTTGAAGTCTGGTAACCTGGATAAGTGTGAGTCTTGTTCTTCTAATGGTATTTTTCTGGGTTATTCGACTTCTTCTCGTTGCTATAGGGTCTGGAGTTGCGATGCGCAAAGGATCATAGAGACCTGTGAAGTGACCTTTGATGAGGCTAGCCCAGGAGCTAGACCTGACATTTCAAGCTCTTCTTCGTCCTCAGAGACCATCTTTGTAGAGGATGAGGATGATGGAGATGATGGTGTTCCACCTGATCAAGTCCCCTCTACACCTGAGGTGCCTCCTGTTTCCATTTCTGCAACTCTGGAAGGTCAGCCCTTACCTTTTGACTCTCATTCAGCTAGTGGCTCTGCTCCTACATCTTCTGCGCATGAGTTAGAGGCCAATTCTGCTTCATGACCACCCCGTCATATTCAGCATTCTCATCCACCTGATCAGATCATTGGCAATCTGTTTGAGCGAGTCACTCGCTCAAAATCAGGTTTGTGTAGTTTCTGCCTTCACTCTGCCTTTGTTGCCTTGTTTGAGCCGAAGGATGTGACTCATGCATTATCTGTAGAGTCTTGGAGTAATGCTATGCATGAGGAACTTGAAAACTTTGAGAGGAACAAAGTCTGCTAGCATGTAGAACGTCCATCTGGTCATAATGTCATTGGGACCAAGTGGGTGTTCAAAAACAAGCAGAGTGAGGATGGGGTTGTCATTCGCAACAAGGCTAGGCTAGTTGCACAGGGCTTTTCTCTGGTTGAGGGTCTTGACTTTGTGGAGACCTTTGCCCCTGTAGCTATACTAGAGGCTATTAGGATCCTGCTTGCATTCTCTGCATCCCGAGGCTTCAAGCTCTATCAAATGGATGTCAAGAGTGCATTCCTCAATGGCTATATTGAGGAAGAGGTTTATGTCAAACAACCTCCAGGATTTGAGAACCCCAAGTTTCCGAGTCATGTATACAAGCTTTCCAAAGCTTTGTATGGACTCAAGCAGGCCCCCACAGCATGGTATGAGAGGCTCAAGTTTTATCTTCTTAGCCATGACTTCAAAATGGACGTAGTAGACAAGACTCTATTCATCAGACACCATGAGTCGCATTTTCTTCTCGTCCAGATTTATGTGGACGATATCATTTTTGGTGGCTCGTGTCATTCGCTTGTGTCTCAGTTTTCTGAGGTGATGAGCACAGAGTTTGAGATGAGTATGGTGGGCGAGTTGAGCTACTTTCTTGGCTTCCACATCAAGTAGACTCGGGAGGGTACTTTCTTGCATCAAGGCAAGCATACCCGTGACCTCCTGATGCGCTTCGATATGTCTGATGGGAAGCCAGTGATGACTCCTATGGCCACCACTGCTGTCCTCGAGCCCGATAAGGATGGTGAGCCTGCTGATCAAAAGGAGTTTCGGAACATGATCGGCTCCCTCTTGTACCTCACTGCTTCGAGGCGGGACATACATTTCGATGTATGTTTGTGCGCTCGATTTTAGGCTTCTCCTCGCGCCTCTCACCGCCAGGCGGTCAAGTGCATCTTTAGGTACCTTCGTGCTACCAGTGATTATGGTATTTGGTACTCTTCTTCTTCTTGTCTATCCCTTCGAGCCTTTTCTGATGCAGACTTTGCTGGCTGTAGGATAGATAGGAAGAGCACTTCTGGCACTTGTCTTGTTTCTTGGTCATCTAGGAAGCAGTCCGGAGTTGCACAGTCCAACGTTGAGGCCAAGTATGTTGCTGCAGCCAGGTGCTCTGGATGAGATCGACCTTGCGGGACTATGGGTTAGAGATAGAGAGTGTGCCACTTTTCTGTGACAACTCTTCTGCTATTTGCATTGCTAAAAACCCAGTGCAACATTACCGAACCAAGCACATTGATATTAGATATCACTTCCTTAGAGACCATGTGGAGAAGGGAGATATCGCGCTTCAGTTCATAGAAAGTGGCCTTCAGTTAGCCGATATCTTTACAAAGCCTTTGGATAGCTCCAGATTTGTTGCCTTGAGGAGTGAGCTTGGAGTCGTGAGCCCTTACGGCCTTTCATGAGGGAGAGCTGATCTATATTATATGTTTATATTCAGCATTTCCTTTATATTTCTTCTGGGTATCTTTAGGCTGTTTTTCACTTTGTTGAGTCCACTTCACCTAGACTTCTGGCATGCTTCGGCATGGACCTCTCATCTTATGCTTTAGGATGCTATTCTCTTTTTCTTCTCGGTTGAGCTCACTCACAGTCTTGTAGGTCTAGCGGTGTTGGGCCCCTGGTAGGCGAGTGCTGTGTTTGCTCCTGAGCTGGAGTTTGAGAGCTAGTTTTCCTTCGTAAGTCATTGGGGAAGATGAGAGATAGTCTGAGCTGTAGTGTTTCTCTTCTGTCTTTTCTATGCTCTATAGCCACCCAGTTTGCAGTTTTCTCTACTTCCTCTCCTCATTCTGTGTTTCTGGCTTCTATTGAGTACATTTGGGTTTTGTTTGCACCTAATTCTGCTAATAACTCAATTTAACTAGTTTTATGCTTTAATATGACTAATATGTTGAGGGGGAGTTTGGAAATCTGTTCGTGCATTGCATATAGACTTCATTTCCTGTTTAATGAGCTTTGACTATTATGCAATTGATTTCATCTTCATAAAATACATCATGCTATATCTTTTGAAGAAAATCACTAGCTTAGATTTGTCCAAGTCCATTTATCATGCTAATATTATTAAAATCTGAAAAATTTGAAAGCTGTAAATGAAAACTTGACGAAACATGTTGATTTTACTTACTAAGTTTCTTCTCTAGGGGTTTTTACGATGAATTGTGAAATTTTGGATTTCTCTAGAGTCCCTATAGCAACTTGGGTGAAATTTGTTTGATCCATATCTGAGTCCTTCAGAATTGCTCATATGTGCTAAATTGAAAATTTCAAAACAAAAAATTGGCTGTTTTGTGCAAAATTGATCTCAACACTTTATATTCACGAGATTGCTTCCCATTGCACTTGGGATGAACTTGAAATATATTGTGTATGACCAAGATCATTCCCTTAAGAGTTACTCTTGAGATGATCGAAAAGGGCTTGAGTCAATTTAAAAAATATATACAAATATCAAACACATAAGTGGGTAAAGAATGCAAATAATGTCAAACATTTGCACCCCGCTATGTTGTTTTTAAAGTCTTAAAGAAAATTTGCATAAATTGAAAAATGAGCTTGAAGGACCTTATATACACTTCAAAATTCCCCAAAGTGTTGACTAGGTTGAACTCTAGGTTTTCCATTTGATCCTTGAGTGGTTTTGCTTCTGGCTCTGAAACTTTGCTAAGTTTTGCACTTGTCAAATCATGCTAAATTGAAGTATTGTAAAACTAAGCTTTTGCATAAAATGTATTGGACTTGGACATGTCTTAGTTTAGTCATATTCTGAAATTGACAAGCTTGGTGCAATATCTTACCATTTTGATCAATTGGATAATCTTCAAAGCTCTTTCGATTGCATTTCATGCATACATAAAAAAATTGATGCCTATATTGCCAAAAGGGGGAGAAGACATAGAAAAGGCATTACTAAAAAGATAAAAATGTGAATGGTTATTTGGTTATTATGATCTTTGTAAAACTATGCTACTACTTCTTTTGGATCATAATCTCATAATCACATTTGACATTTTTAGTTGGATTTTAGGGTTTTTGTTGAAAACATGCTGTTTCTTAAATTTAACTCTAAAATCTAAATTCCTCTTCGTCAACTTGGTCATGGTTCCAATTTCTATCTTTGGACCAAGTTTGACTTTGCAACTAAAAAATTGCTTTCTTCTTCATTCTCTTCAAACTCAAATTTATGACTTTTATGATATTTGTCAATATACTCATCACGGGGGAGATTGAAGGACCATGCGGAGGTCTATCCATATTTGTGATGAGTATTTGACTAAATTTGAGGTTGGGTTGCTCTTGTTTGAGTTTGATTTGAATTGGATTTTTAATTGGAAGCAATTTGAGGTCTTCTCTGTTTTCCTGGTGCTACCGGCCAGAATGAGGAAAAATGAATTTTAATGAGTGTACTATGATGTATTTATTGCACATCTTTGTGGGCATTGCTATGTGAGGAGTTTCCTTGTTTTTTATGGTTGCAGGATGACGGTGCTAGGTCATGGTGAGGCGAAGGATGGCCGTACTAGGCGAGGAGCGTCGGAGGTCCAGAAGCTCGGGGATCTCCGGAAGATGATCGGAGACGGAGTCCGTGCAAGCCATGAATACAAGGAATGGATGTGATGCTAGCTAGATGCTGCTCGGATCGATGAGGGCCGTCGGATTGCGGTCTAGTTGATAGGAAAGCGGGTCTAGTTTGTATGCTTTGAAAACCGTGCAAGAAAACCCATTTGTGTGGTGGGTTTTGGGTGAACCCTTGCGTGGCTGGTTGAGTGGATTAATCCTAGCCATTGATGGATGCTCTAGGGTTTAGAGGCTCATCCAAGGGTGGTACGTGGCCCAAGAGTTGTATAAATAGGGGTGGAGGGGTAGCCTTCCCCTCTTGAAGGTTTTGAGGTTTTTGATGCTCCTTTGAGGTTTGACCACATTAATGTGAGGCCTTGTAACCTCTCCTTCCAGAAATGAAATGTTTCCTCAAATCATTTCTTTTCTTTGTGTATTTACATTACGCATTTAAATTACGCAATTTACATTATGCACTAAAATTCCGCACTTAAATCCCGCAATTAAATTCAGCACTTATATTATTGCAATTTACATTTATGCAATTTGGATTTGCCTCCCCTCCTTATAAATGCTGTTCTTCTAGGTTGTCTTGAGGGTCTTCATTTGGTTTTACATCTTTTTTACACCCTTGGAAAGACTAGAGATCAAGTTTTTTATCAAATTGCAAATCTGTCCAGAACTTGTTCTTCACGCAGCAGTCAGTATTTGATTTTTATAAAAATATATAAAATTCATTTTTAAGTGATTATTCTTGAAAAAGGTGCTGGACTCTTATATACATCTGTATAAAATTTTTTGAGTCCACTGGTGGCACCGTTTGATAGCTATGAAGTGAAAACCGAGCCTCGAACTTTCTGGTCGAAGTTCCTGACTGTCTGTATTGATTGATTTTTCATTCTTATTCTACAAAGCTTTCTGAGGTGATTTTTCGTGCAGTGTTTCACAACTCTACTTCTCACAAGTAAAAAAATTCCCAAAAGTTTTAGAGGAATAGAAGCTCACCAACCACCTGTTCCAACTGAGGACAATTTCTGAAAATCTGCTTTAACTTTTCTGAAAAGTGACTTTGGTGTTTTAGTTTTATCTCTTTTAGAAAAGAAGTCTTTTGAATTGATTCCTCTTTTGTTTGGACACTTGATAACCAAGATTGTGATTATAAAACCCCTCACATGATTCATGGTTCTTATCCATGCAAGCTATGGGTACACATAGTTGTCTAATTGTTCTGGATTTTGGACGGTGTGCGAATTTGAGAAACACCATTTTTTAAGGAAAACCTTTGAGTGTTTCAGATTTTTATTGCGAGATTATTTGGAGTACTTTGAGTGGGGGAAATTTTATTTGGGATCATTCACCCCCCTCTGATCGCCATTTCGATCTTTTAATTTTTGAATTTATTTGCTATTGATTTGAATTTCTGGAATTATATTAATTCTAAAAAGATTTTTAATTTCGAAATTCCCTCTCGGGCCAAATTTTCTCTGGCCCACTTCTCTTCCTCACCCGGCCCGCTCCGCTTCTCCCCGTCTCGGCCCACGCCGCCCTGCGCGTCATGACGGCCGACCCTTGACCCGGCCGCGTGCGCGTCGGCCGTCCTATGCGAGCCACATGGCCGGTCCGATGCAGCCGCCGCCGCCCAAAACCCTAGCCCCGTCTACTCCATTTTTGGCGTTCGTGCCGCGCACGCCTCCCGAGGAATATTTAAGCGCCGCCAACCCCCTCTCGAGACTCCTCTTGCTGCGTTGCACCCGTCGCACCTTCGCCATCGCCCGAGAGCCCTCCGTCGCGGAGATCTCCCTCGTCGGAGTTGCGCTGCTATCCGAAGTCTTCCCCGTCGCTGTGTTGCCACTCCGGTGTGTCTCCGCCGTAGTTGCGTGTCTCGTCGAGTTGCTCGTGACCTCCTCTTCCAGATCTGTGCAAAGCCGAGCTCCATCCATCGTCGTAGCACTAAAGCCGCGTCGTCTTCTTCGTTGCCAGTGAGATGCACCACCACCCCGCGATCATTCTTCGCCGACGAACCCTGGCCATCCGATCAACCGCTAGCACTTCGGATCGCGCCACGTCGCTTCAGCCGCCTCCAAGTCTTCCTGCCGTCCGATCTGGCTGTGCGGCCAGATGCGCGATGCGTGGATCTTCCACATCAGCGCCTTGCCAGCTCAGCCGCATTGCCCGGTCAACGCCACCCGTTAGCCGCGTCAGGACGCCAGCCGTGCACCGGTTGCACCGTGAGCCAAGAGCACCACCGTAGACCCAGTCTCCCAAATTCTAGATGACATCAGCAATGATGCAATAAATATGTTTTCCTTTAGAAAAAAATAATTCTGTTAAATATGAATTTCTGATTTCCTGTATTTTGTTTATTTTCAAATATTTCGGAGGCCCGTTCTCGCTCATACGAACTCCAATTGAGGAGATTCCAGTTTCTAAATTTTTCTAAAATCAAGCTCTGTCTTACAGAGCCATTTATTTTCAATTTTGAGCTTGTTTGATTCTCTGTTTGGTATTTATTTGGTTTCATTGCTTTCTTTTCTGGTAGATGTTAATTCCGAGGTTGCAAGCGGAGACTTCGAAGACCAAGATTCAGCATTAGATCAGCAAGGCAAGTCGTAACCTTTGATCATATTGATCCCATGTTTGCAAAGTAATTTGTTTTATACAATTGCATGCTACATGTGTATAAATGCTTATTTCAAGGGAATAGCTCTATACCTAGTTGCCTTTATGCCACCTTGATTATTGGGATGACATGTATCCATTGTTAACCCTATGTTGGGTCATTATTAGTTGGACATAATCATAATACCAACAATGGGTTGTCGTAGCTATGCTTAGATATACGTTGGGATCCATATCACATGTGATTAATGTTAATCTTGACTTAATGAGATATTGAATCGTGGCCGTTAGCCACTGTTGCAAAATTTGTTGTACCATGATGGGGGTTTGCCATTGGTCTTGGTTGAACGAATTGTTTTCCCTCGGGCAAGTGATCGTGCAGTAAAGGGGGTGCTTTCTAGCACACTAGGATGTGGATGTCTTGCCTAAGACAACTTAAGGACTTAATCTTGTGCGCCATTGAACTGGGCCTAACCGTACTACCACATGTCTGATAATGGACAGACCTACCTGATTAATTTGTAATATCTAGCCTTGAGTACTGCCAATTGGTGGTGTGGGTTCCGGGATGGATGGGTAGATTCGCAAGGCGCAAGAGGGGGCCCTAAGGGGTGAAACTTTAGCGGGCAGTTCCGAGTTTAGACAGTGCATTGTAAAGGCTTTGTCGTGATCTCTCTGCCGACACACCAAAGGAAGTGTGTTAATAGCTTGGCAACAAGAGATGATCATGCCTTGTGGGTAAAGTTGTACAACTTCTGCAGAGTGTAAAACTATTCGAATAGCCGCGTCTGTGGTCATAAACAAGCCCAGGAATTTCGCACGAGGTATAGAGTGTTTCATGAAATGTGGAATGTGGAATTGTTGGGATGTGAATGGGGAGTTCACTATTGTTTTGTTGTCTAAAGTAATAATGTTGAATTTATTGGTTGAGACTTGTTTTAGATGGTGTAGGGTGATGCCTCGCCATTCAGTTAATGATGTCTACTATTGATCTACCAGTTATTTATTTATCTCTTCATAAATGTGCTTTCAATTTATTTACTATATTTAAATTCAAGTTATTGCTTTCTGCAAATGAACCATATGGTTATCCTTGTCAAGCCGTGCATGAATATATTGCATCAATTCCCTACGGCTTGCTGAGTAATTTTTGTACTCACGGCTATATGCCTTTATTGATCAGTTGCTAAGGAAGGACCAGGAAATAATGAATATTATGAGGAGGAATTCTATGAAGACTACGTGGATTAGGAAGGCGTTCCCCAGATGATTGCATGTGGCATTTCGAATGGCCCAAATTATCTTTTCCACTACAATAGTTATTTGTTTCTTAAGCCCTTAAGGCATAATGGTGTAAACATGCGTTGACCCTAAGGTCGTTTGCTTTATTTAATAATAATTTGCCTCTTTCTTAGTTAATTCGTTGTATGGAATGATATTTCATCTATGTTTCCACTGTGTTCACTAGCGTGATCCTGGACTATTGCAGTATACACAGAGGGTTTCAGATTTGCAAATCTGGGTCCCGACATGGGACGTCTATATAAAGGGAGGAGGTGCTAGCTTTAAAGAATTAGAGATAAGACAAGAGGAATTTGGAATTCCTAAAACCCTAGCCGCCACCCCTTCTCCGCCCAGAACCGCGCAGCCGGCGCTAGCACTCCGACGCGTGGTGTTCCTGCCCCGTACTTGTGGATACCTTGGAGGCGTTGCTGCGAATATTCATTGCTAGGATGATCCGCAACCTATGTCGCTCACAAGAAGCTGTTGGAGGAGGCACGAGGCTATTACGACTACATCTGCCAACCGCGCTACATCGACTCTACTTTCGCTACGGGTCGGCACGTCTAGTGGTAATTCTGTGATCTATAACTTGCAGTGGTTCCTTGGTTACATGGTAGAAAATTTTGATTTTTCGCTAGAGTAGCCTACCCATTCCTCAACAGTGCTACCTCACCGTCGCTTGGGGAGACAACACTAGCAGGGACCAAACCCGATGATTGGCCATCACCTTGCATGGGCTCATCGTCCTATAGCTCGATGGCTCCCGTAATTGGCTCGCCTTCATCATTGAACTCGGCTTCCTGAGGAAATGCTGAGTTAAAGCATGAGGAAATGCTGAGTACAAACGATGCACTATGAATCATAAAATGGTACTCACCTTTGTCCGAGGATTGGCGAGTGAATATGCTTCAATGCCGCAAGCGCTAGGCTCTGAGCCTTGGAACATCTTGCTCAACCTAGAGGAAATGTCTAAGTCCGGCAGATCTGGTAAAAGACAGATCAGATCGCTATTCATCTACTAAGGTAAATAGAATAAAAATATTACAAGAACTTACTCTCAGTGTTATCCCTAGTAGTGTCATCGACCCCTGAATAGTCCCAAGCCAAGTGGTCCCAGCACTTTAGTGGACTCGACCGGCGCATAAGGAAATCTCTAGCCACGTGCCACCCCGTCAATCTGATCTCCCTCAACTCCTCGATCTTCACAATGTAATAAGCATTGCGAGCAGTCGAAGGAGGGGCTTTCTCCCAGAGGTCAATCGGATGAAGCAAGTGTGGTCGATAGAATATGGGATAATTCACAATGTCCGGGGAGGTGATGTAAAACCATCGTTTCTTCCAGTCTGCTTGCCAGGAGGAGGTAACATGAATAGAAATATAAGAGTTCGACACGCTGCTGTGAAGGTGAAATCTGACACCTCCAACAGTTGTGTTCTTCATCGCCCTTTTCAGACTATAGAAGTGGCGAAACAAGTTGAGACTTGGGCTGATTCCCAGGAAAGCCTCACAAAGGTGGATGAACACATTGAGCATTGTGATAGAATTGGGGCTCAGGTGGAAAAGCTGGATTTGATAGAACTCAAGAACTGAGAGCAAGAATAAAGAAAGAGGAAAGCTCAACCCGCAGTGAAAGATGGCATCAAAAACAACGGTCTCATCCTCATCCACAGGAGTAGGATAAAGTTCACCTTGAGACGGCCTCCAGCAGAAAAACTCTTGCAGTGGGATGAAGTCCTCCCTTTCCAAATCAGCGAGCCATTTCTCTGTCATGATCGACTTCTGTCACACCTTTTCGAGGGCCTCATCCTCGAAGGTCGCCTTGATTTTCTTCTCCGAGGGCGCGGCGATTCCAGCGCTAGTTGAAGGGGCGGTGGCCAATGAGGAAAATGTAGAGTAACTTCTCTAAAGGTGGCGGTGCTAGGGTTTCAGTAATACAGTGGAATTTTTAAGAATAAGGCTGAAAGCAAAAGAGGAGAGGAACCACTACGATTCCAGATATGGGAATTTATAGACTCCAAATCTTCCATACAAGCAAATGGTTCAGTCCCTTCATCACGGCATCTCGATCGGCGCCAAAGGCGGAATGATAACGCCGCTGCACCCATCTTGTTGTTGCAGAGGAAAGCAAAAAATGCTCACTACCCAACGTTTAGACTTTTTGAATTTCTAACTCTAATCAGTATCGAGTCAATAAGTCAATATCGAGTAACTTGCGGTTATCCTGAGGACTATATATGGTCTTATGGTAGGGCGCTCGACCCAGCACATCCCTACTCGATGCTCATCGATTCCCCAAACTAATCGAATTCTTCGGCTACCAGCAGGCCAAGCATTACTCAACCGAGCAAGGATTTGGCAGTAATCGACCAAGCACATGACTAGACCCTCTACTGAACAGAGTTCAAGGGCTACTGTCGAATATCTAAACATGGGGTATATGTCTACAAAGGATACGTGAAAGATGTGCCCTAACAAACATAAAGAGATTCTGAATATCACAGGCCCAATTCTAAGGGGTAAGATATGTACAAAAAGGATAATTCCCCATTAGGAAGGACTCGACTGTGTTCCCATCACGAGGAAAACAATTCAAGTACGCCTGATATAGATGGCAGTTTGGATGTGCCATGCAGATCACGTGGCAATAGACTCCTCATCGACTACAACTCAGTGTCCAAGGCTGTTATGATTGGACCTAAGGCAGGATCGTCGCGACTATATGAAGCATGAGGTGAGGACCCTTAGGGGGAGAAAAAACGAGAGAGGATTCAAGAGCAGTTAGCCTTCAAGCAAGAAGATTTTCGCAAAAAGAACCTAGGTGCCGACGAACTGTGTTTCGTCAGCGAGCCTTAGACTAGTTTAGGGCAATCCATCTTGTAATTAGGGCTATACAGTTCTTCCTTGTAGTTCATCTACGATATACAACAATATCTCATACAGGACTTAGGGTATTACCTCTCTTGGGGGCCTGAACCTGTCTACATCTGGTGTCCCTAATTTCGTGCTTGACTCTGCTTATACGAAGTTACCCGAAGTATAAATTTTATTGATGATTCCTAACCTTCGACAGGTATACATGTTGGACCAGTCATAGTGAAGAGCAGGGTATATAGGAAGCAGGTAGTATTATCATCGACAAAGTCAATGATATGCCGGATGATCATATCGATTGTGGTTCTGATGAAGATAGGTTGCAGGACGATAATCTGAATCAGAAACTGCACGACACGGAAGGGAACTATCATGATAGAGAATATGGTAAATTCCGGGGCTTGATGGAGGAATCGGAGAATCCTTTGTTCCCAGACTACAAGTCGAAATACACAAGGTTGTCATCCATGCTTGAATTGTTGAAATTGAAGGCAAGCAACAGTTGGTCTGACAAGAGTTTCACAGCGCTGTTACATTTATTGGCGGACATGTTTCCAGAGGGAAACGAGTTTCCGACAACTACCTACAAAGCTAAGAAGGTTCTTTGTCCCTTGGGAATGGAAGTAGAACCAAGATGAACCATTCATACTCGCTAACCAAGCTATTTAAGTATTCTATGTAATCGACCCGTCTAATAAGATGAGATATGTCGTTCTTTAGGGAAAAAGGAGGATTGTCGGAGTAGAGAATATAGTAGATGAGGAAGAATACAATCAATTTGATGAGTTGCCTTTTATCGAAAATAGCATCACGGTCTAGGAAGACCAACCCGAGGAAGCTAGCTACACACGTGTTGATCATCGTGAAGGGCTAATTTTTATACAAAAGAATAAGCAAGTGGAGCTAGGATAATAGAGTTGTTGGTAATAAGGCGCTCGAAATTCAAAACAACCTTTTGCATATATGCATCTGATTTATTTAATAAAGTTCCTTTTGTTTTACTAGATTTTGCTTCATCTACAATTCTATATACATTATACATATATTTTCCACAATCGATTATACATTATACATGTAGGTCCTGTGATGATGTTGTAGTCCAAGAAGGCCAAACTCTGGTTTTACCTCAGCAATGAAAGGTCTGTGACAATCAACATCATTGACGGTTCTATACTAGAACCGTTTATGATAAAACACTATTACAGACGGTTCTAATATAGAACCGTCTGTGATAAAACACTATTATAGACGATTCTAATATAGAACCGTCTGTGATAAAATACTATCACAGATGGTTCTAGTATAGAACCGTCTATGATGTGTCTTATCACAGATGGTTATAAACTAGAACAGTTTGTGATATATTTTCTATAAAATGGTCCATCGCGCATATCGTTCAGTTACCACTCTCTAGATCTCAAAACCCTAGCCAACGCTTCGTCTCCCACATTGGGGTCTGGTGGGCACCGCTCCTCAGCCTCCTACCCCGCCGCTTGCCCCCAGCCAGTAAGCCCATGCTGCCTCTAGATAATATTTTTGGTTCACTATTATTAGTGATATTTCTAATATATTTTGAGATCTGGATGTGATATGAATTCTTACAATTTATACAAGAATAGATATAAATGTTTGGTTTAAAAACTATTGAGGCGTAAATATTAGGTAGCATTTTCAAAGTAACTTGCTCTAGGCAAGTTGTGCAACTTCACACTACTACAGAACAGTACATCACTGCCGGTTCCAAAACGCCATCGCTGTCGGTCATTGGTGCCGGCAGTGATACTCGGAGATTATCACTTTCGGCTCAGGAACCGACAGTGATGAGGATTATCACTGCCGGTTCTACCTACAACCGACAGTGATATTGAACTATCACTGCCAGGTCAAACCAAAATCCGGCTGTGATGATAGTTATCACTGTCAGTTATACATAAAACTGGCAGTGATATCGAACTATACAACAATTCGACAGTGATATGTACATATCACTGCCGGTTTTCTCCACGAACTGGAAGTGACAAGCCGTGCACTAAATATTTTTATTACATATTTTTTGTGCAATATATATATTTTTATACAATTGTTCATACATTGTCCATATATAGTATATAAAGCATCTTTCAAATCATAATTGAAATATATCCATATATATAAAGCATCGTTAAAATCATAATTCAAATATATTAAAGCATCACAATATTTTGTTTTTACAATGATTTGTTTACAAATGTAGTTCGACTACATCTCATCTCATCTCGTTCACTTTGATTTTGCACCGGCTACAGTAGAAGGAGTCGAAGTAGGCATGTCACAGGTCTAGATCGAAGGAATGAGGTCGATGAGGCTACTCGTGGGCCTCGCCCTTTGGATTGATGAGATCATCATGAATGAATCCGGTGATTTGTTCTTGAATTGCTATAATTTCTATCAGTAACAACTTATTGGTTCTCAGTTTGGAGCGCTGTTATTGGAGAAAAGAGAAAGTTAATTAATGATGATATATGTTAAATGAAGAAAAAGTATACATCAATGTGTAATTATGTACCATGGCTTCGTTATAGCCCACAGTCTCCGTGACAATTGAATATAAATTTGTACATACATAGTATGCACATAAATTGTTTCCCGGGTCCTACCTCATATATGGAAAGTCGGTTACCATTTCAAAATGTTTCCTGTAGGGACGATGCCGAACAATTTTCTTGCAGTATCGTGTGAATGCCCTGTGAATGATTTTGAATAGTAAGTAAACTTAAATGCAATAGAATGGAATATTGTTAGAGAAATAACGCAACGATCGAGTTTACCAGTTCAGCATGTCCCAAAAGTCTTGATATAGATTAGTTGGTTTTCTCCTAGAGTCCAAGACAAAAATCCTGCTAGCATCTAACTGGATGACGAGGAGGACCCAGTGAAACCTGCACATATATGTCAACATAGTCAATTACTCCCACATCGTACGTGTTACGCAAAAATAGTAAAACGATATTAGAAGTAGGAAAATACATACTTAAAGTTACAGGGTAAAAGTATGGAGGTTTTGTATTGCAGCTTCAAAAAAGTATTAAATAAATAGTCTTCATTGTACTGTAGATTGTCCCTCACAAGCTTTTCGTTGACAAGCCCCGGATCTAGGAGTATCTCCATTCTTCTACATAAGAAAGAAGTAAGACATGCAATTAAACAGTACAAGAATGCACAATAATATATATAGAGACTTACAAAGTCCACAGTCTAAGTATATTCACGTCCAGGGCATCTTGCTGGTACAACATATACAACTCCTCGAAACCCACCCAGAAGATGTTATCCCCATTGTGAAAATCTTGCTTCGTGTATCTGACTATGAACGCCTCCATACCAACGTTGGACTACTGCATGTACCACTGATGGACGCGCCGCAGTTGTGTTGTTAGGTGGTCGAATTGAGTTGGTTGTCACATCCCATTCTTGGTTCTTTTGTCAAAAATTAATTTAAATTAATTAATTCAAGGATTTGGGTTTTCTTTGGAATTTTAGTTAACCTTGCATTCCTTTCCATCCAAAAATGGAATTTATTCCATTCGCGTCCGGAAATTCCATTTCATCCTGAAATCCAAAATTCAAATCCAATTCCAAAATTCTCTAAAAATTCTAAAACCAATTTTATTAGGTTAAAAATATTCTAAAGTATTTTTGAGATTTTTCATAGAATTTTTAGAACTATTTTACTATTTTTCCCAAGCCTATTTAATTTTCAAAATTATATTAATTACTGTAAGAAAAATAAAAATATAATATTATCCAAAAATATTTATTCGTGCTTTATTTTCTAAAACGGTTGTCTACCAAAATTCCCAAATTTATTATGATTTAATTTCCATTTTTCCGAAATTAATCTGAATTTTCAGTGGAAAATTAAGTGTTTTCTGTATTTATTTATTTTCGCGGTTACTGTTCATTCAATCCGCTTCGCTTTTTTCCCACCCGTCGCTCTGATTGCACCCGTCGCTACTGATGGCAACGTCGCTCTGATTCCCGACCTGATCCGCAATTAAAGTCCACTGTTTCCTCATTTAACTCCGGCAATCTCAGTTACTATTCTGGCGAAAACTTCGGCAAGCGTTTCGGTGAACCCCATGTTCCCCTTCTCGTTCCTCACATCTTCATCTTGGAGTTGTTCCAATCCATCCACCAGATCTCCCTGTGCAAGCCATTCTTTTCGAACTCCGGCGAACTTTCGGTGAGCTCTCCCGGCTGCTCCCGACCTCCATTTGTCCTTAAATTTTTACTGGAGCTTCCTCTGAGTGCCCTTTACATCTAGTAAAATCATATTTTAAAAATTCCCATAAGAGCTCTGTCGGCAACCATTTCTTCTCTAAGCCCAGTGAAAGGTTAAATTTTGAATTCAAAATATCCGATCTATGTCATCTTATGTCCGATTGACCTCATTCTTCTTCCTAAATTCATCTAAATTCATCCTCTATCTGCCAGTATTTTTAATATAATTTTTATTTTCTATTTATTTTATTTTATTCATTTCGTGCACCGTTTTGCGCGTAGTCGAAGAAGCGGTCGTCGTCGCCGACGAAGGAGAAGACCTCCAGAACAGCGCAACGCACTTCGTCGATGAAGGCAAGTCTCCTTGAAGCATGTTGATCCATGTTTTGAAATGCTTTGTAGATTTACAAACTTGCATGCTATGTTGATTAACAAAAAATATTATATTATGATAGATTGTAGTTAAATACCTTGTTAATATGTATGTTTGCTACATATTAATCCATCTGTTCTTTGGCTGCCCTAGAATGATTAATTATATTATAAAAGGCTTGACACCTTGTTTAGTATAATAGTAGTGCTTAGTTATGCTAAATACTATTTGTATGTTTAATTGAAGGCTTGTTACTTGAAATTCTAAATGATTGAGTGAAAATATTATTTAAAAAGGGCAGTTGGTGCTGCCAGTTTGGTAAATAAAAGAAAAGACTTGGTATTTTAAAAATTGAATAGGGTGGAAGGTTGCAAGGCGGGTGCATAATGCACGAGACTCGGGTTTGAGTATGTACCACCTTAGTCACCCTAAGGACCGATCCCTTGTGATTGTCAAACAATGTATAACAGTGCGGTCGTGGGTTCCAGTATGGGACGGGCTTGGCCGAGTAACTAGTGAAAATTTAATTAAGGCATGCTAGATGGTGGAGTAGGCGTGGTTGGAGCCACAGGAGTCCTACAGGCGCAAGAGGGGGCTTCCATTATGGTTGTAGCCATTTGGCGGTGAAACCTCAGCGAGCGTGACTTAGTGAAGATGTAGCTAGAGAAATGGCCTTGTGATTTTCACTTAGGGTTATATACCAAAGGAAGTGCATGACCAAATATAGTGAAATATCTCTCGCGGGTAAAGCGTGCAAACTCTGCAGAGTACACAAACTATTCGAATAGCCGTACCCACGGTCAAGGGTAGACAAAGGGCGTTGTCACATGGTAGATTTCCCTATTTGGTTTCAAAATCAGATTATTATAAAATGAAGACGGTTGGAGTCGCGAATGTTTTGATTTGATAAAAGTCCGTGGTTGGAGCCACGAGGAAAACATTTCAAAGGAAAACCATGGTTGGTGTTGTGGAAAAGTATTCTTAAAATAAAACCATGGCAAATGCCGTGAGTTGGTTTATGTTTTGTTTTTCCCTTGGTTGGAGCCGTGTCCTGAAAAGTTTGAAGCTCTTATTTCTTAAAAGAAAATAGCTTTGAAAACTGCTCTTCAAAATTCTGAGATAAAGTCTTAAAAATTGGCTTATGGCAAATTAACCAATTCCCTCCCTTGAATTAAACTAGCTACTGCATTTCTTTCCGGACTTGTTGAGTATGTTGCATACTTACCCTCGCTTTTCATTGCGGGGCTGCTTATTCCATAAAGCAGATCAGGAGATCAGAGATAGCTATCCAAGAGCTTGCATCCCACGGTTCGATATCTGCGATGAAGGATTTGAAGAGGAGGACTATCCAGACGTCTAGGATCGCGTTTTCTCCAGTCTTTGACTGTGGTGTTTTGGACTTCGCTTCGTCAAGTTTATTTGCTAGTTTAATATTTCCGCTGCTATATGACCCACGGGTCGAAATTTTGTAATAATGGGCCATGTCAGCCAGTACTCTGAATTCAATTTTTGTTTATCGCATGGTTATGGTCCATACTTTTATGATCTGTGTGTACTAGCTATTGATCCAGGGACTGGTACAGGTAAACACAGTTGGGGCCCGTATCCTTTTTGCGGGTTCCGACAGAATGGTATCTGAGCCAAGACTGTAGAATGTGATCTAGTTAGAATGGCAAAGCCTTAAGGATTAATATTTTTATAAAAATATATTTATAAAATTTTAAGTTCCTTTGCTTCTATCTTTTCTGTCTTAGTGTCTGGTCCTTACCTCATCCTTCATTTGAAATTTGTTTACTGGCCTTGTTCCGTTTCAAAATTTGTAGATGTCGGTTTACACCACCTTTGCCGCATCAGCTGGAGGATTTTGTGAGGAATTATCTTTGATGCTTCAGGAGTTGGGGATTTCCCGGGGATTTTTTTTTTGCTGCTCCTAGAGAGCCAGGACCTTCTCGTGCTGCTGATCCTTCCTGTAGCAGGAGTGAGGAGGATCCCTCCCCTCGTGTTTTTGAGGAGAGCGAGGGGAGTAGTTAGTTTCAGTCTTTGTTAGTAGAACCTTGCGGTTGTTTACGCTAGAACGTTGAATAATTCGTGTGATGGACTGTATCGCGCTTTATGCGTTTGTGATACCACCATCTTATCAAAAGCTTTTATTTTATATGAGATTTCAGTTGGTGTTTCTTTCTGTGGTTTAGTCTTTGTCATGTTGTGGGATGATTTCTTATTTTCCCTGTTTTCTTAACGTTGTTTTTCCCTCTTTCCTTGTGATTTTCCCATTCTCAATTCCAGATGGTGGATACTCGTAGCAGAGGCCATGGTGATGTTGGAGCTGGTAGCAGCGGTATTGGTTGTGGCAGTGGTCGTGGGCAAACTCAACACCCTGCCAACAATCAATCACCGCTCAGACAAGGGAACCCAGTAAAAATTCCTTCCCCCGTTGGAGAGCCGACTATCCAACAGCTGCTGACTATGCATCTTCAAGTACTTCAAGGCATAGCCAATAACTTCAATAATCAAACCCAACCTCACCAGCCGCAGTCCAAGTTCGGAGAGTTTATGCGCACAAGACCTTCTACATTTGCGGGGTCCACTGATCCATTAGTCGCAAATGATTGGATCAAAGAAATGGACCGGAAGTTGACATTAGCTCAATGTGATGACTATGAAAGCGTCAACTTCGCTGGACATCAACTGCAGGGTAGTGCTGCTGCCTGGTGGGAGAACTTCTGTGCTTCCCATCAAAATGCGCCTGCCATTACCTGGGAAGAATTTGTTCAGGCTTTTAGGGATGCTCATATTCCCAAAGAAGTTATGGAAATGAAGAGGCGAGAATTCCATAGGCTCCAACAGGGTAATATGACCATGACTGACTATTTGCATAAGTTCAACCAATTGGCTCGATATGCTCCAACTGAAGTGGCCAATGAGGCCGACAAGATTTGGAAATTCATGGAAGGGATGGACCCGGAGATCAAGGCTTTATTGGCTACCAATGATTATGCCACTTTCCAACAACTAGTGAACAAAGCTCTAGCCCAAGAGGACATACAGCGTCAGCGAAATGAGAATCGTAAGAGAAAGCTAGCAATTCAAGGTCAACAGGTAGCCAGTGGGTCTAGGCCAAGGTTTGGACAGTTTCAAGCTAACAAGCCGCCGATTTAGCAAGTGCAAAGGGCTATGATGTTTGTACCTCATCCGATACAGCAGACACCCTGTCAAAACCCAGTTACTCAGCCAGCAAAAACTAACAATACAGCAGATGTGCAGTGCTACAATTGTCATCAAATGGGACATTATGCAACCAAGTGTCCTCAAAGGCGCTTAAACAAAGCTCCAGTTCCATTCAACCTAGGGTCAGCTTCAGTCCATGCACCAAGTCAAGGTCGTGGTAACCCTCAGACTCCCAGAACCCCAAATCGAGCTAGAAGAAGCCATGTGAACCATATCTCTGCTAAAGAAGCACAAGAAGCTCAGAATGTAGTGATGGGTACGTTTCTCGTAAACTCTGTACCTGCTACAATTTTGTTAGATTCCGGTGCATCTCATTCATTCATATCCAAGGGTTTTGTGGAAAGGAACCATTGGGATACAATGAACCTAAAGAACCCTATGATAGTAAAATCCCCGGGAAAAGAAATGAGGACTAAAAAGGTATGTCCCAAGCTAGAAATAGAAATTAATGGGGTGAAGTTTCTAGCAAACCTTATCCTATTAGATTCCCAGGGAATAGATGTGATACTTGGTATGGACTGGTTAACCAAACATGAAGGACAAATTAATTCTGCCAACCATACCATATCTCTTGTCAATAAAGATGGAGCCCGAGTATGCTTCTTATCGACCTTGCCTCAAGACCCACGGTTTGTTGAATCGATTAAAGGAAATAACATTGGAATCGATACAGAGCAAAAGAATACCCGGATGTCTTTCCTGATGACCTGCCAGGCATGCCACCAGATCGAGATATAGAGTTTGTTATTAACCTAGTTCCTGGCACAACCCCAATCCACCAAAGACCCTATCGGTCGTCTGCTAACCTATTAGTGGAATTAAAGAAGCAAGTTGAGGAACTACAAAAGAAAGGCTTTATTCACCCTAGTTCATCACCTTGGGGAGCTCCAGTTATTTTTGTGAAAAAGAAGGATAATACTCTGAGAATGTGTACAAATTATAGATCTTTGAATGAGGTGACAATCAAAAACAAGTACCCATTGCCAAGGATCGATGATCTATTTGACCAACTCAAGGGAGCTTGTGTTTTCTCAAAAATAGATTTAAGATCAGGGTACCATCAGATTAAAATCAAGAAGGGGGATATTCCTAAGACTGCCTTCACCACTCGGTATGGACTTTACGAGTTCATCGTGATGTCCTTCGGATTGACCAATGCACCAGCCTATTTTATGGATTTAATGAACAAGGTGTTCATGGAGTTTTTAGACAAATTCGTAGTTATTTTCATCGATGATATTCTGGTATACTCCAAAGATGAAGGAGAACATGTGAAGCATTTGCGTTTAGTTTTGGAAAAACTCAGGGAACATAAGCTTTATGCCAAGTTCAGCAAATGCGAGTTTTGGATAAAAGAAGTATCTTTCTTGGGCCATGTCATTTCAGCTAGAGGAGTTGCTGTTGACCCGAGTAAAGTAAAGGATGTACTTGATTGGAAGCAACCCAAATCAGTTACTCAAATTAGAAGTTTTCTTGGTATGGCTGGATATTATAGAAGATTCAGAAGATTTTTCCAAAATCGCGAAACCACTTACACAACTATTAAAGAAAGAAAAGAAGTTTGAATGGACCCTGTCGTGCGAAGATAGTTTCCAAGCGCTCAAGAAGAAACTAACCTCTGCTCCAGTATTGACGTTACCAGATATACAAAAGGACTGTGGTTTATTGTGATGCTTCGAAGCAAGTTTTAGGTTGTGTGTTGATGCAAGAAGGTAAAGTGGTGGCCTATGCATCTAGGCAGTTACGCCCTCACGAGGAAAATTACCCTACTCATGATTTGGAGTTAGCAGCCGTAGTACATGCCCTCAAAATTTGGAGGCATTACCTTATTGGAAATCGAACTGAGATATACACTGATCATAAGAGCTTAAAGTATATATTCACTCAACCAGATTTAAATATGAGGCAAAGAAGATGGTTGGAGCTGATAAAGGATTATGATGTTGGAATCCATTATCACCACGGGAAAGCTAATGTAGTGGCGATGCTCGAGTAGGAAGAATTATTGTAATAATGTATTAGTTAAGGAAAGCCAGCTAGCTTTGTACGAAGAATTCAAGAAAATGAATCTGGAGATGGTGGAGCAAGGATACATCAATATGATGGAACTACGACCTACCTTGGAGGACCAAATTTGGGAAGCTCAGAAAGAGGATGCAGAAGTTTTGGAAATTATTGAGAGGATGAAGAAAGGAAAAGCTCCAGGATTTTCAATAGATGAAAAAGGTACTCTATGGTTTGGGAAAAGAATTTTTGTACCCAATAAGAAAGAAATCAAGGAAATGATCTTAAAGGAAGCCCACGAGACCGCCTATTCCATTCATCCGGGAACTACCAAAATGTATTTAGATTTGAAAGAATCGTACTGGTGGAACAGTATGAATAGAGAAATTGCAGAGTTTGTTGCTTTGTGCGATATCTGCGAACGGGTGAAAGCTGAGCATCAGAGACCTGCAGGATTACTACAACCGTTAAAAATTCCCGAATAGAAATAGGAAGAGGTTAGAATGGAATTCATCACTGGATTACCAAGGACTCAATCTGGATATGATTCAATCTGGATTATAGTTGATCGTCTGACTTAATCTACTCATTTCATTCCTGTTAAAACCACCTACACTGGGGACAAATTGGCAGAGTTGTACATGACAAAGGTAGTGTGTTTGCATGGAGTACCCAAGAAAATTGTGTCGGATAGAGGTACTCAGTTCACCTCAAAGTTTTGGCAAAAGTTGCATAGTTTATTGGGTACAAATCTTAATTTTAGCACAGCATATCATCCACAAACAGACGGCCAGACCGAAAGGGTAAATCAGGTTTTAGAAGATATGCTCAGATCCTGCGCTTTGACAAACAAGACAAGTTGGGATAAGAGTTTGCCTTATGCAGAGTTTTCATACAACAATGGATATCAATCAAGTATTCAGATGCCACCTTTTGAGGCATTATATGGGCGCAAGTGTCGAACACCACTTTATTGGAAGGAAACTGGAGAAGGAAAAGTGTTTGGACCAGATGTACTCAAGGAGGCGTAAGAACAAGTGAGATGGATCCAACAAAATTAAAAGTCGCTCAAAGCCGATGAAAAGATCTGGCGATAACCGACGTTGGGACCTGAAATTTGCCGAGGGCGACTTCGTGTATTTGAAAGTTTCACCAATGAAAGGAATCAAACGATTTCGGGTTAGCGGAAAGCTTGCACCTAGATATATTGGACCGTTCAAAGTTTTGGCCAGAAGAGGCGAGGTGGCATATCAATTGGAATTACCATCACAACTAACTGAAGTGCATAATGTATTTCATGTGTCTCAGCTAAGAAAATGTCTTCGAGTACCAGAGGAACACATGTCCTTAGAACAATTAGATTTACAACAGGATCTTTCTTATAAGGAATATCCAATACAGATTTTGGATGAAGCAGTTCGCAAAACTCGCAGCAGAAGTATCAAATTCTATAAGGTGCAGTGGAGCAACCAAACCAAGAGGGAGGCTACTTCGGAGCGTGAACAGGACCTACGAGCAGAATTCCCAAATATTTTTCCCAGCTCCATCGAATCTCGGGGTCGAGATTCCATTTAAGGGGGGTAGGTTTGTAACATCCCATTCTTGGTTCTTTTGTTAAAAATTAATTTAAATTAATTAATTCAAGGATTTGGGTTTTCTTTGGAATTTTAGCTAACCTCGCAATCCTTTTCATCCAAAAATGGAATTTATTCCATTCGCGCCCGGAAATTCCATTTCATCCTGAAATCCAAAATTCAAATCCAATTCCAAAATTCTCTAAAAATCCTGAAACAAATTTTATTAAGTTACAAATATTCTAAAGTATTTTTGAGATTTTTCCCAGAATTTGTAGAACTATTTTACTATTTTTCCCAAGCCAATTTAATTTTCAGCATTATATTAATTACTGTAAGAAAAATAACAATATAATATTATCCAAAAATATTTATTCGTGCTTTATTTTCAAAAATGGTTGTCTAAAAAAATTCTCAAATTTATTATGAATTAATTGCCATTTTTCCGAAATTAATCCGAATTTTCAGTGGAAAATTAAGTGTTTTCTGTATTTATTTATTTTTGCAGTTACTGTTCATTCAATCCACTTCACTTCAGCTTCCCGCCCGTCGCTACAGTACACCCGTGAGCTACAGTGCAACGTCGCTACAGTTCCCGACCCGATCCGCAATTAAAGTCCACTGTTTCCTCATTTAACTCCGGCGATCTCACTTACTATTCCGGTGAAAACTTCGGCGAGTGATTCCTAACGATCCGCTGGTCTGATTGTCCTATAAATTGAACCCCATGTTCCCCTTCTCATTCCTCACATCTTCAGCTTGGAGTTGTTCCAATCCATCCACCAGATCTCCCTGTGCAAGCCATTGTTTACAAACTTTCAGTGCTGCCAGTTTGGTAAAATAAAAGAAAAGACTTGGTATTTTAAAAATTGAATAGGGTGGAAGGTTGCAAGGTGGGTGCAGAATGCACGAGACTCGGGTTTGAGTATGTACCACCGTAGTCACCCTAAGGACCGATCCCTTGTGATTGTCAAATAATGTATAATAGTGCGGCCGCGGGTTCTAGTATGGGACGGGCCTGGCCGAGTAACTAGTAAAATCTTAATTAAGGCATGCCAGACGGTGGAGTAGGCGTGGTTGGAGCCACAGGAGTCCTACAGGCGCAAGAGGGGGCTTCCATTAAGGTTGTAGCCATTTGGCGGTGAAACCTCAGCGGGTGTGACTTAGTGAAGATATAGCTAGAGAAATGGCCTTGTGATTTTCACTTAGGGTTATATACCAAAGGAAGTGTATGACCAAATATAGTAAAATATCTCTCGCGGGTAAAGCGTGCAAACTCTGCAGAGTACACAAACTATTCGAATAGCCGTACCCACGGTCAAGGGTAGACAAAGGGCGTTGTCACATGGTAGATTTCCCTATTTGGTTTCAAAATCAGATTTTTATAAAATGAAGACGGTTGGAGCCGCGAATGTTTTGATTTGATAAAAGTCCATTGTTGGAGCCACGAGGAAAACATTTCAAAGGAAAACCACGGTTGGTGCTATGGAAAAGTATTCTTAAAATAAAACCATGGCAAATGCCGTGAGTTGGTTTATGTTTTGTTTTTCCCACGGTTGGAGCCGTGTCCTGAAAAGTTTGAAGCTCTTATTTCTTAAAAGAAAATAGCTTTGAAAACTACTCTTCAAAATTCTGGGATAAAATCGTAAAAATTGGCTTATGGCAAATTAACCAATTCCCTCCCTTGAATTAAACTACATACTGCATTTCTTTCCGGACTTGTTGAGTATGTTGCATACTCACCCCCGCTTTTCATTGCGGGGATGCTTATTCCATAAAGAAGATCAGGAGATCGGAGATAGCTATCCAAGAGCTTGCATCCCACCGTTCGACATCTGCGATGAAGGATTTGAAGAGGAGAACTATCCAGACGTCTAGGATCGCGTTTTCTCCAGTCTTTGCCTGTGGTGTTTTGGACTTCGCTTCATCATGTTTATTTGCCAGTTTAATGTTTTCGCTACTATATGACCCACGGGTCCAACTTTTGTAATAATGGGCCATGTCAGCCAGTAGTCTGAATTCAATTTTTGTTTATCGCATGGTTATGGTCCATACTGTTATGATCTGTATGTACTAGCTATTGATCCAGGGACTGGTACAGGTAAACACAGCTGGGGCCCGTATCCTTTTTGCGGGTTCCGACACTGGTTCAACCAGCGGTTTCCCCATAAAGAACTTCAACCTTAGACTTTGCTCCTGAGCATCTCGTTGAGCAGCATCTGCTTGAGCATCCAACCTCAATGCATCAGCACTAGCCTCCAAGTATTGCTTTCTAGATATGCACTCGTAGTCCGATATTTTGCAAGGTTCAGAAGCCTGCCCCATCTTTTGCACTTTTGCCATACTCAAGAAAAACTTTTGCGCGTTATCATCAACTTTAGTTTTCTCAGGTGATGGCATCTTTTTAAAGTGAGATGTTACGATGGCGCTTACAAGCTTTTTCCGTTCTTCTTTAGTCAACTCAGTTGGTAATTTCTTCTGGGATTATTCTTGCTTCACAGATGTTTGAGATTTCTTCGAGAACGGTGCTGACTTCCGAGATGGTGCTGGTGTTCGATTCTTTTTAGATTTCGACGGGGGAGTCAGACTTTTTCTGGTTGGTGCCAGCGGAGGAGTTGGACTTTGTCTGTGTGGTGGAGACAAGGGCGTGAGGTATCTGTGTGAAGAGTGTGGCTGATCATCATCTTCATCATCCTCATCGTCGGAGCCAGACTTAATCAATCTCTTTCACCACGCGAGGAATCTATGCACGTTTTCTCCTAGTTTTTTGTTTCCGTCCTCGCTAGGGATCTCTACCTCCATTTTACGGTATTGGCGGACTACACTGTCCACTTCGACCCTGGCGAATCCCTATGGTTTCGGGCGACAGTGCAAAACCTACGACTCCTGGCATGGCCAAGCCCTGCCCTCAATCACCTTGATTGTATTGCCATGTGCGGACAAATGTAGCTTGCACGGTGTCAGTTCTTTGATGTCATCCACAGGAAAATGGAGTCCATGATCTTCGAGAATCCCTGTAGACGCGCAGCTGCTCTTACGAGCACCAGGACTGATGAGCTCATGGCTTTCACTGGGTGGCGGTCGTGAGCTAAGAGTTTTCTGTATTGCTTGCTCCACAGGCTTATCTAGTTCCACTCTCTGTTCCTCTAACGCTCTCGCCACAACATATTTTATTTGACGGTCCAGTTGATCTTCTCTTAATCTCTTTGGACGCTTGTACAACCATGCGTCTGGTGGGAAGGCTTCTTTCCACGGCACCAAACCAACTCCTCGGTTGTGACCTGGATGCTCCTTGTTACCCAGGGCTACGGTTAGCTCATCATTCTCCCTTCGTGGCCTGAAAGATCCTTGGGAAGACTGCACGTGAGCATCTGTAATTCTGCGTGACACTTCCTGCTCTCTATCGCTTCTGAAGCTTAAGCTGCCAACATCCGAGATAGAAGCACCCCTCCCAAGCAACCAGTGCTTTGATCGTTCGCTCAAGGCGGCTGTCGTAGGAATAACACCCTTGCGGGTTAGTTCTTCTTCGAACCGATCCCATGCTGATATTTTCTTCACGTACCCTCCTGTTGCTAGTGTGTGAGGGTGAATATTCTTATCCGCGTTTGCCTTGTACCTTTGACTTACTATCTGCGCTTCTCCAGACCTCTTGTACGCCACAAAGTCCTCCCAAAACTCCCTTAACTTTGGGTATGTGTCAAAATTCGGCGTTTTATTCTTATTCACAAAGTTCTTATTTAGTGCCGTCTTCCAATTCTTCCACGTTGTGCACATGATGCATAGTGCACGTTTCTTTGCAACCAGCTCGGTCCCTTGGGGGAACTGGAACACTTGTTTTAGCTTGTCCCACAACGAGTTCTTTAGGTCATTGGGAACCACCTATGGTCACCTCGACAGCCAATCCATGGTCTATAGCTGATGGGCACATCATCCCTAACAAGAAACCCGCATGCTGTCCTGTACAGCCCCAACGATGACTCGGGTATAGCAGGTTCCCCGACTGTCGAGAGCTCCACTATGTTAAAAAGTCCCTTAGGCATCTTGTTCGGACTAGGACTTGCACGCTGCCTTCGTTGATCAGACGTCTGAGCCTACAATTTGATCTTCTTATTAGTCATCTGGGCCTATAATGTTTTGGGAACCACAGTGTTCTAATACTTTACCTGCCTACGTTAGTGACGTCAGGTTGGTCCATGGCAGGATCCTGCAAGTTCAGGTAGGACGTTGGGCTGTGGTTCGGGCTACCCGTTCCTCCTTCATCCATATTTGAGGGCCCAGCTCCCTCTGGCACTTGTCCCTGGTTAGAGGCCATTCCTAGCAAGTTTATCAGAAATTTCGAATTAACAAGGTCATTTTTGAAAGACACGTACAAATGAAGATAGACATAATGAATGATGTGGGCACCCGAAAACACGAATCGATCCTCGCTCGTGCGTTGGACTCAGAGGTGACACCCATACTCCACTTAAGTGTCTGATCACTGTCGCCCAAATGTCCCATGCAGGGAGTATTAACCAGATGGCCCTCACTCAAGCAAATATGAGCCACCTAGTTGCACCGTACACACTTATGCAACCAAGGGAGTTTCGATTCCATTCCGAACAACCATACCGGGACTGAAAGCAACTCATCCAAGCATAGCACTCGCCGTCCATCTCAAAACCTTGGTATCGCCCACACTCACCAAGGGGAGCGCAAGCAATAGTCAAAGAACGACGACCGCTCGATTTTATGCATTAGATGGTTGAAAACAATTCCAGGTACCCGGATATGTGTCTAGTGCTAGTTCCCAAGATCAACGCCTAGCACCCACATATACCACATTCGAGATGTATCGCAACACATACACATGAATCTAAGCAGTTGGAATAGCATAAACATAAACTACAACTATTACAACTACTTGCTATTACAAATAATGGCCCACCGGCCAAATATTACGAGTCCAAAAGTAAATTTCAGCGGAGAACAAACATATACAAAATGATGACAGCGGTATGCCCATCCGATAACCCATAGGCAACCGACATGGAAAAACCCAAGTTCATCTGTCAACATGATCGTCGGTCCCCGGAGTATAATACGAATCGTCGGGGTAATCCTCCATGTCTTCGTCTAAATTGTGTTAACCAAGCAACCGTAAGTACACGTATGTACTCGCAAGACTTTAGTGTATGGAAATAAGGTAAATGCAGGCTAGAACAAGGATTACAAGTTTCTGCACTAGTCTCATTTCATCATAAAGCAGATTTTGTTTAGCAAGTGAATGTTCCATAAAACGGTGACAGAATTGTAAAGTGCATTTAATAGGAAGTTAAATAACAGTAAGTAGCATCATATACAACATTTCACAGCCCTCCTTGGCTGCGAATAACAAGTAAAGTCAGCCACCATTAGCTCCCAAAGTTTTCCATAACAACCCAACACCGTTCCCAAACGTTTTGGCAAAAACAAAGACTATACTTGACATTATTTTTTCAAGTTGCTCATAACCGCGAGCACGGCTAATTAATTAGATTTTAATCTCTACAGAGAGTGTACACTTTACCCACATGACACATTCTAGCAATCATGTCAACCATGCCTCGCGATACGTACCGTACCCGATTTGCTAGACTGTGACGAAACCGTTCAACTAGTTAAAGCTTAGCCTTGCACCAGTGACAGTGATCTTAAATACTTGCCATAGTTCCGGAGACCTAGACCAACACGTGTTGTGCTAGACGATGGTGCACTCCATCGGGTCCACTCCCTATGGCAAGGCATGCACCGTTGTATTGGAATGCTTGGGCCCCAACACCTCGGTGAAGGGAGCACCTAGAACGACACCAGTCCATCGGATCGTCCATATTACTTCGGCCTACCAAAATGCAAGGCTAAACTCTAACTAATCTAGTGAGTTTAGGCTATCCCATACTAGCACATGTGATTGCACCAAAATACTTAGGTGATAGCATCAAGTTCGGTCCTTAACTGACCCGGGCGAGAATCTCCCCCTAACTACGCGTGAGGTCCTTTTCATGCTCCAAGTTTAATTAATAACTTGCCCATGTCTAAAACATAAGTTTTATGTTGGATTTTTACCAAATTACACGGAAACCATACCTCGGTTCTGTTCCTTTAAACCAAGTTGCCAAGCTAGATTGAAAATGTGTCCCATCATTTAAAAGGCGTTCTAGTGAGCTCGTCTAAGCATGAGCATAAGATAATTCACAAGTATTACCCAAGTGACATCAAGTATTGTCTACACCATAACTAGGTTACAATGACGGATAATCAAATGACAAGGTGAAGTAGATGCATACAATTGGAATTAGCTACCATTACCCATAATTTAGAAAGTTTAAAATATACACGCATGCATATAGTTTGATAAAACAACATAACTTTGTAAATATGGGATCAAAATGGTCAAAAGGAGGGTGCTTGCCTAGTTGCTCTTCTTCTGGATTATAATCTGGGTCATAGTCAACCTCGTTAATAACCGAATCTGAATTATCGTCGTCTATGCGTCGAATAATAAGAACTGAGACAAAAGCAAATAACACCAATTCAAATGGGGCAAAAAGAAATCAGATGTAAATACCAAATAAATACTTACCAAGAAGAATATGGTGATTGTGAGTTCTTGATTTATCACTTTCATAATGATTTCCTTAGCACTTTGTTTATGTGAGGCCTTTTATTGAATGTGTTACTTTCATCCTCTATTATAAGAAGCTAAAGTTATAATCATAGCTAAGGCTATTTACGGATTCAAGAGGCTAAAATTATGTATCTTTGTATGTATAACTTTGAATTCTAGATGCTAAAATTATTTGGATGAATAAAAGTATCATTAGTTAAAAGGTTTTGCTTGATTGGTACTTAGCTTTAAGTATTCATGCATGGGAGTAATTCCTACATGTTGGATCTGAAATATTTACGGTATTGGCTGTTACTACTTGGTTATGTGATGATTCTTGCTTAACAGATATTTTGGTTTAAGACTTCCGATCTCATTCGTCCAAACAACATGACTCCAACAACATTATCATTTAGG
Organism: Otatea glauca; assembly: GCA_036346275.1. Lineage (NCBI taxonomy): Eukaryota > Viridiplantae > Streptophyta > Magnoliopsida > Poales > Poaceae > Otatea > Otatea glauca. The sequence continues at coordinate 14,656,813 of CM070731.1, read as the reverse complement.
GTATTTACTCTAGCAATTTTTATATGACAAGGAAGTTGAAATTAAGATGTTTTTCCATATTTTGGTTTTCCATATACTGGAGGATGTTTCTGGATGATTTCCCTCAATATTCGTGTTAAGCCGAGCAGTTTTTCAAGCAGTCGAAAATGCTTGTGTTTCTGAAACTGCGTGGTTTGTGATTGTTTAGGGTTCTTGCTTTAGTATGATCCAGATTCAAAGCAAGTTATAATTAAGATATTTTTGCAGAATATGGTAGTATATATACTAAAAACTGGTTCTGTATGATTTTTCCTTAAATTTACATTTAGACGAGATACTTTACGGATTGCCGAAAAGGCTTAAGTGATAAGGATTGGTGTAGTTTGTGGTTATTTAAGTTATTTGCGGTGACAAGTTTTATATGCAACACAGGATACAAATAAAATATTTTTATATATTATGGTAGTATGTATATCATAGAATGCTACTATGCTATTATTTCACTATTTTCATTTATATAAGATATTTTACGGGTTGCCGAAAAGGCTAATACGACCATGCTGATCACGCGGTTATGGTCCAGATTTCTTTTCGCTATAGCAGCTGCACCTTAAGGGATAATCTAACCATTTTTCATAAATTAGCAAGGTACATCCCTAAGAGTGTTTTAAAGTTAGTTCCGTGATATTTTGCATTTATTCGAGATGTTTTTCATATAGACATTCATTGAGGCTTAATATGGGCTTAACTCAAAGTTGTTCAAAATGGTGTCATTTTTACACAGCAAACAAGCATATAACATTATAAGGTCACAAGATTTGGTTTTGTTGGGTTTGAGGCTTGTTTGCGAAAGTTACGGCTGTTTGATCATTTTACCGATTGCATGTATGGACAATGAGCAAATAATGAATTATTAAGTGAAATCTAAATATTTTTGGAAACTTATGATCTATGTAACCTCAGGAGTGCAACTAAACTAGTTTCATCAAGTCTTGAGCTCATTTGATTCATATGTTAACTATTTGAATCTTGCATGTTAGTAAGGTTTTAAACAATCAATTTTTGACTCAAAATACATTCAGATCTAAATGTTTTTGCATAAATAGAGCATCTATGCTTGCAGGAACCTATGTGATTTATTTCATGATTTATTGAACTAGGGATTATATAGTTACTTCACATCACCTACAAAGAGCTTTACTTCAACCTCTAATTAAAATATTTTTCAGCAAGTAACATATGAAATTTTATTGTTGAATATAACTCCTTATTCCATAACTCAAATTTAGAAACAAATTTCATTCCATTCGGACACTCCAAGCAAAAGATATGAGAGTTTGAAATCTATTCCGTTAGAAAATGCACTGAAAATCGCAGTTTACACTTTGTGTGATTGGAAGCGCCTTTCGGCGTTTGACCAGCCAGCCATGTTAGACTGACTGAGGGAGCCCACCTATCGGCGAGACAAAGTAGAGGAGATCAACTCGGTGGCTGCCGGCGGCAAGAAGGCGGCGGATTCGGCCGTCACGCAGGTGAGGGAGCTGAAGGGAGACGTGGAGAAGCTAGGGCGCCCGTCAGTTTTGGCCGGTGACCACCGGAGGTAGGGCACCACCTACAGGGGGGCGCAAATGGCGCACGGCCGTGAGGGCAACCAGAGGTCAAATCAGCTCGCTATGGTGGCTATTCAGCATCTAGGGACCTCAAGTAACGTGTATTACTGGATGATTTGAGGCGAGAAGACACGGGATGGGCTGCCACCGTGCGCCGGCCTCGGGGAAGATGAAGTCTCTGGGCGGAGGCTTCCCGGCCAACGAAAGCTGCAATGTGAAGTAGAAATGAGCTAGGGGAAGTGTGGAGTAGCCGTGGGTGGGTGTATATAACCGGCGAGCATACCTGACGGCTGTTCGCGCGAATTTGAGGCTTGCCCGGCTTGCTCGAGTTCGGCAACGAACTTCGATTGAAACAGTGAGGCCAGGCAAGCAGAGGGCAAGGAGGGGTCTTGGCAGCTTATATGGCATGCAGTGGAGTCGCTGAGCCAGGGCATGGGCGTGCGGTATGGGAAAAAGGCGGAGCGAGCAAAGTCGGGTGGGCGATGACCGCGTGGAGGAGTGTTTCTGCCGCGGCAGCGCGTGGACGCAGCACTTCGATGCCGTGGCAGCATGCAGGCACAAGACAAGAAAGGAAGGAGGGAGAGAGGGAAGGAGGGGAGGACAGGCTGGCCGATGGGTCCTCTGGCCTGGGGAGCCCCACTGCCAGCGTCAGCATCAGCGTTGCATCGGACCAAACGAAATGGCATGCAAAATCTTCATTCTGAACAAGATCTAGGGTGGATTTGAAGTGACTCAACAGTGGTGCTAGCCTCCCCAAAAAATCTTGAGAACAATCATGGCAGTAGCCCACTGAATGAAGTTTCCATTTTCTTTGGTTTCATATCATTCCTTGCTGTGATTTGAGAACAGTAATTCATCAAAGTTGACTGATTTTCATACAGTTTTTGAATTTTTGAGCTATTTAAATGGTGTGGAAAAATTCATGAAAAATTATATTTATTCATATTTTGTGGTCTAGAATTTTATAAAATTATTTTATATAGCATGTTGTTTAAGATTTTCATGAGTTTCTTTGATGTGTTGGTTTAGGTATTTGAAACTCATTAATTCCCAAAAAATCAAATCTTCAAATAAATGAATAAATCCAAAGATAATTTCAAATGAAAATCCGAATGCGCATTAAGATTCATGACATGTCACTTTATGTATTTTTTATAAAATTCTGACGCTTGATGATATTATTTCAAATTAATTCTGCTTTTGATTTCTCTTCAACACTAATTGAGTTCACACGACTTTTAAATTTCTACAGATGACCATGGTTGATTTTGGATTTAATCTCTTAAGTGATTTTGGATTTTGTGCTATAGAGTAGAAGAAAACAATTTATAATCTATTTTCTAAAAACCCAAAATTCAAGAAGATTCTGAAAAGATGGAATTTCAAAATAAGATTTATATTTTAAACTCATTTTTAAGTTTATTTATTTTGAACGAAAAATTTTAATTTAGCAACTTATTCTTTTTCCTTTAGGTTGAAGTACAAGAAAGTGAAGAAAATGATGGTATTTAGAATGAAAATCTTGGTTTCAGTTAAAATTTTTATTTAGTTCCATTTTCAAATCTCAAAATTTTATTTTTCTTTCTTTCAAAATTTTTGGGATGTTACAAATGAACATAGATGTAAAAGCATGTGAGCCTATGTTCATACACTAAGGTTTGGATTAATAAGAGGAAAACACTAAGGTTTGGATTGATAAGAGGAAAACATTCATGGAAGCAATTTAGGGTGTTTGCGTTAACAGAGTTTATATGATAAGCAAGTTGTAATTTGGATATTTTTCTATAATTTGGTTTTCCATATACTAAAGTGTGTTTCTGAACCAACTTCCTGAAAATTTAAGTTTAGACGAGTTGTTTTACGAGCCGCCGGAAAGGCTTCAGTAATATCAAATCTGTGCAGTTTGTGAACATTTAGGGTTTTTATTGTGATTGAATTCAGATGCAAAGCAAGTTCTAATTAGGATATTTTTCCATATTATGTTAGTATATATATCAAATAATGTTTTTGGGCTATTCCCGCATTATTTTGTCTTAATACAGGATATTTTACTGGCTACCGAAAAAGCTTAAATGATCATGCTGTTTTCACATTTGCGGTCCAGTTTTCATATTTCGTGATGTCAATTTAACGACAAATACATAACAAGTGTAGAGCACAAAATACATCTTTCAAGGATACATACACGTACATCTTTCGAGGATACATACACATACATCTTTCGAGGATACATACACATTACATCTTTCAAGGACGGTGATATAATATTGAATTGTCAAAAGAAATAAAAATGCCATAATAGCACCATACAGATCATATTTTGGACGTATGACAAGAAGCACTATTCCCATTTTGCCACATGCTATCTATACAAGCAAAAGAAAATAAGTTCTATCATACTTTCTAACACAAGAAATTATTATTGAGTAACAGGAGACTTATCCCTTCCACAAATTAGCTACCATAACAAAACTCCAGCACAATCTGAATCGGACATGGTGGGAATAATAGTGTAAAATTAGAATCACAACATAATAGCACATGACATCGCAATCCAGCGAAGATTTTGGCATTGCATTGCATTGTTCACACTTTAAGAAACAGTAAGCATTCTTTGCATTTTCAGACATCAGAGCTAAACATTTGGCATTGCACCCTTTACTATATACCACAACAAAGATAAAGGCAACCATATTATGCAATACAAGGAAAATAATTAAAATTCCTACTTTATGTTGCACAAAAAAATGTTGTTACCCCAAAACATCATTTCTCTGAAGATTTACAGACAACTAATACCACGCTATTGTACATGATCTGAAGAACTTCATCAGTTTCAATGCGAAATATGGAAATGTGTTGGACATTAATCGGTTGATCCACAGCGGCGGGTCTTCGGCTCGGTCAACCCACCGGCGAGCATGAACGGCGGTGGGTCTTCTGCTCGGTCAGCCCACAGGTGAGCGCGAACGGCGACGGGTCTTCGACGGCCTCGGGAGGGAGGAGGAGGGCACGGGGAAGGGAGAGAAAGGCCCTAGGGCTTCACCTCAGTGGGGATGCGATGGCAGAGATGAAGGCGAGGGGATGTGACGGTGGCGACTGCGGGGAGGACGAGGTGGCGGCGGAGAGGATGAGGCGACGGCGAGGATGTTCGAGGCGGCGGCAGGAGGCTCGATGCGGGCGAAGGTACGGAGGTGAAGGTGGTGGAGATGCAAGTGACACGAGAGGGTTTGGGTCGAGCGCGGTAATGATATTTATAGGGGTCGACTATCACTACCGGGTCCCCACAAGAACCGACAGAGATAGTATATCACTGCCGGGTCATAAAGTGAGCCGACAGTGATAGTGGCCTTATCACTGCCGGCCCAACTTAAACCCGACAGTATTATTAAGTATCACTGCTGGTTCTTGTGGGACCGGAGTGATAGTTACCTTATCACTGTCGGCGCAACCCAAACCCGGTAGTAATACTAAGTATCACTGCTAGGTTTTAGTAGAACTGGCAGTTATATAACATATCACTGCCAGTTAAGCCTACAAACTGGTACTAATAATAGACAGTACTGCCGGTTTTCTGGGGAAACTGACAGTGATAAGCTGGTGTCCGCCCAATTAAGTGAAGCTTTCAGTTTATTTCATTTCAAAGACTAAGTGCCAAAGATTTTTAAAATCCTAACAAATTTTATCCAAATTATATGAAATTTTTTGGAGGCATACTGCAGGACATATACTATTTTAAATTAATATTTTCCCCTAATTTTGACTAAGTTCTGAAATTATGAAAAACCAGATTGCTCACTGTTTTAATATTTTATAAATCAAATAATGCTTAAAAAATTCACACAAATGCTATAAATAATTTCACACAAATATACAAATTCACACAAATGCAACAATTCGCACAAATGCAGTCAAATCCATTAATTCATATAATACATTAATTGTTACACATGAGAAAATAAACATGTCGTTCGTACAAAAGAAAGCATATCTTTAATTTGTACAACTAAGCTACGATTCGACCTTCGTTATGATCATGGAGTATGCATGTAGTCTCCTCACTCTCTTCCATGAGACTAAGGTCAACGTCCTCTCCGAAAGGAGGAAGCTCATCGAATTGATTGTATTCTTCCTAGTCGGCAACATTCTGAACTCCAACAATCCTTCTTTTTCCTTGAATAACCACATGGCGTTCCTTATTAACCGGGTCAGTTACAAAGAATATTTGTGTAACAGAATTAGCAAGTACGAATGGTTCTTCCCTGTATCCGACGAGTTTGAGGTCCTTGGTAGTGATACCGTACTTCTCAATGTTCATGCCCCCTGGAAGTCTGACCTATTGGCATCGAAAGAGAGGGACCTTCAGAGGTCCATAGTCAAGCTCCCAAATCTCTTCTATGAATCTGTAGTAGCTTTGCCTATTTTCATTGCTGTCATAGACATCTATACGGATACCGCTATTTTGGTTGGTGCTCTTTTTATCTTGTGCTCTTGTATAAAATATAAAACCATTTATGTCGTATCCTCGGCTGTCCATCCTGGAAGTCGCTGTGTGATTAGAACCGTAACGACTTGGTGACGGAAATTATGTTTTCGTTTGAGATCCCAGAAGACTACGTGGGCTCAGTGCAACGGTATGCACTGCTAGTTGTGGGAAAGGTGTGGAAGAACTTCATGAGCACGCTTGTTAAGGATTATGTCAAAAATGACAGGACTCCCTTCTCTAAGTATGGGTTCATTACTGAGGACGTATGGCAAAGTTTTGTTGAGGTGAATACGACGGACGAATTCGTGCGTCAAAGTGAAACCCACAAGGCCCTGCAGGGCACCCACCCCCACAGACTTGGCACCGCTGGGTACACGGGGAAGAGGATGCAATGGGAGAGGGAGGGGGAGGAGGCCTCCGTGCCGTTTCCATCTATCGTTGACCAACGCGCCAGAGACTGGCTGAGAGTGAGGTCAAGTGCCACGTCTTCTGACACTGCCTCCTTTACAAACCTCGCTGACGAGGAAGTCTGCCAACGCCTAGTAAGATATCCGCCTACCAATTTTGTACGTATTTAGTCCATAACTTCGTAACTAAAATAACTTGTCAAGATCTTGCAGGTAGCGTTGAGTACACAATCTTTCGAGTGCACTTTTTGCCAGACAGGGAGAAAGATGTACTCTCCACAGTCTGGGGAAACAAGGAAAACCCTGATCGCATGCGAGGCATAGGTTTTTTGTTCCCTGGAAAACGGCATAGGTTTTTTTGTTCCCAAACGACTCCGACAAATACCGGAGTAGGAAGAGAACCAAAGCAGAGCAAGAGGAACGACTTATACAAAAGATTGAGGAAAGATTAAGAGAAGAATTCAATAATAAGATAAGAAGCCTCGAGGAAAGGCTCAATAATCAGGACTGGAGACAGCCTACGCAAGTCCTAGATGTATGTGCGCAAATTAGCCCCACTACCAAAAAGAGCAGTTGTGCGTCCGCCACTCCCACAGATGAACATGGCAAATTTCCTGTCTGTGACATCAAGGTACTTATATATATCTTGAATGCTCCATACAAATAGCTGTTGGATGCATCAGCTAATTGTGTACCGTTATATAGGTGGCTACACGGCGCACTCTCCAAGTGAGACTTGTCCATGGTGCCGTTCTTCTTTCGGCTACTTCGGGGCTCGCGTATCCGTCTATTGAAGGGGCGCTGGTGCACGGTACCCTAGTGACACCAGGATTCACGAAGGTTAATGTGGACAGTGTACATAATATTTTCAAGACCGTCCCGCTACCAATGCCCCCAAACGATGAGATCATGACACTGGGGGACGCCATTTGCACTTTCATCCAATGTCCCAGCAGCGATATCTCCCTAGACGCCCGTCCTCCATCACTAGAGCTACCACAACTGCCTGAGTGGTTTGATGCACATCAGTAGGACACCAAATTGGCTCTCGTGCCCCCTGCATTAAAGGACATTCAGTGGGATGGTGCCCACTAGTCTCCCGTGAAGACTTCCTATAGCAGAAAGCAAGTAAAGGGAAAAGCGAAGCAGATCACGAAGGAATTGGACTATCTGATTGCCCCGCTGGCCTAAGTATACTAGCTAGGAGAGCCTTTTGTAACAGGAGAGCACCTGAAGAACCTTTCTATAGCTTGCGTTAGCTTGTAGAATTGGTGCCTGGAACAAGCTAAAAAGCTAATGCAAGGCCGCAGAACGAGTATCTCGGTCAGCTTCAAGCCTGAGCATATGTTCAATGAGTCATCAGGGGGCTTTCTTCATAGCTGACTTCAAGGACCTATTTGACATCTTCAACCTCGACACCACGCTTTTGAGATGTTGGACATTGTAAGTGTGTGTGTGTGTGCAATCACAGTCTACATTTGTGTAATACCGATAAATATCATATATATTGTAACAGCCTCAAAATTATAAAATAAAGAAAAGTAAATTAAAAATTCTTTTGTGTATCATTCCTGAATTTTCTGGATTATTGGACATTCTTTTGGCTTTTCTTTAATAAAAGAAAGTGAATTAAAGGAGATAGTAAAATGGTAAAAGTAAAAAGTAAGAATGCCAAGTCAACAAAAATTTACCAAAGTCATCAAAAAAATCTAAGGGCTCTCCACAGCCAGGTAAAGTCGGTGGAAAGCTTGGATAAATTAAAATATAATTTAATAAAGGAAAAGCATGTGAAAAGAATGTCAGGGTAAAATGGTAAAAGAATTTTGTAGAATTATCAGGAAGTTATCCTGGATCAAAATTTTTACCCTGCCGACATCAGCATAGTACCAATCTCTAGTAAAGATATCAAAAATTTACTAATTAATTTTATAATTTTAAAAATTCAAAAACAGTGAAAAAATAAATTGAAAAATAGTAATGTCAGAATTATTAAAAATTAAATATTAAGAAATAACATATGAAAAATTTATAGAAGATTTAGAACACCATTTTGGACTCTCATAAAACGTTTTACAAAATATGAACTTTATTTAGATCACAAATTGAAGGAAAACCCTAATGAGCAGAAAAGCAACAGCTGCATTGTCAGAATTATTTTGAAATTATACACATATAATAAAAAGGTGAAAATTTTACTAGAAGCTGGTAATTTCCTTGCCGACTTAGATAACAATTTTCAGAAAAATCAAAGTTCAAATGGCGGTTCGAACTGTTGAAGAAATTCCGTTCTGTCCCGAGCCTTCGGCCTAGTTCTCTGGGTTCTCTCGCTGACTTGTGGGCCCGACTTGTCAGCCAGTCAAACCCAGCTGACCTCGCTGCCACCTGGCCCCCGCGTGTCAGCCTCCTCTCACGCGTCTTCTTCTCCCCCTCGTTGTGCTCTCGCGCTGACGCCGCTTCGCCCGAGTCTTCTCGCGCCAGCTCGCATCGAACCGCCTCCAAGCCCATATAAAAGCCTCACCTGACGTCGCAGCCGACCCAGCCAACCCCCTATGCACCCCATTTCACCACCTCTCCACTGCATATCTCCCAGCTCCGGCGAAACCTGAAAAGGGGAAAATCCCGCCTTTCACCGCCTTGCTCAATTCCAGTCCAATCCGACCAAGCCGAAGCATCATCTTGTCACCAGGACCTCGTCGCAAGCCCCAGTTGGAGCCCTTCTTCCCCGACGAGTCGTCGCGCTCCGCTTTTTCCTCCGTCGCCACCGTGCACGGTGAGAACCCTCCTCCGCCACTCATTCTTCGAACCAAAACCAGAAATGAGATCCTTGAGACTCACTGATGCTCATAGTGGTGATCTTCAAGCTCGGGGAGGTCTAGTTCGCCGAATCGCCGGTCGACCGTGGATTCCGCCGCCCCTCGCCGGTGCCGACCCCTTTCCCGGCCGTCTCCGACCACCGTGACACCACCCACGTGTGCGCAAGGTCGTGCTGATGCTCGGAGCGGAACCCATTCCGCCGCTCCGGGGCTAGCTTCGCCGCGCGAAGCTCGGCCTTGCCGCTCGCTGAAGCCGCCGCTAAGCGAGCCCGAAGATCACCGCACGCGCTAAGCGCCAGCCGAAGTTCTTGACTTGCGGGCCCGGTTGGTCAGTCGCTAGCGCGGAGCCGTGTCGCTACCAAGCAGGCCCCGCTTGTCAGCCACCGCGTCGCATAGCCGCGCGGTCCCGCGTGTCTCGCCGACGGCCTGGCCCCGGGTGTCGGTCGCACGCACATGCGCAAGCCGCTGCCAATTGGGCCCGGCCTGTCAGCGACTCGACGCGACATTGCCCGAAAAGGGAAAGCGCATTTTCCCCGCGAAAGCGTACTTTCCAATTTCGGCATATTTCTGATTTTTAGTATTTTTCCAAACCTAAAATATTCAAACTTGAATATCTTTTGAATCATCTATCCAAATTGTATGAAATAAATTTCTAAATCCATCTAAAATCACTTAGATTCAGAATATACAAAAATATTTCAAAATTGAATTTTATTTAAATTTTGAATTCAAATTCAAAAAAGGTTAGAAATATGTCATATATGAAAATTTTGCAAATGACCACCAAATTCAGTAAAGTAAATTTTGTTAGATTCCTTGTAACCTCAGGAACTTGAATATGTAAAAATACTTAGGGTTCGTTATAATAAAAATTTAAGGTATTAAATATGTGATAAAATGGTACAATAATGATCTAAGTAAATTAAATCTTTAAATTGTAAATCAAAACAAATAATGCTTGCAACCATTTCTGAATTTGTGAAATTATTCTATTTGAATATTTCTGTCTGATTTCTTTTTGGCCATATTAAATTCTGGTATTTGCTATGTATCGTCATACGACGTGTAGAACCCGACGAATCCGGTATATTAGACGATCAAGAGTTCGACGTCGAGGGAAATCAACAAGGCAAGCACTCCTTTGATCATATTGATCCCAGTTTTATAAATATTTTCATTAAATGTTTTACTGCATACTTTATTTTTATTAAAGTGCTATAATACGGGTACTGGTAGTTGTACCTGTAGTTTTGTAGAACTTCCTTGATAAGTATGAAATTGTGAACCTTGATAACCCTAGAATAGCGTAGACAATATTTGATGTCAATTTGGGTTACTCACACATAGTGTCAAGCTTAGCCATGCTTAAGGCAACATAAAACATTGACATGATTAAAAATGTTGGATATGAAATTTATTAGGTATGACCTTTCTTTTAGTTGGTATTTTAATTAAATATGAAAATAAAACTATGGTTTAGATGCGGGCAATTATTGGCAATAGCCGGGAGTGCATGTCTTTGCACGTAGTGTAGGGGAGATTATTGCCCGTGTCGAGTTAAGGACCGAACTATGGGTTGTTTTCAGGTCAAGAATTATCATACAACCACAAGTGCTGGTATGAGACAGCTCTATCTTATTAAGTTGTTTAAAACTGGCTTTGCACTTGGAAGGCCGGAGTAGTACGAGCTGTTTCTTAATGAATTGCTCGACGGGATGTCCACACCGAGATGATCATGGACTAAACGTCTACCAATATAATGGTGTACGCCATATTGTGGGGAGTTCCATCATTTCTATGCTCTAAGTTTTTCCGCCACAAAATGGGTTGTTGTCACTGTGTTGGTGCAAAGTCAGGATTCAATAATGTAACAGTTATAACATGACTCTCTGCGGCACACCAAAGGAAGTGTGCAAATATCGATTGCTCAAAGAGTTAGTCATTTCTTGTGGGGAAAGCTGTATACCTCTGCAAAGTGTAAAACTAATCGATTAGCCGCGTCCACGGTAATGGACACTTGGTAAAGTTATCACATAGTTAGCAGTTTTTGTTATTTTCATAAAATCTAGTTTCCACTGTGTGTCGGTGGAAATGGTATTTGGATATGGTCATTATACCCAAGTTTGAAATTTCAGTTATTCGTGTTTACATACTGTTATTCTTCATATGAAATTGCTGTTACTTAAATTCTGTTTTGCAATCTATTATTCTGTATTTACATTTCAAACTGGCTTTCTGCAAATTAACCTTAATAGCCTTCCATTGAAATGTCCTGCATGTATTTTAGGATTTGCAAAAGTCATGCGAGTACATAAGTACTCAACTTGCCTATGTTGATGTTTTTAGGTGAAGAATCAGATTACCCCGAAGACTCATACGTTGATGCAGGATACGGGGAATTTAATTATGAATTTTTCTAATGTTTTTCCCTTGTCAGTTGCCTGTGGGGGAATGGGTTAAAAGGCATACTACAAGAAGTTGTCTTCACTGCAGTTTTACTTTTGGTATTGTAAAAATATTATGTAACCTTACTTCTGCTGTGTAATAAAGTTTGTATATGACTGTGATATCAATTTGTATTTGTGCGTACTAGCTACTGATCATGGGACTAGTATTGTATGCACATGGTACCCATTATTGGTATTCATTATCAAAAATGGGGGCCTCACATATATATAACTCAATGCTTTCGTATATATAGATACATGATCCGTGAAGCGAGACAGAACAAACAACCGATGGGTTTCCTGGACCCACACATAGTCTCCAAGCAAACAATGGACAAAAATTTACTATTTGTCGATAAATACGTCAGAGGCTTTGGCGGCTCAGAATGATAAAGAGTTCATACTTTTACCACACAACCTAGGATAAGTGCTGCACTACTTGCTATACTTTGATTTGTACTATGCACGCAACCCTGTTTTGTTAATTGACCATGCTGACATACCTGTATAGGTTTCACTGGGTTCTCATTGTAATTCATCCATCCACGAATCGGGGTTATTTACCTTGATTCCTTACAGAGTGACAGCCACGACTTAAATCATATAGCAAAATTACTCACCATGTAATTAATCATGTTTCCTCCATAGATAACATGGTCATGTAGGTTGTCCAAGGTGTACGTTGCTCCTAGAATAGCTGAGGCTAACCTTTTGAAATCACGTAAGACGTTCAAAGTGTACAAAACTTATAGAGGGCCTTCTGGCAAGCACAGGGTGAAACTGAGGGACGATTTTAAGTTTTCGGTATCCGCTATACACAATAATCCTATATAAACTATGTAATAATGATTTTTAAACTAATCAATTCTATATTTGCAGTGCCACCAGTAGGGACAGGGAAATAACCGTTGTGGATTTTACGTTTGCCACAACATGGAACTCGTCATCACTAAGAAAGCGTCCAATCAGATAACAACTGCGTTAGAAGAGAGCGATCTGGAGCGAATTCGATGACAGCTTTGTGCCTTTTTGCTCAGTGAAGTCTTAAATCCAAAAGGCGAGTTCCACGCTGCCGTATAACTTCAGGAGTTGTATTTTTTCTGAATACCATTTGGGTTAATTGTCAAACTTGTGCTGTGGATTTGTGAACTATAGTTGTGCATTCAATTAATTGGTTAATGGTATTGAGTTCCATTTAGTTAATATATCTGAGTTCATTTCTTAGATAGATGTGCCGTGCAATATTAATATATACGTAATCTGAGTTGATTGCTGAAATGGATGTAATGCTTTTAATCTAAAATGGATGTAATGCTTGTAATCTGAAATGGATGTAATTCTTATACTCTGAGTTGAGTTAATCTGCTTTTTCCAGAGGACATGGCTAGCATTTCCTGAGGCTAGCCAATAAATAGGAAAATGCTTGTCTGTTGGTAGACTTATTGATGAAGACCCAACCAGCTATTGAGCAAAGGTGGCCCAATCTTTCACGGTACGATGACGATAGCTTCGTGACGCTCGCACTCGAACGGCAAAAGAGCCAAATCAAAAGCGAGAAACTTGTCACACAAACCGCGATCAACACAAGAACGCGAATTGAGTGAAGGAATCGTATAGATTCAATGGACAATCACAAGAACATGCCGTTCTTGACTTGCACCAACACTAACAAACCCAAGAACGGGAAGAACTTATCAAGAACACATGGTATTTGCGTCACAAACAACCATGGCTTATGCTTTCTATTTCTGATCATCCAAAAGTCTATCCCAGATGGAATACATAGGTATTTATACTAGGAACATCCCTCCTAGCTTAGGTGTGAAACTATACAAGAAATTAAAGGAGTTTTCTTGAGTAGATAAAAGGTTTAATGCCTTGGAAGTTGGACAGCAAGATATGGTCTCGTGCAGCTTTTGACAGCCTGTGTAACTCCCACCAAAACAGTCATATCTCCCACCTTGGAAGTCCAAATGATGCACGGTTTGAAATGCTAGAAACTAGACTTCAATATCTTTCCATCCATATAGCCCAAGGATATATTACTTGTCGTGATTAGCAGCAGCAGTATGATCAAATGGATGGACAGATTTGAGTGAACCAGCCTTGCTCATGTAACTCTTATTTGCCTTCCATTCTAATGGATCGCTGTCAATAATTCTAACAAATATGGATCCAAATAGAATTCCTTTCTCAGGTGACATATTTCCAAAAGAAAAGGATATTACTCCTTGTGGATGCATGACCAAGTCACCTTTCTTCTCTCCAAGGTTTGCATTGCAATTCGCATCACTTATCATAGACGGTTTATAATTAAAAACCGTTTGTGATGTCATGATGTAACAGACGGTTTCAAAATAAAACCGTCTATGATATTATAACATCACAGACGGTTTAGAACTAAAAACCATCTGTGATGTTGCGATATCACAGACGGTTTTATTTTGAAACCGTCTGTGATATCTTCTATCACAGACGGTTCAGAAACCGTCTGTAATATATCGTAACATCACTGACACATGGTTACAGATGGTTCGGAAAAATGTCTGTGATGATAGTTTCGAATCGTCTGTGATGACCTTTTCTGTAGTAGTGAATAGGTAATACATGTCACTTATTAGTACTTCTGTTATCAAGAAGGAGAACATTTTTACAATTGTATACTTAAGGAGTTCAGATTTAAAAAAACAAATGTCCATGGTCCAATTAAGACAAGGTCCTCCTCCCGACGTACACATGGAATCCCCCCTTTTTGTTTATGAAATTAACCCTCGTCTTTCAACGTAATAACAGTGTCTCCTCTATCTCCATACCAAGTCATCAACGTACACATGGAATCCCTCCTTTTTGTTTATGCTGTAGCGTCGATTAGATAACAGCGTGAGAGCTTTACTAACACTCTGGGACTACCAAGTTATCAACGTACACATGGAATCCCTCTTCGTTTATGCAGTCCAACTCTGCAAGAGCGTCGACTAGTAACAGGGAGAGCGAAGGAGAGAGCTTTCTAACACTCTCTGGGACTGCAACGAGTACTGCGCCGGCTACCGATCGACAACAGTCATTTCTCAGGTTCTTCAGTCCCTCCCGTTGGTCTATTGATTGATTTGATGTCTGCTCTTGAATCTTGTTTGATTTCCTGGGCGTTTCGTCTGAGATTGATGCCTTGATATGCCTGCTTGTCTAGTTGACTCTAGCTAGGCTTACGAAATTTATACTAGTTGTCTGCATTTTACCAAAATAAAAAAAGGAATTTTGGAATCTAGCGCTTTCCAGGTTTTCCTTTTGGTAAAAATAAATCAGGGTTGGTTCCATCTTCCATGCACGGTCAGTCTGCTGGGTCTACCTTAGAGAGGTGCGTCAACGTATCCTTGTATTGTGAAATTGCAGAAATATTGATGCACAACCAGGGTTGATTCTACCAACTTACCTCTTGGATGCATCATCAACTCTTGTTGCTATTGTGATACATCTTATGTTTTAAGGCAGACCTAGCTTGCGGTCTTTTAAGCCTCTAAACCGTTCTTCTTTTTTCAATTAGGCCACTGAACAATTTTATCTCTAGTACCGAATAGTTTGAGGTTCGAATCAACAAAATAATGATATAGCGGTGAAATGAAATAATTAAACGGATTAGAGTGCAATCTTGTAATCCTAGAATGATTAAATTTGTTCATCAGAAGAAGAACAGATGGACAGAAGGCTCCTGCAAGCAGCCACATCCGGCGATTCGAGATTAATGAAGGAGTTGGCTTCACAGAATCCAAGCGTGCTGCTTGGAACAACTCCAAAGGGGAACACCTGCCTCCACATAGCCACCATTCATGATCAGGTGGGATTCTGTAAGGATGTGTTGGTGCTAAACCAATCTCTTGTCGCCTTTGTCAACTCGTATAGGGAGACACCACTGCTCACCGCCGTGACAAGTGGCCATGCCTCTTTGGCAACTGAGTTACTCAGAGTCTGCTGTGTCGCACGATTGAGCGAGGCAATCTTGAAACAAGACAACAATGGATGTAATGTGTTGCACCATGCCATTCGCAGTGGTCACCAGGGCCTCGCTTTGGAGTTCATAAAAGCAGAGCCCGCCTTGTCGCAAGCTGTGAACAAATACAATGAGTCGCCCATGTTCATCGCGGCGATGAGAGATTTCACTGATGTTTTCAAGAAACTGTTGGAAATTCCTGATTCTGCCGATGCGGGAGCCTGTGGCTGCAATGCTCTGCATGCTGCTGTAAGAAATGGGAATCCAGGTAAGAACCGTCGAGTACAGTGGCATCAGGCTTGTAAAACCTAAGATTATCTACATCATAATTGGTTATCTAATATATTACTGTACTTACTTACCTCCATTTCAAAAAATAAAAAATGAGACATAAAAAATACATGCTAAAGGCTATCACCACTCCTTTGTTGTTCCATGGTTGTTTGCAGATATTACTAAACTAATCATGGAGCAACGTCCTTGGCTGGCCAGAGTAGAAGACAAGTTTAAGAGTACTCCAGTGCGCCGGGCTGTACTTTGGAACAAGATTAAGGTGCTACAGGTATTGTTGGAGCATGATTGGACATTAGGGCATGTAGTTAACTCAGGCGGTGTTCCTCTCCTTGTTTCTGCCGCCACTCGAGGTCATGTTGGTGCTGCTCGAGAGCTTCTTTTCCGTTGTCCAGATTCTCACTATTGTAGCGAGAAAGGTTGGACATGTCTTCATGCAGCTGTGATGGAAGGTCATGCAGAGTTCGTTGAATTTATCCTGAGGGAACCGCAACTTCGGAAGCTTGTTAACATGCGGGATATGGGCGGAAAAACTGCTCTGCATTATGCTGTCAAGAATTGCGATCCTAAAATCGTTGATGCTTTGTTGTCTGACAAAGTCATAGACACCACAATTTCTGACGACGGCGGTCAGTCAGTACTCAGGCAATTATACATTGCCACGGATCATGCCAAGACTTTAAACTGGGTATGCTACAAGTACCCAATCTATTTCGATCAATACATCGGCCCGCGTAAACCCTTCTATTATAACTTGCTTGATACTTCACTTGATTATGTACATCTCATTGGGTTAACCCTAGGCTTTTGAAATGTCATAACATTTCCCCTCTTTGATACTTTACTTCTCAACTTACTACAGAAATGTTTTTATCATCACATTTTCTAACTTAATTAAATACACTATTATTCATGCAGTAGCTGAGCTTAACAATTACATTACGGTGAGCTTCATTTGTGCAATTCTTTTATTCGTGCAGAGCATTGTCTCCATGCTTATATTGAAAGCTGATCCCCAAGCTGAAACTTCTCTTTACCTTCACGACGAGGCCAAGAAGAAAGTAACCGATAAATCAAGGAAGGATGTCAAGTCGCTGACTCAGACATACACAAGCAACACTTCTCTGGTAGCGATCCTCATCGCGACGATCACCTTCGCCGCTGCCTTCACCTTGCCTGGAGGGTACAGCAACGATGCCGGAAGCGAGGGGCTTCCCATCATGGCTAGGAAGCTAGCATTCCAGGCATTCTTGATCTCTGACACGTTGGCAATGTGCTCCTCACTCGCTGTTGCCTTCATATGCGTCATAACAAGGTGGGAGGATTTTGAGTTCCTGCTCCATTACAGGTCCTCTACCAAGAAACTTATGTGGTTTGCGTACATGGCAACCACCGTGGCGTTTGCAACCGGTTTATACACGGTGGTAGCCCCTCGTATCCAGTGGTTGGCTATCGGAATTTGCTGCCTATCAGTTTTGTTGCCAGTTGTAACTATGCTGCTTGGCGAATGGCCTGTCCTGAAGCTTAGACTTAGATTTCGGTTGGGGTGTGCTTCCAAGCCAGAGCTTCTCGATATGGTCTAGCAACGTCAATTTGTTTCGTTAGTTCTGCCGACTTTCTGCTCTACATTTTTTTTCCTGAATTTATATATGTTGCTTGCATGTGGAGCCATATTCTAAATTCTGAAATTTCTTGTAAAACTTAAACTATATGTGCTTTGAACATGATGGCCCTTTTTAAAGAACTTGGGTTTTTTACAAGTTGGTTTTGCTCATGGGAAGCTGTGCACTTGAATACGGATGGCACTCAAATGAGAAGTGTCTACACGCCACGTGATTTTTTTTATTCCTTTGTATTTTATACTCACTCCACTCGTAAATACATATCGTTTTGTACATCGACACGTCCTTAAATCATAACTTTTATGACTAATTTATATTATAATATATTTATAAAACTCAATAAAATTATAATATTATAAAAGTATCTTTCGAAATAAATCTATACACATGATTTCTATGTATCCAATCTATATATTTATAAAGATATGCATTATCAATGTTTTGAAAGTTTTGCTGCACACAACCCAAAACGATATATATTTGTGACCGGAGGTTGTACCATCTATGTTATGGAGAGATATCAGGTACAAATGAGCACTTCTGTGAAAATTATGAAAATATCAATAAAATCAAATGTAAAAGTTCTCAACGATTCTAAAACATTTGTCAAACTAGCTGAGTGCCCGTGCTTTGCTACGGATAAAATAAAATCATAGTATATATATTCTAAAATCCCATTTTAGCCCACCATTTTTCATTGCAGCCATTATATTTTTAGAAATTATTCTATAGTCAAAGGAGAAAGATAGGCAAATAACAACCTTACAAAATATGATATTCCAGCTAAATATCCCGTCAAAAATCATGTGACACCCTCCTATAAAAAAATCATGGTGACACCCTCCCATTATCTAGTACTTTGCCCCCTTTTCTTGCAATAGGCAGTGTAAAGTAATGGAGGTACCACCTCCTAAATGTTTTGCTATTACATGTAAACCACATAGAAGGAATTGTAAAAAAGATCAAATCAGGGGGCTAAACATTGTACTGGAAGATAACCTGATATTAATTCTTAAATCCACAGAAACTTCATCCATAACAGTATACGTAACTAACTTTAGATGGCGAAGATATAGATAGACGATGATATGCATCAGAATCCTATATATGGCATCAGTTTGTAATCAATCAATGTCACACCAGCTACAGTTCAAAGAATGAAATCTAGTGGAAACATTGGTAATTCAGTTACATAATACTGAATAAAATTTTATCGGCATTACATTGAGGATGATCACACATAATAAGATCATGGTAGAAGTTTGGAATTTGACAGCTCTACACTACTACAGAACAGCCAATCCTTGCCGGCATATCACTGCCGGTTAGGACCGAGCCCGCAGTGATAACGTATCTCTGCCGGTTCGAAAGTTAAATTGGGGGGGAGAACTTATCATGCCGGTTCATGCAACCAACCGGCAGTAAAAAGCAAGATATCACTGCCGGTTTGAGACAACAACGGCAGAGATATATCTCTGCCGGTCGTTCTTAAACCGGCGGTGATACTTGCATTTTCACCGCCGGGTTAAAGCGAACCGCGGTGATATTATCTTCCGCGCAATATGTTTTTCGCGCATTCAAAGCTTATCACTGCGGTTCCGCAGAACCGGCGATGGTAAGTCTTTATATAATCGAGACCCTGCCTCCGACCGATCGAGCAAAGACAGAGAGGCGCTCTGTCTTTTTCGATTTGTAGATTGCAACGATCTGCTGCAAAAAATTTGTTAAAATTTGTATTGTACTTCTTTTCGAGTTAGTAATTTGATCTCTATTTTCGTAAATAATAAAAAATTGCCACGTGGATTTTTACATAATGAAAAAGGTGTATTTTCAAATGTTGAAATAATAAAAACTTGTTAGATGGATATTTACCTAATAAAAAATGTTGATATATTTTAATGTACTCAAAGTATATCCTAAGTACTTACAATTTTTCCAAATTTGTAAATAATAAGGAATTGCAAGATGGATATTGACGCAATGAAAAAAGATTGATATATTTTGATATAGTCTAAATATATCCTAACTATTACAATTATTTTCATTTTTACAATACTAAAAATTGCTATATGGATATTTACATAACAGAAAAAGGTTGATGTATTTTAATATAGTCAAAATTGCTACATATGTTTTTAAATCTAATCGTTTACAATTATTTGTTATTTGCAATTATATGCGTATGTAATGTTTGATTTAATTAATTGTAGATGGACCGAAGGTGGATGTATGACACGGATCGTTGTGGGGCAGAGTTTTTTAATGGTGTGAGTTATTTTCTAAACGTGGCTGCGGCACACAAGTCGAAGAATCTGGCGGACTACATGTGCTGTCCATGCGTTGACTGCAAAAATCAGGAGCTGTTTTCTACCATAGAGTCGATACGTGCACACTTGCTTCGAAGAGGTTTCAAGGCTGGCTATACCTGTTGGACCAAGCACGGCGAAGATGAGATTGTACATGAAGGGCAACACATTATTGAAGATGACGGAGACAACGGTATGACGGCGATTGAAGATACGTTTGTCGGCGACCACGACGACGATCTGGATCAAATGTTGCGTGATGGGGAGGAGACTTCACGAGTGAAAGAGAGTTTCAAAAGTTCCAACATATGGTGCAGGACTCCACGACACCATTGTACCCAGGCTGCAAGGAGGAGCACAAAAAATTGCAGACCGTGCTTACACTACTGCAGTTGAAGGCAAGCAATGGTTGGTCCGATAAGAGCTTCACTGAGCTCTTATGTCTCTTGGGGGATTTGCTTCGGAGGGTAACGTGTTGCCTACAAGCGTCTGGGCCAAGCGGGTTGTCCGCCGTTGGGATTGGAAGTACAAAGGATACATGCATGTCCAAGCGATTGCATGTTGTATCGCAATGAGTTTGCGGACTTGGATGGTCGTGGCTGTTTGCAAAGCAAAGCGGTATAAGAACAACGATGATGACATCGATAATGAAGATGTCGGGTGAAGCGTAAGAAGATGAGATCTCCCGTAAGGTGGTGTGGTATTTTCCTATAATTCCCGTCTGAATCGATTGTTTGCGAACAAAAGGCATGCCCAATTGCTACGATGGCACGCCAAGAGCGTAAAACGATGGAATGCTCGGACACCTGCGACTACGTGCAATGGAGGAACATCGACGAAAATATAAGAAGCACTTTGCATATGATGTAAGGAATATAAGGTTCGGGTTGAGTACGGATGGGATGAATCCTTTCGATAACATGAGCGATCGTCATAGCACTTGGCGGTAACTCTATGTATCTACAACCTTCCTCCTTGGCTTTGTATGAAGCGGAAGTACATTATGATGCCACTCTCGATCCAAGGGCCCGAGCAACCGGCAACGATATCGATGTGTACCTCAAACCATTGGTTGAAGATCTTCTAATCTTGTGGAGCGATGGAGTACGGGTATGGGATGAGTATAAAAGAGAGAACTTTATCCTCGCGCATTGTTGTTCGTAACCATCAATGATTACCCTGCCCTTGGTAACTGTCGGGCGGACGACAAAAGGCTTCAATGGATCGTCCAATGCTTAGATGGTACAACTAGTCGGTGGTGAAGAACTATCGAAAAATGTCTTACATGCGGCATCGTAGGTTCCTCATGAAGGATCACCCATACCGCAATAATAAGAAAGCTTTTGATGGGAGAAAGGAGACCGCTTTAGCTCAAAGAATCACATTGGGAGAGAGATATTTGCAGCTGTAAGGGATCTTAAAATTATCCACGGAAAGGGAGCAGGCAGTACATCTATCCCGAGTTCCCGTGATAAGGCTCCTTTGTAGAAAAAGAGATCAGTATTTTGGGTCCTACCTTCTCGGCGGACTTAGAAGTGCGACACGCAATCGATGTCATGCACATAGAGAAGAACGTGTGTGATAGCTTGCTTGGTATCTTACTGGATATACATGGCAAAACAAAAGATACTCTCCAAGCACGGATGGACCTTGAAGATATGAAACTCGGGAAGGAACGCATCACGAGACATGGATACAGGGAAAAAGTACCTTCCCGCACTGCTACACTCGAGCAAGAAAGAAAAATTAGCTCATGCGAATGCTTGCACGGAGTGAAAGTTCCGTCCGGATACTCTGCCAACATAAAGAGACTAGTCTCAATGAAAGACTTAAAATTAATTGGTATGAAGTCTCACGATTGCCACGTGATGATGACGCAGATGCTTCCAATTGCGCTTAGGGTGTTCGCGGAGAAAGTCCGAGACCCAATTGTGAAGTTGTGTTCATTCTTCAACGCGATTTCACGAAGGCCATCGATCCATTGAAACTAGATAAGCTACAGAAGACGTGGTCCACACTCTCTGCAGCTCGAGATGTGTTTCCCTCCATCTTTTTTGATATTATGGTCCATCTCATTGTTCACATCGTGAAAGAGATCTGATTCTCGGTCCGTGTTTCTACATCGATGTATCCTTTGAGAGGTTCATGGGGTCATAAAGAAATATGTTCGTAAATCGACATCGGCGGAAGGTTGCATTGCGATGGTTGGGGAACCGAGGAGGTCATTGAGTTCTGCGTTGATTACATGGATCTCAAACCGATTGGTGTGCCTACATCACGACATGAGGGTAGGCTACGAGGAAAAGGGACATCTGGCGCGAAATCACTCCGTACAAACAATCTAGCTTCATTCACACAAGCACATTTCACGATTGGGACAATCGGTTGTGGTGGCCCGTATGTCAACATGCACAAGAGCATGCTATCTAGAACAAACCCAACGAAGTCGAGAGGTTGGATCGCGAGAGAGCATAGACATAACCGGCGATTGGTTGCGTAGGCACATGATGCATACGGAGACAGAGTGCGCCGATTGAAAGTGTTGGCTCGGGACCGTCCACTACAATTCGGACATTCCAAGGATACGATATAAATGGTTTTACTTTTTATACAAGAGCACAAGATAAAAAGAGCACCAACCAAAACAGTGGTATCCGTCTGCATGCCTCTGACGACAGAACGGAGATAGGAAAACCTACTATGGATTCATAGAAGAGATTTGGGAGCTTGATTACGGACCTTTGAAGGTCCCTCTCTTTCAGTGCCAATGGGTAAGACTTCCAAGGGGCATGAACATCGACAAGTACGGTATCACTACCGTGGACCTAAAACTGGTCGGATACAGAGAAGAACCATTCGTACTTGCTAATTGTGTTACACAAATCTTTTTTGTAAACGATCCAGCTAACAAGGAGCGCCACGTGGTTATTCAAGGAAAAAGAAGGATTGTCGGGGTTGAGAATGTTGTCGACGAGGAAGAGTACAACCAATTCGATGAGCTTCCTCCTTTCGGAGAGGACGTTGACCTCGGTCTCATGGAAGAGAGTGAGGACGAAGTTACATACATACGCCGTGATCATGACGAAGGTCGAATCATAGCTTAGTTGTCCTAATTAAATACATTTTATTTTCTCATATGTAACAATTAATGTATTCTTTTGTCATATGTATCAATTTGTGTGAATTCAACTTCATCTGTGTGTTTTTTTTGTATTTGTGTGAATTTTTGAAGCGATGGTTGGTCTACTGCATTTGTTTGAATTTAAATCAAATATTACATGTCTGAAGTATTCTTCCAAAATTTCGAAAATTTGGATAAAAATTGATAGGATTTCAAAACAGTGAGCAATTTGAATTTTTTTATTTTGAAATATTAACACTATGAAAACAGTGAGCAATCTGGATTTTTATAATTTTACAACTTTGTCAAAACTTAGGGGACATATTTAAATCAAATATTACATGTCCTGAAGTATTCCTCCAAAAATTTGCAAAAAATTTGGATAAAAATTGATAGGATTTAAAAACTCCCAAAGCAATCATCCTTTGAAAACTTTGACATAATTGACTGGAGCTTATCACTGCCGGTTGTCTCATTAAGCCGGCAGTGAAGTGCTTTATCACTGCCGGTTTGTAGTACTAACCCGACAGTGATAATCAAGTATTCTTGCGGTTTTGTTTTGAACCGGCAGTGATAATGTATTATTACTGTCGGGTTGAGATTGAACCGGTAGTGATAAAAACTTTCACTGCCGGGTTGAGCTTGAACCGGCAGTGATAAACACTTTCACTGCCGGGTTGAGCTTGAACCGGCAGTGATAATTCAACTATCACTGCTGGTTCTCTTTATTATCCGGCAGTGATAGTGTATCACTGCCGGTTTTTGTGGTGACCCAGCGGTGATACTCTAACCTATAAATTGAACGCCGCGCCACTCGGCCCTCATTTCCACTTCAACTTTGGCGCCACTTCGTCTCCTCGCGCCGCCCCACCGCCGCCCGATCGCCCGGCCGTCGTCTCGACCTCACCGCCCCGCCGTCGCCCGGACCTCACCGCCCCGCCGTCGCTTCAAATCGGAGGTGACTTTCTTTTCATTTTTTTCGCTTCAAATCGGAGGTGAGAGGACGCATGAGGTGGTGCCTGGAGAGGAGCGGCTTCGCGGCGTTCGTGTGCGATACTAGTAGTGTTTCTATGTCCTTTTCTATGATGTCCTTTTCTGCAGTAGTGTTCACTTCTGCCTACTAGTAATTGGTTCCGAGTAGTTGTAGGGATTAGCTGTTGTATTCATTATTCTAAGGTCCTGCTTGCACTTCTGTCGCTAACTACTCCATTCGAATAATTAAGGTTGCTAGCTCAAGAGTCCAGCTAATTAACATTCGGATCGATGCAGCCACGTAAGAATTGGTATTTGTAGGAGTGGTTGCTAAGGAGATATGTTTCGAGATTGTTCGAGAGATAAACTATGTTTGGAAAGGCTTGGAGCTAATGATGATCGGTTTGTTTGATCTCGTCATTGGCAGAAAAGAAATGCAGATGGGTATAAGAGATTTAAGGAACACCACCCATTGATCGATGTTGTTTGACCTGCGTATGTGTTATACATGTCCACTTGGATAAACTAAGAAAAAGATCTAACTGATAGTCTGATAGTATTTTATACTTGAGGTTAGCTTGCTCCAAAATAAAAAGAAGGTATTTTCTAACGCAAATTGTTAAGTCATTCCTTATTATCTTTTCATTCCTTTTCATTTGCTAGTTGCTACTATTAGTGAACTACTTTTTTTTTGTTTGAGATGCATGAGTTCAGGACTCATTGTAGATCATCGGTCTAAATGGAAGCAAATGTTGATGCATATTTCAAACATTTGCATATTTTTGGTTTCTTATGCATGTTACATGGCAACTCGAGTTGTGCCTAACTACTATCTATACTAGTTAATTCAATAAATCAGGGACACAGCTTGTCTACTCCCCATTTCTAACGATATGGCTAAAAGGAGTGTTTCTATGTTCTTCCATGGATATAAAACCGCACATATATTGAGATTTGAGGCGTGTTATTACTAGTAGCTCCATTGTGCAATTCCATCCCTATTATTTTCTTATCTAGCATATTTATCTACATGACTACACGGTTAAATATTACGATACAATTATCTTTAATATACAAACTCTACTTTCTATAATTAAAATACAATGATATTTGTTATATAACTAATAACTATATTTAATTAATGTGTACCATCATAATTTGGTCCTACCAAAATAAGTTGTAGAGATCCTTTTCTTTTTCTTTCGATTAATATGATAATTTCTAGGATCTTTCTTTTTTAGATTTATTATGTGATTTTCTTGTTCTTAAAATAAAGAAGGCGACTTAAACATCACCTGTTATTTTTATTTATATACATCAGTACCTACTCACAGTTTGAGATACTCCACAGCACAAAAGATAATCATTTTGGATTACGTGCAGTCAAACAATATTATAAATCAATATTTTTTTTTGAATATTTAGATTAGACACATGAAAACAATGCGTGTAGATTTATCTTAAAAATACTTTTTATAATATTATAATTGTATTAGGTTTTATAAAAATACTATAGCAGAACCATAACACCATTTTTATGCACAATTATTTGAATTTGAATTAACCGAACCATAACACCAACGAAGTACGTACTCGTGAGGCCATACATAATTATAAACATGTAGTGTATTCGAATGACATTCATGTGATTTTTTCCTTTCATGTGAGAAGCTTGCTAAATGTATGTGTATGTGTATGGTTACCTGGATGTATATGTATATGGTTACCTGTATGTATCCTACAATATTAAAGAAAAATGAAAGAGGTCAACACTTCAACTGACCATTCTCAATTTCAAGTAGTTCTCTACAATATTAATGTAAAGATGTATATGTGTATGTATCCTGGGATATGTAAACATCCTTTCACGGGATTAACTTTAATGTCAATCCTCGTTTGTATGTGTCTTTCAAAAATGACCTTGTTAATTGGAAATTTTCAACAAACTTGCTAGGAATGGCCTCCGACGAAGGACAAGTGCCGAGGAGTTGGGCCCTCAAATATGGACGAAGGAGGAAGGGTAGCCGAATAATAGCCCAACGTCCTATCTGAACTGCGGGATCCACCATGGACCAACTCGACGATACTCACGTAAGCGAGGTAAAGTTTTAGTACACTGTGGTTCCCAAAACATGGTAGGCCCGCACGACTAATAATTTAGAAGATCAATTTGTAGGCTCGGACGTCGATCAGCGAAGGCGTGCGCAAGTCGTGGTCGAATAAGATGCCTAAGGAATTTTTAACATAGTGGAGCTCTCGGCGGTCGGGAACCTCGCTATGCGAGTCATCATTGGGGCCGTCAGACACGACTGCGGGGTTATTGCTAGGGATGATGTGCCCATCGCCTATAGATCATGGATTGGCCGCGAGGTGACCCATGGGTGGTACCCAATGACTGAAGAACTCATTATGGGACAAGTGAAACAAGTTTTGGTTCCCCAAGGGACCGAGCTGGTTGCAAAGAAACGAGCACTCTGCATCATGTGCACTGCGTGGAAGAATTGGAAGACAACACTAAACAATAATTATGTGAAAAAGAATGAAACGCCGAATTTTGACATGTACCCAAAGTTAAGGGAGTTCTGGGATGAATTTGTGGCATACAAGAGGTCTGAAGAAGCTCAAATAGTAAGTCAAAGGAACAAAGCAAACGCGGATAAGAATATTCACCCTCACAAACTAGGAACTGGAGGGTACGTGAAGAAAATACCAGCATGGGATCGGTCCGAAGAAGAAATAACCCGCAAGGGTATAATTCCTGCAACGGCCGCCTTAAGCGAACGATCGAAGAACTGGTTGCTTGGGAGGGGTTCTTCTATCTCCGATGATGGCAGCTTAAGCTTCAGAAGCGATAGAGAGTAGGAAGTGCTGCGCAGAATCACAGATGCTCACACACAGTCTTCCCAAGGATCTTTCGTGCCACGAAGGGAGAATGACGAGCTAACCATAGCCCTGGGTAACAAGGAGCATCCAGGTCGCACCAGAGGGGTTGGTTTGGTCACATGGAAAGAAGCCTTCCCCGCAGACGCATGGATGTACAAACGTTCAAAGAGATTAAGAGAAGATCGACCGAACGTCGGATAAAAGATCTTTGTCGCGAGCGCTAGAGGAACAAAGATCGGGACTAGATAAGGTGTGGAGCAAGCCGTGTAAAGCTCTCGACTCACGACCGCCACCGGTGAAAGCCACGAGCTCATCGGTCCGGTGCTCGTAAGAGCATTCAAGCGTCCACGAGGATTCTGAAGAGCATGGATCTGCGTTTTCTGTGGATGACATCAAAGAACCGACACGTGCAAGCTACATTTGGCGCACATGGCATTACCATAAAGGTGGTGAGGCGAGGGCTTGGCCATGCCAGAGTCACGGACTTTGCATCGCGCCCGATACCTCGAGGATTCGCCAGTCGAAGTGGACAGTGTCATCCGCCAATACCGAAAAATGGAGGTAGAGATCCCTGGCGAGGATGGGAACAAAAAGCTAGGAGAAAACGTGAATGGCTTCCTCGCGTGGCGCAAGAGCTTGATTAAGTTTGGCTCGGACGATGAGGCGGCGACGATGATGATCAGCCGCACTCTCCACACAGAGACCTCCGCCCTTCTCGCCGCCAACCAGGAAAAGTCCAACTCCTCCGTCGGCACCAACCAGAAAAAGCCCGACTCCTCCGCCAAAAACTGTAAAGAATCGAACAACGGGAACATCTCGGCAGTCGGCACCGTCCTCGAAGAAATCTCAACCATCTGTGAACCCAGGACAACCACAAAAGAAACTATCAGCTGACATGGCTGAGGAAGAGCGGAAAAAGCATGTAAGCGCCTGCGTAGCATCTCACTTTAAAAAGGTGCCATCAAGTAAGAAGACTAAAGTTGATGCTGACGCGCAAAAGTTTTTCTTGAGTATGGCAAAAGTGCAAAAGACGGGGCAGGCTTCTGAACCTTGCAAAATATCGGACTACGAGCGCATATCCAGAAAGCAATACTTGCAGGCGGCTAGTGCCGACACGTTAAAGCGGGATGCTCAAGCAGATGATGTTCAACTAGATGCTCTGGCGCAAGGTCTCAGGTGGAAGTTCGTTATGGGAAAACATTGGTTGAACCAAATCATTTCGACAACCTTACAACTCAAGCTGCGCGCGTCCATCGATGGTACATGCAGCGATCCAACGATGGTATGGGCGTTCCCGACCAGATACGAGCAAGATTTTCACAATGGGGATAACATCTGCTGGGTTCTTTTCACGGAGTCAGATATGTTGTACCAAAGAAGATGCCACGACATGAACATACTTAGACTATGGACTTTGTAAGTGCATCAAGATATCGTTGAGCATTTACATCTTGTTTAATTGCATCTCTAACTTCTTTCTTATGTAGAATGGAGGTACAGACATGTAGAAGAAATAACAATGACAATCTAGCATTCCTAGATCCGGGGCTCGTCAACGAGAAACTTGTGAACGACAATCCACAGTTCGTTGAAGACTATTTATTTAATACTTTTTTGAAGCTGCAATACAAAACCTCCGTACTTTTACCCTATAACTTCAAGTACGTATCTCCTGACTTATAATATCGTTTTACTATTTTTGCGTAACACGTACGATGTGGGAGTAATTGACTACGTTGACATATATGTGCGAGTTTCACTTTGGGTCCTCCTCGTCATCGATTAGATGCTAGCGAGATTTTTGTCTTGGACTCGGGAGAAAACAAACTAATATGTACCAAGACCTTTGGGACATGCTGAACAGGTAAACTCGATCGTTGCGTTATTACTCTAGCAAAATTCCATCCTATTGCATTTAAGTTTAATTACTATTCAAAATCATTCATAGGGCTTTCGCACGGTACTGCAAGAAAAGTGTTCGGTATCGTCCAAACCGGAAAAATTTTGAAATAATAAATGACTTTCCATGCATGAAGCAGGAACCCGGAAACAATTTATGTGCATTCTATGTATGTACAAATATGCATTCAATTGTCACGGAGAGTGTCGGCTATAACGAATCCATGGTACGTAATTACACTTTGATGCCCTTTTTTATTTAACAAATATCATCATTAAGTAACTTCCTTTTTTGTTCAAAAACAACGCTCCAAACTGAGAATCAATAAGTTATTGCTGACAGAAATTATAGCAATTCAAGAACAGATCGCCGGATTCATTCATGATGAGATCATCAATCCAAACGGCGAGTTCCACGAGTAGCCTCATCGCCCTCATTCCTACGGCCTAGACGCGTGACATGTCTACTTCGACTCTTTGTAAAATCAAAGCGAACGGGATGACATGTAGTCGAGCTACATTGTAAAAACAAATTATGTGATGCGTAATTTAATATATTTGAATTATGATTTTAACGATGCTTAGTCGATACATACATATATTTGAATTATGATTTGAACGATGCTTTATATACTAACATATGGACACTGTAAACAATTATATAAATATATATATATATTGCACAAAAAATATGCAAGCTTGTCACTGCCGGTTCTTGGAGAAAACCGGCAGTGATATGTATATATCACTGTCGGATTATGGTACAACCCGGCAGTGCTAGTACAATATCACCGCGGTTTTATATATAACCGCGGTGATAATATCATCACTTGCGGTTGTAGATAGAACCGCGGTGATAATCCTATCACTTCCGGATTTTTGTTTGATCCGCGGTGATAGTCCTATCACCGCCGGATTTTGGTTTGATCCGGCGGTGATAGTTCAATATCACTGCCGGTTGTAGGTAGAACCGGCGGTGATAATCCTATCACTGCCGGTTCTGAGCCAGCGGTGATAATCTCGAGTATCATGCCGATCAATCACTGCCGGCGCCAATGACCGGCAGTGATGGGGTTTTGGAACCGGCAGTGATATGCTGTTCTGTAGTGGTGCTAGTTGCAGTAGTACATGTGTTCTGCAGAACAATAAACATTAAATCTAAGTTCCCAAGGTTCAAAAAAATTCAAACACATGATGAGAAGTGCACACAATGCATATGATGCATTAATTTCTACATTTTAGATTGGTGAAAAATGAGGAAAGAATATGTATGAACAAGACTGGAAATACGCAACTGTTAACAGAGAAGAATACTTAAATCTACTATACCAAAAAAATGAAAGAATTCGTACAAATGATAGAATTAAAGTTAGGGTTCTTTAAGCCATTAAACGACATTAACTAGTCATTCACATGAACACTTAATGCAGAAAAACAATAGCATATATTTACCGTTCGGTGAAGCCATTAGTGGTAGATCGGTGGAGATGGAGAGTAAGAAGCAGTGGTCGCCGACAGCAACGTAGAAGGAGGAAGCCGTCGCCTGCGTAGCCACCGGCGATGAAAACGCAGTAGAAGGTAGAAGATCTTCGGGTCACTTAGCACACCTTAGGATCGGCAGATTTCGGGAATGGCTTTTTGCTAATGATCAAAACTTATATCTCATTAGGCGTCTGCACCTCCCATTTATATATATGTGCTAATGACTCGGGACCTCAACCAATAGATGGAAAGAGCCTCCGATCATGGCACAAAAGGTGGGATCTCATCCCCTTAATTTCGGATCTGATTTGGGATCTCTTCCCCTAAAATCGGAATCCATTATCTGGGTGGTTAGCCCAAGATTAATTCCAACAACAAGAACCCTGGACGGTGGAAATTTGGGGCGCTATTAGTATCTTTACTACAGCTTAATAGTATCTTTACTACACTTAATTGGGGCCAAAGAAGAGATTTAGGCACTACAACTCTTAGCATTGGCAGTACCTCATAAATTAAAGAAAGTGAACTAAGTGCCCTGCTTGTATCAGCAACAATCCATTTCCTTCTAAGTACATCTTTTTCCTGACAATACCATGAAGCACACAAGAAGTTATATGCGGTGGTCGAAATGGTGGAGACGTGTAAGACGATGACATCTAAGGTTAGTGGCAAACTCACCGCAGGAGGGCAAAGTGGTTGGATCAGGTAATCGCGTGAGTACTAGATGTCATTGGTGAAGCTTTGACTACAGGAGCGGCACCCTACGATCTTCAGAGCAGTGGCAATGACACTTTCTGCAGCAGCTTAATGGATGACAACGGTGAAACCTCAGCTCTGGTGCAAAACCTTCCATTCTAACTAGCTCTCTAGCATCTACGGACTAAGAAGGAATTACCGGATGATCTGGTAGCGACTAAAGTTGAGGCGGTGACATATTAAGCTTACATGCATGCCAAGGAGGGCTAATGGGTTGCAGTGAAGGAGGGACTGCAAGATGGTACGCATCAACTTACATGCATGCCAAGCAGGGAAAACATTATCGGCGATAAGTGGGCCGATAAACCCGATTTTTTGTGTTTATCGGTGGGGCCCGGTAAAATTGCGTACCGGCCAAAAATTTTGGGATTTTTTTAATTGGCGCCGGCGGCCCAAAATTTGGCCTCTCTCTCGGGCCCGTCTCAGTCACGAGTGAACACAGGCGCTCCAGCCTCCAAGCCCCGCCCCCAACCCTAAAATTTTTCCCTTCTCTCCCCAATCCTCTGACCGGCGGCTCCACTGACTCGGGCGGCGCGGCACGGCTCAAATCCAGGCGGTGCGGCGCGGCGCGGCTCAAATCCGAGCGGCGCAGGCGAGCGCAGGCAGCGACTTCATCCAGATCGTGAAGACCTCCAGTTGCTCACTCCGTGCGGCCGCTTTGGTGCCTCGAGCCCTCGACGCTGCGGCGAAGAAGACGAGCGGCGGCGGAGTGTACCGGCGGCGTGGGACAGCAGCCTTGGCGCAGCGAGCGCGGCGTGGGCGAGGTGGAGGTGAGGCCGTGAGGACCTCCATCGGCATCAACTACGATAGCGCGCCTCCGCGCGAGACAACCTTCCGTCGCCGTCGGCCACCGCGCGCCTCGTCCGATCCACGACCATCGCCAAGGTGCGCCGCGCCAAGGTCCTTGGCTCCTCGCCCACATCCCTCTTCATCCGAAGTTTAAATCAAGTGTATGCATGTCTTGCTTTGTGATGATTGTTGAAGCATGGAGAGTTTGAGACTATATAGATTAATAGTACAACAGGTGACCTTCTTTGGTTAATGAGTTCCCAAGATTGGACAACCATGATTTCTTCTCGATTACAATTTCAGAGCTCTCAAATAGGGGAAAGACTGTCAGAACTAGTGTTAAGCAGAAGAAAATTTTTGAGAAAAGGAACAGGCGAACTAAACTAAACAACTAAACTTAAGCTACAAGATAATGACTCCAGGAAAGTTCTTCATTTCTCTGTTCGTTTTGGACTTTATATCTCCAGTTGGTTACATGCAAAGATTCTGTAGAGGTAAAAGTAAATTACAACTTCTAGATGTCACCCATGCTACTTACTGACGCCGGATATGAGTGAATTCTCCATTGCCTATGCAGCTGATTACACCCTTCCGATCTGTCTAAATTTACCAACGACAATTACCAACAGTAATTACTACTCTCACAATCAACCTTCCGATCTATCTAAATTTACTGGAGCGTTAATCCTAGCCGTTCAGTACTCCCACATTGCACATGAAAGAACTAGCATATGTTGTAGAAATTTGCAGCATACGTAGATTTTGTGCTTCTTTGAACAAATTTTGGAACAGTTGGAGATATTTACATTTATCTTGTGCAACAGAAGAATCACATGGCGATGAAGGCAAGGGAGATGATGCGCGTCCTATAGTGAGTTAAGTTGCAATGTGAGAGAGGAAGGGTGGATTGCCGTGGCAAAGGTAAGGGTGTGACCGCGCGCGATCGTCGAGCGGCGTTCTTTGGTAGGAGCACGCGACAGAGAACGCTATTGAGTGCTCACCCAAAATGGTAGGTACATGTTATTACTTGTTGAGCGTGGTTAATATGTACTCATGCACTTTTTCTATATTGTGGTATTGTCTTGTAGGGAGGCGTGTGAAATTAATCTGGAGCCATCGAGAACCCATGGAGCCATGGTGAGCCTTATGTGAATGGCTTTAGCTGCAATTATTGCACTAGTCGTGTTAAGGGTGGAGGTGTGACCCGTCTAAGGGAGCATTTGGGTGGATTGCATGGGAATGTGGCTACTTGCATTAATGTTCCGCGTAATGTTAAAGCATTAATGACTGATGAAGTGGCAATCCGAAGAGTAAGGAGGAAGCGAAACAAGGACCTTCATCTCTATGTTGTGAGGAGGTTATGGAAGCAAGCAGAGGTCTAGGGACTTTAAGTAGGGCAAGAATTCCTCCGGATGAAGCAGGCGGTAGAAATGGCATTGAGAGAGTCATTGAGGGAATATCTGTGGAGCGTGCCAATACTAGTGGTAGTGTGTCTGCAAGTTGTTCAGCTAATCAACAAACTCCCTTTGATATAGATCTAGCATGTAGTAGGGCACAGGCGCAGCCTCGGGTGGACATTATGCTTAGGGGGGATAGCAAAGATAAGCTGGGGAAAGCTTTGGCGAAGTGGTTCCATGCCAATGACATTCCAGGAAGGATATTGGATTGCCCATACTTTCGAGCAGCCTTTAAGTTGGCCCAACAACTTGGAGAAGGAGTGCACATCCCTACTGGAAGAGAAATAGATGGCCCATTGTTGGATATGAACTATGAAGAAATGGAGGCTCACATGGTTGAATTCAAGGATGAATGGAATGACTATGGTGTTACCATCATGTGTGATTCATGGACAGGTAAAAACTTGTATAATTGAGAAATTGATGTTACATGCAAATGTAGTTGCGTACTTACTTTTGTTTTATATGCATGATTTTACAGGTCCTACCATGATGTGCATTATTAACTTTATGATCTTTTGCAATGGACGTATGTTCTTCCACAAGTCTATAAATGCAACTGGTTGTGTCCAAAATGCATATTTTCTTTATGATTGCATTAGAGAGGTGGTTGTTAAGGAGATTGGGGCTAAGGTGGTCATTCAGATCGTCACAGATAATGGGTCCAACTACAAGAAGGCATGCCGACAGCTCATTGCTCAATATCCACACATTACATGGCAGCCCTGTGCAGCTCATACTATCAATTTGATGTTGAAGGACATAGGGCGTTTTCCTGAGGTCGCCGAAGTAGTGGACAATGCAAAAAGAATTTGTAGATTCTTTTATAACCATAATAGGTAAATACTTGTATATTTGAGAAATTGATGTTGAGTACTTGTATATTTGTGTGCTAACTTTAGTTTTTTATTTGTAGGCTTCATGCTATGATGAGAGACAAGATTGGTGGAGAGTTGATTCGGTGGAATGCCACCAGGTTTGGCACGGTGTTCATCTTCCTTCAGAGTTTCTGGGATAGGCAGGATAAGTTTAAGGCATGGATGGTGTCTGATGAGTGGACCAATAGCACATGGAGAGATGAAGAAGACCATGAATTCACGTATGATTGTTTGACAAATAGAAGATGGTGGAGTAAAATGGAATTGGTGTTCAAAGCTGTCACACCAATTTACTCTGTACTTCGCTATGCTGATCAAGAGAGAAATGCAACTGTAGCTGGATTTCTTCCAAAGATGGTGAAAGCCATAGATGACATACATGCTAATTTAAGTCATAAGGAAGATCTTCGTGCTAGGTTACTGGAAGTAATCAACACGAGACTTCAATATATTCTCAATGAAACTCTCATTGTTGTAGGTAAGGGCTGAAATGAGAATTATTCAATTCATGTTCTTTTGTCATGCATTGCCCTTCCTAGTTGAATTTGCTTCTAATAGTACTGAACTCGTTTCTTTCCCAAGCTGGTGCACTTGATCCTCAAGCACTATATAGGTCGAAGCTTGTGAAAAAACCCGCTTCTAGACATGCTGTAACATTGGCCCTCAAGCAGCTTGCAAGCTCATCTTCGGTGGCATCTACTACAATTGAGCAATTTGCTTTTTTCAGTGCAAAGAGAGGGTTATTTGCAGGAGAGGAGGCTCGACGGTCGGCACTTAATGACCGTATGAGTGCAGGTTTTTACTTGAACCTTGATTGTGTCTTTTTAATGGTGTCCTTGCAATTTTTATTACTTCTATTTGATGGCACTTGTTCTGTCATTTGTTGTAGCTGATTGGTGGGATTCATATGGAGGAGAGCACAAAGAACTACAAAAGCTTGCACGCCGCATTGTTTCACAATGCCTGTCCTCCAGTGGGTGTGAGCGAAACTGGAGCACATTTGCTTTGGTCCATACCAAATTGAGAAATCGGTTGGGTTATGAGAAGCTCCACAGTTGGTTTATGTCCACTACAATTTGAAGTTGCGCATCCAACATTTCCAAAATGACATGCGAAGCCTTCAAGAAATGCATGTCTCCCAAGATAAGGAGTTAGATCCATATAGCATCATGATGGATGTTGCTATGTATGATGAAGGTAACCCAATAATGGATTGGTTGTGCAACTCAAGGAGTGAGTCTACACCCATTCTTGATGAATATGATGACAATGAGCCTGAATCCTCAATCCCAAGTAAGTTCTCATGGAAGAGTTAGGAATGGATGGAGAAGAAGCGGCCGCATTTAAGAGGAAGCTTGATTTTGGTACAAGAGGTGGTAAGAAGAAACGAAAGGTAGGATTTGAGGACGTTGAGGAAGGTAGCGAGGACGATTTTGAGTTAGATTCTCCACAAGGTAGCCCAACTTATGCTGAATCAGGGGATAGCAGTTCAGATGATGGCGAAAGTAATGGTAAGTTTCACCTTTTGAATGAATTTTACAAACTCTTTGAGCAGCTATCATTTTCAATATCATGTAACTTCCTTAAAAATCTTATATTGCCTCAAAGGTGATGGTGATGCTGGTGGTGAACGGGAATGTGGTGGAGCTAGTGGTAGGGGAGCATGTGGTAATGGAGCTAGTGGCAATGGATCTGGTGATGGTAAGTTACAATGTGTGATGATCACTTTTAAGTTGGTTTCTTCACTTTAACTTATGTTCAGTTATTATGTTTTGTTCCTCTTATTGATTGTGTGGGGATTGTTGCATGGCTATACATTAATCAATCAACAAGCTTTCTGCTGCTAGCATAATGAAACCAGTGACAAGGCAAACTTATCCTGTGAAATGTAGGTGCTAGGCGTGAGCAACCAGCCCCAAAGCCCCCAATTCGTCCAAGATCAACGAGGCAAAAGAAAGTCTCCGTCAAGGGCCTCTACTTTAAGGTTAGACAAACCTCTTACTCTTGTATATAAACATTGAATTGCAATTTAGCGACTGAATTTGAACATATGTCAACATTCACAGTGATCCAAGCCTCCAAAGACTATGGACGGATTTAGTTATCAGATTTTGAGCACATGTCATTGCCCCATTTTGGACTTTTGGTTCATGTGCTTGTATGTTGTACTAACTATGGAGTATGGGTTGATGTCTAGCTATGTTGTGCTTGTAATATTTGAGACTACGGACTTATGTCTATGTTGTGTATTTTCGTTCAAACTTATAATATTTGGGACTATGGATTGATACCAATGTTTGAACTATTGTTCTTCAAACATGTAGTATTTAAGACAATGTTTGTTGTTATGTTCAAATCTATCCAATGGACT
Organism: Otatea glauca; assembly: GCA_036346275.1. Lineage (NCBI taxonomy): Eukaryota > Viridiplantae > Streptophyta > Magnoliopsida > Poales > Poaceae > Otatea > Otatea glauca. The sequence goes on along the minus strand of CM070731.1, from coordinate 14,620,259 downwards.
AAGCATGTGTGAGGACATGAGCTTATATGATGCTTTGCATTGAGTGTGTTAATTATGTGCTGTAAACGTGTGATATTATCTTATTTATCTATTATATATGTGTTATTTTTTTGTGTCAAATGGTTTGTATACAATCTACGTGATTTTCTTGACAAATTGAGCCATTTTTTTCAAATTTTGACCAAAAAATTTTGTCTATCGCCGATAGAATTCCGATAAATCCGATAATCCTGTTTATCGTTGACCTCCAGTATTTTTCAAATACCGGTAAGTGAAACCCTGATGCCAAGGAGGGCTCCAGAGCAAGTAATTGACACAGAGCTCACCTGAGAAGCTATGACGGTGATAATAGCGCATCAACATGAAAATAGATGACAAGCATGCTGACAATTACTCACTGCCAAATCCAAGCAATCGAGTGAGGGTTTTTCAGTAGTAAAGTACGGAACACAGGGTGACGTGAACAAGTACGGAAGGAGCTCACTAGAAACAAGGTGTCGCAATGACTCGGATCAGGTACACATGCTGGAGACGTGTAAGACGATGACATCTTGGTCTCACTCGGCTACAACTGCTTCATTAATGACGGGAAAGGGTAAGGGCGAAGCTCAAGCAACATAGTGAAGGACCATGTGATGGTCCATCCATGTTTGTGATGAGTATTTGACTTTATTTGAGCAAGGTGTGCTCAAGTTTGAGTTTGATTTGGATTGTTTTTCGAGCTAGAGCAATTTGAGTTACTGGTTGGAGACCAGTCGTCCGACCCCGAGTGGTCGGGTCGTCCGACCTGAGTGGTCGGGGCTTTGGCTGGTTCGAGACCGGTCGTCCGAGGCCCAGTGGTCGGGTCGTCCGACCCGAGTGGTCGGGGCTTTGGCGTGTTGCGAGACCGGTCGTCCGACCCCAGTGGTCGGTCGTCCGACCTGAGAGGTCTGGGCTTTGGTGGTCGAAGACCGGTCGTCGACCCAGTGGTCGGTCTCTCGCCGATCGGAGACCGGTCGTCGAACCTCAGTGGTCGGAATGGAGACTAGTGGTCGGACCTCGAGTGGTCGGGATGGAGACCGATGGTCGGACCATGGTTGGTCGGGATGGAGACCGATGGTCGGACCACGTGTGGTCGGGGTTATGTTGGTCGGCGTAGTGTATATCATGCTGTTGAGATGGATATGTGTTGTTGGACATTGCTATGTGATGTGGTTTCCTTGTCTATGATGGTTGCGGGACTTTGGAGCTAGGTCATGGTGAGGCGAAGGGGATCGGGACTAGGCCGGGAGCCGAGGTCCGGATGATCAAGGTGTCGCCAAAGATGGTGAGGCCAGGAGTAGCCGCAAGCCGAGAAGACAAAGGAATGGATGAGATGCTAACTTGAGCTGCTCGATCAAGGAGGACCGTTGGATCGCTGTCAGGAAGATAGAGTAGCGGGTCAAGTTAGTGTGAGTTGAAAAGCGTGCAAAACCCGTTGGGTTGTTGGGCTTCGGGTGAGCCCATGCATAGCTGTGTGAGTGGGTAAAATCTCAGCCCTTGATGGAGTGCTCTAGGGTTTAGAGGCTCATCCAAGGGTGGTAGGTGTTCCAAGCCTGCTATGAATAGACAGGGAGAGGGGTGTCTCCTTGGGGGTGAGCAGGTGAGGAAAGTGTACGTGAGTAGTTGAGAGTTGTTGAGAGTGATAGTGTAAGGATCAAATCCTGGCTCTTGGATGTTGGCTTAGGATTGAAGCAGGACATCCAAAGGTGGGAATTGATCCCAGGTCACTATAAATAGAGGGGTAGGGGCAGCCTCCACTCTTTGAAGGTTCTGTGGTTTTTGCTGCTCATTTGAGTTTTGCCCACTTTGTTGTGAGGCTTTGTAAACCTCCCTTCCAGAAATGAAATGTTCTTCATTTATATTCTTGTTTCATTTCCCTTACGTGTATACATTACGCACTTAAATTCTGTTATCTAAATTTCGCATTTACTTACTTGCAATTTACTTTACGTAATTTGGATTTGCCTCATCTCCTTCTACATGCTATTGAGTCTTTGTTGAAATTCATGATTGATGAACTCTTCTCTGGACTTGGTGCTTTCAATCATCTAGGCAATCCTTGCATTCTTGTTGCAAGTTAGTAAATCTGTGTGTTCTTAAAGTGCGTAAACGTGTGACTTGCAGTTCTTTAGTCTTGATTGGCTTCTGATTCTTGTTGCCAAGGATGAAAGATTGCTGGATGAATCTTCTATAGATCATATCCCAATCATCTAGGCAATCTACAACCTCTTCTATTCAGTTTTGCAAGAAACCAATTTCTGTGCCTAGTTTTCAGATAGTGTTTCTATTTGTTTGAAGGGTTGTTTCTTCATGTACTTACTTGCTATGATTTGTGGAGAGTCATCCAAGGATTTCTGACCATCAACTCCCACCAGCAAGTTAGGGGTGAAGTTTGTGTTCGTGACTCTGTTTTTGGTGTTACATTTGTTAAACTGAAAAGGACGGAACCTTGGTATTAATTCCTTCGATTGTTGATTGAAATAGGTTCCTGACATCCTTTGGGAGGTGCACACCAATTTTCACTATTTTTGGATCAGCCGATCAAAAGTTACATCGATTTCTGTTTTTGAGATCGTAATGACTTTACTGTTCACCCGAACACTATTCACCCGAGTACTGTTCATCCGACCACTTCAGGTCGGGAGTACTGTTCATCCAACTACTTCAGGTCGGGAGTACTGTTCATCCGACCAGTCTTTGGTCGAAGTCTTGTTCACCGAACACTATTCATTCTCGAGTCTTGTTCATCCGACCTCTCAGTAGGTCGAGTACTGCTCATCCGACCAGAAATTCCCGACCGGTCACGCTTTCTTTACGGTCTTTTGGTGGTTTGAATTTTAGGGGGAGAGTTTATTCGAAAATTTTATTTGGCTCCTATTCACCCCCCTCTAGTCGCCTTTTTCGATCTTTAAATTGGTATCAGAGCCGGTTCTGCTCTTTCTAGATCTTGACCGGTCTCAAGAGCCATGGCGATGGACAAGTATTCCACCAAGCCTCCTATTTTCTCTGGAGTTGATTTTCCGTTTTGGAAATCACGGATGGAGTCATACATCACTGCCCAGGGCTTCCTGATATGGCAGAAGGTGAAACTCCCGTATGAGGTTCCTGCTGACGAAAACGTCACGGCCGAAAATATGGCTGACGTTGAGGCGAACGCTAAAGCAAGGAACATCCTCACACAGGGTCTTAGCCGCAGTGAGTATGATAGGATTTCTCACCTTCGTTCTGCTCATGAGATTTGGGTGACCCTCGATGCTTACCATGAGGGCACTACCCAAATCAAGACGGTTCGATAGGACCAATTCAAGCGTGAGTTCAACAAGTTTGAACAGCACGCTAGTGAGAGTCTTGACGAGTGCTTTGGTCGGTTTACGAAGATTTTGAGCGACCTCCGAGCTGTCGGTTGCATATACCCTGACTCGGATAATGCTCGACATTTCTTGACCGCACTTGATCTTCGTGATTGGGAAATGAAAGTGACCACCATCAAGGATACCACCGACCTGTCGACCTTGACTCTTGACGGGCTTTATTCCCACCTCAAGACTCATGAGATCGATGTCGTCTCGCGGAAGACGAAGTCTCAGTCGATGGCTTTGGTCACCGATCCCATTGGATCCTCTCTTTCTGATTCTTCTGTTGGTTTCTCTCTCTCCGCCCTTTGCGAGCTAAGCGATGACCAACTGGAAAAATTTCCAGAAAATGAGCTTGCTCTTCTTGCTCGCAAATTTTCATATGCATACAAGAGAGTGAGAGAGAGAAAAGAGGTGGGATGATCACTGTTTGAGTGTGGTGGCCCCAACCACATTCGAGCAAACTGTCCCAAGCCGGACAAGGGCAAAAACGAACAAGGCGGTTCGGGCAAGAACGACCACACCGACAAGAACCGCAACAAGAAGGCCCGGCTCGTGAGCCGCGAAGAAGAAGTATCGCGACTTTGCCAAGAATAAGAAGCTCTTTCACGGGTCCTCGCCGCCTTTGGGCGACATCGAGCTCTCGACACGGAGAATGGAGTGATGCAGCGAGGGCGATCCGCAAGAGAAGGTGAAGGGCAAAGATGACTTCTCGGCATGTGCTTCATGGCGGCGCCATTGAAGTAAGCGACTCAGCCGTCTGATGACACGGATGAGGTACCCACCTCTGACGAGTTAAATGCTTATACGTAAATTAGGCAAGTTTCATGCTAAGGCTAGGTCGAGGTGTTCTGAGTTAGAAAAGGAAGTAGGTACCTTGACTCGAGAGTTAGCTTCGCTTAGATCTTCTCCCTACCGAGTCACTGATGACTGTACTTTGTGTGATGCTTTGCTTGTGGAGTTAGAAAACCTAAGGACTATGCATGATAGTGTGTTGTATGAACTAGATAGTCCTAGGTTGAAGAATGCTAGCAATGAATCTGTTAATACTCATTCTGTAGATGCTAGTTTTCTTCCTGCTCACTCTACTCCTTCTTGTGCTAATTGCCCTAAATTGCTTGTCGAAATTGATGCCATGAGCGATCACCTTAGGAAGCTTTCTTCTAGAAACGATGAACTTGAAATGCATGCTTCTAAGGAACCAGTCAGCTCATGTGAGGGCTGTAGGCAACTAAAACTTGACAATGAATCCTTAAATGTCAAGTGTGCTAAACTTGCTAAGGACTTACTAGATAAGTCACAAGAAAGTTGCTTGCGATGTTCTGTGATTGAGGGGGACTTGGATAAAATCCATGTCGAGCTTAGGAAGAAATTAGAAGACCAAGCCAATAGAATTAGAAATGCGTCTTGCGTTTCTTGTGAGGCCCTCAAGATTGAGGCAGCCGTGCTGAGGGAGAAAAATGCACGTGCTGAGAGAGCTCATCTTTCTGGTTCTTCTTCTTCTTCTTCTCCTGTTCTTCTTGTGCTTCTTTCTTTCGAGATTGCCAAGTATCTTATGAGCACTCTCGAGAAGTTTGTTGGAGGCAAGAAGAAGCTCAATCTTATTCTAGACCAATCCAAGATTAGTAGATTCAATCAAGGTCTAGGATTTGATCCTTGGAGCACGCTCGGCGCATCCTCCCACCATTGTGCGCGGCTCCAAGAGTGGTGAGATTGTGGTAGCTCCCAGAGTGAGCACCACCAAGTTTAGGTCTCTGGGGTTGTCCATAGGACTTGACCGAGAAGGATGTTACTCTGTTGCTTCGCTCTAGCAAGGCGGTACACATGCACCTTCCGTAAGAAGGATGGTCACCTAGTAGATTTACCTTGAGCACGCCAAGATCACTCGGCGTGAGCGTGTTGCTGCTCTTAGGGGTATTCAGGGTCATCCCCAGACTTTGAGTGCTCACTAGACAGGTTAGAGAGTCGCCTGTTTTTGGGCAGCGTCCAGGACTCGGTTTTCATGCTGGTTCTTCAAGTTTTAGTCTTGGAGCTGTTCGTAGTCAGTCTTTCCGCAATCCTTTTGATATTCCTCGTTTTTCCCATCGAGGTAGGTATCAACGGCGTGAGGAGTTTTCTGGTAGGAGATTTAGGAAGCCTCACTGGGGTGGCTCGGCTTTTGCACCACGGCATGCCAACCCAGTTTCAGCTCCTAGATCATCTACTAGAGTTGCTACTGATCTTGGTAGGGTTAAACGTCAGAGAGACACTCGAGTCCAGTCTTCTTCTGTGACTGGTACTCTGAGGCGTCGTGTGGTTCAGTATTGGGTTCCCAAGTCTTCACTCTATCCCAGTACTGAGTCATCTCTCTCTCTTGTGTCTTGATCAGGTTCGTCGGATGGGGAAGGGAGATGTTTGGATTGTCGACTCCGGTTGTTCTCGTCATATGACCGGAGATTCTCGATGGTTCTCTTCCCTAGTCCGAGCCCCCGGTGATGAGTTGATCACTTTCGGGGATGCTTCTTCAGGTAGAGTCATTGCTAAAGGTACCATCTGCATTAACCAAAATTTCATTCTTAAAGATGTTGCCTTAGTAAGTAAGCTGCAATACAATCTGCTCTCTGTTTCTCAGCTTATTGATGACTCTTTCGAGGTAAGCTTCAAGAGTAATGCCTGTAGAATCCTTGATTCATCAGGAGGGTTAGTTTGCGGGATTTCTAGATTTGGGAGAGTCTTTCGTGCTGATTTTTCTGCTTCTTCTGGAGACTCTCTTCGATGTTTGATTGCTTCGAGTCCGTGATCTCTCCTTCGGCATAGGAGACTTGGTCACATTGGTTTTGATCATTTGACTCGAGTTAGCGCCACGATCTCATTCGGGTTTGCCCAAACTCAAGATGGTCAAAGACTTAGTTTGCTCTCCTTGCCGACATGGCAAGATGGTTCTTGCTTCTCATCCTCCGGTGGCCGTAGTGATGGTGATGCACCGGACAGCTTTTACATATGGACACCGTTGGTCCAAATAGAGTGCGATCGGCAGGAGGGAAGTGGTATGTTCTTGTCATCGTTGATGATTTTTCTAGATTCTCTTGGGTATTCTTCATGGCCTCGAAGGATGAGACTTTTCTCACTTCGGGGTTTGGTCGATGGGTTGTCTATTGAGCTCCCGTGCATTACTGAGCTATACGCATTGATAATGGCAATGAGTTCAAGAATTCCTACTTTGAGAGTTTTTGTGTGGAGTCCAGGTTTAGAGCATCGCTTCTCTTCTCCCTCGCCCTCAGTGAGAATGGCATAGTGGAAAGGAAGAACAGGACCACAGTTGAGATGGCTAGGGCGATGCTAGATGAGTCTGAGACTCCTAGGAAGTTTTAATGAGGCTATAGCTATTGCTTGCCATGTTTCTAATCGCGTGTTTTTGAGAGCACATTTGCATCGCACTTCTTATGAGTTGAGATATGGGCGAAAGCCCAGTGTGTCTCATTTCGCGTTTTCGGTTGCAAGTGTTTTATCTTGAAGTCTGGTAACCTAGATAAGTTTGAGTCTCGCTCTTCTGATGGTATCTTTCTAGGTTACTCGTCTTTTCTCGTAGCTATAAGTGCAGGTGTTGATGCACATAGGATCATAGAGACTGTGATGTGACCTTTGATTAGGCTAGCCCAGAGTTAGACACGATGTTTGTGCTCTTCTTATCCCTCTGAGACCATCTTTGAAGAAGATAAGGATGATGGAGATGATGGTGTTCCACCGATCCAGTCCCTCTTCACCCGAGGTGCCTCCTGTTTCCATTTACGCACCTCGGGGAGACCACCCTTGCTTTCCGACTCTCCTTGGTGAGTGGCTCTGTTCCTACCTCTTACGTCCAAGAGGTAGAGGCCACTTCATTCTTGGTCCTCCCGTCATATTCGAGACGTCATCCTTCCGATCGGATGATTGGCGATTTGTTCGAGCGTGTCACACGCTCAAGAACGGTCTGCATCCTCATACGCCTCCACTCTGCCTTCGTTGCCTCCTTTGAGCCGAAGAATGTTTCTCATGCATTATCCGATGAGTCGTGGATTAATGCTATGCATGAGGAACTTGAGAACTTTGAGAGGAACAAGGTATGGCAGCTTGTCAAGCCCCCATCTGGTCATAATGTCATTAGGACCAAGTGGGTGTTCAAAAACAAGCAGAGTGAGGATGGGGTTGTAATTAGAAACAAGGCTAGACTAGTTGCACAGGCTTTTCTCAAAGTTGAGGTCTTGACTTTGAGGAGACCTTTGCTCCTGTAGCTAGGCTAGAGGCTATCCGAATCCTGCTTGCATTTTCTGCATCCAAAGGCTTCAAGCTTTATCAAATGGATGTCAAGAGTGCATTCCTCAATGGCTATATTGAGGAAGAGGTTTATGTCAAGCAACCTCCAGGATTCGAGAACCCCAAGTTTCCGAGTCATGTATACAAGCTTTCCAAAGCTCAGATGGACTCAAGCAGCCCCCAAAGCATGGTATGAGAGGCTCAAGTCTTATCTTCTCAGCCATGACTTTAAAATGGGCATAGTAGACAAAACTCTGTTCATCAGACACCATGAGTCTCATTTTCTTCTTGTCCAGATTTATGTGGATGATATCATTTTTGGTGGCTCTTCTCATTCTCTTGTCTCTCAGTTTTCTGATGTGATGGGTACAGAGTTTGAGATGAGTATGATGGGCGAGTTGAGCTACTTTCTTGGCTTCCAAATCAAGCGCACTGGAGGGTACTTTCTTGCATCAAGGCAAATATACCCGTGACCTCTGAGGCGCTTGACATGTCGATGGGAAGCCGGTGATGACTCCTATGGCCACCACTGCTGTCCTCGAGCCCGATGAGGATGGTGAGCTTGTCGATCAAAGGAGTTTTGGAGCATGATCGGCTCCTCTTGTACCTCACCGCCTCGAGGCCGAACATACATTTATTTGTGTGTGTCGTGCACTCGATTTCAAGCTTCTCCTCGCGCTCTCACCGCCAGAGCGGTCAAGCGCATCTTGAGTACCTTCGTGCTACCACCGATTATGGTATTTGGTACTCTTCTTCTTCTTGTCTATCTCTTAGAGCCTTTTCCGATGCCGACTTTCTTGGTCAGAGGTTAGATAGGAAGAGCACTTCGGCACTTGCCAATTCATTGGCACTTCTCTTGTTTCTTGGTCATCTAGGAAGCGATGCAGGGTTGCACATCCACCGAGGCCGAGTATGTTCTCTGACCGATTCTTTGTAGCAGTGTGCTCTAGATGAGATCGACCTTACGGGACTATGGGTTAGAGATAGAGAGTGTGCCACTTTTCTGTGACAACACTTCAGCTATTTGCATTGCTAAAAACTCAGTGCAACATTCCCGGACCAAGCACATTGATATTAGATATCACTTCCTTAGAGACCATGTGGAGAAGGGAGATATCGCGCTTCAGTTTGTAGAGAGTGACCTCCAGTTAGCCGATATCTTCACCAAGCCTTTGGATAGCTCCAGGTTTGTTGCCTTGAGGAGTGAGCTTGGAGTCGTGAGCCCTTACGGCCTTTCGTGAGGGGGAGCTGGTTTGTATATTATGTACTATATATTCTCTTCCAGCATTTCCTTTCTTCTTCTGGGTGACTTTGGGCTTGTTTTCTTAAGTTGAGTTCACTCACTTAGACTTCTGGCATGCCTCGCATGGACCTCTTATCTTGTGCTTTATGTTGCTATCATGCGTGATTAGCTGTTCTCTCTTCTCTCTAGGTTGAGTTCCCTCAGTCTTATAAGTCTAGCGAGTTTTGTGGCCTCCAGGTAGACAGGTGCATGTGCACTCCTTAGTTGGGATCTAGAGTCAACTTTCCTATGTCAGTCTCTGGGGAAGATAAGAGCGAGCCTGAGCCGTAGTGAGTCTCTTCTATCTTATCTATGCTCAATAGCCATCCAGTTTTGCAGTTTCTCGACTTCTTCTCCTCATTCTGTTTTTTTTTGTTGTTATTGAGTTCATTCGGTTTTTCTTTATGCCTAACCTTGATAATAACTCAACTTTAACCAGATTTGAGCTTAAAATTGATTCAATTGTTGAGGGGGAGTTTGAGAATCTGTTCATGCATTGCATTTAGACTGCATTTTCCGTTCTATGAGCTTTGTCTATTATGCATTTGACTCAATCTTCGTGAAATACATCATGCTATATCTTTCGAAGAAAATCACTAGCTTAGATATGTCCAAGTTCTTTTATCAAGCTAATGTTCATTGAAATCAAAAAAACTTAAAAGCTTTAAATGAAAACTTGATGAAACATGTTGCTTTTACTTACTAAGTTTCTTCTCTAAGAGTTTTACCATGAATTGTGAAATTTTGTAATTCTCTAGAGTCCCTATAGCAACTTGGGTGAAATTTGCTTGATCCATATTTGAGTCCTTGAATTGCTTATATGTGCTAAATTGAAAATTTTAAAAAAATTGACACTTTTGTGCAAAATTGATTTCAAAGACTTTATATTCTCGAGACTGCCTCCCATTGCATTTGGGATGAACTTGGAATATATTGTGTATGACCAAGATCATTCTCTTAAGAGTTACTCTTGAGATGATCGAAAATGGCTTGAGTCAATCAAAAAAATTGCAAATATCAAACACATAAGTGGGTAAAGAATGCAAATTATGTCAAACATTTGCACCCCGCTATGTTTTTCTAAGTCTTAAAGAAAATTTGCATAAATTGAAAAATGGGCTCGAAGGGCCTAATATGCACTTCAAAATTCCCCAAAGTGTTGAGTAGGTTGAACTCTAGGTTTTCCATTTGATCCCTGAGTGGTTTTGCTTCTAGTTTTGAAACTTTGCTAAGTTTTGCACTTGTCAAATCTTGCTAAAAATGATACATTTTCAAAACTTCGCTTATGAGCAAAATTTGTTATTTGCACTTGGACATGTCTTAGTTTGGTCATAATCTGAGATTAATAAGCTTGGTGTCATATCTTGTCATTATGATCATTTGGATAATCTTCAAAGCTCCCTTAGGTTGCATTTCATGCATACATAAAAGAGGGGGAAAATTCTATTTTGTTGCCTATATTGCCAAAAGGGGGAGAAAATGTAGAAAAATGCATCATTTAAAATGTAGAAAAGGAGGAGATAGAAATGTGAAAGCTTGTTGGTTCTTATGATTTTTGTAAATCTTTGCTATCTCTTATGGATCATAATCACATTTGACACTTATGATTGGTTTTTAGAGCTTTTGTTGAAAACTTGCTCTTTTCATGGTCTTGCTCTAAATTCTTTCTGCCAACTTGGTCATAATTTTATATCTTTCTCTCTGGACCAAGTTTGGCTTTGCAATCAAATTGCTTTCTTCTTCTCTCATTCAAACTCAAATTTATGCCTTTTGTGTGGTTTGTCAATATACTCATCAAGGGGGAGATTGAAGGACCATGTGGAGGTCCATCCATGTTTGTGATGAGTATTTGACTTTATTTGAGCAAGGTGTGCTCAAGTTTGAGTTTGATTTGGATTGTTTTTCGAGCTAGAGCAATTTGAGTTACTGGTTGGAGACCAGTCGTCCGACCCCGAGTGGTCGGGTCGTCCGACCGGAGTGGTCGGGCTTTGGTGGTTGGAGACGGTCGTCCGACCCAGTGGTCGGGTCGTCCGACCGAGTGGTCGGGCTTTGGCTGTGTTGCAGACCAGTCGTCCGACCCCGAGTGGTCGGGTCGTCCGACCTGAGAGGTCCGGGCTTTGGCTGGTCGGAGACCAGTCGTCTGACCCCGAGTGGTCAGGTCTTTGGTTGGTCGGAGACCAGTTGTCCGACCCAGAGAGGTCTGGGCTGTGGCTGGTCGGAGACCAGTCGTCTGACCCAGTGGTCGTGTCTCTCGCCGGTCGGAGACCGGTCGTCGACATCAGTGGTCGGAATGGAAACTAGTGGTCGACCTCGAGTGGTCGGGATGGAGACCGTGGTCGACCATGGTTGGTCGGGATGGAGACCAGTGGTCAGACCATGGTTGGTCGGGATGGAGACCAGTGGTCAGACCACGTGGGGTCGGGTTATGTTGGTCCGCGTAGTGTATATCCGTCTGCTTGAGATGGATATGTGTTGTTGGACATTGCTATGTGATGTGGTTTCCTTGTCTATGATGGTTGCAGGACTTTGGAGCTAGGTCATGGTGAGGCGAAGGGGATCAGGACTAGGCTGGGAGAGCTGAGGTCCAGATGATCAAGGTGTCGCCAAAGATGGTGAGGCCGTGGAGTAGCCGCAAGCCGAGAAGACAAAGGAATGGATGAGATGCTAACTTGGAGCTGCTCTGATCAAGGAGGACCGTTGGATCGCTGTCAGGAAGATAGAGTAGCGGGTCAAGTTAGTGTGAGTTGAAAAGCGTGCAAAACCCGTTGGGTTGTTGGGCTTCGGGTGAGCCCATGCATAGCTGTGTGAGTGGGTAAAATCTCAGCCCTTGATGGAGTGCTCTAGGGTTTAGAGGCTCATCCAAGGGTGGTAGGTGTTCAAGCACGCTATGAATAGACAGGAGAGGGTGTCTCCTTGGGGGTGGCGGTGAGGAAAGTGTACGTGAGTAGTTGAGAGTTGTTGAGAGTGACGATGTAAGGATCAAATCCTGGCTCTTGGATGTTGGCTTAGGATTGAAGCGGGACATCCAAAGGTGGGAATTTATCCTGTCACTATAAATAGAGGGTAGGGCAGCCTCCCTCTTTGAAGGTTCTGAGGTTTTGCCGCTCATTTGAGTTTTGCCCACTTTGTTTTGAGGCTTTGTAAACCTCCTTCCGAAATGAAATGTTCTTCATTTATATTCTTGTTTCATTTCCTTACGTGTATACATTCGCACTTAAATTACATTATCTAATTTCGCATTTACTTACTTGCAATTTACTTTACGTAATTTGGATTTGCCTCATCTCCTTCTACATGCTATTGAGTCTTTGTTGAAATTCATGATTGATGAACTCTTCTCTGGACTTGGTGCTTTCAATCATCTAGGCAATCCTTGCATTCTTGTTGCAAGTTAGTAAATCTGTGTTCTTAAAGTGCGTAAGCGTGTGACTTGCGTTCTTTAGTCTTGATTGGCTTCGTTCTTGTTGCCAAGGATGAAAGATTCTTGGATGAATCTTCTATAGATCATATCCCAATCATCTAGGCAATCTACAACCTCTTCTATTCAGTTTTGCAAGAAACCAATTTCTGTGCCTAGTTTTCAGATAGTGTTTCTATTTGTTTGAAGGGTTGTTTCTTCGTGTACTTACTTGCTATGATTTGTGGAGAGTCATCCAAGGATTTTTGACCATCAACTCCAACCAGCAAGTTAGGGGTGAAGTTTGTGTTCGTTACTCTGTTTTTGGTGTTGCATTTGTTAAACTGAAAAGGACGGAACCTTGGTATTAATTGTAACATCCCAAAAATCTGCCAAATATTATTTTATTGCTTAAATGTGCATTTGTGATTTTCTGGAATTTATTTAGATTTTTCTGGATTTATTTGAATTAAATCTTATTTCAAGTTTATTACTTTTTATCCAAAAGTATTTAAATCTGTGCAAAGTTAAAATAAAGTTTTGGTAAAAATATTTTATTTGAGTCCAGAATGTCTCAAAGTATTTTTGAGATTTTTTTTGGATTTTTCCTGATTATTTTATTGCCTAAAACAAATTAAATGAATTTCTGGAATTAATTTAATTGAAAACCTTTGAAAAATCCGGAACGATAATGGGCCCGGCCGTGTCTTGTCTTGCGTGCGGCCCGGAGAATCGCGGCCCATTTGGCCCATCTCGGGTAAACCCTAGGGCGATTGAATCTGCGCCGTTGGATCTGGATCGGATGATCATGGATGAAGCGTGCCGGTTCGGGTCTCGGACTGATCGTCGCCGTTGGAAAGAAATCGCGTGTGGATAGGATTAGATCATGGCTATGTGATCGTGACCGTTGGAGCGGAATCGGATGGCTGGGGGTTGTCGTCTCCGCGAAGGACTCGGAGACCGCCGCCGACACGACTTTGCCGCCGGGGGAAGCTAGGGTTCCGTTTTTAGCGCGTTGGCCGAGGATATAAAAGGAGGGGGTAGCGCCCCGAGGTCCGTCTGTGTGCGCCGCATCTTTTGGTCGAAGAGTTTTCGCGAGAGCGGACGTAGGACGCCGCCGCAAGCTCGCCGGAGTTGAAGCGTGGGACCGCCGCGGTTTTTGCTCAAGTGCGCCGCCAGATCGTCGGTTTTTGGTGTTTTGGTCCCAGATCTGGGTTCGCCGAGGTGTACCGCGTCGACTAAGCCGGTTCTTCTCGTCGGGGACGCGCCGGAACGCCGTCGCCGAAGCCTCTTCTTCGTCTCCGGTGACTTTCTTCACCGTCGCCTCCCCATTAGTCTCGGGTAAGCTTGTGGCCGTCGGATCTGGATGAACGGAGGGGATCGAGCCGCGTTGCGCGCATCTGTCGCCGTTCGATTAGATCGGGCCGTGGATGCGTGCCGCGTGTCGTGCATCGGCGGGGCGGCGCTGCAACCAATCGGGTCAAGACGCGTGGCACTACGGGTTTCGAGGCGTCGTGCGCCGGATTCACGGTGGACCAGATGAGGTCTCGTGGACCAGGTCTATGCACCGAGGCCACGTGTCGAGCTCTGGTTGGTTCGGTTCAGCGCTGATGTCACGCTGACGTCATAAATCGATTTTTCAGAATAAAAATAAATCTGTTAATTTCGAATTTCTGATTTTCTGATTTCAGTATTTGTTTCAAACTTCAAAAGGCTATATCTTTTGCAATTTAACTCGGATTTGAGTGATTCAAATTTCTAAAAATTTGTAAAATTGAGATCTATTTAATGGTGAATTTTATTTGATTTTTGGAGTTCAATTTCTCTCTGTTTTGGTATTTATTTGCTTTTCTCCTTGATGCAGCGTAGACGTTGAATTGTGCGACGCTTCGGAGGAAGATCAAGCAACTCAAGAGCAAGTTCCAGAACCAGATCAGGACCTATTCCAAGGCAAGTTGTGCTTTGATCATGTTGAACCCATGTTTATAAAATTGCTATATTTGTTTTACCTTATTGCATATGTTTCAAATATACAATTGTTTCAAATTAGATTGGGATTAGCTAATATACCAAATTGATCTATACCCTACCTTGTCATTGTATGTCATAATCCATTGTCACCCTAGATTGGTTAAATATAGTTGGTTAATAATTATAATCAACATTGGAGGTTTAGACCGTATTAGTTGCTTAGCTTTGCCACGTCATCACATGTATCAGAATCATTGATAAATTAATCTTGATTAATGGAATATGGAACGATATTATGAACTTGTGTGTCATGTGGGATCACACGATGAGATTGAGTTGTTGTGGTGAGTCATGTCACGCAACGATGTTGAATTGTTGATGGCACGTGGTGCTTGGTAATCAACTGGGTGATGATAACTTAGATTGAGGCAAGTGGCAAGGGGCGAGGAGGCCAAGGTGGGCCCGATGGGCAGATGGTATGTGGATGTCTTGCCTCGATCACACTAAGGACTTAACCTTGCAAGCCTTTGACTGAGTCTATCATGCAACCACATGTGCGTATGGGCCACCTAGCCGAGTAATTTGCAATGTCTTAATTTTGGTACTATTGTGGTCGGTGTGAGTTCCCGAGTTATGGTGTAATTCACATGGCGCAAGAGGGGGCCACGGATGTGGTAACCAGTCCACCAGTGTTGAATCCTTAGCGGGTAGTATCGGGTTAAGTCAGAGCATTGTAAAGGCTTTGTTATAATCACTCGCCTTGGTGGTGTTTGGTTGTATCACGTGGGTAAAGTGCATAACCTCTGCAGAGTGTGAAACTATTCGGATAGCCATGCTCGCGGTATTGAGCAATGCTCGGGAATTACAGTTAAGGGTTAGCTTAATTAATTGGACAACATGGTTGGGATGGCGGAATGCCATATGGAAGGTGGAATTTGACTTAGGATTGGAAACTTGGTCTACTTGAGAAATCCTGAATTTATTTACTATTGTTATTTGTTTTACATTCTTTACAATCTATTTACTGTATTTGTTCATAAATGCTGCTTATTGCAAAATAGCCATGATAGCCTATCCATTGGAATAGGCCTTACATATAGATACATAGAATTGCATTCATGCACAACTTGTTGAGTGCTTTAAGTACTCACCCTTGCCAAACAACAATAATCAACAGTTGAGGAATCTACACCTGTGTTGGAAGATGAAGTCCAGGAAGACACGAGTCATTAGGGTCCAAGCCTTGTCGGTTGCCTGTGGTGAACTGATGAGCTATCTCGTTTTCTATTTTCCATTTGCTTAATCATTAGTTATATTTTCAGTCTTGCCCTGCGTGGCTTAATAATGTAAGTTGGTCATAAGATCATACCTTTAGTTATATCAATGAATGAACTATTATTCTATTATCGTGGAGTATGATGTGATATGTACCAATGTTGAGCTGTGTGCACTAGCGTTGATCACAGGAATAGTGCAAGAAAACACGGTGGGTTGAATCGATGGATTCGGGTCCTTCAGAGGTGGTATCGAGCATCTTGACCGTAGGTCTTGGCCCTAGATAGTATGGAGGTGTCTTGTGTGTGTCCAAACTATTTTCTAAAAGAAAATCTAAACTTGACTAATAAAACACTCTCGACTCATCTCATTCTCTACTTCTACTTCCTTTGCTGAATTTACCGCTTTCTTGGCCGTTTTGGGTGGAGCTCTTATTCAAAGTTCTTGTGGAGCGGATGCCGATTGTTCCGACCTTCGAGGAGTGGTGGCTACGCAATGGAGCCGTGGAGAGTACTTGAGACGCTTGGGGCTTTTATCGTCCGCTTTACCGAGGAGGCGGTGGTCGGATTAATGGTGTACACCGAGGATTTATTTGCAAGTCGATTATTTACGCTCGGGAGAGCGAGGAAGCTAGCAGGCCAATCAACATCTCTCGCCAAGATTCTCGTGCACGAGGTTGCAATTCAGAGGTTGCCCGACTTGCTCTTCGCCGTGTCTGCGCGACTCGCCGACGAGCTTCACGACTCGATGTTCGCCTTCACCCAGACGTTCAAGCATGCGACGCCGACGGATCGTGGAGAACGAGTGTGCCATCGCGGTACACCTTGCGGAGTTCGCCCTTGCCGGAGGATCATATGAGAGATACTACTCGGAGCCGGAGATCGTATGCGAGGCACTCAGAGTGGCAAAGCAGAGCTTGAGGTGACCGTGCTTGACTATCGGGATGATCACCGGTGGGAGAGGCCCCGAGGCGGTCGAGGACGAGTGGAGCGTGTGACTCGAGGAGTTCAGAGCCGCAGAGGAGTCAGGAGGATCCAGAGGAGCGAGAGTGGGAGCGGAGGGGAGTGCAGACCCGTGGTTGCAGAGGACCCATAGTAGGTCATCGGGATAGGTTCGCTCCTATGCCACTCATCCGCCGGTGTATCGCGGATCGACCTCGACCAGGGTGGTGGATGAGTGAGTGTCGACCTTGAGCTGTGTTGAGACTCGAGTGTGAGTCGCGTCTTTAAGTTAGTTTTTACCTTTTTAGTTGACGTTAAGGTTTTGTGTTTAGTTTGCTTATTTGTAATGCTGAGTGTGCAGTATGTGTTGCAAAGCTTGTAGGGTTAAATAAGCAGTCATACCAAGAATAAATAAAGAATTATTTCAATTGGGTATAACCTATCTCCCCGCTTTAGAAATTCTTGCTTCTCATCTATGCTACATCTACCTTCCCTAACCTAAGAGGCAATCATCAGATGGTGAATACTCGAGGGAACAACGGAGCTTCAGGAAGTGGACTGCGTCAGAACGACAACACCAACGACAGAGGCAGCCCTCAACCACCGTCAGTAGACATGCAGAATTTGGGAGTATTTCTTGCGGCGCAGACTCAACTAATGCAGACTATGATGCAACAGATGCAGCAGATGACCAACGCAGTAGCCAACAACAACAACCCTGTAGCTCAGAACAACCATGGTGGACCCCGACCTCACTCAAAGCTATCAGATTTTATGAGGACTAGGCCGCCAACTTTTTCAGGAAATGTGAACCCTTTGGAAGCCGATGACTGGTTTAGGACAATTGAGAAGAAGCTGCACATCACTCAGTGTGAGGGCAATGAGAAGGTGCTCTACGCCTCTCATCAATTGGAAGGAACCGCCGCAGAATGGTGGGAGAATTACTGTGTCGCTCATGGAGCCCCACAAGAGATCACATGGGAGGAGTTTACTAATGCTTTCCACCAGTATCATGTCCCGGAGGGAATGATGGACCTTAAGAAGGAAGAGTTCAGGGCTTTGAAACAAGGAGGCCAACCAAAGTGGCGAGTACACGAACAAGTTTACTCGCTTAGCTCGCTATGCCCTCAAGGCGTATCGACAGATAAAGCTAGGCGATCTCGTTTCATGAAGGGATGAATTGGGATGCAGTGGGGTGATCACCCACAATTTTCCAGATTTTCAGGAGTTAGTCAATAAGGCTTTGATCCTAGAAGATAAGCGCAAAGAGCTGGGTGAGAACCGCAAGCGCTTGATGACTAATCAGGGTGGACGTCCAAACCATCTACGTTTGAGGATGTCACCACAACAATTTGCTAGATTCCAACTACCAGCTGTGAACAAGACATCAACCCCTGTACCTCGCCCTGCCAATCAAAATTTTCAAACCCCAGCACAGGGCAACAATGCGCCAGGAGGGAATCAGCAGTCGGCAGTGAAAAGATGCTATACCTGCAACGAGCCAGGGCACTTTTCTAATAGGTGTCCACAGAAGGGAGGCATCACGCCAGTTCGTTTCAACTTGGGAACAACACCGGCCAAGGCACCAACCTCAGGAGGAAATCGTGCGCCAGGTCAAGCTGGAGCAACCCCGCAATCAACAGTGCGTGGAAGGATCAACCACATCACTGCAGATGGAGCTTAGGAAGCTACCGACGTCGTACTGGGTAAGTTTCTGGTCAACTCAGTACCTGCTACAGTTTTGTTTGATTCTGGAGCTTCGCATTCGTTTGTTTCTCAAAGTTTTGCAACCAAGAATGGATTTAAAGTGGTGAATCTTAAGTGTGTGCTCTTAGTCCAAGCCCCAGGATCTGAACTTAGATCTAGCCTTGGGTGTTTGGGAGCTAAGTTGCTTATGGATGGGATAGAATTCCTAGCGAATCTTATCTTGATAGATGCGCAATCCCTAGACGTCATCCTTGGAATGGATTGGCTGTCTAAGCATAAGGCCGTCTTGGATTGTGGCCGAAGGACCGTGACTTTGGAAGGCCCTAGTGGCAAGAAAGTAGAGTTTCAAGCGACCGCAGTTCGAGATGGGCAGTTAATGGTCAACAGCGTGAAAGCCATCAGCATGGAAGATGTGCCAGTAGCTAGGGAATACCCGGATGTGTTTCCAGAAGATTTGCCAGGATTGCCACCAGACCGTGATATCGACTTCGTGATTGAATTAGCACCAGGGACAGCACCGATATCAAAGAGACCATATCGGATGCCTACCGACGAGTTAGTGGAAATGAAGAAGCAGATTGAGGAACCGCAAGAAAAGGTTTCATCGGACCAAGTTCATCACCGTGGGAGCCCGGTTTTGTTTGTTCGTAAAAGGACGGAAGTCTTAGAATGTGCATCGATTATCGTGCCTTTGAATGAAGTAACGATCAAGAATAAGTATCCGTTGCCCGGATCGATGACTTATTTGATCAATTAAGAGGAGCTGAGTTTTCTCAAGATAGATCTTCGTTCGATACCATCGATTGAAGATCCAAGCGGAGGATGTGCCTAAGACTGCGTTTTCTACGCGATATGGACATTATGAGTTCACAGTCATGTCATTTGGATTGACTAATGCCCCGGCATATTTCATGAACATGATGAATAAGGTTTTCATGGAATATTTGGATAATTTTGTTGTAGTCTTCATAGACGATATCTTGGTTTACTCAAAGACAGAGGAAGACCATGCAGAACATCTAAGAATGGTTTTAGGCAGGCTGCGAGAGCATCAACTATATGCTAAGTTTAGCAAGTGTGAATTTTGGAAGGAAAAAGTCGAATTTCTTGGTCACGTAATGACTACTCAAGGAGTAGCAGTTGACCCAAGCAAAGTGGACGCAGATGTTGCATTAGGAGCAACCAAAGTGCATTACCCGATCCGTAGTTTTACGGGATGGCGGGATATTACCGTCGGTTCATAGAGGATTCTCAACGATTGCTAAACCCTTACGCAGCTTGTTAAAGAAAGAAAAGAAGTTTGCATGGGCGCCAGAGTGCGAGAAAAGCTTTATGGAATTAAAGAAGCGTTTAACAACACCCGTATTAGTGTTGCGGATGTGCGTAATGGATTTGACATTTATTGCGATGCTTCAAAGCAAGGCTTGGGATGCGTGTTAATGCAAGAAGGCAAAGTCGTTGCTTATCGTCAAGACGCTTAAGACCGCATGAAGTGAATTACCCAACGCATGATTTGGAATTAGCTACCGTAGTGCATGCTTTAAAGATATGGCGTCATTATCTCATAGGAAATAGATGTGAGGTATATACGGATCATAAGAGCACGAAATACATATTCACTCAAGCGGATCTGAATATGAGACAAATAAGATGGCTTGAGCTAATTAAGGATTATAATGTGGGAATCCATTATCATCCCGAAAAGCCAATGTGGTGGCGGATGCTCGAGTCGAAAGAGCCATAGCGCAAATACATTGACAATGGAGGATCAACGAAATTATGCAAGGAATTTGAAACTAAGGTTGGAAGTCGTTCAAGGAATGGTAGCTGACTTGAAGTAAAGCCAACGCCGGAAGATCAGTTAGAGAAGGCCGAAGGATGACGATAAAATTTCTAAGATCAAGGTTAAAAGGATGAAGGCTTAGTCAGTAGATTTCACTCTGGACGAGCAAGGAACCATGTTCTTCAAAGGCCGAATTTGTGTCTTGGATAAAAGGAACTAAAGCAATTGATTCTTGAGGAGGCTCATGATTCTAAGTACTCGATTCATCCAGGAAGTGCCAAGATGTACCAGGATTTGAAAGAGAGATTTTGGTGGCCTAACATGAAGCGTGAAGTAGCTGAGCATGTTGCTTTATGCGACGTATGTCAGAGAGTAAAAGCTATGCATCAAAGACCTGCTGGTTTGTTGCAGCCATTGAAAATTCCGGAATGGAAGTGGGAAGAAATCGGAATGGATTTTATCACCGGTTTACCAAAAACTCAGAGAGGTTACGATTCTATTTGGGTTATTGTGGATCGTCTAACCAAGGTCGCCCATTTTATCCCAGTAAAGACCACTTACTCCGGAGATCGTTTAGCAGAGTTGTACATGTCAAGGATTGTATGCTTGCATGGAGTGCCCAAGAAGATTGTGTCAGACAGAGGTACCCAATTTACCTCAAGATTCTGGAATAAGTTGCACGAAGCCATGGGAACTCGTCTGAATTTTAGTACAGGCATATCACCCGCAGATAGATGGTCGATGAAAGAGTAAATCGATTTTAGAGGATATGTTGAGAGCTTGTGCTTTAGCTTATCTTTGCGACATGGGATAAGTGTTTGCCATATGCGAATTTAGTTACAATAATAGTTATCAAGCTAGCCTGCAGATGTCACCGTTTGAGGCGTTGTATGGACGTGCTTGTCGTACTCCGTTAAATTGGAATGAAACAGGAGAGCGATTGGTTTTCGGGCCAGACATTCTCAAGGAAGCCGAAAGTCAAGTCGCAATGATCAGAGAGAGGTTGAAGATAGCACAGTCAAGACAGAAAAGCTACGCAGACAACCGTCGTCGAGATTTGAGTTTCGAACCAGAAGATCATGTGTATCTCAGGGTTACCCCTCTTAAGGGCGTTAAAAGATTTCATGTTAAAGGGAAGCTTGCGCCAAGATATATTAGTCCGTTCAAGATTCTGAGCCGTCGAGGAGAGGTAGCTTATCAGTTAGAATTGCCTCAGTCCTTGGCGGGAGTGCATGATGTATTCCATGTGTCGCAGCTTAAGAAGTGTCTCAGAGTGCCAACCGAGCAAACCCCGCTGGATGCAATAGAGCTGCAAGAAGATTTGACTTACAAAGAGCAACCGGTCAGAATTTTGGATGTTATGGAACGCAAGACCAGAAACAAGTCTACTCGCTTTTGCAGAGTTCAGTGGAGCAATCATTCCGAAAGTGAAGCCACTTGGGAGCGAGAAGAGGATTTGAAGTCAGAATTTCCGAACCTATTCTCTAGTTAGCCCCAATCTCGAATCGAGATTACATTAAGGGGAGGTTTGTAACATCCTAAAAATCTGCCAAATATTATTTTATTGCTTAAATGTGCATTTGTGATTTTAAAATTTATTTAGATTTTTTGGATTTATTTGAATTAAATCTTATTTCAAGTTTATTGCTTTTTATCCAAAAGTATTTAAATCTGTGCAAAGTTAAAATAAAGTTTTGGTAAAAATATTTTATTTGAGTCCGAATGTCTCAAAATATTTTTGAGATTTTTTGGATTTTTCTGATTATTTTATTGCCTAAAACAAATTAAATGAATTTCTGGAATTAATTTAATTGAGAAAACCTTTTGAAAAATCCCGGAACAGTAATGGGCCCGACCCGTGTATTGTGCGCGTGCGGCCCGGAGAATCGCGGCCCATTTGACCCATCTCGGGTAAACCCTAGGGCGATTGAATCTGCTGCTTGGATCCGGATCGGATGATCATGGATGAAGCGTCTTGGGTTCGGTCTCGGACTGATCGTCGCCGTTGGAAAGAAATCGCGGGTGGATAGGATTAGATCATGGCTATGTGATCGTGACCGTTGGAGCGGAATCGGATGGCTGGGGGTTGTCGTCTCCGCGAAGGACTCGGAGTCCGCCGCCGACATGACTTCGCCGCCGGGGGAAGCTATGGTTCCGTTTTTAGCGCGTTGGCCGAGGCTATAAAAGGAGGGGGTAGCGCCCCGAGGTCCGTCTGTGTGCGCCGCATCTTTTGGTCGAAGAGTTTTCGCGAGCGGGCGTAGGAGCGCCGCCGCAAGCTCGCCGGAGTTGAAGCGTGGGACCGCCGCGGTTTTTGCTCAAGTGCGCCGCCAGATCGTCGGTTTTTGGTGTTTTGGTCCCAGATCTGGGTTCGCCGAGGTGTACCGCGTCGACTAAGCCGGTTCTTCTCGTCGGGGACGCGCCGGAACGCCGTCGCCGAAGCCTCTTCTTCGTCTCCGGTGACTTTCTTCACCGTCGCCTCCCCATTAGTCTCGGGTAAGCTTGTGGCCGTCGGATCTGGATGAACGGAGGGGATCGAGCCGCGTTGCGCACATCTGTCGCCGTTCGATTAGATCGGGCCGTGGATGCGTGCCGCGTGTCGTGCATCGGCGGGGCGGCGCTGC
Organism: Otatea glauca; assembly: GCA_036346275.1. Taxonomy (NCBI): domain Eukaryota; kingdom Viridiplantae; phylum Streptophyta; class Magnoliopsida; order Poales; family Poaceae; genus Otatea; species Otatea glauca. The sequence continues at coordinate 14,597,636 of CM070731.1, read as the reverse complement.
AACCAATCGGGTCAAGACGCGTGGCACTACGGGTTTCGAGGCGTCGTGCGCCGGATTCACGGTGGACCAGATGAGGTCTCGTGGACCAGGTCTATGCACCGAGGCCACGTGTCGAGCTCTGGTTGGTTCGGTTCAGCGCTGATGTCACGCTGACGTCATAAATCGATTTTTCAGAATAAAAATAAATCTGTTAATTTCAATTTCGATTTTCGATTTGATATTTGTTTCAAACTTCAAAAGGCTATATCTTTTGCAATTTAACTCGGATTTGAGTGATTCAAATTTCTAAAAATTTTTAAAATTGAGATCTATTTAATGGTGAATTTTATTTGATTTTTGTAGTTCAATTGCTCTCTGTTTTGGTATTTATTTGCTTTTCTCCTTCGGTACGCGTAGACGTTGAATTGTGCGACGCTTCGGAGGAAGATCAAGCAACTCAAGAGCAAGTTCCAGAACCAGATCAGGACCTATTCCAAGGCAAGTTGTGCTTTGATCATGTTGAACCCTTGTTTATAAAATTGCTATATTTGTTTTACCTTATTGCATATGTTTCAAATATACAATTGTTTCAAATTAGATTGGGATTAGCTAATATACCAGATTGATCTATACCCTACCTTGTCATTGTATGTCATAATCCATTGTCACCCTAGATTGGTTAAATATAGTTGGTTAATAATTATAATCAACATTGGAGGTTTAGACCGTATTAGTTGCTTAGCTTTGCCACGTCATCACATGTATCAGAATCATTGATAAATTAATCTTGATTAATGGAATATGGAACGATATTATGAACTTGTGTGTCATGTGGGATCACACGATGAGATTGAGTTGTTGTGGCGAGTCATGTCACGCAACGATGTTGAATTGTTGATGGCACGTGGTGCTTGGTAATCAACTGGGTGATGATAACTTAGATTGAGGCAAGTGGCAAGGGGCGAGGAGGCCAAGGTGGGCCCGATGGGCAGATGGTATGTGGATGTCTTGCCTCGATCACACTAAGGACTTAACCTTGCAAGCCTTTGACCTGAGTCTATCATGAAACCACATGTCTGGTATGGGCCAGCCTAGCTGAGTAATTTGCAATGTCTTAATTTTGGTACTATTGTGGTCGGTGTGAGTTTCCGAGTTATGGTGTAATTCACATGGCGCAAGAGGGGGGCCCTGGATGTGGTAACCAGTCCCACCAGTGTTGAATCCTTAGCGGGTAGTATCGGGTTAAGTCAGAGCATTGTAAAGGCTTTGTTATAATCACTCGCCTTGGTGGTGTTTGGTTGTATCACGTGGGTAAAGTGCATAACCTCTGCAGAGTGTGAAACTATTCGGATAGCCGTGCTCGCGGTATTGAGCAATGCTCGGGAATTACAGTTAAGGGTTAGCTTAATTAATTGGACAACATGGTTGGGATGGCGGAATGCCATATGGAAGGTGGAATTTGACTTAGGATTGGAAACTTGGTCTACTTGAGAAATCCTGAATTTATTTACTATTGTTATTTGTTTTACATTCTTTACAATCTATTTATCAGATTTGTTCATAAATGTCGCTTATTGCAAAATAGCCATGATAGCCTATCCATTGGAATAAGCCTTACATATAGATACATAGAATTGCATTCATGCACAACTTGTTGAGTGCTTTAAGTACTCACCCTTGCCAAACAACAATAATCAACAGTTGAGGAATCTACACTGTGTTGGAAGATGAAGTCCGGAAGACACGAGTCATTAGGGTCCGAGCCTTGTCGGTTGCCTGTGGTGAACTGATGAGCCATCTACGTTTCTACTTTCCGCTGCTTAATTATTAGTTTATATTTTCAGCCTTGCCCTGCGTGGCTTAATAATGTAAGTTGGTCATAAGATCATACCTTTAGTTATATCAATGAATGAACTATTATTCTATTATCGTGGAGTATGATGTGATATGTACCAATGTTGAGCTGTGTGCACTAGCGTTGATCCTGGGAATAGTGCAGTAAACACAGTGGGTTCGAATCAGTGGATTCGGTTCCTTACATTAATTCCTTCGATTGTTGATTGAAATAGGTTCCTGACATCCTTTGGGAGGTGCACACCTATTTTCACTGTTTTTGGATCAGCCGATCAAAAGTTACATCGATTTCTGTTTTTGAGATCGTGCTGATTTTATCGCTCACTGAACACTATTCACCCGAGTATCGCTCATCCGACCACTTCAGTCGCGAGTAATCGCTCATCCGACTAGTCTTTGGTCGAGGTACTGTTCACCCAACACTATTCATTCCGAGTCTCGTTCATCCGACCTCTGTGGTCGAAGTACTGCTCATCCGACAGAAATACCCGACCGGTGCGCTTTCTTTACGGTCTTTTGGTGGTTTGAATTTTAGGGGGAGAGTTTATTCGAAAATTTTATTTGGCTCCTATTCACCCCCCTCTAGTCGCCTTTTTCGATCTTTCAGATAGTGATGCGCGTATTCCCACTATCCACAGGACCAACTTTCCTGGTGCTTGGGAGGGATGTTGGGTTGGCAAGCTCAACATGATGACGCACTCAGTGGGACTTATGTAAGGGTGAGAAGCCCGGGGAAGCTCGCATGTTCTCGTGGCGAGTCAAAGTAATTGCAGTAGCTCGGTGCTCTCCTTCGGCTGGCGATGCATAGAAGAGGAGAGGACAAGTGGGAGGCACTATGCAGCGACAGGATGTGTCAACGGGGCGCTTGGCGTTCACGTGGGCTAGGGCTGGTCGATAGCTTGGTAAGAACAGGGCAGCATGCTGTACGATATTGCGAGCATCTTATGGCATCAACATGGCAGATGGGTCCTACAGCAAGGGCTTGGGGTCCATAGGTAAGTGGCAAGATGAGAGGGCAAGCGCAACGGCTCTCCTCACGGGCACGAGCGCAGCGCGAGGTGGAAGACGAGTATTGACCAGTGGGGTCGACATGTCAGTGAGAGAGAGAAATAGGGCTAAGAGAGAAGACCTCTCGGTAGAAAAACACTTTCTTGGGGAAGAAACGGGTTTTGGCTGGCTTCTTTCAGAAAAATAAATTTTAAAGCATTTTCCAAAAGTCTTTAATTGCACATAATCAAGTTAGGAAAATAAAAAAAAAATCAAACATTATGAGAATTTTTGGAGAGATACTTTAGATCATTAATATTTCAAATAAAATATTTCTAGGTTCTATACAGATTATAAATAAATTTCAAAATTAAGGACATCACCTAGAAATAAAAAAGGTAATTTCTTTTTAGGAAATTTTGGGATGTTACAATAGCAATATATCGCCATTCCAAATAGTGACAAACATCTATCGCCAATTGAAATGGCGACAGAACTGCGTATGCAAAAAATATTACCCAGTAGTCCTTATGGTTTTTTGGGGAAAAACTCCAACATTAGCCATCTGTTGAAATATAGTGATACTTTCCTTTAGGAATGGAGTGCAAAATTAGGCCTTTTTTGTCGCGTAACCGAGTAATTTCTTGCATGCATGTAATGAGGTGAAGTGATGTTTTTTGTTTAAAAAATCCAGACAAAGCCGGACATAGCATTTTGTAATAGAGGTGTGAATTACATGGTGCATAGAGTTTGGTTAGGTATCTATGTTCGTCTTGCTACATATATGGTACAAATGGCGATATTGACAAACTATGGATAGAAACTACATCTAAGATATATATGCGCCTTTTAGAATTGAAAACACTAGAAGGATAGAAATGAAGTCATGCTTGTTGTTATAGACCCCATGTAGCAGCAGGATCTATTGGTGCCCTCCCCTTTGATTTTCTGAGGGCGTAGGCCTTTCCTTTCTTTCAATTACTCCCGTAGACATCCACCCAAAATTGGTCTTCAAGGTCAACCTTAGGCTCATCCTGGACTTGCGCCATGTTGACTTGCTCCTTTAGCTTCTTATATTGGCCAAAAACTCATCGCTGGCTTTCAACAAATACGTAGGTTCAGAATGGTAGCCAGGTGCCTTTCCCTTGTCTTCTCTGCTATGAGGCGAAGGTTTCCAACGGGTGAAGACATCAGGTGCAACTAGGTAGCTTACCAAAATTTTGCTCGATGAACGCCATGTTATACTTATCTAGCCCGTCGATCCATAGGAAGAACAAGCATTTCTCTGAATTCTACGATTATGCATGGATGAAGTTAGCTATACAAAAAGCACAACATGCATTGTGGAATATACATACGTGACATTGACTTACACGGATATCCGTGCATGTGTAGAAAGCCCAGCCGGTGATGTCTAGATGTATGGACTAAACGATCCATGTTGGAATATTGCAGTTGTAGTTTGGGCATGGAAATTCTGGTGGCACTGGTGCATCCTTGCAAGAATAATCTTGGTAGTTCCCCTCCTTGGCAACCCACTTTCGCTTCCGAAGCATCAATGCATATTCTAACATCCTGAACCCTGGCGGTATTGTGGAGTGTTGGGTGTGGCGGTGCCTCTATTGGAGTATTGGCCATGGTGGTTGCCCTAGTGAAGTGTTGGCTATGGTGGAGTGTCCCTCGTTTTTATAGACGATTTGTGTGTACTGGTTCATCATAAATATTATATAATAGCGGTGTGAGTTGTCAACCATAGAGAAATGGTGACATGATGTGTCAACACTCACTATGCAAAGTTGGAGGGAGTTGTTAAGTCAATGAGAAAAGCTAGTGGGAGTTGTCAATTCACTGAGAAAAATTGGTGGAGTTGTCAGGGTGTGTTTGGTTTCTTGTAGCAAGTGGTACATGTATAAGATAGTTTAAGAAATAAGTCATCAATGTGTTTAGTTGCTTAAATGGAACCATCCCATCCTGGATGGTGGGATACAAATTTAAGGAATATTCTCTACACATGCTGAACCATTCCATTCACTCAAAACAGTGGAACTAAATGGTACAGGACCATCCCATTCAACCTCATCGCACCAACCAAACACACCTTAAGGAAAGTTGGTGGGATTTGTCAATTCAATAAGGAAATCTTGTGGGAGTTGTCAAGTTCTGAGAAAAGCAAGTGGAGTTGTCAATTCACTAAGGAAAGCTGGTGGGAGTTGTTAATTCACTGAAGAAAGCTGGTGGGAGTTGTCAAGTTACTGAGGAAAGCTAGTTAAGTTATCAATTTGCTTAGAAAAGCTGGTAGAGTTTTTAGTACTTAATGGAGGAAATATAGTTACAAGGTGCGTTGGGCTCGTTGCAGTGCAATCTTGCCAACTACACCTACAGTACAAATGGCAAGGCACATGACCGAATAAATACACTACAACTACGATACATGTGCTCCTTTCGGAATGACAACGACATGGTGGGTGTACAAGGGCTCTGGGTATTGTGGTGAGGCCCCTAAGGATCAAATGAGATACCGTACAGCACCCGCATGGAGTGTCGATCGTCAGGACAGCATGGACGTGACTGGTTGTCATGATAGTGGCAAGCGTAATTGTAGCTCATATTAGCACAACAACAGTAAGGGTGGTAGTCGCTGCCTTGGTGGACCACCTCCTCATCGTTCTTCTCCCTAATCCTCTGCCTCCAGAGCTCATTGTTGTTGATCTTCTCTGTCTGGAGCTCCTCTTCCAGTTCCTCTAGGTGTACTAGGTGTGTGTGGATGTAAACCTGGGCGTGTATGTGATACGGTGGGTCAACCCACTCGGTGAACTTGCAATTCACAGTCTGCAAGGAAGAAGGTGTTAACGAGCAATATAGTGATATAAGCATGGAAGTATAGTTAGGAAATGATGTAGTTACGAAAAAAAAGAGGGTAGTAGAAAAAATGACGTCCTAGGTTCAAACGGTCGTCGTAAACCTAGATTACCACGTTGAGGTTGTGCTTGCATTGTGGACAATACTCAGGTAGGTTTGCGTACTCTCGAAGGGGATTTATTGTGGTGTAGGACTCTTTGGTTTTGAGTGGAAGGTTGGGGCTAGGGGGATCGAGGTGAAGGGGACCGTAGATGTGCATGTCCTCGAGGGAAGGGTTGTACCCTCGAAAACTTATTTGTCCTAATCTTCCCCTCCCACGCCTTAAGCTTCCTGCTTTGTTCATCATGTTAGGCATGAAGTACTTAGTTTGAGATGCATAGTCTATTCGCATAGGAGTACTTATAGGGCAGGGTAGGTCGGATATAGATGTTACACTTGGCGTAGAAAAATTAGGGTTTTAGGGAGGTGTGTGGTCATGTCGGCCTGAAAAGCAGGTGGAGCAAGTGGTATTGTGTTGTCATGTGTGATGAAAAATAATTGGTAGTGTATTGTCACCTCAGTCGGGAATAACTGGTGACAGAATGCTGTCACCATTGATGGAAAGTATATTAGCAGTGTGTTGTTCCTGTCACCATATTCTGCTCTCTTGTAAGCCTTCTATTACCATTTCAAATGGGAACTGAGGGCATGGGGGCCTCTGTCGCCATTTGAAATGGCAACAGCAACCGTGGCAACCCATGTGACACTATTGTTGGTTGATATGGTGATAGGATTTCTGTCACTTTTTGATGTGACAGGGACTCTGGCGCCATTTGGACTAGCGAAAGAGTTCTATTTATGTCATTTTTGTGGGGTATTATTTCTGTAAAATAATTAAAAAATTGTATTAGTTATATACCTTGCTGCTTACGGAAAATATAGATGCATTTGTTATAAAACTATAGCTAACAAGTATAATATTCATATGATTAATTCCACACTGTTCTAATCTAGTCTCATGGAACTTAAATATATAAATCCTTCTACTTTTCTATTGATTAACGAAAAATAAGTTTTAGGGTTTTTAAAAAAATTATTTTGGGAATTTCTAGCCTCCAAAATGAAGGAGATGCCGTTAATCTCACAAGCCAAGGTCGCGCGCTGCGTTACGCCGTGCGATATTCGGTCGCGCGATGCTGTGCTGTGCGAAATTTGGTCTGACGGTTATTTCTGAAAAAAAAAGGTAACAGGGTCGCGCGCTACGTTGTGCCATGCAAAATTTGGTTGCACAATGACACGCTATCTGAAGTTTGGTCCGATAGATATTTTTGAAAAAAAGGGTATGATGAAGTAAACGGGGATTTGTTTTTTCTCGAGGTTTTTTCAAAAACGTACTAGCTAGGAGTCATCGGCGATTTTGTGGCACCACAGGTCCTTTTTGTGCAGTGCGAAACATGGTCTAATGGTTATCTACAAAAAAAAAGGCATGAGGACATGAACATATTTTCGTTTTTTCTGAGGGGATTTTTTAAAAATGAGCTTGCGTAATTCCGGTTTTTCTGTTTTTTTTTTAAAAAAATGGGTTGCTAGGAGCCATTGGCGAATATGTGGAATTTGTTTTTGGAGAAAACTGCGAAGGGACCTAGACGTAATTTATTTTTTTGCTTAATTTCGGTTTTTTTTAAAAAAATGGGTTGCTAGGAGCCCTCGGTGAATCTTTGGGTTTTTTTTGAGAAAACCACATAGGGACCTAAACATAATATTTTTGGGTCTAGCCTGCTAAAAGGATTGCTAGGAGCTGTCGGCGAATCTGTGAAATTTGTTTTGGGAGAAAAACGCGAAGGGACCTAGACGTAATATCATTTTTTTGCGCAATTGTGGTTTTCTTTTTAAAAAAACGGTTTGCTTGGAGCACTCGGTGAATCTATGGATTTCTATAACCATCGGTGAATCTGTGAGTTTTTTTTTTTTTTGAGAAAACCTTGGAGGGACCTAAACGTTTTTTTTCGGGTCCAGTCTACTAAAAACCAATTTCTTGGGACCTAAATATAATTTTGGTTTTTTTTGGTCCATTTTGTTAAAAACCGTCGGGAGGACCTGAACGTAAACCGTGGAGCGACCTAAACGTAATTTTGGATTTTTTCTGGTCCATTTTTTTAGAACCGATGGGAGGACCTAAACACAATTTTGAGTTTTTTTGAGAACTTTTTCACGCAAATGCAGAGGTGGCATGGCCGAGAGGCCGGAGATCCTCTCCGCTTTAATATAGAGTATACATTAGTTGTTTATATTTATATAGAATTAACAAAAATTATACCATACCTCCTTTAAAACTGTAGTCATCATATGGAAGTCAATTAAAGTAGTAACTCTTAGATCTTAAATATTTAATAGATGCTTTGATGAGAAACCTTTAATTTGGAAGCGCGGAAGTTTGTGAAATCGTATGCTTTATTTGGTCAAGAGACATCCTTTCATCGAAAGACACATTTCCATTACCCTCTTCTAAAATAATCTAGAGATCCTTGATGTAAAGTAATTGGCAGTGTGCTATTCTTGTCGTCATATTCTACTCTCATGTAAGCCCACTATCGCCATTTCAAATGGCGACAGAGGGCAAGGGGGCCTTTCACACTATTTGAAATGGCGACAACCACCGTGGCAACCCATGTGACGCTTTGTTGTTGGTTGAAATGGCAACAGGATTTCTGTCGCTTTTTGAAATGGCGACATGCTATATAGTTCTATTTCTGTCATTTTTGAGGGGTATTATTTCTGTAAAATAATTAAAAATCAGTAAGCACCATTATGCATAATAGAACATGGTCATCATATAATTAAGCATGAGCATGAGCTAATTAATCAAGTGCATAAGCATCTCATAACCATGTGCATAAGCATATGTATAAGGAGCATTCTTATCGGGATGTTGGCAGTGAGTAGTAAAAGACTAGAAGTAAAATGGTAAAGGGATGAAGTGGTAAAAAGGTAGTATGGTATAATGTGAAGGCACAGTGAAGTCAAGCTGGAGGTTCACCTCCCCTCTTATTCCCAAAACGGAGAAAGCTGAAGCTAGCAACCAGTGCAGCTCCCTTTGCTTTAATTCTAAACCAAACCAGTGCATTGCCACCCAAGAGAAGCAAAAGGCAGCAAGGATTCAGCTGCCCTACCATTGCCACCAAAGCCAAGCCAGCAGAAGTGTAGCCCCTTTTCTCACCTCCCACAGCCAAAAAGCTAGCAAGCAAGGTTCAGCCCCCATTGCCACAGACATTTCCATAGCCAACCAAAGAAGGAGCAGTAAGGAGGTGGAGCTCCAGCTGAACCAGGAAGAGAGGAGGAGGAGGCCAAGAAGGAAGAACAATAGCAAGTCAGGAGGGGAAGGATCAGGGAGCAGCAAAGGTAGTCGGCCACCCCTCCACGAACCCTAGCAGCATCGGCATCCCCAACCTCTCACAGAACCAAAGCATTCTCTAGGAACTCAAGTAAGCCAATAGAGTAGCAATAGATCCAGAGATCTAGCTAGTAGATCAATTGGTCTCAGTAGAGTTGAACTCTAGTAACTCACGAGGAAGTGTTCTAGCCATCACCTAGCCCTCACCGGAGCAAGGTGTAGTCAGTGTCGACATCCTCGCCCCCCAACCTAGAGCCAACCCCAAAATCATCATCGACCCTTACCTTCAAATCATAGCACCAAATCAAACTCACCTCAAATCAAGCATCACCCAATAGCAGAAAACCCAGGAGCTAGGATTTGGCTAGTGCTGATCCGGACCAGCCGAGCCAGGGGAGGAGAGAAGTAATAGGAGTAGAGCAGTAGAGGGGAGAGTAGCCAGGGAGCAGCTCGGTCGGAGAGCAGCCGAGTAGCGCTCGGCCTAGGGAGCAGCTCGGCCGATCTAGAGAAGAGGGAGCAGGGAGAGGAATCCAGCAGTACAAGGAGAGGTAGCAGTCGGGTAAGAGTAGCAACCGGGTGAGATAGTAGCCGAGAGGAGGTAGGGAGAGAAAGAAATGAGGAGGAGCAGTTGGCTAGTAGGAGGAAGCCGGCTAGGAGAATGGTAGATGAGTGAGTAGTAGAGAATTAGTACTCGGCCAATGAGGAGAGCAGTCGAATGAGCCAGTAAGCAATGAGGTAAAAGAAATGAGGCAGAGAAGCTTCAGTCCAGAGAGGCTTCGGCCAAGAGTTAGGCGGAGAAGGAAAAGAGAAAGAGAGAGGAGAGGGAAAAAGAAGAGAGAGGAGAAAAGGAGAGAAGAGAAAAGAAAAGATAAAAATTGAAAAGTGGGAAAATGGATGATTTACTCATTAAATGCATAAAGGATTAGAAAGTAGCAATGTAAATGCATTGCATATAAAAATGAACACGAATTTCATTATATGATAAAAATGCTTAATGAGAAATGTTGGACATTGCAACTCATATTCAATTAAAATACTGTAGATTAATCTAGTTGATTTTTAGGACCATAACAGAACCTTCAGATCAACTAGAGCCAGTTTTCGAGTGAGGCCGAACATTCCGAGTCTATTCCAGAAAAGATTTTCCGTTGATCATGTTTTATTAAAGGATTTTATAGCTTTTACGTAATTACTTGTATCTTCACTACATGGGAAATCTTATTTTCAAATGAAAGGGTTAAATTGAATGTGGTTGGTAAAGTGGGTTGATGTATGGAAATTGGGTTGATGGATGGATAATTAGAGTTTGTGATCGATTGGTATGTCTAGCTAATTATTATGGTTGGTAAAGGGCACCAATGAGAAGGGAATAGCCGGCATGGTCCTTTACATAGGCTATAATATAAGGACAACCAACTACACTCGAGCAATGATTCATATCCCAGTATCAACCATAGTGAGTGAAATCGGTCAGAAAAGGTTGTCCTATGACGGCATTATGATCTCCACATTGGTGGTTAAGTAGTTAATTAGAAGTGTGAAGCTGGGTATGCCGGGAGTCCCAGTGATAGAAACAAAATCAGTTGTGGTTGATCAGGTGCTATATTTAAAGCCTAGGGGAGTATTAGTGCTGCTGTGGTAGCATGGTACAACTGTATCTACAAGTTGTGAGGCAGCTTGGGAGGTGTTCCCAACTCGAGTGTAGGGTTGGAGATCTAATGTCAGAATTAGGATAAACATTCTCAGGCCTTATAGGGGGGGTCGCTATGGCTAAAAATGATACAAACCTGCGAAGGGTTAAAATCATGAATTCATACCTATCTCTTAGATTGGAAGCTACGGAAACTAAGTCTGCCTCACATATGAGTGCTAGTAGCTATTTTCATAATTAAAATAAACAACCCTTAAAGAAAACTTAATTGCTATAAAAATGGATTTTGAGCAAAGGTGATTCATTAGTTGGAGTTTGGTTGGATTGAGAGAAAAGCATTTGCTGCATTTGCTATTAATGCTTGCTGAGTACCTTTGTACCCACTCTTGCTATATCCGCCTTTTCTAGAGTTTGGCCTCGGTGCTCAAGCGTTTGGTTGGTTTGACGAGGCGGTTGAGTTCTACTAGGTGGGATAGAAGGGATGAGTAGCCATGCTTCGGCAATCTTTTGGTGTAATTAGCATCTATGTAATATCCTTTTGTTATTCTGGGATCTTATGTAAAATTAATGTAATGGATATATAGCCCAACGTGGTTTGGTTTATAATATATTTACATTCAGTCTCTAATTATTGTTCTACTGCAATACTCTGAATACATTGTAGTAACTGATAAAGTATCGGGTTGCCTGATATTTTATTAGCTCCTATGCCGAGATTCGCGTTATTAACTCAGGAGTAATGGTAATGTGACTGTCGTTATCCAGGGCTAATTATGCGGATCGCCACAATTGTACTTAAAGTTTTTTATTTAGAATCTAACTTGCATTAAGATTCTTGACATAAAAAAATTATCCTGATCCAACATAGATTCATATTGGTCGAACATTTTCAACTATGATCCTTTAGTCTTTTCTTACCCCTTAACAGACATAAGTTATCAATGGTAATTCGGTTTTAGAGTCATATGACAAAGGACATGTTTAAGATAAATTAATTTTATAGGAATTTTGAAGGAATTGTTAGATAAATTAATTTTATAGGAATTTTGAAGGAATTTTTTTTTTCTGCAAAATTCAATATTCAGTGATCCAATTTTTAATTCAAATTCATACAAATACAATGAAAGATATTAATAAAATTTATCCAGTGCATCGCATGGGTTAGCGACCAGTTGACCTCAACTTCTATAAATTATATGCGCTATGACATCTCCCGTTGTACATTTTTGGTCAGCTTTCTCAATTTTGTTCCGGCTGGTCAAAAGCAATGTGCTTCCGACGTGAAAGCTCTCATCCAGTTGAAGTATCATCCAAGATATTGAAAAGGAAAGATTAGTATCAGATATTGAAAAGCAAACAGATCAGTATCTACATATCCGATCATAAGCAACAACAAAAGCCCTCCAAGTCCAAAATATATAGCCTGGAGCTATTGTTTCAACTAAAACCATAAGATAAATGGAAGACAGTACAGCTGACACCGTTCATCAGAAGAAGCACAGATGGACAGAAGGCTCCTGGAAGCAGCCACATCCGGTGATTCGAGATCAATGAAGGAGATGGCTTCACAGAATCCAAGCGTGCTGCTTGGAACAACTCCAAAGGGGAACACCTGCCTCCACATAGCCTCCATTCATGGTCAGCTTGGATTCTGTAAGGATGTGTTGGAGCTAAACCAGTCTCTTGTCGCCGTTGTCAACTCGTATGGGGTGACACCACTACTCACCACCGTGACAAGTGGCCATTCCTCTTTGGCAACTGATTTACTCAGAGTCTGCTGTGTCGCACGATTGAGCGAGGCAATCTTGAAACAAGACAACAATGGATGTAATGTGTTGCACCATGCCATTCGCAGTGGCCACCGGGGTCTCGCTTTGGAGTTCATAAAAGCAGAGCCCGCCTTGTCGCAAGCTGTGAACAAATACAATGAGTCGCCCATGTTCATCGCGGCGATGAGAGATTTCACTGATGTTTTCGAGAAACTGTTGGAAATTCCTGATTCTGCCGATGCGGGAGCCCATAGCGGGAATGCTCTGCATGCTGCTGTGAGAAATGGGAATTCAGGTAAGAACCTGTTTGCACCAAAAATAGGCAAGTTTATCGAATCAGGCAATAAACTCAAAGATACGAAAATTAACAGAAGATTGGAAAGAATCCGAGATATTTGGTAACTGCGAGATTTTTTAGGGAAACAACCGTTCAAAGATAAGGCCGATACGGATACGGACTTGAAGCGTGTTGTAACAGAACACTATCGACCGAGGGTATAAAAGAAGGACCAAAGCAAGCTGCGAAATCATCATCAACACAACACAATCAACTAGCTTTTACTTTTCATCTACTTTTCCTGTCGACTAGGAGTAGTTCTTGTAATTTAGCCTTTGTAATCGATTTTGATCAATAAAGTTGCGCATCGCCGATTGTTGATCATCCTCGTTACACCCCAGGTTTGGTTTATTCTGATTTTGTTGCGCATCGCCTTCTTCAGAATTGATCTGCCTTTATCCTCTGATTAGCCTTAATCGGCTAGTTAGATTTATCCCTTGATCTTGATCGGCTTTAAGCTGATCGAGTTTAAGCCGATTGATCTTAACGATCGGCTTTGTTTGAATTTTATTGTTTTTTACCTTGTCGATTCTGAGTCAAATCGACCGCACGCCTCAACCGGTGTTAAATGCGGTGTCTTTCGTCGAAACCCTACATCAAGTTTTTGACGCCAACACACTCTTGGCACGCCAAAGGGGACAATGTCTACGTCAGGGAAGTCGATTCCGCCGTCTGATCTCAACACAGAAGCTATAATCGTCCCAACAATGGACGATTTAACCGCAGAACAACGTCAAGAGATTGAAGATCGAAAAGCCGCGTTAGAAGAGATGATGCTAAATTGCTACCAAAAGACTAGACGTGGCATTACACAAAAATCCGCCCTGCCGACGGTCAATACCCTGGGAGACACACGTGCAGCAGAAACGGTAAGTCGATATCTACCCGCTCAGGCCGAATTATCGGCTATGATTAACCAATCTGTGCACCATGCTTTAATAAACCAATCATCGGCTCTGGTAACGACTCTTAAGCCGATGATAGCAAATAGCGTTAAATCTATAGCCTAGGAGTTAGCCTCGTCAGGAAGCCTGCATGACCCACTACAAGCTCTGCCAAATTATCCTGTTTTTTCAGTATCACAAAACACGCAGAGCACACCAGCCGATCCTAAACCATCGGCTATGACCTCACCTCCCACAATGATGCCCACACAACCTACGGTCATATTGCCTAGGGATCCTCGGTCAAGTGGGGTGAACCATTACCACGCCTATACCGACGCCGCTAAGCATGATCCATCCATCAATCTACCACCGTCGGCTCCTTTTTATGCTTTTCCCCAATCGGTTTCACAGCCGATTGGCTCCGAGAGATATCCCCAAGAGCCTACCCTACTTAGAAACCCGGGTCCACACAGGGTAGTAACGTACTCAGAACCATTTATCCCGGTGCCGGAACCACAAATTAGGCATAATCGGCACGATCAGTATAATCGAATGCCGACGGCACGGCATAATTGGCAACCCGAGCTTGCACTCGGGGGGCAGGATGTAGATTATGATCGACATTATCAAGGGCCTGCTGTGCCAGTGGCCGATAATGCCAATTGGACCGATCAGATCTGTACCGTTTTGAGGGATCAGTTTGGCATACAACCAAAAGGAAAAGTGATCACCATGAAAGCCGTACTCGATTACATAGATCGCATGCCTTACCCTCATAATTTGAGTCCCGACTTTGCCAAATTCTCTGGGATGATTCTATCACTACCTCGAGCATGTTGGGCGCTTTATCGCACAATGCGTGAAGCGGCCCAATCGAGGGTTAAAAATTAGGTTATTTCCGTTATCTTTATCTGGGGCAGCATTTACTTGGTTCACTTGTTTGCCTCCGAATTCGGTCCATTTATGGAACGATTTGGAAAGCCGATTTCATGAATACTTCTTTTCGGGCAGTTTAGAGTTAAGAATTTCAGATCTGAGTTCTGTCCGCCAAAAGTTTGGAGAATCGGTAACAGATTACATCAAAAGGTTTAGAGAAATTAGGAATCGGTGTTTTAGCGTTACGTTACCTGACAATCAACTCGCCGATTTAGCATTTCAAGGTTTGATCCCTCCTCTTAGGGAGAAATTCGGCGAGCAGAAATTCACCGACCTTAGCCACTTATTGCATCGCGTATCGGCTCAAGAAAGCCGATTCACTGACAATAAGGTGTTTAATGGTAGATTTAAAAATAGTAACAACAAAGAAAAGGATAAGGCTAAGGTCAATATGGTTGAATACTGTCCTAGTGATTCGTCGGAAGACGAGGAAGCAGAAATAAACATAGCCGAATGGGTAAAAGGATCCAAGAAGTCCTTAGTCCATTTCTTGGCTTAAGCCGACTAGGAACAAATCGGAGGTCAAATACTCTTTCGATGTTTCCAAGTGCGATCGATTTTTGATTTACTGCAAGAAAAGATAATACGATTGCCGGAGGGACATGTGATACCGTCGCCGATGAGATCAAAAACGCAGTATTGCAAGTGGCATCATTCTTATTCACATAACACTAATGATCGCAATATCTTCCACAACAGATCCGATGCGCTATTGAAGATGGTCGGTTGAAGTTTGCCGATGAGCCGACCATGCAGGTAGATGTCGATCCGTTTCCTATCAATATGGTACATTGCTCGGCTAAAGGAAAAGAGCCGATGCAAGACGAGCAGAAAAAAGATCGACAAGTCGACATACAATCAAGCTCGGACGGCGCCGACATCGAAAATTACCATCGGTTCCTTACAAATAGAAGCCGATCGAGAAGGAAAAATTCAAGGACTATCAAACCCAAGGGAATCCCGGTGGGTAAATGGTACAAAGCGAGAAATCTCCATCTAGACGGCCCGCGAAAAGGTTTGGTCCAACGTTCTCACAATTAATGGAGAAGTATGAAAGGATGAACAGCCGACCATCGCATCATACCACCCGGTCGGATAATTTGTACCGCACAGAGAACGTGGAGAGGGCACATAGAAAGTGTCCTTTGGCAATTTTGTGGGAGAGGAGAGTAGCGTTGCCATCACCGTATACCGCCTGATGGAACATTATCCTCGAGACGATTATTAACGCAATCGGCGGACATATAGGCTATCTGGGCGATTAGAGAGCAAGACAAAAGTCACGAAGGCGGTCCATGAAAGATTATCTAAACCGAATCAAGAACAAAGTCAAGCCAAGACACACAAGACCGGTTCGATCAAGGAGACTTGGTGGCGGATACGAAGCCGGTGGAACCTAAACCAGGTGGTGCCCATCGAGCTGAGCAAATCACAACGACGACGGCTTCAGAGGCTAAGGACACAAGAAATTCGTGAAGCCGATGCGAGAAAGAGAGAGACAAGCGTTTAATGAACTTCGTCCAATGAGATGCGCCAAGAAAGAGTGGAGAAGAAAAGAGCAAGCCAAGAAGATTTGAATCGGTGGACGACTTGATTCTCCCATGATTCGATGACACACCTCCCATGGATGTCAACATGGTGTTCACATTGCCGGCGAGTTCAAAGTCGAATCGAATCGCCAAAGAGGCGATTGCTCGCTTATGCTCGGAGTGCAGAGCGCCATCTTTGAGAAACCCAAAGACGATCACCGCATCTCAAACCTCTGTACTGAAAGGATATATAAATGGCAAGCCGATATCAAGGATCTTTGGTAGACGGGCGCCACGCTGAATCTAATGCCATACACAACATGTAAAAAGCGGGTAAGTCCGACGAAGACTTAATCAAAACTAACATGGTTACAATGACTTCACAGCGACCCTCTGAAGCAAAAGGTGTCATGGTCACAGAGTGATCGTCGGTAGCAAGACCTTGCCGGCGGTGTTCTTTGTAATTGATGCCAAAGGAAATTACGAGTCTGTCGCTCTGACGGGATTGGATTCATGCAAGCTGCTTGATCCCATCGACCATGCATCAGCGCTCGTTCAATGGAACGGAGAAGAAGTCGAGGTTGTAACAGCCGATACATCGCGACATCGCCATGGCTAGCTCCGGCGCGAATTGGCAACACGAAGAAGCCGGGTCAGATATCGGGTAAGGCGCCGACGATCGCGATTTCATATCGTAAGCAAATCTGGACTTATGCCGATCAGTGTCAAGCCTGACACCTTTGATCGGGCAAACGAAGTGTTGCGCCGATGGGGACAAGAAAAACATTGAAGGCGCTACAGGACAAAATGCAAAGCTATCGGCAAACAACGGATAGCTACGAAGCCATAGAAGACTTTGAAGAAATAGAAAAGTTGAGGCAAGGGTTCACATCTACCGATTTGCTTGAAGAAGTCGATATAGGTAACGGTGATAGGAAAAGACCAACTTTTGTCAGTACAAATTTAGATGTGAAATACAAAGAAGAGCTAATAAAAATACTTAGAAATTATAAAGATTGTTTCGCTTGGGAGTATCATGAAATGCCCGGATTAAGCCGTCAACAGGTGGAACATCGGCTACCTATAAAATCGGGCTATCGGCCGTTTAAACAGTATCCCAAGCGTTTTAATCCAGCCTTGTACCAAGTCATAAAAGAAGAGATAGAACGATTGTTGCAAGCAAAGTTTATCAGGCCTTGCCGATACGCTGAATGGGTCTCCAACATCGTTCCAGTAATGAAGAAAAATGGAAAACTTCGAGTATGTGTCGACTTTAGAGACTTGAACAAGGCGACGCCAAAAGACGAATACCCTATGCCAATAGCCGATATGCTTATCGATGCTGCATCAGGAAACAAGATCATAAGCTTTCTGGATGGTAATGCCGGGTATAACCAGATACTCATGGCAGAAGCCGATATACCAAAGACAGCCTTGGATGTCCCGTGCAATAGGGTTATTCGAGTGGTCAGTAATGACTTTCGGCTTGAAAACGCCGAGCAACCTACCAATGAGCAATGAATCTGATCTTCCACGATTTAATCAGCCACATCGTTGAAATTTAAATAGATGATGTAGTGGTAAAATCTGCGAAGATTTCCAACATCCGCCGACTTGGAGAGGGTGTTCAAAAACATAAGAGCGCACGGTTTGAAGATGAATCCTTACAAGTGTGCGTTCGTGTGTCGGCAGGATGTTTTTAGGCTTTATGGTACATGAAAGGGAATCAAGTCACCAAACAAGGGTCAAAGCCATAGCCAATACTAAGCCACCAACATGTAAAACGAATTACAAAAATTGATCGGCAAAATTAACTACCTCTGTCGGTTCATCTCGAACCTCTCTGGTAGGATCCGTGCTTTTACCCCATTCTTTGAAGTTAAAAGAAAACGAGGAATTTATATGGGGAGCCGATCGTGAGAAAGCTTTTGACGAAGTAAAGGTATTTATCCAACCCTCGATCTGGCCGCACCGAAAAAGGTATTCCCTTGATTGTATGTCTCATTGAAGAAGATACTATTGGAGCTGTTTTGGCGCAAGAGGTACATGGTAAAGAGAAGGTTATCTTTTATTTAAGCCGACGGTTGCTAGATGCGAAGTCGTACCCTTTTATCGAAAAACTATGTTTATCATTGTACTTCTCATGCACAAAGCTAAGGCACTACATACTAGCATCGGTTTGTAAAGTTATCGCAAAACCGATGTCATAAAATATATATTGTCGGCTCAATTTTGCGAGGTCGACTTGGCAAATGGGCTTACGCCTTGGTCGAGTTCGACTTATCATACGAATCGGCCAAAGGTCAAAGGACAAGTCCTAGCCGATTTCATAACAGACATGACACGTGGCAAACTTAGTCTTGGTGGCACCATGGCGGTTGTTCTTTGATGGATCGGTATGCGAGGAAGGATATGGTATCGGTATTGTACTCACTTCACCTAGAGGACATAGCTTCGATTTGCATTCCGCTAAATAGCCGATGTTCAAACAACCAGCCGAGTACGAAGCATTACTCAAAGGCTTACAGTTGTTGGAAAATATTGGAGTAAGTCTTTGTTGAGGTATATGGTGATTCACTATTAGTAGTACAACAAATAAAGGAGAATACCAATGTCGAGATGAAGTGCTATTAAAATATTTAGGGCAATGCACAGAAATCATCGACTCTTTTGCATCATTTTCTATCGGTCATGTTCCTCGAGAATTGAACAATAGAGCCAATGCTTTGGCCCAACAAGCATCAGGGTATAAAGATGTTGGCCGAAGTCAGGAAACTGAACTGGTAGATAAAGCAATAATGTGCACGGATATTGCTGATTGGAGGACGCAAATAAAAGACTATCTAGTCGACCCATCTAAGCCGATTTTAACGAAGGATACGCAACAAGCATTAAAGTACGTTATCATGGACGATATATTGTATTATCGGACTATGGAAGGCTTGTTGCTAAGATGTCTTGAGGCTGAAGAAGCCCGAGTGGCGATAGGTGAAGTGCATGAAGGCATTTGTGGTTCTCATCAATCGGCACATAAAATGAAATGGATGCTTAGGCGGACAGGTTATTTTTGGCCGACAATGCTAGAGGATTGCTTCAAATATTACAAAGGATGTCAGACATGTCAAAAGTTTGGCAACATACAACTAGCACCAGCATCGGCTTTGCATCCAATTATCAAACCTTGGCCGTTCAGAGGTTGGGGAATAGATATAATCGGCCAAATATTTCCTGCTTCGAGTAAAGGCCATAAATTTATTTTGGCCGCAACCGATTATTTCTCAAAATGGGTCGAAGCTATACCGCTCAAGAAGGTGACTAGCGTTGAGGCGATTAATTTTGTGAATGAACATATCGTCCATCGGTTTGGAATACCACAAACAATCACGACCGATCAAGGTACGGTATTCATGTCTAACGAGTTTCAAGGTTATGCAACGAGTCTAGGGATCAAATTGTTAAACTCTTCGCCGTATTACGCTCAGGCCAATGGACAGGCCGAGTCGTCTAATAAAACACTAATCAAGTTAATCAAAAGAAAAATTGATGAGAAACCAAGGAATTGGCATTCGACTCTATCGGAGTCACTTTGGGCTTATCGGTTATCTTATCACGGAGCGACAAAACTTTCACCTTACCAATTGGTGTATGGACAAGAAGCCGTTCTGCCTGTAGAGATCAATATTGAGTCGATCGAATAGCGGACAAAATGGTTTGTCGGCTCAAGATTACAATGATTTAATGGTCGACAGCTTGGATGAATTAGCGGAGTTACGTTTATCTACGCTTGATCGGCTTAAAAGGAATAAGATCAGAGTTGCAAGAGCATATAATAAAAAAGTTATGCCTATGTCTTTTGATTTGGCCGATTTGGTGTGGAAAACAATATTGCCTGTTGGCTCGAAAGATAACCGATTTGGAAAATGGTCACCTACGTGGGAAGGGCCATATAAAATTAATCGGCTGGTCGGCGAAAACTCGTACTTGCTAGAAACGTTAGAAGGGTATGTGTTGCCTAAAGCAATTAATGGGAAATACTTAAAGAAATACTACCCTAGTATTTGGATTGGAGCCTAGCCGATTGAATATATGTTCAGAACCGAGATTAACACAATGTTGTTAATCGGCTGAAAAGATTGCAAATTCTGGAAATATAAGTAAAATACGAATCGGTTAAATAGCCGATCGTAAACATGGCAAAATTACAAAGCATTAATGAGACATTCAGAGTATTTATAAGTTTTGGAACAACCACTCAAATATTACATCCAGGAATATTCGGAGTCCGAGACATTCAGAGTCGTGCCCCTAAAGCCGACAGTGCTCCAGCTGCCTTGGCAATTGTTTCTTGTACCTCATCCAAGATCTTGTCATCTTCTGCTGCATTGCCTGGGATGGGTATAAGTTTGGCCGATTGTTCCTTGAAGGCTGCCACAGCTGATGCTATTTCAATCTTCTGCTCCTTGGCAGCCGATGATGTTTTTTGAAAGGAATCTTGACCTTCGGCGATAAGCTTCACCGTCTTTGACAGTTCATCTTCAAGAAATTTCTTAGTGGTTTCCAGCTTTTGAAGAGAAGATTTGGTACCTTTCAGAGAATCCATAGTGGCATCAAACTTTTTCTTCTTCGCCTTTGTCTCCGCAACCATTTTGTCAAGGATTCTCTGGTCGGCTTCTTGGGCTGCTCTCTTTTTCTTCCTTTCTTCAGCTGCCTCCACCAGTGTCTTTTTCTCATCCAAATGGCATACCTCAAGCAGTGCAGCCATAGCCGCTGGTGGTAAATCGGCCTCAACTGCAGCCATAGCGTCCCGAATCGGCTGATTATTGTTTAAAATCTCCGATTGCGGCCTTGACACTAAATCAAATAGCTTGTTGAGGCGGTCTTGCATGCCAGGAGCCGATGAAACCGCAGCCGACGCGTCTTTTGAGACCGCGATGATGTTTTGAATTGCGGAGATGTAATCATCGGCTGCAAAAATCTCTGGATCATCCAAATCAGATAAGTTGAAGCCAAGGATGTTGGATGGATCAGATGTCTCTGGAGCAGCAGTGGTTGTTGGCGCTGGCATCGGCTGAGGAGGCAACGGCTCTTTGGCCGATATATCTGGTAAGCTTGCCAGGATGTTGGCCACTTGTGCCGATGCGGTAGGCTGGAAGAAGATAGAATATAATGAAAACCGATGGACTAAATCGAGATCCTTAAATTTTGAGATAGACAAATACCTGAGCAGTAGCCGATCCGTGCGGTGAACTTTCACCACTTTGTTCTTGTGGCTTAGAGTGTTTTTTCTTGGCAGCAACTTTAGTTGACTTCGGCTTCTTTTTCTCTTAAGGTCCATCGGCTAGAAAGTTAGTTTATGAAGAAACTAAAAAGAAACAAGAGATGGTTAAACGTAACTTACTTGGTTGTTGTTGTCTTTCCAAATCGGACAATGATGGGCTTTGAATGCCCAAGGAACCGTAGTATATCCAGAAGTGCGCTTGCCTTGTATGGTCGTTTTTCTTTACTAGCCAAGGGACGTCGATCGGCTTCTTACCAAGACTTTAGTCGCAAAGAAAGAGGATAAAGCCAATGAGACATTCATATAGGCTACGATAAAGAAAAGTTAAAATCGACTAATACCTCGTCAGTAATATCTACAAGACTAGTATTATCATATCTGGAGCTCGATTCGTCACTTGAGCTATTATCAGAAGATACCATCGGCTCAGGAACGTCTGGGAAAAGGGCATTAATAATGGCCGATGGGGTACGATCTAAGAGAAGTGCATTTGCAATTGAAGACCACCACACAGAGAATCGGCTGGATCGACGATTATTCAAGACAAAATGTGGCAGAGATTTGACCTGCAAGTCATCGGCTATCTCCAAGACCATATTGGTCGCAGACTAAAGATCTCACTCTAGTCCTAGGTCAACCAAGTCGAAAGTGGGAGATCGGGATCACTTGACCAAAACCTAGTTGTCCGCCAAAAAATGGAAGGATGATAAAATTCATAGGAAGGCTGAAAGGTACGATTTCTTGTATTAAAGCCGACATGTAAGATGCTGGGAGAAATAAAAACATTGAAGAAATCTAGAGTCGATTCAGCATCTACGAATCGCGAATCGGATGAAGAAATGATGGCCATTCAAAATCGGCTGCATTGGTATAACTGAAGAAGTCTTGTTGGCTAAAATCATTACTATCCAAGTTCAGGAAGAAAGATAAATATTTTTTCAGGCCGACTGGAGATATCTTCTTGCTACCAGAGCACATTATGTATCTTTCGCCATAAGATCGGCTGGCTCTGAATTCTGGTGCTACATTTTCTGGTGTATCTTCACGAGGGAATGCCGAGTCGCCGATGGATCCAATTTGAAGGATCGGCTAAATAAACAAGACAACCACATCTGTATGAACCGAGAGGACCTCCTACGCTGTCGACGCAAAATTTGGCAAAACCAAGAAAAGCCGACTCTAATTACATGCATCATTTGACAAACTGCTCCAAGGAACATCTTTCCCAATGCTAGCCGACGGCCCTCTACCAACCGCTCTGCCATCAACTGATACACTTGTGTTGGTCCTAAAGAAGCACCACAAAACAAAAATCGGTCTAACCATAAGTTCAGGAAAGCAACATGTTCTTCATCTGATATCGGCCCGTTCACTTTATTATTGTTATCAATATACTTGCGCCAGCCTTCTCCTTTGGATTGAATGAGCTTGTATTTCGGTTTGCCACTAAAAGCCGATATCTGCTCACCATCTGGCCTAAGGCAACACAATTGGGCTATGTCCATGAGGGTTGGGCCGATGGGACCAGTATGGAACAAAAAGGCATTGAAGGTCTCCGACCAGAAATAACAGGCCGTGGCCACTAAGGGCTCATTGGCTTCTGGATCGGCTAGTGAGAGAGGGATACACTCAGCTATACCCATCTTTTCCCATTCCTCTCTTTTTTGAGCAGCCACGCGAATATACCAAGATCTCCACCCCTTAAGCGCTGTCGGCCATGCCCTGAAGCTTTTTTCCCAGCTCTCTATGTTGAATGCAGTAGCCGATAGAGGAAGACGGGGAATATCTTGACTAATAACCGTGCTGGCATCTAGGTTCCCTATCGGACCAAGGAAGTACTGATCTTTACTGTTAGGGATCGGAATGAGTACCTGACTCGCGTCCATTTCAGCCGATCTTAGCAAGCCGATTGGAGAAGAGAGGTGCAAGCCGACTGATGGAAACTGAGCAAAGGGTAAGCAAAAGCCGATTGTTTGGGGTCAGAGAGCTTGTGAGCGCGAGGAATGACCGAGGTGGGGTCCCCGTTTTATAGCATGGTAAAAATTTGAAACGGCGGGAAGTGAATCTCAAAAGACGCGAGCAGTTAAAACGCACTACCAGCATGTCAGAAAATTACGGCGTAAATAAAGCGGCAATTAATGGGTGAAGATTAAACGTTAGCCGATTGAACAAGCTGATAATTGTGATTTTTGACAGATGACAAGCCATCTCTCAAAAATAGGGGGCATATGTTTGCACCAAAAATAGGCAAGTTTATCGAATCAGGCAATAAACTCAAAGATACGAAAATTAACAGAAGATTGGAAAGAATCCGAGATATTTGGTAACTGCGAGATTTTTTAGGGAAACAACCGTTCAAAGATAAGGCCGATACGGATACGGACTTGAAGCGTGTTGTAACAGAACACTATCGACCGAGGGTATAAAAGAAGGACCAAAGCAAGCTGCGAAATCATCATCAACACAACACAATCAACTAGCTTTTACTTTTCATCTACTTTTCCTGTCGACTAGGAGTAGTTCTTGTAATTTAGCCTTTGTAATCGATTTTGATCAATAAAGTTGCGCATCGCCGATTGTTGATCATCCTCAGTTACACCCCAGGTTTGGTTTATTCTGATTTTGTTGCGCATCGCCTTCTTCAGAATTGATCTGCCTTTATCCTCTGATTAGCCTTAATCGGCTAGTTAGATTTATCCCTTGATCTTGATCGGCTTTAAGCTGATCGAGTTTAAGCCGATTGATCTTAACGATCGGCTTTGTTTGAATTTTATTGTTTTTTACCTTGTCGATTACAGGTCAAATCGACTGGCACGCTCTGAACCCAGTGTTCGTCTGGTGTGCTGCTGTCAGAAACCCTACATCAAGTTTTTGACGCCAACAGAACCATGGAGTATAGTGGCATCAGGATTGTGTAACTTAAGATTATCTAGATCATAATTGATTCTCTAACATATTACTGTACTTACATACCTCCGTTTCAAAAAAAAAAATTACATGCCGAAGGCTATCATCACTCCTTTGTTGTTAACCATGGTGCATGCCTTATTTGTTTGCAGTTATTGCTAAAAGAATCATGGAGGCACGTCCTTGGCTGGCTAGAGAAGAAGACAAGTCTACGAATACTCCAATGCAGCTGGCTGTATTTTGGGACAAGATTGACGTGCTACGGGTATTGTTGGAGAATGATTTGTCATTAGGGCATGTAGTTAGCTCAAGAGGTTGTCCTGTCCTTGTTACGGCCGCATCTCGAGGCCATGTTGGTGCTGCTCGAGAGCTTCTTAACCATTGTCCGGATTCTAACTATTGTTACGAGAAAGGTTGGACATGTCTTCATGCAGCTGTGAAGGAAGGTCATGCAGAGTTCGTTGAATTTATCCTGAGGGCACCGCAACTTCGGAAGCTTGTCAACATGAGGGATCAGCGCGGAAAAACTGCTCTGCATTTTGCTGTCAGGAATTGCGATCCTAAAATCGTTGCTGCTTTATTGTCTGACAAAGACATAGACACCACAATACTTGACGACCGAGGTCTGCCAGTAATTGAGGAACTATACAATCCCACGGGTCGTGCCAAGACATTAAACTGGGTATGCTACAAGTACCTTACCTTACTTCATTATGTACATCTTATTGTTTGATGCATTATGTTTACCTTCACGAGGCCAAGAAGAGAGTAACCAATGAATCAAGGAAGGATGTCAAGTCGCTGACTCAGACTTACACAAGCAACACTTCTCTGGTGGCGATCCTCATCGCGACGATCCCCTTTGCCGCTGGATTCACCTTGCCTGGAGGATACAGCAACGATGCCGGGACCAAGGGGCTTCCCATCATGGCTAGGAAGCTAGCATTCCAGGCATTCTTGATCTCTGACACCTTGGCAATGTTCTCCTCACCAGGGTTCGCAAAATCAACGAAAATCGGTGGAAAATCGCGATTTTCGGCCGTATCGGTCCGGCCCGGCTTCTAAAACTGGCCGATAAACCGGTGCAATTAAAAAAAATTGAAAAAATTTAAAAATTTGAAAAAAATTTAAAAATTCGAAAATCGGTGAAAATCGACGAAAATCGCTCAAAAAAATCGTCCACTGAAAAATTCAACTCGCCTGTCGATTTTCCACCGAAATCGGCCGATTTTCCATGAAAACAGACGATTTTTTATTTTTCTTTTCAAATTTTTGGATTTTGAAACTCTACGATTTTCGGCCCGATATTTCCGATTTTCGAAATTAGAATTTCGGCCGATTTTTCCCAAACCGATTTTGTTAACCCTGCTCCTCACTCTATGTTGCCTTCGTATGCATCGTAGCAAGGTGGGAGGATTTTGAGTTCCTGCTCCATTACAGGTCCTCTACCAAGAAACTTATGTGGTTTGCGTACATGGCAACCACCGTGGCGTTTGCAACCGGTTTATACACAATGGTGGCCCCTCGTATCCATTGGTTGGCGATCGGAATTTGTTGCCTATCAGTTTTGTTGCCGGTTGTAACTAAGCTGCTTGGCGAATGGCCTGTTCTGAAGCTTAGATTTCGGTTGGGTCGTGCTTTCAAGTCAGAGCTTCTTGGTATGGTCTAGCAACGTCAATTTGTTTAGGTAGTTCTGCCTACTTTCTGTTCTACATTTTTTCCTGAATTTATGTGTGTTGCTTGCATCTGGGGCCATATTCTAAATTCTGAAATTTCATGTAAAACCTAAATTATATGTACTTTGAACAATGGCCCTTTTTAAAGAACTTGGGTTTTTTACAAGTTGGTTTTGCTTATGGGAATCTGTGCACATGAATACGGAGGGCACTCAAATGAGAAGTAGTGTCTCTACTGGCCACGTGATCTATTTTTATATTTTGTTTGTATTTTATAAAAATACCACTCAACATATACTCCCTCCACGCATAAATACATATTGCTCCACGCATAAATACATATTGCTTGACATCAACACTAACCTCAAATCACAACTTTTAGCACTAATTTATTTTGTAATATATTTATAAAAAGCAATAAAATTAAAATATTGTAAAAGTATCTTTCGAAACAAATCTATACATATAATTTTATATATCTAACCTAAATAATTCAAAACATATCGATTATCAAAGTTTCAAAAATTTGACTGCACACAACCCAAAACAACATATATTTGTGACTGGAGGGAGTATCATCTATGTTATGGGGAGATATCAGGTACAAATGGTCACTTTTGTGAAAAATATAAAAATACGAATAAAATTGAAGTAAAAGTTCTCAACTATTCTAAAAAATTTGTGAAATATAGGTAAGGATGCGATATAGACATGTCCAAACGTCGGGCCAACCGGGCCTGGAAAAGCTGACGTGAAATGGCCAGGCCTGAGCCCTGCCCGACATTTGCAAACACCGGAGCCCAAAAAAGTCTGATTTTCATATTTTTGGAATACAAATATTCTTAAGTGTAACACCCCAAAAACTTTTAAAAGCTATATTATGTTCCGAAATCTTCTCATTTGCATTTTCTTACTTTTTCAATGATTTTATGGATTTAAGAAAATTGTTTTCATACCTTCGCCTGTTGTCCTCGAATTTTTAAAATTATTTAAAACATGCATGGAGTGTGGAAATTATTTACTTGGGTTATAATTATCTCAAATGCCACTCCTGAAATTTTTGTACTGTTTAGATGTGACGACCTGAAACTTAGCAAGGTCATCATTTTCGCACAATTGCCTAGAAATTCAGTTGCAGACAAAAATTATATCTCACCTGCTTAGAGAGCAGAAGAAGGTTACATAAAGTAAAATATGGCCAATTGGATGCAATAATAAAGAGCATTGTAGGCCACTAGCCTATAGTTTAACTTACAAACTAGGGATTGAAATCCCACAGGAAAGGCCTGAGTGTAGTCGTGACCCTAATACGTCAACATTGCTAAAGTAATATTCCTTCGGGAGCGTCCCTTCTAATATTATTCAACAAGCAACACTTGAATCTCTTTGGTACTCCATGCAAACAGACAATTCTTGCCATATACAGTTCTGCTAACCGGTCCCCTGAGTATGTGGTCTTTACCGGTATAAAATATGCAACTTTAGTTAAGCGATCCACTATAACCCATATGGAATCATTTCCGCTTTGAGTCCTGGGTAAACCAGTTATAAAATCCATACCAATTTCTTCCCATTTCCATTCAGGTATTTTCAGGGGTTGTAATAGTCCTGCTGGCCTCTGATGCATAGCTTTGACTCTTTGACATATGTCACATAGTGCGACATACTCTGCAACTTCCCACTTCATGCTTGGCCACCAGAACCATTCCTTCAGATCCTGGTACATTTTGGCACTTCCTGGATGAATTGAGTACTTGGAGTCATGGGCTTCCTCCAAAATTAACTGCTTCAGTTCCTTTTTGTTTGGCACATAAATGCGTCTTTTAAACTACATAGTGCCTTGCTCATCCAGCTTGAAATCCTTTGCCTTGCCCTCATCCATTTTGGACTTAATCCTCTTGATCTTATCGTCATCTTTTTGTCCTTCCCTGATCTGATCTTCCAGGGTAGGTTTTACTTCCAAGGTTGCTAAGAATCCTTCTGGTACCATTTCCAATTCTAATTTCTGGAAATCCTTACACAATTCTGCCTAACTTGTTTCCAACAGTATATTTACACTGTGGTTCTTTCTGCTCAAGGCATCCGCCACCACGTTGGCTTTGCTAGGATGGTAATGAATTCCAACATTATAATCTTTGATTAACTCTAGCCATCTTCTTTACCTCATATTTAGGTCAGCTTGTGTGAAAATATACTTAAGACTTTTATGGTCGGTATATACTTCACATCTGTTTCCGATGAGATAGTGACGCCATATTTTTAGGGCATGCACTACAGCAGCCAATTCCAGATCATGAGTCGGATAATTCTTCTCATGTGGCCTCAATTGCCTCGATGCATATGCTACTACTTTTCGGTTTTCCATCAACACACATCCCAATCCCTGACGCGATGCATCACAATAGACGTCGAAGCTTTGATGAACGTCAGGTAAAACTAGTACAGGTGCTGACGTCATTCGTTTCTTCAACTCCTGGAAACTCTTTTCACACTCTGGTGTCCATAAGAATTTCTTTTCCTTTTTCAACAATTGCGTAAGGGGTCTCGCAATTGTAGAGAATCCTACAATAAAACGACAGTAATATCCCGCCATCCCAAGGAAACTACGGATTTGGGTTACCGTTTTCAGTGGCTCCCAATGTAATACTGCCTCCACCTTACTTGGATCCACTGCGACTCCTTCCGCAGTCATTATGTGTCCAAGAAATTCCACCTTATCCTTCCAAAAGTCGCATTTGCTAAATTTAGCAAACAACTATTGTTCCCTCAACTTCTCAAGAACTAACCTTAAATGTTCGGCGTACTCTTCCTTCGTCTTGGAGTAGACAAGGATATCATCTATAAACACGACCACGAACATATCCAGGTATTCCATAAAAACCTTATTCATTAAGTTCATGAAATATGCTAGTGCTTTTGTCAAACCGAAGGACATAACTGTAAACTCGTAATGTCCATATCTTGACGAAAATGCAGTCTTTGGTATATCCTCTGATCGGATCTTCAATTGATGGTTTCCTGATCGAAGATCAATCTTGGAGAAGACCCCTGCTCCTCTCAACTGATCAAATAGATCATCGATCCTTGGTAGCGGATACTTATTCTTTATCGTCACATCATTGAGTGCACGATAGTCTATACACATTCTAAAACTCCCGCCCTACTTCTTAACAAATAAGTCTAGTGCTCCCCATAACGATGAACTAGGTCTTATAAATATTTTTTCCAACAGCTCTTCAATCTGCTTCTTCATTTCCACTAATTCATCCGTGGACATCCGGTATGGTCTCTTAGCTATTGGAGCTGTTCCTGGTACTAGTTCTATAACGAACTCGATATCTCTATCCGGTGGCATTCCAGGTAAATCCTCCGTAAAAACATCTAAATATTCCCTGACTATTGGAACATCCTCTAAACTGACGGCCTTCATGTTGTTGACCATCAACTATCCATCTCGCACTGATGTTGCTTCAAACTCAATCCTTCTCCCTTCCGGGCTCTCCACAGATATAACTCTTCATCCGCAGTCCAACACTGCCTTGTGCTTAGTTAGCCAATCTATTCCCAGGATAACATCTAGGGTTTGGGTATTCAGTACAATTAAGTTCGCTAGGAACTCTACTTCATTAATTATTAGTCTTACCCCAGAACATCCTACTTTTGATCGGAATTCTGATCCAGGGAATTGGACTATAAGCACACATTTAAGATTCACTATATCCATATCATTTTGAACAGCAAAATCTCGGGAAATAAATGAATGTGAAGCTCCAGAATCGAATAAAACAGTAGCTGGTACTGAGTTTACTAGAAACTTACACAGTATAACGTCCGTTGCATTCTGGACCTCGTCCGTGGTGATGTGATTAACTCTGCCTCTCGCAGTTGCCTGGGGTGTGGCTCCAGCTTCAGCAGCTCCCCGGTTCCCTCCTTGAGCAGGTGTCCTTGCAGGTGTGTTCCCCAGGTTAAAGCGAACTGGGGTAACACCTCCCTTCTTAGCACAGTTGTTGGTGAAGTGCCCTAACTCGTTGCAGTAATAGCAACGCCTTCCCACTGCCTGTGAGTTTCCTCCAGACTGCACCACCGTTCTGGCTGGAGTTTGGGCATTCTGGCCCACGGGACGATTTACGGGCAGTGGTGCCCTATCACTGCTTCGGGGTTGGAATCGGACGAACTGTTGAGGTGCTGTCCTCTGCCTTTGCTGGCCTTAACAACCTCCTTGTTGCACCATTCTGCGCTTCCGATTGTCATCCAACTCCCGGCGCTTGTCTTCCAAAATAAGGGCCTTGTTTACCAGCTCCTGGAAGTCCCAGAACGTGTGGGTGATCAGTCCCACCTGTAATCCAGTATTGAGCCCCTTAATGAATCAGGACTGCCTTGCCCTGTTAGTTGCTACATCCTCTAGTGCGTAGCGTGCCAACTCGACAAATTTATTCAGATAATCGGCCACTGATTGGCCCCCTTGCTTTAGGTTCCTGAATTCTTCTTTCTTTAATTCCATGATACCTTCCGGTACAAGGTACTGACGGAAAGCACTAGTGAATTCCTCCCAAGTGATTTCTTGGGGATTCTCATGTGCAGCACAGAAATTTTCCCACCATTCTGCGGTGGTTCCTTCCAATTGATGAGAGGTATAGAGTACCCTCTCATGTCCCATACACTGGGTTATGTGCAGTTTCCTTTCTATAGTCCTCAGCCAATCATCCGCTTTCAACGGATTGGCATTACCCGAGAACATAGGTGGGCGAGTCCTCATGAACTCTGATAGTCTGGAATAGGGGTGTGGTCCATGGTTACCCCCTGGTTCAATAATCGCAGCAGCTTAATTAGAGATCTGTTGCATGGTCTGCATCATCGTATTCATGAGCTGGGTTTGGGCAGCCAGAAAAGCTCCCAAATTCTGCAGATCAACCTGCAGTGGTTGGGGAATTGGTTCCTCATTTTGGTTTCCGCCTGGTTGACACCACTTCCGCTAGCTCCAACATTACCGCGAGTCCTCACCATCTGTTGAAAGCTTCCAAGGTTAAGAAAAGAAGAAGAAAGCATAGACAAATAAAAGAACTTATGCGGGGGAAACAGGTGTAACTTAGTTCCTTTAGCCAATTTATTATTTCAATAAAATAGTATGGTTGCTCACAAGTGCCTAAGGCAATGCAACACATACCAGACACTCAAAAACGAGAACAAGCAAACAACATTAAAATGCAATAACGACTCACACCTATTGGTGACTCTAACCAAAAATACGCGACTCAAACACTCGAGTCCCGACACCCCACTAAGCTAGACTCGATCACTTGTCGAGCCAACCCGGCTGCAGCTCCCTCGGGGCATACACCGGCGGGTGCTCTGGTATTGGGGAGAACTGGTCTTGGTGACCACCCCCATCTGCCACTGCTGGCGCTGAGGAGTCCTGACCCTCGAGCACGGCCTCCTGGTCTGGAACCGGCTCGTCTGGTTTGGGCACCAGCTCCTCAGGGTCCTCCTCGTCAAGCTCCATCTCGGCCTCTGGCGATCCGGCGTAAAGCGCGTCCTCCAACTCTCCAATCCGCCGGGCGCGAAGACTTGGTCTCTGAAGGGTCCGCCAATCGCCTCCAAAGCGGCGTGAGACGGATCAAGCTCGCGGACGATCGTCCATCACCGCTCTGGAAGCGGCTACAAATCGCGCCAGGTGCATGACTGCCGCATCTCCCTCCAGATGAAGCTATCCTCCTGGAGCTCCTCCCTCCTGCGGGTGCAGACGGAACACAGTGTCCTGAAGCTCTCCTGCGTAAGACTGACCAATCCTCCTCATGGCCAGACGCGCAGACTCCTGTATCCCAGCCTCGAAAGTAACCCTTCAGACTGTGATGTTGAACAGCCGGCTTGCTCCTGCATGCTCTCAAGCGTAGACAGTAATCATCGTAGCCATGTCTTCGTCTTTACTGTTGACCGCCCAAGTGCAACCCCGGTAAAGGGGCCTATCAAAATCTCCAAGGACCTGAAGCATCCTCCAAAGCTCCGCAGCGTAACCACCAGCGCGCTCGCCAAAGGTATGGATCCTCCTGACCATTTGCCAACACAACACTGGTCAGGCCTTAATTTAAAATAGACAAAAAATAATAAGAAGAATTCAGCATAGGTATGGAGCAAGAGAGCAAAGATAAGTCGAGATTTCATTGATATTCTTGCTAAGTTGTTAATTTTTTAGAAAATAGTTTTATTCTCCTAGACACAGCTAACCTAGTTAGGGTCAAGTCCTACAGTCAACCTACTCTGATACCACCTCTGTCGGGACCCGATTCTGAGAATCTAGACCCTCTGTGTATTCTGTGCTAGTCCAGGATCACGCTAGCACACACAATCTTTACAGGGTTGAACATCACAGACATTCACAACGATACCATAATAAATAGTGCAAACATTTATTATAAACTGAATTGTACGACCTTATGGTCTCCTTACATAAGATCAGCCACGCAGGGCTTACATTATCAGAGTAATTAAAAGATAACAGTGGAAAGCAAAAAAACTTCGTGGAAGCCTTCATCTTGTCACAGGCAACCGACTAGGCTTGCCCCCTAATTGTCCGAATCTTCAATGTACTCCTCCTCCCAGGCTGGCGTAGACTCCTCCACTGATGTTGGGGTTGATAGGCAAGGAGGGGTGAGTACTCAAGGCACTCAGCAAGTAATGCACAGAATGTGGTGCTATTACTACATGCAAGGCTTATTCAAAGAATTGACTTACTTGATTCTTTTGCATCAAACAACATTTTTAAACTAGCATCTTATTTAGATTAAAAGCAGTGAAACAGTTATATATAATGCTAAGTTCTTCAAACAGTTTTTCTTCAAAGATTCTCGGCACACAGCCTTAAACAGTTCATTCTTAGCACTGGCACACAACCACCCTCTCGACATTTTATTTTTGAAGATCTACCCCTTGACTGTAATCCCCGAGCAAAGCTCAATACCGCGAGCACGGCTATTCGAATAGATTTGACACTTTGCAGAGGTTGTACACTTTACCCACAAGATACAACCGCTCACCACACAGGTGATTGCCCGTAACAAAGCCTTTCAGGAGCCTTTACCTTAACCAATGAACCTCTCCGGCTTCACTATCACTCCCCTCACACAGAGTCGAAGTATAGGACAGGACAATACCGTTGGATGGGCACCAAGCCGCGGCACAGGTACGCTCCCCCACACAGATACACCCCTGTGTACTGTCACCATGAGGTATCAGAGGAAAGATATCAGAACCCTAATCAAGTAGGTCTGTCCCATACCAGACATGTGATTGTACGGGTGACTCAGTTCAAAGATTTGCAATGTGAAGTCCTTAGCTGACCAAGGCAAGACTTCCAACACTCAACAGTGGCACACAGCCCAATGTGGCACACAGACTCACATCACTCATCAGCCCATTGCCACACAGGCCCACCTGGCACACAACCTTCTGCCACTTGCCCCAGTCTAAATCATTTCCCACCCAGTTGATTATTGTGCAACCATGCCAACAACAACTCAACATCGGTACAGAACCACACAGGTCTCTGTACCTCAATCTCATCACGTGGCATCACCACACCATTTTAAAATACATTCCATATGTCATTAATCAGCATTGTTGCATATTTCCTGAAAATCTTCGATGACTCGTTGCAAGGCTAAGCATTTATTCACGGTCTAGCCTCCCGTGTTGGCACAATATTATCATCCAACTAGTAGAAGCAACCTAGGGTGACAATGATTTCAGGGCATACAAGTAATAATTTCAAGGTGACATTAACAGTATGGGTTGATTAGATAAATTACCCAAATTTATTTAAATACATTTTAATTAATTTAGCATGCATAATTTTAAAGCAAAATATATATTTAAAATAAACTGGGATCAAAATGGTCAAAGCATCACTTTCATTCAAAGAGTTGCTGGTCTTGATCCGAAGCTTGATCTTGAGCGACGAACTCTTCTTCGAAACTTTCCGGCAAATTTGCGTCTACGCGTAAAAATCACATATGCAGTAAATAACTAAAACAGTAGACCAAAAGACCTTAAAAATTCAAATAAAATTCATAAATAAAAAGAGCACAATTTTACAAATTTTTTGAAACTGGAATCACCTTAATCGGAGTTCAAATGCAAAAGTTATAGCCTTTCAAAGTTTTAATTAAATTATAAATCAGAAAATAGAATTTCCCGAATTAAACCATTTATTTTTCTACTGAAAACTCAGTTTATTACGTCAGCATGACATCGGCGAACACGTGGCGCCTTCTGGTGCCGCCACGTCGCCTCGGTCTATGGCCCCCGGTCCACGGCTCGGCTCTGATCTACCGTGGACTCGGTCCACCAGAACAGTGCATCCACGCGGCAAGATCCGAGCCATTCCTTGAATCAACGGCCAGATCCACGTGCCACAACGCACTTCCTCGAAATCTATGCGACACGCGTCGCGCATCCGACGGTCGCTCGGATCCAACGGTCAGATCCCCGCGTCGACTCGGCGACGCATCGCGTTTGGCACCTCCACGTGTCGCGCATCCGGCGGGACTCCCGGATCCGACGGCTGGATCTCGTGCACATTCGGTGTTGTCTCGGTTCACGCGCAGCCACGCGGTAAGATCGCAGCGACGCGCCCGAAAGCAACGGTCGGATCTAGTCTCCGCCCCTATCAACGCGCACACGCGTCTACAAGCGATTCGGTGGAGGCGCGGCGTCATCTCCGCCGCACGTTCAAATCTGAACAGCGCGGATTCACGCGCCACAGCTCAACCCACAACTACTGTTTAGATCTAATCTAACGGCCCACGGTACTTGAGCTGTTTACTGTTCATCATAACTACGTGGCGCAATCTCACGCGTACCCTACCGATCCAACGGTTGAGACTAAAACAAAGCACACAAACTAGATCTAATCACCGTCGTTCAATCTACACATCTACGATCAAGATTAACGCTAGGAAAACGAGGAGATCAGCGACGTGGACATACCAGAATCGCGCGATGCAGATCGGACGGTCGGCGATGCTTGACGAGGTCGACGGCGGCGAGGAAGCGAAGGTTGCCGGAGTTGGGGAAGATGACGTGGATAACGGCGCTACGGTGACTCTCCGGCGTGAAGAACTGTCGCGTTCGACGCGTCTCGGCGAGGGCGTTACTCCGGTGGCCTCGGTGACGGCGAAGACTCAACAGACGGTGAATAAATGGCGAAGAACTACGGCGGCGTAACGAAGCAGTTACGGCGAGCTACTGCGGAGTCTCTGGGCGTCTCGGCGTGCGTGTGAGGAGTCAAAAGAAGTGGCGTGAGGAGCTCTGCACGATGCACTCAACGGCGACTATAAAGTCGCCTCGATGTGCGCGCAATCACCGGCGAAATAAGCGGAAATGCTGGCGAAGTTTGTTCCGATGAACTCGCGAGGACGAAGCGACGTGGTGCAATCCTGAGCGTCCGCGTGCCCTCGGATCAACGGCTCGCAACGCGCACGCGACGTGGCATCTCTCAGACCGCAGGATCTCAATCGGATGGCTCGGGTTTGTCGGCGCTAGGGTTACAGCGTGCTGGGCCAGCCCAGTACTGTTCATTCCCGTTTTTAAATCCTTTTTTTATTTTAAATAATTTTAGAAATTCAAATAATCCAAGAAAATAGCCAAAAATACTAGAAAATTTCAACAAAAAAATCTATAAAATATTTTGAGATATTTAGAACTTAAATAAAATATTTCCAATAAAACTTCGCATAAACTGAATTCAAGAAAGGTCAAGAATGAATAAATCCAATTACATTCTAATAAATTCTCAGAAATTCTCAAAAATAAAAAATACTCCAAAATTTAAATTAGAGAAAATTTCAGGGTGTTGCAGCGTGCACGCCTGTCACCCAACCATCCATCGTTTTTTGTCCTGTCGCCCATTGGGAAGGCGACACAACCAACGGTCGACTGACCTGGCACATGTCGCCCTCTGGTTGGGCGACATCTGGTTGCGTCGCCGAACCAGTGAGCTATAGCCATGTGTCACCAACCACAGGGCGACAGTGGTATATTTTTGAAAAAAAAATTCGTGATATATTTTTTGAAATTTGAATTATAACATGCATTATTTAAAAACAAATTCTCCAATATTATCCTCCGAATAATATCCGAATTTATTCAGATGGACAAACAATCTTGTAACATCCAAAAAATTGCAAAATAATATTGTATTACTTATTTATAATTTCCTGAAATTTGTGCTGAATTTTCTGGATTTTATAAAACTGCTTTTCTATTTTTAGTTTTACGAAAAGATTTACTGTAGTGAAATTATAATTCCAAAGTTTCTGAAACTTTTCTAGTAAGTTGAAAATATTCCAACGTATTTTTGAAAATTTTTCCAGAATGTTTGGACCTTATTTGATATGATTTCAAAGTCTTTTTATTATCAGTATTAATTAAATTCGAAATAATTATCACAGGAGGGCAAACATGTCATGGTTGTCTTCAACCTCCAGCCAAGAAGCCAGCCAAACCGTCTCACTTTCTTCCTCCATGGCCAAGATTTTGGACCTCCAATCCAACACGTTTTTTGTAACATCCCAAAATTTGAAATTTTGGAATGTTTGAAATCAAAAATAAACCAATTGCATTTTCTTGAATTAATTCCAGCTTAAATTGGATTTTTCATAAATGAAAGGATTTAATTTGGCTAAACTATTCACCCAAATCAAGATTTTCAGTTTTAGTTGGGTTCCTTGTGATCCGAGGAATTTTTCTGTATTTTTGGGGATTTTTCTGAATTTATTTGATATTTATTTGAATTTATTTGCATTTATTCGAATTTCTGGATATTTCTTAAATCGGAAAATGATTTTATTTCCAAAAAGCCCCTCGGGGCGAATCTGCTCTGGCCCGTTCCCCAGCCCGCTCGCCCCGGCCCGCTCCGCTCGGCCCATCTCGCCAGCGCGCCGCTCGGCTCGCTACGCCACCACCGCGTCGGCCGTCCGATCGACGCCACGTGTGCGGCTGAGATCGCGCCTGCGAAACCCTAGCAGCCGCCGACTCGGAGTCCCACCGTCGCACGCCGCCGTCTCGGAGTCCGCGTCCATTGCGCGTCCCCCGAGGCTATAAAAGCCGTGCCGCACCCCGCCCGAGGTTCGCCGTCTCGCGCCGCTTCGTTTGCCCTCTGTCTTGCCGCCCGAGACTTCGTCCTCCGCCCGTGCGAGCTCGCCGGAGTCCGCCGCCCTTGCCGAAGCTTCCGCCGCCTTTTTCTTCGTCGCCGGTGCGTCTCCGCCACCGCCGTTGGTCTCTCCGCATTGCCCGCGTCGCCCGCACCCCGTTCCGCCTTGTCCCGGGTCCGATTCGTCACCGTGCGCCGATCGCCGCGTCTTCTTCCTCGCCTCCGGTAAGCCTCGCGCCGCCGCTCGCCGTCGCGTTCCGTCAAAGGACCTTGACCGTCCGATCTCGCTCCAATGCTCCAGATGGCGCCACGTCTCCTCCGCCGCATACCTGGTTCCTGACCATCCAATCTGGTTGAGTCGCCGGATGTGCGACGCGTGGCCGCCAGCGTCGGTATTGGCGTGGCGCTTACGTCGATCACCACGTCGGTACCGAGCCGCCCGCGTGAGCGATGACGTCAGCCGTGCGTCGGGTGCACGGTGAACCGGCGCAGTGCCATGGACCCAGTCCACCGTGAACCCGCTGACATCAGCGTGGCGCAATAAATCGCTTTTCCAGTACAAAAATAAATCCAGAAATTCTGAATTTCTGATTTTCAGCCTTTTTCTTTGATTTAATTTTCCAGAAGCCCGTTCTCGCTCATACGAACTCCGATTGAGGCGATTCAAGTTTCTAAATTTTTCTAAAATCAAGATCTATCTTCCAGAGCCATTTATTTTCATTTTTGAGCTTGTTTGAGTCTCTGTTTTGTATTTATTTGGTTTCGTTGCTTCTTTTCCGGTAGACGCTAATTCCGAGGGAGCGAACGAAGACTTCGAAGACCAAGATTCAGCACTAGATCAGCAAGGTAAGTCGTAACCTTTGATCATATTGATCCCATGTTTGCAAAAGCAATTTACTTTTATACAATTGCATGCTACTTTGTGTATCAATGCTATTTAATGGGAGTAGATGTATACCTAGTTAACATTATGCCACCTTGATTAGTTGTATGCCATGTATCCATTGTTAAACCTAGGTTGGGACATTACTAGTTGGACATAATCATTATACCAACCCTGGGTTATCGTAGTTATGCTTAGACATGCTTATATATACGTTGGGATCTATATCACATGTTGAATAATGTTAATCTTGACTTAATGAGATATTGAATCGTGGCCGTTAGCCACTGTTGTAAAATTTATTGTACCATGGCGGGGATTGCCATTGGTCTTGGTTGAACGAATTGTTTTCCCTCGGGCAAGTGATCGTGAAGTAAAAGAGGTGCTTTCTAGCACATTGGGATGTGGATGTCTTGCCTGAGACAACTTAAGGACTTAATCTTGTGCGCCATTGAACTGGGCCTAACCGTACTACCACAAGTCTAGTATGGGACAGACCTAGCTGATTAATTTGCAATGTCTAGCCTTGAGTACTGCCAGTTGGTGGTGTGGGTTCCGGGGTGGACGGGTAGATTCGCAAGGCGCAAGAGGGGGCCCTAAGGGGCGAAACCTTAGCGGGCAGTACCGAGTTTAGACAGCGCATTATAAAGGCTTTGTCATGATATCTCTGCGACCCACCAAAGGAAGTGTGTTAAGATCGATTGCACAAAGAGATGTTCATGTCTTGTGGGTAAAGTTGTACAACCTCTGCAGAGTGTACAACTATTCGAATAGCCGCGTCCGCGGTCATGGACTAGCCCGGGAATTTCACACGGGGTATAGAGTTTTCATGAATTGTGGAATGCGGAATTGTTGGGATGTGAACGGGGAGTTCACTGTTGTTTTGTTGTCTATCATTGATCTATCAGTTATTTATTTATGTTTTCATAAATATGCTTTCAATCTATTTATTGTATTTCAATTCAAGTTATTGCTTTCTGCAAATGAACTATATAGCCATCCTTGTCAAGCCGTGCATAAATGTATTGCATCAATTCCCTACGGCTTGCTGAGTACTTTTGTACTCACGGCTTTATGCCCTTGTTGATCAGTTGTTGAAGGAGATAATGAATATCATGAGGAGGAATTCTATGAAGACTACGTGGATTAGGAAGACGTTCCCCAGACGATTGCCTGTGGCATGTCGAATGGCTCAATTTATCTTTTCCGCTGCAATAATTATTTGTTTCTTAAGCCCTTAAGGCATAATGGTGTAAACATTGACCATAAGGTCGTTTGCTTTATTTAATAATAATTTTGTTCTTCTTAGTTAATTCGTTGTATGGAATGGTATTTCATATATGTTTCCGCTGTGTGCACTAGCGTGATCCTAGACTAGTGCAATATACACAGAGGGTATCAGATTTGCAAATCCGGGTCTCGACATTTTTGCTCCCGAGTTCATATCCAATACGTGTGCCATCTTATCCTCAACTAATCCCCGTGATTCTCTCGTCCTAATCCCTTTTATTTCGGGAGAAATTTGAGTTTCAACCGGATCGGACTCTTCTTTAAAACAACCGTATGTATCTCTACGAGCCTCCCCGAGCCTATTTAAGGAGAGCACCGGGATCCCCTCTCATTCCTCTACCTGTTCCTCCACTTGTTCCAATCTCTTGTGTCTTCGTTTGCTTGGAACGCCGCGACGCCCGTAGCACGAACCAAACGTCGGTCGACGTGCCCTAGAAAGCTTCTCGACGCCTCGGAGATCCTCTTCCAAATCCATTCGCGTCACTTTGTGCTCTTGATCGTTGTGAAGGTAACCCCTCAATTGAATTCAAGATTGGTTCAACATGTGCGATGAATTTTGCGTTTTCCCAAAGCAAGTTCGTCATCGTTCATGGCCATTCTCGTCACCATGAGTCGTCGGCCGACCGGAGAACCGCCGCCGTGGCCAAACGTGGAGTCGCCTTGGCCTTGCTTTCGTTCTTCCTTGCTCATGCCTCAGTTGCCTTGCCTCTATATGATGTGATCTGCTTTGATGAGGCATGTGTTGCTGCTCTCTGTATCAAGTCAGAGCAAGGAGGACTCACGATGCTACAGTACCATCGGATACTGTAGCAGCACAGGAGAGAAAAGATCTGTTGAAAAAAATAAAAAAAGTAAATAAAAAAATATTTCAGAAATTTTAGATTCAGATTGCTGATGTTATACAATAATTTGATTTTTATTTTTCTGAAGAAAAATAATTTTAAAAATTCGAAAATCATTTCTTTATTGCTTTATGTGATTTAACCTTTCAAAAAAATCCGTTCTCCCTCATACGAACTCCGATTGAGGCTATTAAAATTTCTAAATTTTTCTAAAATCAAGATCTATCTCCTAGAGCCATTTATTTTCAATTTTACGCTTGTTTGAGTCTCTGTTGGTATTTATTTGATTTCAATGCTTTCTTTTCCAGTAGACGTTAATTCCGAAGGAGCGATCAGAGACTTCAAAGACCAAGATCCAGCACTAGATCAGCAAGGCAAGTCGTAACCTTTGATCATATCGATCCTATGTTTGCAAAGTAATCTGTTCTATACAATTGCATGCTATTTGTGTATAAATGATTATTTCATGGGAATAGCTATATACCTAGTTGACATTACGCCACCTTGATTATTGGGATGACATGTATCCATTGTTAACCCTAGGTTAGGTCAGTACTAGTTGGACATAATCATATTATCAACACTGGGTTACCGTAGTTATGCTTAGACATGCTTAGTTGTACGATGGGATTCATATCACATGTTGAATAATGTTAATCGTGACTTAATGAGATATTGAATTGTGACCGATAGCTACTGTTGTAAAATTTGTTGTACCATGGCGGGGTTTGCTATTGATCTTGGTTGAACAAAGTTGTTTTCCTTCGGGCAAGTGATCGTGTAGTAAAGGGGGTGCTTTCTAACACATTGGAATGTGGATGTCTTGCCTGATATAACTTAAAGACTTAATCTTGTGCGCCATTGAACTGGGCCTAACCGTACTACTATATGTCTGGTATGGGACAGACCTAGCTGATTAATTTGCAATGTCTAGTCTTGAGTACTGCCAATTATTGGTGTGGGTTCAGGAGTGAACGGGTAGACTCACATGGCTGAGGAGGGGCCCCGAGGGGCGAAACCTTAGTGGGCAGTACCGAGTTTAAACAATGCATTGTAAAGGCTTTGTCATAATATCTCTACGATACACCAAAGGAAGTGTGTTAATAACGTTTGCACAAAGAGTCATGTCTTGTGGGTAAAGTTATACAACCTCTGCAGAGTGTAAAACTATTCGAATAGCCGTGTCTGCGGTCATGGACAAGCCCGAAAATTTCACACGAGGTATAGAGTGTTTCATGAAATGTGGAAATGTGGAATTGTTGGGATGTGAACAGGGAGTTCACTGTTGTTTTGTTGTTTAAAGTTAGTGTTGTTGAATTTAGTGGTTTGATAATTATTTTAGATGGTGTAGGGTGATGCCTCGCCATTCTGTTAATGTTGTCTACCATTTATTACCAGTTATTTATTATCTTTTCATAAATGTGCTTTCAATCTATTTATTGTATTTCAATTCAAGTTATTGCTTTCTACAAATGAACCATACGGCAATCCTTTGTCAAGCTTGCATGAATATATTGCATCATTTTTCCTGTGGCTTTCTGAGTACTTTTTGTACTCACGGATTTACGCCTTTGTTGATCAGTTGCTGAAGAAGGATCAGAAAATACTGAATATCATGAGGATGAATATTATGAAGACTACGTGGACTAGGAAGGCATTTTCCCAAACGATTGCCTGTGGCATGTCGAATGGCCCATGTTATCTTTTTCGCTACAATAGTTTATTTGTTTCTTAAGCCCTTAAGGCATAGTGGTGTAAACTTTGATAATAAGGTCATTTGCCTTATTTAATAATAATTTGCTTCTTCTTAGTTAATTCGTTGTATGTAATGATATTTCAGCTATATTTCCACTGTGTGCACTGGACTAGTGCGGTATACATAACGGATTTCGGATTTGCAAATCCGGGTCCCAACAAATTGGGAATTATCCGCTCCATTTGCACCCTACTCAGAACCCTTTTAAACCTTTTAGGACCCTTGGATCCTTGCCTAATACAAGAATCTAATGCTAAAGAATAACCTAGCCTTTAATGTCCTCATGCGTCTCTTGCTTTGGATGAGTTGGTTTGTAGCTTATTCTATGATTGCCCCTGTTGGTTTATATAGTATCCTTAATCCTCCTCCAATAGAAAGTAGGAATCTTAATTCTTTTAGGATTCATTTAGCACAACTTTTTAAATCCTAAAAGACTACATATTAGTCACCATACCTAACAATCTCCACCTTGACTCCTATCCATTTAAGTCACTATGCTCCTCCAAGAACTCGCTTCAAATCGGCTCTGCATTTTTTCTCCCAATTTTGGGAGTGCCCCCCCACCATAGGGGCTTATGCATATCACCGCAATATGCATGTTGGTGTTCAGGTTTAGCCACCCGAACCCTCCACCTAAGATCTCTTTCTTTGTGTAGTTTGATTAATCACACCTCCTATACCTACAACCCTATATGCCATAGGTTGGTACTACCTTCGAACTCCACTTGCTAGTTGGTACCACGTGGTTGGTCCCGCCACATCTTCCTTCCTCTAATAGCTCGCACCTTTGCATTTGTTCTTGCTAGATTTTGCAACCATTTTTGTAGTTCCTCACATAACTGTAATTAAGACCTGAGTATCTACTTTTGATGATATGGTTTCCTTATCTTGATCAAAACTTATATCAGACCTTCCATTGGTTGCCTTTTCTTTAGGTTTATTCATCAACTAGTACCTTTTATTGCTTCAAATACTTTTCATGATCACCCCTTTGTAAGTAACTCACACGACTCCACCTTGAAGTAATATCTCACAACCTTTGAGTTCAAGCAACCTCACAGATATTATATTCTTCTTTAAGCTAGGAATATATTGAACTCTCATCAATGTATGACGTGGGCTTCATCATACATCTCCAATGTAACTATTTCCACCTCAGTAATTTCATACTCCTTGCAATCTACCAAGTGAATAGTTCCATACGTCAGGCATAGAGATCCTTCGTCAAGTATCTCACTCGCCGAACATATATGGGAGCAACAACCTGAATCTAATATACATCCATGAAAAATACCTGATTGACAATAAGTACGTTAGAATCATCTTTTGCTACTGCCATTGAATATGCATCCTTTATTTGTTTCAAACTTGAACGATCCTTTATCATATGACATTCCTCATCATATAGATAGCACACACGTGTGTCCCTGCTTTTGTCTTTCTTCTTCGTATGACTCTTGCTTTTGTTTGCAACACATATAGCAGCTAATGATTGATCACCCAAGGATGAAGATTCTTATGGCTTTTTCAAGAACTCTGCCTCCAACAGATATGAAACTTCCTGATTGAAGTTGAGTTTGTTTTTCCCGACAAGAATATTCATCACCAATTGCTCCTAAGATGGTGGTAGAGATGATGCCAAAATGACAACCTGGTCATTCCCCTCAATTTTCTCATCCACACTAATCAACTATGTGATAAACTTGTTGAAGACATTGAGATGTTCAACGAATTGTGTACCTTCCTCTATACGCAACCTATATAGTTATCGCTTTAGCACTCACTGGTTTGTCAGTGACTTTACCATATACACTCGTCTAAGTCCTTCCATAATTTCTTCAATGAATTCTCCTTGATCACTTAGTACTTTACCTCATTAGAGAGATAGATAGATTATACTAACATCCTTTCACTCCATCATCTTCCAGTTTTATTTGAATGTCTTTTCTAGTTTATTCCCTTCAAGATCAATGATTTAATCTTGTTGGACAAGGACATCCTTCACCACACATTGCCATACGCTGAAATTTCCTCCAAAGTCAAATTTCTCTACTTGATTCCACATTGTCAACATCGATCTTAGTTTTGTGCTACCTTATGCTTTACCGACCTTTTCAAAAATCTAATTAATTTGGTCTTAGCTCCGATACCACTTGTTACACTCTAATACCC
Source organism: Otatea glauca (assembly GCA_036346275.1). NCBI lineage: Eukaryota > Viridiplantae > Streptophyta > Magnoliopsida > Poales > Poaceae > Otatea > Otatea glauca. The sequence continues at coordinate 14,553,528 of CM070731.1, read as the reverse complement.
TTCTTATGTGCAGCAGCCCGTAGATCGGATCAAAGTTTTGTGAGATATGGCACGAGCTTGCACGGTCTCAAAAATAAAGAAGATGAATATCATAGAGAGAACAAAAAACCAACGATGAAGCAACCACGATGAGAGAGAAAAGTTTTGGCGAACCTGACTGCAAATTCTTTATGCACAACCTCATAAGAGTATAAGAGATTGTCACTCTCTTACAATCCTCTCAAACCTTTTAAGTCCATTAGATCCTTACCGTATACAAAAATCTAGCGCTAAAGAATAACCTAGCATCTAATCCTCTTGTGCGCATCTTGCTTTGGATGAGTTGGTTTCTAGCTTGGGTTTTCCATGATTACTCCTATGGGTTTAAACAGCTTCCTTAGTCCTCCAAAAAGAAGTAGGATTCATAATCCTAAATATAGTAGGAATTCTAATCCTACTATGATTCATCTATCACATATTTCCAAATGCTAAAAGACTATATATGAGTCACCATACTTGACATTCCTTACAATATCCCACTAACTATAGTTCTAGGCAAAGCCTAGTTCAAAATATTAATATTCCAGTCCACCTTTGATTATGTTTCCTTCTAATTAGGATTAGGAGTCCATGCATTTAGATTTGTCACTTATCCATGACAAGTCATATTTTTTTTGCGTACAAGTCAATTAACCATATAATTATCTTCTCTAGCCATTTTTCACACTTCCTCATAAATTTCTGTCTAAATTTTCACATCAATGACAGTGCAATCCTGCTCTGGTCAGCTAGTCAGCATCACAGAAAACTTTTGATTAGGGTGCACACTTCACACCTCCAACTATATGTGAAAATTCCTTATTTGCCACTGAAAGTTAGCCGGATTCCTAAAATACCATCGCGAAACTACTCCTCCCTTCATTCCATCGGATCTCAAATTTCATCTCATTTTTTCCACTTCCGTTAGTTATGGTAAGTCCTATTGCTGTTAACCACTTAAAAGCTGTCAGATTTTTTCCAATCTACCTAAATTGTCCTTGGTCCCATATGTCAGCTATATTCTTGTCTTCTTCCTCATTATCTTCTCATCCCTCCTCTTCCACCTTCCCCCTGGAGCCACCCTGCCTCCAATGCCGCCCCGCCTCCTTCACCACCTCTGCCCCTACCCCCGGCCTCGCCCCCCTGCACTGATTAGGAAACCCTAAAGGCGAGGGCAAGTTCATTTACATCGACGAGGAGGACGAGCTCGGTGGTAGTGGCAACGCGGTGGCGAGCTCATCGATGGCAACAAGGAGGGCAAGCTCATCATGGTGGTGGCTCTGATTTGGATTTGCTCATCTTCTTCCAAATCAAATAATCTTGGTATGCTTAGACTTGGATTAAGAGCAATCTGGTGTCTCGAATTGTTTGGAGGTGATGTGTTAATTAGTTTGGTAAAGAACTTAGCTCGATTTGAGTGAGATTTCAAATGTGAGTACTTCGATTGTTTTTGTATGCATATTGTGTTTGAATTGCTGTTAATTTGATATAAACATGGGTGATTGTCACTTACAGCTTGCTGTATTTATCGATGGTAGTTGATCCGGTGATTGAAATGTGATTCATATTTATCGACTTTGCATTTGTGGATTGTTGTAATCTATGTTTAGCTTTACATGGTTCACAGCTAGTGTTGTAAATTTGTTTGATTTGATCCCTGGTTAATAGTTGTTGCGCTGAGATCAAAAGTTTGCTGATCTATGATCCTATGAGACAATCTACTTGGAAATTTTCTATGTCTGGGAATACCGGAAGTCCAAAACTGTTATCTTCCATGTTTTTTGACTGCCATATCACTGAATTTTGTAGAGTTGTGTATCACTTTTCCCCAAACTGTATCTAGTTATGTTTAGTTCCTAAGTTGATCTCTGAACCGTTTCCTATTGATATTTCCACTCGTAGCGTAGTTACTACTACTACCGTACAGTGCAACCTTTACCTAGGTAATATTTTATCGCTTGTTAACCATAAATGGTATGCTCAGTACGGTTGTCCACTTAACAGCTAATTTACAGGGAACTTACCGGAGTGGCAGTTTCGCGATTGCATTTTAGGGATCCGGTTAACTTTCAGTGGAAAATAAAGAATTTCCTCCAACTATATATTCTTTACAATGATTTCATAACATCATAAATCCAACACATATATTTGAAATTTACTAAAAGTACAATAAAAATAGTTCTAAGGTCTTAAAAATCCCAAACAATCAAGATCAGAACCAATTCAATCAACAAATTTGACATATTGAAAAGGTCATTTTGTAGTATTTTTCAAAAATTTTAAGGTACCGAGACATACTGGCACCCTAGATCCGCCCCCTTCTCATGGTGATATGAGAGACATAGACTTCAGATATGAATCATTTGTGGGAAAGCACTGCTATCACCAATGGTGACACTTTGATTAAGAGAGTCCATTGGTCAAACAGGGAAGATAGAGGGTAGTGAGGGCGACCGTTGCCATTGATGTTTAATTTGACATTAAAATAACTTGTAGTGTGTTAATAAACCAAAATTACTTGTAGGGAATTAGCTAAGTGAAAGATTGAGTGACATCTAGAGGAGGTTAGATTTTTTTGACAATTTTATATAATATCTTTATTTGATTTTTATTAGTGAGGACGACCATTGCGACTGTTGCCGTTGATCTTTTATCCAAGGTCATAACTATCCCTCCTCTTTGATTACATTATTTCTCAACTTACTGCAGAAATGATTTTATCATCAGATCTTCTAACTTAACTGCACTATTATAAGCTATATATGAGCGATACTATTATTCACATAGTACCGTAGCTGATATTAATTTATTATTGTGAGCTGCATTTATACCTTCCATTTGATCCACGCAGAACGAATTGTCCATGCTTACGTTGTTAGTTGATTCGTAGAATTTGGGAATAATTACGTGTTATCCCACATGAACCCATATCCTTTATTTATAGTATTAAGAATTACAATCCTACTCTAACATGCTGACTCTAATACAACTCACACACAATACGACATACAAACTTAGACTCTTATCTAACTCTCCAATGCTCCCCCTCAAGATGGACATGAGATAACAATCATAACCATCTTGTTACATATTTCAATACCTCACTAGGACATTATTTTTATCGAATCTATAGCCAACAACACAAATACCACAATCAGGATGCAACCTCTCAGTGCCATCACATACACCTTTACCAAAGTTGCCTCCAGTGCCACTATTGACACCACCTCCAAAACTGTCGTCCTTGCCGTTTGCACCACCCCCACCTTGTCCAACACAGCCAAAAGATGCAACCTTTCATTGCCATCACATACACCACCATTGACCACAGTACCCATCATAATCGCCACCTCAACCACCTCTAACCCAGCCTCAACTAAAAACAATCCTCCAGCTTCGTCACATCCTCATTCTTGGTCTCCTCCACCTCTACCCACATACCTCAAGCATTGGCCTCCATCGTCTCCACCTCTAGCTCTAACCACCCTAGTGTCCACCACCTCTCCAAACACGCACCCAACTAGCTCGACTTGCATCTTCTACCAAAACACCTCTAGAGCTCTCCATAACCTCCACTCAAGCTACCACCGGCTCCTGCTCTGTCATTCATCACCATTATCGACCTCATCACCGCCATCAAACTCACTGTCACCTTTGAACTACCACTAATTACACAATAACTATGATCACCAAAGCCATATCTTGAAAAATCTTCTCCCCCTGTTTCAGGGCCTCTCTAGCTTGCCTTGAAACCTCCACTGTTATCATCATAGTGCAACCTCCACTTCCTTTACCACCTAAGCATTCACAAAGACCAATGCCTCCTCAACCATCACCTCCACAGCGACAACACTACTCCCATAACACATTTTCTCCTGTCTCTCCCCCTGCAGACAGTAACACATCATGCACGCACGTCTTTTCTACTTCCTTGCAGTAGCAAACAGGAGCAACAACCCACACAATACCCGGCATCCTATCTTCCCTATCCCCTCTCAAAAAGCAGTAACAATCTTTCCCTATCTTTCTAGATCCCACTGATTCTCTTTCTTTTCCTCCCTTTTTTCAGCAGGTTTTCCCTTTTTCTCCAACTTCTTTTTCTCCGAAGCCAGCCTTTTTTCCTTTTTTACTCTTCTTTTTCTCTCCTCATCCCTCTCTTCCTTCTCTCCCCACTGACAACTCCACTGCCGGCCCGCCGCAACACAACACCACCATGCACAGCCTACCTCCCACTTCTCCCCCTCTGCCCCTACCTCCTCCTCCTCCTCTTGTTTCTCACTGATCTAGTCAGATTCGACTACTGCCATCACCATATGTGGCTATCGACAATGATGAGGTGATCCTGATCCAGAAACAGAGCAGTGACGGCTCCCACATGCAAGCCACAACACGATCCCACCATTATTCCGCCTATAGTGGCATGCTCGGTGCACGGCATGGCAACCTTGTCTAAGCATTCAGCAGCAATTTCCTCTCTCCCATGATGCACGGTAGCAATGCAAACGCAACCCGGTCAGCCATAGCCCACTCTTATGCGATGCGGCCGCGGCGGACCACGTGTGATGGGACAGCGGTGACCGGCGGATCAACTGATCACTGACGAAGACGATATCCACTCGAGGCGGAGGTTTTGCTCAGGTTAGGGTTTGAGATGGGCTAGCTCTGATACCATGTAGAATTTGGAAATAATTGTGCGTTGTCCCACGGGACCCCACACCCTTTATTTATAGTATCAAGTATTAACAATCCATATAATGGAACCTCTGTTTATAATATTCATGAGGAAGCCAAGAAAAAGGTAACTAACGCATCAAGGAAGGATGCAAAGTCATTAACGCAAACATACACAAGCCACACTTCGTTAGTGGTGATCCTTATTGCGACAATTACCTTCGCCGCTGCTTTCACCTTACCTAGAGGATATAACAGTGATGCTGGAAGCGAGGGGCTCCCCACCATGGCAAGAAAGTTTTCATTTTGGGTCTTCTAGATCTCCGACACTTTAGCAATGTGCTCTTCACTTGCTGTCGCATTCATATGCATCATGGAAAAGTAGGAGGATCTTGAGTTCATACCTTATTACAGATTGAAAAACCGGAATTGGCGATCAAAGGAGGTAAATGATCACAAAATAAATTTTACCTCTAAAGAAACCAACCCAAAACCTCTCTAGATCAAAGAAGAGAGAAAGCAAATTTTCAAAGAAATTTATCTAGGGGCCGGTACTACCGCCTATGTAGGAGTGGTACTATCGGTGAATAGTGAAATCAGGTGAATGAACAATAAAATCAGCACAAGTTCATATCTAAAAATCGATTTAACTTTTGATTGGATGATCCAAAACTCGTGAAACTTTGTATACACCTTTCTAAGGATATAAGGAACCTATTTCAACCTTCAATCGCAAGGATTGATGTCAAAGTTTTGAACTTTTTTCAAATTTACCGATTGCACCAAAATCGGGTCAAAGCCCAAAACTTTGTCCAGAGCTTACTCGTGGGGATTTGATGATCAAGCTAACCTTAGATGGCCTCCCACATGTCACAATAAGCAAGAACTCTAAAGAAATTTTTCTCAAACATGCAGGATCAAGATCTACCTCAAAATCTTCCTTCTCAACCTAAAAACCGATTTCTTGGAGAAACTTGGATGATCAAAAAGAAGCTTACTTAGATGATTGAGGAGATTATCCACAGAGGATACATCTATCAATCATATATATCCTTGGTAGCACGTGATCAAGCAAAAAAGAAACCACAAGAAAAGATCAAGAACAAAGTAAGAAGAAGATCAAGTTTGAAGAAAACTTGAACAAGAAGATGATTTACATCCAGATCATGAAGAACATTTACAAAGCCTCTTAGTTAAGAGAAAAGCTCCCAAGGAGTACTCACACAACCACACAAGAAAACCAAAATCTTGTGGAAGCCCTAATCTAGAGTCTAGAGACATGCCTCCCTCTATACCTCTCAAGGCCTTATATAAAGGTGGCAACCCTAACCCTAAATCTGGACATACAAGTGGATATCATCCACTCTTACATGGGCTAACCCGAAGCCCAACACTCTTAACAGTTTTTTCACTCACATAAGCACACTTCTCAAGGCAGCCGTTACATTGGTGCCAAATCCGCTCCGTGAGCCCAAATTTCCATCCAACTCTACTTTGGCGTGATCTAAACTACTTAAGCCACTGTAGCAGTTTTCCAAACCACCTCAGCCGCCGGTATTGGACAAATTATCAATTTACCCCAATGACCGGTCTTCCTTCTTCTCAAAGCATCGCCCATGCTTCACGTTTTCCACGTGATCCCAATGACTTGCCGTCAAGCCTCTCACGCGTCCGGACTCCCCCGAACCATCCTCTCATGCAAATGGGCCCAAGTCACTTGACGTGCCATGTGTCCTTGACCGCTTCACCATGGTGGCATCGGCTTCCTTGATCGATTTGGACCTCAACTCCTCACTAAGCCTAGTCTCGATTCATGCCATTGCCCACCATGTCCATCATCAATGCTTCACGCTCTGGCTCCTTGTCTTCCCGGCTTTCAACCACTTCCCGACCTCGATCATCATCTAGCATCCCTCGACCATTCTGGACCTTAGCTCTTCTAGCCTAGTCCTAGTCTCACCTTGACCTCACCATGACCTAGCACCGAAGTTCTGCAACTAACACAGACAAGCAAACCCTCACATAGCACTGTTCACAATATATGCATTAATCACCACATAATGCAAACATATAACACAAATTCGCAGGAACCTGGTACTATCGCCAACCAGAGGCCGGTAGTACCGCAAGTTCAGTACTACCGCTCCTGGTAGGCTAGTAGTACCGTTCTCACTAAACAACTCCGAGAGACCACTCTTTGGAAGATAACTACCGCCACGGGAGGCTGGTAGTACCACACCCCTAGTACTATTGCTCCCAAGTGCCCCCTTGTCTAACCCAAAGAAAACACGTCTTTGAAAAAAAGACTACCGCTCCCAAGGTCGGTAGTGCCACCTGGCCAACACTATCGTTCCTAGAAGGCCGGTAGTGCCGTCCTGACCTGACAGCACCTTAAATTACTTCAAATTCAAAATTAAATTAAAAAACAAATTCAAATTTAAGTACCACATACTCAAACACTATTAATAACTCATCGCCGCATGACCCTTTCACATATCCTTTACTAAGAAGCTCACGTGGTTTGCATACATGGCAACCACAACAGCATTTGCAACAGGTTTTATACACGGTACTGGCCCCTCGTTTCCTGTGGTTGGCTATTGGAATTTGCTTTCTGCCAGTTTTATTGCCCATTCTTACCAAGCTGCTAGGTGAATGGCTCGTCCTGAAGCTCAGATTTCGCTTGGGTCAAGCATTTAATTCCGATCTCCTTGATATGGTCTGTTGGAGATGTATTAGGATATATGTGTCATGGACTGTTAAGCTTGGGCTGCAACATAGCTTGCAGCATTTAGGCTGGGATGGTCAGGTGTGTCTATAAAAGGAGCAACAAAGACAGACTCAGGAGGACCGAACAGAATAGAAACCAGTGCTGCTCCTTTTTCTCGTACTGCTCCCATATCTTCTTCTGCTTCCTCTGAAATCTTCTCTGATTCTACCCCAAATCCTACTCTAATATTTCCCAATTATCTCCAAATACCTTGTAATTTGTATCCAGTGGTAGCAGGATCGTAACAATATGATTTAGAGTTAGAGATAAATTAGAGGTAGAGTTTGGTTATAATATGGTTGAGATTGATACATAAATAAAGGGTGTAAAGGATCTGTCAGACACAAACACAATATTCCATAAACTTATACATGGTCTGAAATCATCAAATCATGCGAACTACCGTATTGCTTGGCTTCTATGTTGTGCTTATGTTACTGAGTGATTTAGTCGCAACTTTTTTCGTTTCCATTTGGGTTTCCTATAAGTTGATTATCTTGAATAAAAAGGTTTTATAAGTTAATTTTGCTCATGGTCATGGAGAACACGTATGGGTCTTGATAGAGTTACTACAGGGAAATTCAGTGATAGACTAGAAATAATGGAACAATACACCTTACATATAGTTTTCTCACCATTCACTTATTATCGTACGGTTGGAAGTGGTAGGGAGTGGGAAAAATTGTTGGGGAGGGAAAAGATTAATTTTTTTGTAATAAAAGTAGTATGTACCCTAGCCATCCCTTTTACTCTTGCGTTAGTATTGTTGGGAAACCCTGATGGCCCATTGAAGACCCATGTTGGTCCCTTAGCCTAAACCCTAGGTGAGCGCTATAAAAGGAGGAGGGGTCCCCCCCTGATGTACAAGCAATCATTAGCAATAAAAGAATTCCGCTGTTGCTCTCCCTAAACACGTGTCTCTCTCTCTTTCTGTTCTCCAATTCAGATCTGTTCGGGAACCCCGGACTATTCAATAGCGAGGTTCCTTAACACGTTATCGACCTGAGCTCTCACCGAGATCAGTTTTGAAAAGGTGAGAAGAGGTGAGAATCGGCGATTGATTCCAATCGCTGTTGATCCTATGCATGCATCTACTGTACGCCTCTGTTTTATATTTGCATCACGTGGCACGAAGCTACAGGCAGCATCAGTACATGCATCATCCACAGAAAAAAAAAGGGGAAACATGCATTTCGGTTTTCGCGCTCGCAGCGCGCCGCCGTCACTGCCTTGGTTTGCGTGCATGACATGAAGTCACAGAAGCACTGCGTGAAACCCCGGTAACTGTGCTCGCCGGCTTGAAGCCTCGCCGTGCGCGTTGCTTCCTTGGTTCGCGCTTTTCGGCGCGGCCGTTGCGGCCGGGCCGACCTCGGCGTCTGGCCTCGCGCCGCGCGCGCGTCGCCCGACCAACGATCGTCTCGGCCTCGCGCCCGCCGCGCCGCCTGGCGCCGGCTCGGCTTTAGCCTCTGCGCCGCGTCGGCCTGGCCGACCTCGGCCCCGCCCCACCGTAGAAGCACTCAAGGCGGCGGTGACAAAGCTCGCCCGGCGCCCGAAGAGTGCCCATCCGCGCGCCGCCACGAAGACGGCCGCGGCCATGCGCAAAGCGCCGCCGCGCTTGCAACCGTCGCCGCGGCCCGGCCGCTCGGCTCGCGGCGCGCCTCGGCCTCCGCCGCGTGAGCATCGCCTCGCCGGGTTCCGCCGCGCCTCTGCCTCGTCGGGGCGCACCGCGGCCGTGCCCGAAGCCGCCGCATCCGGCCTCGGCCTCCGCGCCGCCACGCCGAGCGCCGTGCCGAAGCCGCCGCATCCCGACCTCGCCTCGCGCGCTCGCGGCCGCCGAGGGCGCCGTTGCCTCGCGCGGCCCGCGGCCGCCGCCGCCTCGGACCGATCTTGGGCCGACGCGCGCCGCCGCCTTCTTCTTCTCGCGCAAGCCGGAAGCGGAATGGCGAGCGGCGCAGAAGGTAGGGAGGCGGCGCCGGCGCATGGCGCGGGCGCAAGGCGGGGCGCAAGCGAGGCGAGGCGCTAGGAGGCGCACGGGGAGGCGGCGCGGGTGCGTGGGATGGTGGCGCGGGCGTATGGGGAAACCCTAGCCGCCGAGGGTTTTGTGGGCAGCGAAATGGGCCAAAGGCCCATAAGTCCAGTTCGACCGAAAAGAAAAGAAAGGAAAAGAAAAGAAAAGAAAGGAGAAGAAAAAGAAAAAAATTGCAGAACAATTGCAGAAAATTTGAAAAATTGCCAGAAAATCAAGAAGATTTATTTGGCTCTGTTTTTAATTTTTCTTGCTTTATTTCTCTGTTTTTATAAATATTCTTTATGAATTTTGAATCCGTTGCTTTCTTTAATTTATTGCAATGCATAGCAATTTAATTTTCTGCACTTTATGTTTTTGCAACCATTTTCTATCAGACTACACACAGTAATCTAAATCAGAATTTTGAAATCATGCAGATGTCTGGCATTGTGAATCGTGAGTTTGAAGAACTGGCCCCGCACGGTCAGAACTACCTCACTTGGGCATCGGACGTGAAGATCATTCTTGGGGGCAAGAAGCTCCGCTCCGCGATTGGTCTAGGGTCCTCGCAGGACGCAAAACCTACCGCTGAGCAGAACGATCAAGCTCTGCATTTTCTCAGGCACCACCTCTCAGCCACTCTGAAGAATGAATATATGGCTGAGGAGAGTGCACTTGAACTTTGGGCTGCACTTCAGAAGCGGTTCGAAAAGCTCAAGTACAACATCTTGCCCCAAGCACAGCAAGATTGGGTATGCCTGAGGTTTGCAGACTTGAGCGAGTGGCAGTACAATTACGCCTTGCACGAATTTGTACCAATCTCTCTCTATGTGGCAAGAAGATCAGCGATGAAGAGAAGATTGAGAAAACTCTCTCTACCTTCCACCCTAATGCTATCCAGTGCACGCAGACTATCGTTAGGGCGCATACAAGGAGTATAGCGAATCGATTGATGTAATGCAAGTTGGAATCGCAAGACGATGTTCTACGCAAGAACTATGTCTCGCACCACTGGGCGAGGCAATCGCACGTAAGTCAATGCCAATAGCTACAAGGTGAGAAAGCCCACTCATAGAAAGAAGGGCAAGTAGGGTGAAAAGAGGGCCCGTGCCAAAGGAAAGTCAAAGCCCCTCGTGAAGAGGATGACAAAGAAAAGGCGCACGCCAAGCCGTATGGACAGCAGAACCAAGCGTGCTTCAAGTGTGGCACTTGGGGACATTGGTCGAAGATATGTCGGGAATCCAAAGAAGTGATCAACGCATATCGGGCTAAGAGAAAGGCAAAAGCGCCCCACAAGCACACATCGCCAACATCGGTGATGATGATGCCATGGATGTAGATACCCCACTTACCTCATCCTCACGAAATAGCACGGACATCGATCTGCAGCCATTATTATGGCAAATGAAGAAAAACTTCAGATGACATAGAAGCGAAATTAATGCATATTTCTGATTACATTTAATGCATTTTTTAGATTATGGTTAGCATTTTTTTCTTTGAATAATGAATTGTAAGCTCTAAAAGAGCATACTTCTTTCATGAATAAATACGCAATTTATTCTTTATTCCAGTATTCTTCAAATTTGCAAGCAATATTTGGATTGTTTTTGCCTCTATCTGATCAGAATTATATTTCTTTTATCTAGAAATCGTGTAGCGCCCAAATGGAAGAGATATGCATTGTTGATAGTGGCACAACAAATACCATCTTAAGAGAGTCAAAGTATTTCCAGTCGATCACGAAGAACGCTGGAAAGATTACTACGATCACAGGAAGCGACTCATATGTAATCGGCTCAGGAAGAGCCACAATTATATTGCCTATGGGTACAACTTTGGTAATTGAAGAAGCCCTTTTGTATCCTGAATCAACGCGCACTCTCTTAAGCTTTAAAGACATCCGCGCCAATGGTTTTCACGTAGAAACCAATGAAGAAAATGGCAAAAAATACTTGTGCATTGTGAAGCACACGGTATGTGGAAAAATGGTATTAGAAAAATGTCCCTCATATGAATCTGGGTTGTACTACACGAATATTCATGCACCCGAAGTGTATACTTCCTTGAAGACTGTTTTTAGAAGCTCTGAGTTATTTTCTTTATGGCATGGTAGATTAGGTCATCCTGGTCTTAGAATGATGAGAAATATAGTGAACAACTCACAAGGTCATGGCATTAATGTTAAAAATTTCCCGAATCATGAAGATTTTGTGTGCCCTGCATGTGCCACCGGGAAATTAATAACTAGACCCTCTGTCATGAAAGTGCAAAGTGAAATCCCTGCATTCCTGGAACGCATCCGGGGATATTTGCGGTCGATTCAGCCCTGTCGGGGCCGTTTGATACTTTATGGTGCTCATCGATGCTTCCTCGAAATGGTCGCATGTATGTTTGTTGTCAACAAGAAACCATGCTTTTGCAAAGTCGATCTCGCAGATCATAAGAATTAAGAATGCTTTCCCGATCATCGCGTGAAGTCCATCGAATGGACAATCTTGGAGAATTTACTTCAAAGGCATTTGATAATTATTGCACGCAGGGGATAGCGATTGAGCACTCCGTACGCATGTCCATACGCGAGAATGGACTAGCGTACACTAATAAAGAGGATTAAGTTCATTGCGGACCGCTTTTGCGAGTTGTAACTTGCCCAACACTTGTTGGGGACACGCATCTCTGCAAGCGGCTCTTATCAATTTGATCGTCGGCCTACAACATCCATTCTCCTATGCGGCTTGTGCAGGATCATCCCAAGATCTCCCATCTTAGAAAATTTGGGTTTATGGTATATTTACCTATACCACCCCTCGTGGATCGCAATGGGCCCTCTCCGCAAGTCCAGGATATCGTTGGTTATGAGAGTGCATCCATAATCGGTATTTGGAACCCATATTTGGAGACTTGCATACACCGATTCGATTGATTGCATTTTTGACAAGGATCGTTTCCGTCATTACGGGAGAAATCAACCTTTGGATGAAAAATGCCGGAAATCATATGGCATTCCAGGGATCCCGCACATGACCCTCGCACTAATGAAGCAAATCAAAAGTCCGAAGATAATTGATTTGCGAATTTAGCAAATGAACCGCCGATCATTTTGTGATCGAAGAGCGTGGTTAAGTCGCATGTACCCGCAAGGAATGCACCAGAGAGGGTGGAAATACCAAAGAAAATAGAAGGTATCCCTCAACCTGTTCAGAGGCCTCAAAGAAAAAGAGCAGGAAATCTGACTCCTCAAACCCAAAGTACCCGGAGACGTCTGGAGAAAACTGGGCGAGAGGACTTACCACAACCAATCATGAAAATGCCCCAAGGAAAGAAGGGGAGCCAGTTGAGACCTGGCACTGGAAAGAAGCCAACAGGAAAGGCAATTCCATACTTGAACCTTCCACTGCAGGAAGCCGCCGGAAATAATGTGTGTGCACACATAGGCGATGAAAAGCTAAAGGAACTAGCTCTTGCGATAGGGAAAAGCAGCGAAGAGCAAGCAGAAGTGCATGAAGCACCCCATGAAGAAATGGCCATAAACTTTGTAATAACAGGAGAATCCCTGAATAGAGCAACAGCCAACATTGATGCATACTTTGCAAAGAAGATTGCCTCAATCATTGATCATGATCCCGAGCCTGCATCTCTCGCAGAGTGCAAGAAAATGCTAGATTGGGAAGAATGGAAAAAGGCAATCACTGCAGAGTTAGTCTCTCCGAACAAGAGAGAGGTGTTTGAGCCGTATGCGCACACCTCCCCATATAAACCCGTGAGGTTACAAATGGGTCTTTGTTCTAAGAGAAATGAAAACAACGGTTGTAAGGTACAAAGCAAGGTTTGTAGCTCAAGGTTTCACTCAACGTCCCGGAGTTGATTATGAAGAAACCTATTCTCCGGTCATGGGAGGAATTACCTTTAGATATTTGATCTCAATGGCGATCAACTTGAAGTTGAGAATGAAGCTAATGGATGTTGTCACAAGATATTTGTATGGAAACTTGGATTGGAGATATACATGAAAGTACTGGAAGGAATTCCTATCCCAACCAAGGCGGAGCAAATAGAAACACATGCAGTGTGAAATTGGAGAAATCACTGTATGGGCTGAAGCAGTCAGGAAGAATGTGGTACAATCGCCTGAGTGACTTTCTCTGCAAGAAAGGCTACACAAACAGTGAAGATTGTCCATGTGTGTTCATACAGCGATCCCCGAATGGATTCTGTATAATCTTCGTCTATGTAGATGACTTGAACATCATTGGGACGGATGAAGAAATTGAAGAAGCATGCTCATACTTGAAGTCTGAGTTTGAAATGAAGGATTTGGGTAAAACCAAATTTTGTTTAGGCTTGCAGCTTGAACATGTCCAAGGAGGAATCTTGGTACATCAATCAACCTACACACAGAAAGTGTTGGAAAGATTTGGCTTTGAAAAAGCATATCCTGCAAAGACTCCAATGGTCGGAAGGTCACTCCAAGCAGACCTAGATCCATCTGCACCTAGGGAAGAGGGAGGAAGTCACGGGAGCGAAATTCCCATATCGAGTGCAGTTGGGCGCTCATGTACCTTGCGAATAGCACCAGACCGGACATTGCGTTCGCTGTGAATTTGCTAGCTCGGTACAGTGCAGAACCCACCAAAAGGCATTTGAAAGGGATCAAGGACATCTTCCGCTACCTCCAAGGAAGCAAAGATCTTGGTTTGTTCTTCAGAAAAAATAATGAATTGAATTTGGTTGGCTACGCCGATGCTAGGTACTTATCAGACCCGCATACTGACAAGTCCCAAACTGGCTATGTTTTCCTATGTGGAGGAACAGCAATTTCTTGGAAGTCGTCTAAGTAGACTCTCGTCTCGACGTCGACAAACCACTCGGAAATCATCGCTTTGTATGAAGCATCTCGTGAATGTGCATGGCTCAGAAGAATGGTTCACCACATCCAGAAGTCATGTGGTTTGAAAATTGAGCAAACTCCCACGATAATTTATGAAGATAATGCAGCTTGTGTTGCCCAAGCACAAATGGGTTATGTGAAGAGCAATCTCACGAAGCATATCAACCCCAAGTTCTTCTATGCTCACGAATTGCATAAGATGAACGAGATCAAGATATTGCATACTAAGTCATGTGAAAATCTTGCAGATTTGTTCACTAAATCACTCCCAAAGATCTACCTTTGAAAGGTGCGTGAAAGGAATTGGGATGATGAGACTTAGAGAAGTGCAGATTCGGGGAGATATTTCACATACTCCCACATGAATCTCGAGCATGAATTATGAATACCCAACATGAATCTCGAAGATTAGCAATTGAAGTTGGGTGAATTGTACTCTTTTTCCTTAGCAAGTTTTTCATGAAGTTTTCTTGCATAAGGTTTTAACGAGGCAATTCGTGCAACATAGTAAGCGTATGCTATGTACTCTTTCTCCAAGTATTTTTCCCACTGGGTTTTTCTGGAGTTTTAATGAGGCATATGCATCTCGCGGCAAAGGGCCCAAGGGGGAGTGTTGGGAAACCCTGATGGCCCATTGAAGGCCCATGCTGGTCCCTTAGCCTAAACCCTAGGTGAGCGCTATAAAAGGAGGAGGGGTCCCCCCTGATGTACAAGCAATCATTAGCAATAAAAGAATTCCGCTGTTGCTCTCCCTAAACACGTGTCTCTCTCTCTTTCTGTTCTCCAATTCAGATCTGTCCGGGAACCCCGGACTATTCGATAGCGAGATTCCTTAACAAGTATATAACTAATTTTTGTCTTCACCTTCATCTCCAAAAGTCTGTTATTATCGCTTCACTTCAAAGTCTGTTATTCCACTACAAAGTTCAAGATTAAGTAAATAAGAAAGAACAGAAATAATCTGCAGACTTTCACTAGTTCGGCGAGTTATGAACTTGTGAAAGTTGACATGCAATTCAGTTGCACAAAAGAGTTATGCCCTGGTGTTCTGAGTGGAAGAATAATGATCGGCTGGCAATGCCATATGATTATAGGCAAGCACCAAGCATGCACTTCAAATCATTTAGTTTTCAAATAACCACAAATTCCCATTGAACCTTTGTGAACACATGTGTCCTCTTACAAACAAGACTAAGATTGGAAATCATTTCTATCCAGCCTGACATCTGACAAACTAAGTCAAATGCAGTGCTCCCATCAAGCTGGGGTATGGTTTCAAATCTCGTTTTCGGTTGATATCTTGGAAGTGGCCGGAATCCAAAATTTCGCTGAGATCTAGGAATTTCGGACAAATTCTGGACGAACTACAAAAAACAAATTCAAATCCGGGTTTTTTTTTCACCGAAATTTCCAAGATTTTACTCTAAATTGCCAAAATCTTGGCAGATTTGCCGAGATTTTGGGGAAATTGAACCGAGCGATAAATGGTACAAACAACGTCGAATTTTTTTTAGGATGGTCCTGACACATCAATGATATTCTCATAAAAATTTTAGATGATTATCAAGCCTGAGCAATTTTTAAAAAATCGGAAAGTGATACTATATTGATAAAACGCTGACCAGCAAATTTGAACTGAATGAAAAATAGAACAAACCACGTTATAAATTTTTTAATTTTTTTATGCATGGTTATGATGTGTAACTTAATTCCCATAAAATTTTCATATGATGCATTCAGAAATTTTAAAAAATTCGGACAGTGCTACCATCCTGATAAAAGCCTTACCGGTAAACTTCAACCAAATGAAAAATGGTCCAAACCACGTTAGAAAATTTTGAAATTTTTTTAATGGTTATGATGTATCATGAATGTTTCCATAAAATTTTCAAATGATGATCAAGTTTCAAGAACTTTCAAACATTCTGACAGTGTTACGTCCTGATAAAAGCTTGATGATCAATATATAGATTTGCTTGAGCAACCAAAAAAGGGTTAGAATTTTTGAAACTTTTAGAGAAGAGTGCTGAGGAAATTATTAAGCTCTCATAAAAATTTTGGATCATGATCAAACTTCAGTGAATTTGAAAAGTTCTTATAATGGTGTTGTATCATTTGTGTTCCTTGTGTTTTTGATTTTTGAAAGATAACAAATGAAGTTCAATGCATCCATAGATTGGATTGAGCAAACAAAAAAAGTTTAAAATTTTTGAAAATTTTATAGAAGTGTTCTTAGGAAATTCTTAAGCTTTCCTAAAAATTTTGGATCATGATCACAGTCAAGCAAATTTATAAAATTCTAACAATGTTACTATCTCAATTATGTTCATTCTATTTTTGATTTTTAAAGATAATAAATGAAGTTAAATTATTTTGAAACTTTTTATGTATGATCCTAAACTTCTAAAGATAGTACCATAAAGTTTTTAGAATATGATCAAGCTTTTACAATTTTATGAAAATCTGACAGCTTTTCTGCCAAAATTTTAAAACATCCCAAAAATTCGGTTTTTCAACAAATTTTCATGGAAGATTACTTTATTAAGAGTTATTGGGCCAAATCTGTTCAAATACATTAAAAAAATTCAAATTCCGGTCAAATTACCTGAGATTTCAATAAGATTTGACGAAATCTCGTTGAGATTTTTGAGATACTATAGCAATTTAAATTTTTTTTATCCGACCGGAATCTAAGATCTCGGTCGAGATTTCCAAAATCTCGCTGATTTTTGGAACCTTGTGCTAGGGAAGTGGAGATGATCCATGAACTGATCATTTTTCTAGCCCTCGTAACCTTATTTTTTACAAATCTAGTACCCTTCCAAACGCAATTATTTTTTACAAATCTAGTACCCTTCCAAACGCAATTGCAAATCTAGCACCATTCCTCACCACGAAAGGTGCAGCAGGCGACACCTATCGCCTGCCACTCCATGAAGCGCAATAGCCGATGAGCACAGCTGCAGGGGCGAGCGCGGGAGCAGGCCAGCCTATCGCGAACACCGAGCGCGAGAGCCGCGGTGTGCCACAACCGAGTGGCACGGGAGGCAGCCTCCTACGGTAGGGGAGGGCGGGAGGGCTGACGCGGCCGGCAAGCATGGGAGGCACCTCCAGAGGTGGGGATGAGGGGCTAAATTTGCAATTGTGCTCAAGAGAATACTAGATTTGCAAAAAAAATAAGATTATAGGTGCTAAAAAGTGATCACTTCATGATTCATGTCTTCTCCGATACCAATCACCATCGGTTTGAAACCAACAAAAAAAATACAAAATGAAAGCACCCAAAAGCTGCAGACAATCGTGTTTGCACCAGAATTTAGCAAGTATGGTCAAAATCGGCAAGAAAGTCAACATGAGGTAACTAACAGGCGATTTGGAAAGATTTGAAGATATTTGGCAACGGCAAAGATCTTTAAGGGAAAACTATTCGAAATAAGGTCGATACGGATCAGGTTTTGTAACGTGTTGTAATAGGACACAATCGGCCAACGAGTATAAAAGAAGGGCAAGAGCGAGCTGCAAAAGGGATCCAACACAATCAAATACACCAGTTTATATTACTTTTTCCTGTTGACTAGAAGTAGTTCTTGTAATTTAGTCTTTGTACTTCGATCTTGATCAATAAAGTTGTGCATCGTCGATTGTTGATCTTCTTCAAATTACACCTCAGGTTTGATTTATTCTGATTTTGCTGCGCATCGCCTTCTTCAGAATCGATCTACCTTTATCCTCTGATTAGCCCTAATCAGCTAGTTAGACTTACATTTTTATCTTGATTTAATCGGCTTTAAGCTGATTGAGTCTAAACCGATTGATCTTCACGATCGGCTTTTGAGTGAATTTTATATTTTTACCTTGTCGATTCCAGGTCAAATCAACTGGCACGCTTTGAACCAGGTGTTCGTCTGATATGCTGTTATCAAAAACCCTACTTCAAGTTTTTGACATCAACAAATCGATAACTCAATATTGTTCAGCATTACTAAATCTACGATCTACTACAGCTAAAAATTTAGATTTTCATATAATTGATCCATCTTACGACACTAGGGGATATCAATCCTGAAGATACACAACAAGGCAAGGATGTACAGAACATTAAAAACACAATTTGATACAGACGATACAACCAAATGGCATATCTTGGAGATTGCCTACGATGGTTCGCTAGGGCGCGATGCCAAAAGGATATAGAGGGTTGTTTTCAGTTTCAGGTCAACCTGATCATTCCCAAGTTACAATAAGCACCCACTCATCATACAGATTCGTCTAGTTTGCTACGATAAGCTCGTCCAGCTTCTCGGCATCAGCATTCTGTGGTTGCATCGTCAATTCATCAGCAGCAGCGCTAAAATGGTATTTCTCTCCTACAGCTCTCAGAAGCTGGAAAACTTCAAACATTGTAGGTCTTTCCTTCGCAGCAGAAAGCACACAGGAACATGCAACTTTCATAAATTGAAGCAGCTCAGCATCATTGTCCTTTCCAATCAAGGACTTATCAACTGCATCCTGAAGTATAGAGTTATTTGATAGGTATGTTATCCAATTCACCAAACTCCCTTTGATGTTTTCTGGGGCATTTGACACACGTGTTGGCTCTTCACCGGTGACAAGTTCAAGCAAGACAACTCCGAAGCTATAAACATCACCTTTTGTAGTGGCCACAAGGGTGCGTGTATATTCAGGAGCTACATACCCCAAGTCACCAAACTCACCATTGACGAATGTGCTCAGGTGGGTGTCAATGGGATTCATAAGTCTTGCCAACCCAAAATCAGAAATCTTAGGCTCATAGTCATCATCCAGTAATATGCAATTAGAACTAATGTTGCGATGAAGAATGCGAGGGTTGCAACTGTGATGAAGCCACGCCAACCCTCTAGCAACCCCAATGGCGATTTTTAGCCTCACTGGCCATTCGAGTGCCTTTCGTTCACTGCTTTGTTGGTGCAGCAGATCATAGAGGGAACCATTGGGCATGTATTTGTATACCAAGAGTCTCTCTTTCTTAGCAATACAGTAGCCTAAAAGAGGAACTAAGTTGTGTTGCATTACGTTTCCCAGTGTTGACATCTCAGATGTGAATTGGCTCTCCGAATGCTGGGTATCTTGCAACCTCTTGATAGCAAGGAATGAACCATCAGGAAGTGTAGCTTTGTACATAGTTCCTGATCGACCAGTTCCAATAATATTTTCCTAAGTAAAATCTCTTGTTGCCTTCATGAGATCATTCAACTTCATCTTCGAAACTGATTTCTCGAACATTGAGACCTAAATAACAAAAACAAATGTGACACAATGCAGCAAACCAAAAAGTCTATCTAAATGCCTAAGCTGACAAATGGTATTTTTTACATATATGCTGCTTAAATTAAATGTCTGAGAGCCCCACAATTAGTTAAAAACGATATGACTTCTTTGAGGGGAAGATATGCATGGATAAGAAAATGGAATTCTGCTTTTGTAGAGCGAAGTTGTCAATCTGAATCTCATTAACCCAATATCCTCAATTCTTGATCAACTACCAGCAAGCAAGGGGCCAAGTCGCATCAATTAGAAAAAAAGAAAAACAAAACGAACGTTTAAATAAATAGATGTACAGATAAGCACAAACTAAAAGACTAACTAAAAATTCTGGGGGGAAACATACCTTCACTCCTTTTGCTCCCTTAATAGTCTTTGCCCACCTATTTTCTTCCACGTCCTTTTCCTTCTTCTTAGCAGGCATTTTCCGTAAGAAAATGAATAAAATAACGCCGGCAATTATTAAAGTGATAACTGCACCGGCAACAGCAGAACCAACAATTACCCTTGTACGACTGCTTGAAGGGGCAGTGCAATCACTGCTTAAAGGTTTCCCACAGAGATCTTGGTTTGCAAAATTGGATGATGGAAATTTGCTGAAAGATGACGGAATCTGCCCTGACAACTGATTATCAGCAACATTAAACTGCTTTAGGCGAGTAAGACCACCAAGCTGCCCTGGGATTGTACCAGTCAATTTGTTATTTTGCAAATTGAGAGCATTGAGATAAGTACAATTAGCTAGTGATTCTGGAATCTCCCCTGAGAAGCTATTATACGATAGATCAAGGCTTGTAATGAATGGCAGTAGTTTCGAGATATCAGCCGGGATTGGCCCGGAGAGGCTGTTGCTTGAGAGATCCAGCGAAGTCATGCTACTACAATTCTCAAACCCCTCAGGGAATTGGCCCTTAAGACCCATGCTGCCAAGATGAAGAGAAAGAACCCTGTTTTCATTAGGATGCCAGCACTCCACACCGGTAAATACGCATATGGCTCTCTCGGTGTTGTTCCCAAATGACCAGCCTAACTTATTGTTTGGATCAACTGATGCCTTCAGTCTCTTCAGACATTTGATGTCACTTACACCACCATAGCATAGCGGACAAAGCAGAAAGCAGAAAAAAATCTGGGCAAGGGTTGAATAGTAGCATCTAGCAGCCATCCTGTTGTGCTCTTAGACCATCTCCAACCGTTTCCCAGGGTTTCATTCCCTTCCTAGCCCCTGAAGGGAATCCCTTCCCATATTCCATTCCCTTCCCAGCAATGCACTCCAACAGATTCCCTTCCCCATTCCCTTCCCTTCCCAGAAATACCTAACTTTTCCTCATCCCCTCTCATCCAACCCAGCAATTCTATATATTGAGGGGTTGCATTCATCAGGTAGTCACCCACAACGGATTGCCAACCTCACAATGAGTCAGTTCATTTCTTCCTCAAGTGATGAACAATCATTTACTGATGATGAGGACTCCTTTCTCTTAGTAATCGCAGAGGAGGAGGAGATAGAAGCGCGAGGTAACAACCGTCGACGGGGATCGGTTCGAGGCCATGCGGTGATCAACCGAGGTCACGTTGAAGGGGCGGCTCGGCTTTATGGTGATTACTTCGCTTCCTCCCCCGTGTACGGCGATGTATTTTTCAGGCGGAGGTAACAAACCAGTAGTCCTAACAAATATGAATGATGTACTTGTAAGGTTTCATTATGTCTATAAGTCGTTTCGTATACGCAGGTTTCGGATGAGCCGCTCCCTATTTTTGCGCATAACGAATGCTGTCGAAGGACACGACGTTTGGTTCCAGCAAAGTAGGGATGCAACCGGGAAGCTTGGTTTGGCACCTCTGCGAGTAATAACAGCACTCTCCGTCAACTAGCTTACGGTGTTCCTCACGACGTGGACGAGTACCTCCGTATTGGGGAAAGTACGGCCATTGTAGCTCTCAAGAAGTTCGTGAAGGCGGTGGTCCAGGTTTTCGGGGAGGAATATCTCCGATCTCCTAATGCAGAAGACATTGGTAGACTCCTAGTTGTTGGTGAGCACAGGGGTTTCCCTGGAATGCTTGGTAGCATCGATTGCATGCATTGGACCTGGAAAAACTGCCCGAAAGCATGGCAAGGGGCTTTCACAGGGCATACTCGCAAGCCTTCCATAGTCCTCGGCGGTTGCCATTATGACACGTGGATTTGGCATGCTTTTTCGGGATGCCGGAAGCATGAGCGATATTAATGTGTTGCACCGTTCTAACATATTTTACGAGAAAATGATGGTACGACTCGAGGTAAACTACATCGTCAATGGCAATCAGTACGACATGGGCTACTATCTCGCGGATGGCATTTACCCAGAGTGGGCTACCTTCGTTAAGGGGATTGCAGCGCCGATGGGAAACAGGAGAGGCTACTTCTCGCAGATGCAGTCCGTTGCAAGGAAGGATGTTGAGAGAGCGTTTGGAGTGCTCCAAGCTAGGTTTGCCATTGTACGGGGCCCCAGCCGATGTTGGCACCAGAGTACGTTAACGAATATAATGACTGCATGCATCATTCTTCATAACATGATCGTGGAGGATGAGAGGAATGGGGCATCACAGGACATTAACTTCGATTTTATGGGAACTCCCGTCGTTACAGGGACGTCACCCAACGGGTCGGTCTTGCACTGCATACAAGCAACTCAAAGGCGGAGGGATCGCCAACTTCACCATCGGTTGCAAGCGGATCTGGTCGAACACCTTTGGTCACGGCACGGGGGATAATGCAAGTGTAAGCTATGTTTCGGTGTGAGTGTGAAATCATGTGCTAAAAAATTGGCTGAGTAATGAAATTGGCATTGCAAAGTGGTTGTGATTATGGCATGTGTGGTGCTTGTGCATGTGCTATGTCTGATGATTATTTGATATGCTGGTGATAGCATGATATTGGTTTTGTTTGATGCAATGCGCTCGTTGGTGTTGGCGACTAGAAGTTGCATCGATTCATGCATGCATGTTTGGAGGTGTATGCATGCAAAGATAACATCCAGTAACTAGAAGATAACATCCAGTAACTAGAATTTTTCTCCCTAGCGCCAAGTCCAAGTTACGAAGATTGGTCCGCCTTGAAATCCAAAGAACTAGAAGATAACATCCGATCGAGTTGATTTTTATTGGGTTAGATTCATAATTGAATCTAGTTTCTCTGATTAAAATTTCATGTCAATCTAACGGTTGGATCTTCGGTAATCTTGGTTTTTAAGATAGGTCCGTCGTAGCCTTTGATGTTCCGAAGATTGGTCCGGCGTAGCCTTGGAAATCAGTTTCTGTCATCAGCTGATTCAGTCATCTTGCGAAGGTTATATCTTTTGGTCCGTAGAACCGATCGAGTTGATTTTTATTGGGTTAGATTCATAATTGAATCTAGTTCCTACAGTTAAAATTCATGTTAATCTAACGGTTGGATCTTCGGTGATCTTGTTTTTTAAGATAGGTCCGTCGTAGCCTTTGATGTTCTGAGGATTGATGCAGCGTAGCCTTGGAATTCGATTTACATCATCGGTGATTGACCATCTTGCGAAGGTAATAATATCTTTTGATCCGTAGATCCGATCGGGTTGATTTTTATTGGGTTAGATTCATATTTGAATCTAGTTTCTCTGATTCAAATTTAATGTCAATCTAACGGTTGGATCTTGGTGATCTTGGTTTTTAAGATAGGTCCGTCGTAGCCTTTGATGTTACGAAGATTGGTCCGGCGTAGCCATGGAATTCGATTTACATCATCACCGATTCAATCATCTTGCGAAGGTAATATCTTTTGATCCGTAGATCCGATCGAGTTGATTTTTATTGGGTTGATTCATAATTGAATCTAGTTCCTACAGTTAAAGTTTCATGTCAATCTAAAGGTTGGATCTTCAGTGATCTTGTTTTCGAAGATAGGTCCGTCGTAGCCTTCGATGTTCTGAAGATTGGTCCGGCGTAGCCTTGGAATTCGATTTACATCATCGGTGATTCATCATCTTGCGAAGGTAATATCTTTTGATCCGTAGATCCGATCGAGTTGATTTTTATTGGGTTAGATTCATAATTGAATCTAATTCATACTGTTAAAATTTCATGTCAATCTAACTATTGGATCTTCAGTAATATCTATTTTAGTGAATATGTGCCAGGCTGTTTACATGTGGTCCGGCGTAAACTGACAACTTGGTACAATACAAATTTGGTCCAACGAACCGACAATGCGGACAGTACAAATCCGACAAACTAGATAATTCAAACATTAAAACAACAATACAACAATAGTATTACAGGCAATAGTATTACAGGCCCTCACCCAAACAGGGATGATATAAAACTAGATAGTTCAAACATTAAAACAGCAATACAAAAATAGTATTACAGGTCCTCACCCAAACAGGGATGATATAAAACTAGATAGTTCAAACATTAAAACAACAATACAACAATAGTATTACAGGCCCTCACCCAAACAGGGATGATATAAAACTAGATAGTTCAAACATTAAAACAACAATACAACAATAGTATTACTGGCCCTCACCCAAACAGGGTGACATAAGGCAACAGTTATTTATTCATTTGACGACGATTCATCACAATCTCAATCTGTCGACTCTCGTAGTACTCGCGAAGCAACCCGGTACACGAGTTCAAGTCGACCTTCATAATCCTTTCATTCTCCGCTTCCTTGGACATGGCTAATTTTTCACGCTGTATTTCTACCAGAGCAGCTCTGGACTCATTCATCTTGTCGAAATGGTCGGAGTACACACCCACAGATGACATACTAGACGAACTAGCACACTTCCTCGCGGCCTTTGCAGCGTCCCTGCCTGGTGGCCTTTCCCCCTCCTCAGAGGATGCTTGGGAGGCCAGGTCGATAGGAATG
Source organism: Otatea glauca (assembly GCA_036346275.1). NCBI lineage: Eukaryota > Viridiplantae > Streptophyta > Magnoliopsida > Poales > Poaceae > Otatea > Otatea glauca. Next base: position 14,528,978 of record CM070731.1, on the reverse strand, counting down.
TCATTGGACCCTTCATGCGTTGCACCATATCGTACCATCTTTTGCTTCTTGTGGGACAAGTGCGAAGACCACTTCGGATGATCCGCCAAGAGTACCCAAAGAATGGTGGAACGCGAATGGCTTGCCCTCAATGTCCTGGTACATCCTAGCAGCATGGGCCATCTGCAAAATGAGATAACAATTATAGACTCGGGAGACACAGTTAATTATGAAGTGACTACAAGTGCTGACCAAAGACGAGGACATGTCCTTACCCTATCACGCTCGGTGCTCCCACTCTGATGTAAACCGTCGGTCTGATTGAGATACCCAGCATATTTGCTAACACACTCATTTATCAATGACCAGTGGTTAACCATTCCTTTCTTCGATCTTGCCTTCATGTGTTCCTTGCTATTGCTTTTGTAATAATCTGCAATTCTGCTCCAATAGGTATCGGACGATTGGTCCTTCCCAACAATGGGATCTTGGCTCACATTCAACTAAGCTGAGACTAGAACTTCATCCTCCTATGCACTCCATTTGGTCCTCTCTGTTTTGGAGCTGTTTTTGGTTCCCTTCTTGACGTGCGTGGACCAACTTGGGGCAGCATCAGTCGTGCCCATGCTCGGAGGTGCTGGCGAGGGAGATAAGTCGTGTACCACAGCGTCCAAGTCATCCTGAAGGTAGTTCGATAAGAAAGGGTCCATGTCGTCCTCCCTGATCATTGAAAGCACACAAATAGATTGTTATTACGGAATCATGCCAAAGCAATGTGGGAACAATATGAGTCAACATGGAACAGACATCACATTGATGTAAATTACGGTAAGGATTACAAGTTCATAGCCAGATGGTGCAAAATACAATAAAGCTCACTGAGCAGTTCAAAGCCACATGGTCCAAAATAACAATATGATTGAGCATGGAACAGACATGTAGACCTAAACAAGGTGGCCCGAACGATCGGACTCGATGGACCAATCGCTAAGTACACAATCCGTGGAGTAGTCGCTCAGCAGGGAATCGTTCGAGCTCTCGTAGTCCGCAGGCACTATGTCGTCCGGATGAACGCCCTCGACAGATGCAATGTCATCCATCACAGTCGGAGGAGGTGCAGTGCTAAATTCTATCGTGTCAAACGACATCTTCTCCATGCTCTCGGCTATGGACTCGACCTGAAGAAGTCTTATTGTTAATGTCAATGGCCCAAATTTCATCACTTGGACCAAGTTGTCGGCGAGCTTCCTGAGGTGCTCGGCCTTATCCTCCAACATATCTCGCAACTTGGAGATGACGTCTCGAAGGGTGTCCGAATCCATCTAAAACAGCATGTAATGACAATACTTCCATACGAGTTGTGGCAATATTGAATCATACTACGTGCGAACCAATTAAATACAAGCTGCGACATTGGTGTGTGTTTGAGATTAGCTTTATTGAATCAAGGTCACACCATGACAATGCAAATCATTGCGACATCGGCACAAAATTGAATCAACTCATCCATTTGTGTCCCCGAATAACTACTAGTGGACTGACCATTTGATCTGTGCAAATTGAAACCAATGCTTGAGTTGACAACTTGCAACTATATGAATTTGCGCTAGAATTTTATTGCGACAAAAACAATGAGGAGAGCACCCATGAACTAAATTTCCCTAAACCCAAAGAGACAACACATGTGAACTGTCGGGTTCACTAATTGAACTAGTGCTCATTCAATCAATCTTCTACACCAATCGGTCATCATCAACCAACGCAAGTTTCCCCAATTTTCCCTATCTATGTTCTGGATTGCCATTTCGGTGAGGACGAAATTACTTGTCCCAAGCAAGCGATTTCACCCCATCCAGGTTTTTCCCCCACTGAATCGAAGATCCCACAACCTAAATCCATTTCAAATCGGTAAAGATGGTGGTCCTTGATGCGTACCTGAAGGTCTCGATTTTCGTCTGCGCGTCCTCCTCTCCGGCCGGTGAGGCGGAGCACCTTAGCTCCTCGCCCACGTCGCCCTTGCCGACTGCCGCCCTATCCTTGCCGCCGCGCGAAACCTCGGCAGTTGACGACCACAGCAACGGGGCAGCGTGAGGGGAATGGGGAGGGCAGCCCTCGTGGGAGGGATCCTCTCTCCTATCCCACGCTGCGTCGGTCGGGGAAGGGAAGCCGTTGGAGGAGCTGGGAACCTTCTCTCTCCGTCGCTTTCTTATGCGGACGGGATTGGGACGCCCGACGGGAAATGGTTGGAGATGGTCTTATTCCTGAATCCCTTCACCATCCAAAGTTAATCATGAAGATTGCTCGGTGCCTAAATGGAAAGGTGAGTAAAAGTTAATGGAAGTTTTTACAAGACATAGGCAAACCAGCAAATGCCAAAGAGCATACTAAGTTGACCAATGCATAAGCATTAAAATTACACCATCAGATGGTAGCCGAATAGTCATAACATATCATGATTACTAGCCAGCCACGCCGACGGCCCACCTCCCTCAGTCCCTTTGCCCGGCTTCCACCTCCCCTTCGCCTTGTCTTCCCCGCTCCCGTCTCACCTCCCTACCGCCTCACCAGCGCCTCCCCTCTCCTCTCCCACCAGCACAGGTCGAGCACTCGAGCTCCCCTCCTCTACTCACTTGCCGAGGCGGGCGCGATCACGGCATGGGAGGTGAAGCTCGGCACATTGTCGCGGGTTCGCCCGCGTGCGCCGTGTTGCCACGGGCCCGTTGCGTGTTGCACGGCCGACGTGCGCCGTCGAGCGTCTGCGTGCCCGGCACGAACGGGCTCGTTCGGGCGTCTGCCCGGCGAGCACGGCCCATCTTGTCGTCTTGGCCGGGCCGCCATCGTGCTCGATTAGCGGTAAAGACGGCGGACAACCGCATCAGCCGGCCCGATCCTTTTGAAACAGTGTTGTGCCGAGCCGCGGGTCGTGCTGGGCCGGACGTGCCTCGGGCCGGCCCAAAATAGCCCGGCCCAGTGCCCACCTCTACTCACGGCCAACCACGGCCGGTCAAGTAACCCAGCGTGTCGCGGTGGCGGTCGCCGTGGAGTGGCGTAGGTGGTGGTGGTATTAGGGTGGGTAGACTGAGTCGGGTGGGGCCCGCAGAGTGGTCGAGGATTTGGAGCATGGACTGGTGGACCGTGGACTGGTCTGGAGTGGAGACTGTGGACTGTGGAGTGCTGCTCGGAGAGTGAGAAGGCGCCCGTTGGATCAGTCAACTGACTGTAGCGCCACCTCCGTCCAAATTTAGAGAAAGTAACTTCTCCGGTTACATAGATGTATGGTTAATAATTAGATTATTCTTGACTATTATCTCTAAGTATTATAATCAATGCATGTATGTAGAAAATATAAAGTAAAGTTGGATTTTTATTAGTGTATAGAAAGAACGTCGCACTAATTTTGTATTGGAATATAAATTACGCCCTATATTTATACACAAAGACATTCAAAATTCATTTCTTATAAATTTGGACGGAGGAAGTATTTGATTACACTGTCCGAAGACAAGGAAAAATTACATTTCTATCGATCAAAGGTACAGGGCTACAGCCTTAATGAAATACACATAAATACGACCGAGCTTCTAAGCTTAAGACTTTAAGAGCAGTTTAAGCGAGTACCCTTAAAAAAAAGAGACTTCATATTATTTCGGCTCGTCTAAGATGTTAGTGCCAAGGGACTAAGGCCCTGGCTGGGGAACTTTTCCAAAACCAGGCTTTTAGCTTTACGTCATGTGAAGCAGCTTTAGCTTGGTTGTAGTTTCTCCCCAGAATCCCATTGGCAATTTGGTTTTTGTCGTTGGGTTGGATGGCTGTTTTGTATTGTGAATATCTGAAATGCTCCTAAGGCAAATAATGATATGTGTTATATGCTGATTTATCGTTGAAATGAATCTTTTCTGTAATCTTTTGCAAGAAAAAATCGGTCAAACATACAATTGTGGTGAGTTATAAACAATTAAGCCGACAATCTATTAATGAAAATGAAATAAATATAGCTTCACTAGGTCATTCTTTTCCTTTCTCAGGCAATGTTTTCTTTTGTATCCAATGTTCACTCCTCGAATTTTTCAAACAAGCAAGACATCAAGCTATTATTCTATTAAACTTGGCGACTTCTTGTAACTATGAACATGAACATCAACCGTAATTTACCAAATCCCCAATTGAGCAATGAACAACAACATATACTCAGGGTCTACATTGGACAGTGAAAAAAGGCCTGTAGAAGTGTAGGTAGGTAGATAGATAGATAGATAGATAGATAGATGGCAACGTATCTAGTGCAAACCCCCTTTACCGTGCAAACTCCGTGAAACCCACGTGTAGAAGTTTTGAAAAATTCTCAAAAAATTACCATATGTAGAGGAGGTGAGCTTCTACAATCCTACAAAATTTGAAGACCAAACTCAATTGCATTTGAAAGATATGAACAAGACAAATTCAGCATGAATAGTGATTTTTTACTGTTTGGCACTATTCATTTTGCTGTTTGTCTTTTTCATATCTTTCAAATGCGATTGAGTTTGGTCTTCAAAATTTTGCAAGGTTGTAGAAGCTCACCTCCCCTACATATGGTAATTTTTTGAGAATTTTTCAAAACTTCTACACGTGGGTTTCACGGAGTTTGCACGGTAAGGGGGGTTTGCACTGGATATGTTGCCTAGATAGATAGATAGATAGATAGATAGATAGATAGATAGATAGATAGATAGATAAAAAACTCAAAGTTCTGTCAACAAAATGTTTAAAATTGTGAAATACAAACTCCCTAAATTTGAAAACTTTATGCACCCGGAATTTTCTAGCTGTAGGTCCTGCCTAGGGCCTAGAAATTTTTTACACCGGTAAATATCTTACACTTTACTTTTCTAGGCACAAAGAAAATAACTTAAATACCACATATCATTTCCGGTTGTAAATCCATTTGGATACAAAGGTAAAACCGCTTGGCAACTACATGCTAAATAAAGCATTAAACAACTGCGCTTATATGAACATAAAAAAGAAAAACTTTACTCATCAGATATAAGTGTAGCTCTGTTAATCGTTGCATATCATAATCACTAGCCCAACTTTACTAAGATACATGTCAAACACAAAATGCTGGAGTCCAAGATCTCAACAGCTAACAAAGGACGAATTATTGTCACAGAGCACAACTAGGAAAGTGAAAAATATAGAAATTACAAACCAGAGACATAACCAACATTGGCACTCGCCATTGTCAACCAGCACTAGAACATGTAACATAACCAACCTAACGAATGCAATTGGAGGATCCCTAGGAGTGGACACATTTACACAAACTGGATGGGATCTCTGGCAAGATTTGAATTCGGTTGCCCACGGAACATCACGAAACCAAACAAGGGAAAGTGGAATCAATAGTAGGGGGCATTTGGTTGGTGGAAATATGAGCAGAGAGCAGGGAGGTTGACCAAGAATGGTGAGAGGGTGGAAGAGTCCATCGGCGCCCTGCAGTCAGTCGTTTTGCTAGGCTCTCTGTCGTGCCCTCTCACCGATCTTGCCTTGCTAGGCTATCTCCTCAGCGCTCACTGTTGATCTAGGCTACTCGAGTTCTCTGCCGATCCTGGCTTGTGAGTGGTCATCGTCGCCGATTCACATCGTTGGGCTCTCTGTTGCGGCCCTAGTAGTGGCTACTGAGAGGGGCAAGGAGCCGATGGCATGAAGGAGGAGGCATTATCATCTCATTCACATCGCGATGAGGAGGCGACTTGCGATGTGACCTTGAGCCCGATATCTGTCGTAATATTAGTGTGGCCTCTCTAGGGGATTTTTTTACTGTTGGCTTGGCCTATACCAGTTCTCAATAAATTGTGTTACCAATCCATCCAAGTAGACCTTTTCAGCCTAGCTCAAAAAAAAATTCGGCCAGAATTTTATATTGGTTTTAGGCCCAAAACCAGCCTTCCAAGCAGATCGTAATGTTGGTGTTTCGATTTCCATTCTTTATGTGTTTGATGCAGAAATATAGCCATGTGGTAAGATTCACAAATATTGCCTTTTCTTCTTCTTTTGTTGTAGTTTCGTTTCCTTTGCACAATAATGTGGTAAATTTCGTTTGTTCAATCATAATATTATTCATTCGTATACAAAAAAGAACTCCCACCACCTAGATTCGTGAACCTCACAAATGTGACACATTTGGCTCATGCAATCGCAATAGTCTAATTCACGTAATAAAAAGTGCTCAGCAAATTCATGGATCACACAATGGCCATAATACAACGTTTGTGCAATTAACGGTATCCAGTTATTCCTCATTTCATCGGTCTATCTTGCTGAAAACAATGCCTTCCCTAAACATTACTCAATTAATTCAATCTCATACTTGGAGGTCCAATGTCATTTATGAGCAGACTGTGCTTTAAATACGAGTAACAGATACTGCAGTACTATTTCCACTAGACTAGTATGCCATGGAGTAATTCAGGTACAGATTAATTTGATTGCATTTACCGCCTTCTCACTCTGAGATCACCAAACAAACCTCACATTTACAACATGTACCCACCATGGGCGAATCCAACGGGAGCTTCATTAGGCTCAAGCCTAGCTGCGAGCTGTGTCTGAAGGCTAACCCTAGGGGCGAATCCAACAACAGGCGGGAGGAGGCCACGCACCGCAGGGAAGCTCAAGCCGTCGGCGTGATGAGCCGGAGCTGGGTTCCCGAAATGAAAACATTGAGAATTATAATTACAACTAGGAATGTCTGCGTGGCGTGTCACGCCACGGTTATTTTTTTATATGTGTCTAATTTTTTCGCATTTATTTGAGGTCCTTTCACGAAAGATCCGCGATTTCACATAAACGAAAGATCATTTTCGTAAAAAACGGCAAAAACGATCTAAACGTAATTATACTATTTTTTGTCATTTATTTCATAAACGAAAGGGCATTTTCGTAAAAAATGGCAAAAACGATCTAAACGTAATTACACTTTTTTTGGCATTTATTCGGGATCCTCCTCTTCGTAAAAAATGGTCAGAGGGACCTAAACGTAATTTTTTTTTCTGAGGAGATTTGGCGAATCGGCTCGGCTCGAGCCGGTTCAAGCCACAAGCCGAGCCGGCTCAGACCGCTCCCAGGCCGGGAATCCTTCCAAAAATAATAGAGGTATGATGTGCAGCTCACAACTATTTATTAACTCAACTATATTGCAACTTAATTCATATTGTTTCAAATGCATGAGCAGGTTGCAATACTTTTTCAGATAATTATATGTTCTAGAAGTTTCAAAGAAGCTTCAGACCTAAACTTGGAATGAATACACTGTTCAAACAGGTATATTTCGATGAAATGCACAGCACATCGATACAAAAAATACAGTACAAGATAGAGAAAATTACATTAAGAATATTTCTGTAAAAAATAGCTACATAAACTGTAATTCACTACTTTTGAGGTGGCAAATCCAATTCTGTTATCAATGGAAGCAGATTTACAACTAACTCTGGCATAAATAGATGTAAGTACTTACTATTGAGTTATTACAGTTACAAATTTAAAATGTCAGTCCACACCATGCAAAACAATTGCTCCGGAAAGATACAAACTACTTCCTATCGAAAGAAGTAGCGAGATAAAATTTTCGGAAAGACAGTGAGAGTAAATGACCATCCAAAAATCATAAAATTATTCGCTGAAAAAACGTAAAATTTATCAAAATGACCAAGGCCTTCAACATCCACATGAACCAAATTGTCACACCACCTATTCGGATGTTGATGTAAGTATGTAACGTAATAGCATAATAGTTCATCAAAAATAGACACGCTGCTTTGATAGGAACCCATCAAGTCTATATATAGCCAAAATAGGAAAGAGCCTAATTAGTAATTACTATCAAGAGAAAATAATTAAAAATATAATTAGTAAAATGGACGATTTTATACACTAATAAAACCTAATTATTCCAATGTAACAGGATGGATGAGTGTGAGACCCTGTTCTGATGAACAGGAACCTCCATGTGATTATTGTGCTATTCCCTGGATCAGTAGCTAGCACTCACATGTTTACAACAATTGCAATCACAACCATACCTCACATAGACTAAAGCGGAAACTATTACATAAGAGAAAAGCTACAAAACAGAGGATAGCAGCAAAAGAAGCAATATTTTGTAGTTTGCCCATCCGACCCGCAGGCAACTGACAAGGCATAAACTCCAGATAGAACACGATAAAGAAGATCCCGCAACCTGCGACGAAAGAGACTCGAAGCCTCGCTAACTTCCACCTAAAAATAATAATTAAGCAAGGGTGAGTACTTTACGGACTCAGCAAGACTTGAGCAAAACCTATAATATATGCAGGCCATTTCAAAGGAAAGGCTAATACAATTAATTTGCATAAAGCGAAATTGAATTGTAAAACAAGTTATCATTTGCAAACGAAATTTATAAAAGCAAGTTGATTGATAAGAAGTATATACAACAGTAAGCAATACTCACAGTCCTCCATGACGTGAGTTCGAATAAACCAAACCACAAGATCCATCAATGTCAGCCCTTCGACATAAAGCAACAGTTGCTAAAAACAAGTTCAGACCAAACCCATTTTAGAAAATACCAAAGACTCTAGCATGGAATAACATCACCAAGTGTCCTTGACCGTGGACGCAGCTAATCGATTAGATTTACACTCTACAGAGGTGTACACTTTACCCACAAGGAATGATCAACCCTTTCGCCAGATCAATTAACACACTTCCTTTGGTGTGTCGGCAAGGAGATCATACATAGTCGTTACATTATCTAGACGTGGCTTTACACCAGCCCGGGACGTTAACCCTCGCCCTGAAGACAGAGACACTCACCCAAGCCGTGGATTCACATTTATCACACACAACACCACGTCTCTGTCCAAGGCAAGGCGTACACCGTTGCATTGGTATGTAGAAACCCCTACAAGCAGACTTGGAAATGAATGCCTGTGCAATCTCCCGCCTTCCATAAATGCAAAGCCACATCTAAATAACTTAATAGGCTAAGACTGTCCCATACCAGCCCTCGTGGTTGCACGAAATCTTGGATCTACCGTCCCATTGCTCGATCCTTAACCCGACACGGGCGATACTCCACCCTACACTACGTGCAAACCTGTCTGCACATCCAGCTATTGCCAATAATCGCCCGCGTCAAACCATAGTTTTAATTTGGGGTTTTAGCAAACTACCAGCAACCATTTCCCAAAAAGGACCATTTAGTTTCCAAATAAGACATTTCAGGAAAACATTTTAATCATGATTATCTGACTCCTTGCTAAACAAGCATGGCTAAGCATGATTAATATGATCGCATATACCCAAGATGACATTAAGTAATGTCTAGCCCTATTCTATGGTTATCAAGGTTCACATTTCCATAATTATTAAGGAGTTTCAGGTGACAACAGGTATATCTACCAATACCACAAAATAGCGAATTTACAGAAAGTAAACGCATGCATGAAACATTTTAATAAACACAATGCAAATTAAATACTGGGATCAAGATGGTCAAAGGGGCGCTTGCCTTGCTTAATCATTGCTTACGGTGAAGACGAGGTCGCAACTGACAGAGGAAGGGACGTCGAATTCTACACGTCGATCAACCGGAAATATAGCAAATATCCAACTTTAATAAGGGCAAAAAGAAAACAGACAGAAAATCAAATAAAGATTCACTGCAGAAAACATGAATGTTTTAGGGTTTGAATTAGATGATTTCAGATCTTGAGTTCAAGATAAATAAGCATTCATAAAGTTAATGGCTCTTATTATGAACAAAACACGGCTTCTTTTATAGATTATCTATTCTTGATTTACGAATTCAAGAGGCTAAAATTATGAATTCTTACATTTATGACTTCGAATTATAGATGCTAAAATTATTTGGATCAAAAGAATTAAAACACTAGTTATAGGGTTATGCAAATAGTACTTAGCCTTAAGTGATTTGTATAAAAAGGGTTTTGAATGAGTTAGATCTGTTAAGCTAGGTTACTAGATTTATTCATGGTTTTTAAGAAGGTTCTGGTGATACAAATATATTAACAATGGATTTCATCATTATTGCCAAGTTGCTTATTCATATTATGAAGTTCATGAACCATAAAACTTAGGGTTATTTGGCTACTAGGATTTATGTGCAAAACATAGTGAAATAAGATTATTTCTTCATAACAGGGTAATCTATACTTTGGATAGCAATCCTATGCTGATTTCAAACATTTTAGTATTTAGACGAGACATTATATTTATTGTTGAAAAAGCTTATACGATATTAAGGGTCACGTTATAATGAATCGGATTTTTGAGGTGAAGCGAACGATTAACACTTAGAGGTATTCGACTATCAAGCTTTAGTTGAAAAGCAAGTTGTAATAAGAATATTTTTCTGGATTATGGTAGTACATATCCCAAATACCATTTCTAAATTGATCTTCATAATATTAGCATTTAGACAAGATATTCTACGGGTTGTTGAAAATGCTTAGGTGTTTCTAACTTTACACGATAAAGGTTCGATTTTTGATTTTAGTTTGTGATTACACCTTATAAGATAATCTATTCATTTTTCGAGCATTAGCAGGGATGACACTATGAGTGTTTTAAAGCTAGTTCCGTGATATTTGGCTTTTATCCAAGATGATTTCCATATAAATGATCACTAGGGCCTAATATGGATTTAGTTCAAACTCGTATAAACATGAAGTACTTTTGCATAGCTAGTAAGGATATCACTTCTCAAGATCCTAGGACTTAGTTTTGTCAAATTTGATGTTTATTTGTGAAAGTTATAACTATTCAAAATATACAAGTATTGGAAATTCAATTATTTGGTTAATTGTTATTTATAACTTTGTTATAATGATTCATGTTGAACCATTTAGTTTGATCACATTAGCTATTTAGAATCTAGTTTCTTTTCATGACTTTGCTTTTAATTAATTATGCATGTACACATTTTTTCTACATACACAAGGCTTATGTCTTCATGCAAATTAAACTTGTGAATATATGGTATTTCATTAAAACATTTTAATAGTGACAAATTACTCATTCTAATACTAATTCATATCTTTGTACAACTATTTAATACTCTTCATATGCATGTATGTATATATATTGCTACTGAATAGTATATGCACAAATATATATACACACCTTTTTCCATTAAACCATTTATTATTCATATACAAGTCTAAATCAAGTTCATACCTTAATTATTTCAGCATAATAGGGTAGCCTACTGTCATACAAGTGTTTGTAAATCAATTTTATTTATTTTAGAACTTCCTTTATACAATACTTCATTTTTGATTATTTATTCTATTGAGAATAACCTTTAATGGGAAATGATATAAACAAAGGTAAAATATAAATATTTTTATATATTTGAGCTCCTGGTAGCATAAGGATTCTAATAAAATTAGTTTCATTCCATTTTGAATTTGTTTACAATATTTTAATATGTAGCCTATCTTTAAGTCTTTTCATTCAAATTTGAATTTCAAATTAACCCATTACTGTTTTTCAAAATGTTTTTGCATATTATGAAAGCACTTGATTTTATATGATTTTAGAAATTTGTTTCATTTCATTCGGATTAATTATGCAAAAGATATTCAAGATTGAATTTAATTCGGTTTGGAAAAATGAATTGAAAATCGAAAATGCGTTTTCAGAGCTGAGAAAGCGCATTCTACCAGTTGACTGGAAAATCTTGCTCTGCCGACATCTTTGGGCCCGCCGCGCATGAGCCAAGCGAGGCGATGGTGGCGGCTTCGCGCGGCAAAGGAAGGCCGGAGAGGCGGAATCGGCTACTCCATGAGCTTCAGCTCGACAGTGCGCACACGGAGACGGTGTCGATTCGGCCAGGGGAGGTCGGGAAGGTGCTCGCCACCGTGAGGGGCGGCGGCAACAGCAAGAACTCGTCGGAGAAGAAGAAGGGGCAAGTCTCCGGCCAAATCGGTAGCGATGTGAGCATCAGTGAGGCTAGGGCGTACCGTTTTGGGGGTCGATTCATCCGGAGAAGCGACGAGTTGGGCCGCCACCGTGCGACCGGAGTTGGGGAAGAAAGGTTCCGCGGCGACGGTGCTCCGTGAGTGAAGAACTGAAAATGATGTTTGATTAGGCCTCAGGGACATCCTTAGGTGCTACAAATATGAGCAATTTAAGGATGGTTCATCGATTTGCTCGAATTTGGCTTCGCCCCTTTTCTTGCTTGCGGCGGCAATGGAGGGGAGAGGTGGCTTCACCTTCTGGGCTTGGGCTGCCTGACCTCCCAACTCCTGCTCTCTGGTGTTGCGTTCACCGCAATGAAGCTTGAGTGAAGAATGGGAGGGATGAATGGCTAAGCTTTGCCTGTGACTTGAAGTTGCTGGCTTTGATGGAAGCTTTGGTTGGCTTTTGAGCCTTGGTGTGGGAAAGACTCAGTGGTTGGCTTTGGCGTGAGAGTTTCTGGCTTGTGGCTGATTTGGTTGCCTTAAAGATGAAGCTTCTAGACTGAGCAAGGTGTCTCCAAAGAACAGGACACAGCATGGCTCCAGGACTGGGCGTCGAAATGGCCATCAAATGGGTTGAAAATTGCGAAACTTTTTGACCATGATCTACTGGGAGTTCTTATCTTCCAGTAAAATTTTGCGGTTAAAATACCACATGGTTAATTAATTAAAATTCTGACACTGTGCACTACTCAGAATTTTGATTTCGGATTTTGATTTAATTAAAGGTGAAAAAATTATTATTTATTTTTAAAACTTTTTGTAGTCGTTTTTATTGGGTTAATAATGTCTCTATAAAAATTTAAAGTCAAAATATTAGGTAATTATTTTATAAAAATTCTGACATGATAATCTTCAGATTTTCCAAGCCTCTATTTTTGAATTTTTAAATGGTCTAAATGACATTATTAATTCCTGATATTTTTACCAGAGGTAAATATTGCCTTAAGTATATTATGATAAATTTTTCAGGAGCAGATGAATTTCTAAAATTTTATAATAAATCTGTCCTTGCACTATTTGGAGGTCAAAGGGATGTCATTTCATTTGTTTAATCATTATGCTATGCATTAAAACTTATGTACCAGCTGAAATGATTTTAAATATATAGACTTTTCAAGATTTTACTTTTACCTTTTATCTTCTTACCATTTTACCTTTTTACCATTTTCCTTTTACTAATTCTATTTGTTGGATTTTCATACAACACAAAAATCCAAAGAAATTCAAATAAGAACCAATGAAGCCAATAAAACTCATAAATAAATATTTTCAAATTTAAAATATTTGTTTTTATATTACTTTATTTTTCAGGATGTTACAATGAGTTGAGCATCGAATTTGCACAAGTAAAATTTATGCACAGTGCACAACTAAAAGGGTCAATTCTACAACATATAAAAAACCAAAACTCCCAATAGCAGGATTCGTTAGGAACAAACATATACATAAAAAATCATAACAGAGAAATGATCCTTCCACATATCAAACAATGAAAATTGGGACTGAACCACAAACACTAGACAAACATTCAAACAAGACAGGGTTAAACTCTGCCGCTTACGAAATCAGAGAATAAAACTCAGTTATTTGTAAAATTAGGTAAAAAAAAGAAGGAAACTTAATAAAACTACACCTTCAATTCTTCAACTATCCCCACTGAGTCACTGCTACTATAAATAATCCTTAAACTTTAATCTTCCACCATGCATTCCACTAACCACTACTAACAATAATTACAAAAGTAACAACCAAAAATTGATGCCCTTAAATTCTCAACACCAAGTATGAACAATGAATCTGAACATTCTTACGCCCCTATTGCAATCCCCTGATAGACCCACAGCCCCCGAATACTTGGATTTTTTTTTATTTAGATTGAAGAGCTTTACACACGTGGTTGCGGTATCTTTTGATCTTTCTCCACCCTCTAGTATAGCTCATATGTTTGGAATATGGCTGTCTGGGTTCGGGAAATCTATTCAGCAACAGATGTGCATGGGAATAGCAGTGCTATGCTGGGCCATTTGGTGAGCTAGAAATGCTGCATGTTTTGAAAAGAAATGGCCTTCACATCCTAGTCAAATCGTTTTTGCGATGTGCCATTGGCTCTGTACTTGAAAAATCTTGCAGGAACAGGACAGATGCGCAGGCTTGGGGTTGGGCGCAAAGAAGAAGGAATGGGTGGCTACTGAAGTTTTCAAGCCATCGCAAGGTTGGAGCAAATGCAATGCAGTGGGAACATTTTACTAGACACGCTAAAAGGACATTTGAGAATTCTGAGGCTGTAGACCTGTAGTGCCTTTTGTTATCATGGATGTATCTAGACTTTGGTCTGTCTTGTTGCTGCCTCGAGTTTTTTCTTTTGTTAAGCTTTAGTGACTGTAGAAGTACGATGCTGTTGGGTTATCTGTTCACAGCGAACAGAGACCGGGCCACCGGGGTTAATGGAAATTATCTCCGTCTTAAAAAAATGCAACAAAACTGAGATACTCAATGATCTATGGGGTGAGAGCTGCTAGAGAACCTCGCTATCGAATAGTCCGGGGTTCCCGAACAGATCTGAAGTGGAGAACAGAGAGAGAAAGAGAAACACAGGTTTAGGGAGGAACTGCGAGAGAATACTTTATTGTTTCTAATTTCTTGTACAATGAGGGGACCCCCCTCCTCCTTATATAGTAGTCGCCTAAGGTTTCGACTAAGGAATCATCGTGGGTCTTCATGGGCCACGTGGTTTCCCAACACTCCCCCTTGGGCCCTTTACCGCGAGCTGCATATGCCTCATTAAAACTCCAGAAAAACCCAGTGGGAAAAATACTTAGAGAAATAGTACATAGCATACGTTTACTGCGTTGCACGAATTGCCTCGTTAAAACCTTATGCAAGAAAAACTTCATAGAAAACTTGCTAAGGAAAAAGAGTTCAATTCACCCCGAATTTTAAATTGCTAATCTTCGAGATTCATATTAGGTACTCAAACCTCATGTTTAAGATTTATGTGGGGATATGTGAAATATCTCCCCATGAAATCTGCACTTCTCTAAGTTTTATCATCCCAATCCCTTTTACGCACCTTTCAAAGGTATATGCTGGGAGTGATTTAGTGAACAAATCTGCAAGATTTTCACATGACTTAGTATGTAGTATCTTGATCTCGTTCATCTTATGCAATTCGTGAGCATAGAAGAACTTGGGGTTGATGTGCTTCGTGAGATTGCTCTTCACATAACCCATCTGTGCTTGAGCAACACAAGCTGCATTATCTTCATAGATGATCGTGGGAGTTTGCTCAATGTTCAATCCACATGACTTCTGGATGTGGTGAACCATTCTTCTGAGCCATGCACATTCACGAGAGGCTTCATACAAAGCAATGATTTCTGAGTGGTTTGTCGACGTCGAGACAAGAGTCTGCTTAGACGACTTCCAGGAAACTGTTGTTCCTCCACATAGGAAAAAATACCCAGATATTAGAATTCTATTCGCAAGGTACATGAGCGCTTCAACTGCACTCAGATATTAGAATTCTGTTCCCAGGACTTCCTCCCCCTCTTCTCTAGGTCTGTATGGGTCTAGGTCTGCTTGGAGTGACCTTCCGACCATTGGAGTCTTTGTAGGATATGCCTTTTCAAAGTCAAATCTTTCCAACACTTTCTGCGTGTAGAATGATTGGTGTACCAAGATTACTCCTTGGACATGCTTAAGCTGCAATCCTAGACAAAACTTGGGTTTACCCAAATCCTTCATTTCAAACTCAGACTTCAAGTATGAGCATGCTTCTTCAATTTTTTCATCCGTCCCAATGATGTTCAAGTCATCTACATAGATGGAGATTATACAGAATCCATTCGGGGATCGCTGTATAAACACGCATGAGTAATCTTCGTTGTTCGTGTAGCCTTTCTTGCAGAGAAAGTCGCTCAAGCGATTGTACCACATTCTTCCTGACTGTTTTAGCCCATACAGTGATTTCTCTAATTTCACACTGTACAGGTTTCTATTTGCTCTGTCTTGGTTCGGGATAGGAATACCTTCCGGTACTTTCATGTATATCTCCGAATCCAAGTTCCCATACAAATATGCTGTGACAACATCCATTAGCTTCATTTTCAACTTCGAGTTAACTGCCATTAAGATCAAATATCTAAAGGTAATTTCTCCCATGACCGGAGAGTAGGTTTCTTCATAATCAACCCCAGGACGTTGAGAGAAACCTTGAGCTACAAGCCTTGCTTTGTACCTTACAACTTCGTTGTTTTCATTCCTCTTCCGAACAAAGACCCATTTGTGATCTACAGGGTTTATATGGGGAGGTGTGCGGCATACGGGCCTAAACACCTCTCTCTTGTTTAGAGAGACTAACTCTGCAGTGATTGCCTTCTTCCATTCTTCCCAATCTAGCCTTTTCTTGCACTCTGTGAGAGATGTAGGCTCGGGATTATGATCAATGATCGAGGCAATCTTCTTTGCAAAATATGCATCGATATTGGCTGTTGCTCTATTCAGAGATTCTCCAGTTATTACAAAGTTTATGGCCATTTCATCATGGGGTGCTTCATGCACTTCTACTTGCTCTTCACTGCTATTTTCCATCGCAGGGGCAAGTTCTTTTAACTTTTCATCGTCCATGTGTGCGCACACATTTTTTCCGGCGGCTTCCTGCAGTTGAAGATTCAAGTCTGGAATTGCCTTTTTCGTCGGCTTCTTTCCAGTGCCAGGTCTCAACTGGCTCCCCTTCTTTCCTGGGGATATTTTCATGATTGGTTGTGGTAAGTCCTCTCACCAGTTTTCTCCAAACATCTCCGGGTACTTTGGGTTTGAGAAGCCAGATTTCCTGTTCTTTTTCTTTGAGGCCTCTGAACAGGATGAGGGATACCTTCTGTTTTCTTTGATATTTCCACCCTCTCTGGTGCATTTCTTGCGGGTACATGCGACTTAACCACGCCCTTCAGATCACAAAAATTATCAGGCAGTTCATTTGCTAAATTCTGCAAATCAATTATCTTCTGGACTTCTTGATTTGCTTCATTAGTGCGGGAGTCATGCGCGGGATCGATGGAATGCCATATGATTTCCCGGTATTTTTCATCCAAAGGTTGATTTCCTCCCCCCTAATGACGGGAAACGATCCTCGTCAAATATGCAATCAGCGAATCGGGCTGTATGCAAGTCTCCAGTCATGGGTTCTAAATACCTGATTATGGATGCACTCTCATAACCAACGTATATCCCAGACTTGCGGAGAGGGCCCATTGCAGTCCGTTGTGGGGGTGGTATAGGAACATATACCATATAACCAAATTTTCTGAGAAAGAAGATTTTCGAGATGACCCCGTGCACCAGTTGCATAGAGGAATGGATGTTGTAGGCCGAAGGTCTGAAATTGATGAGAGCTGCTGCGTGCAGGACTACGTATCCCCAACAAGTGTTGGCAAGTTACAACTCTGCAAAAGCGGTCTGGCAATAAATTTGATCCTCTTTATTAGTGCTTCAGCTAGTCCATTCTGCGTATGGACATGCGGTACGGAGTGCTCAACTTCTATCCCTGTTGCAGTGCAATAATCATCAAATGCCTTTGAAGTAAATTCTCCGGCATTGTCCATTCTAATGGACTTCACGCGATGATCAAGGAAAGTATTCTTAATTCTTATGATCTGCGGATCAGCTTTGCAAAAGCATGATTTCTTGTTGACAATAAGCATACATGCGACCATTTCGAGGAAGCATCGATAAGCACCATAAAGTACCGAAATGGCCCTAACAAGGGCTGAATCGGGCCACAAATATCCCCCTGGATGAGTTCCAGGAATGCAGGGATTTCACTTTGCACTTTCATGACAGAGGGTCTAGTTATTAATTTCCCGGTGCACATGCAGGGCACACGAAATCTTCATGATTCGAGAAATTTTTAACATTAATGCCATGACCTTGTGAGTTGTTCACTATATTCCTCATCATTCTAAGACCAGGATGACCTAATCTACAATGCCATAAAGAAAATAACTCAGAGCTTCTAAAGACAATCTTCAAGGAAGTATACACTTCGGGTGCATGAATATTCGTGTAGTACAACCCAGATTCATATGAGGGACATTTTTCTAATACCATTTTTCCACATACCGCGTGCTTCACAATGCACAAGTATTCTTTGCCATTTTCTTCATTGGTTTCTACGTGAAAACCATTGGCGCGGATGTCTTTGAAACTTAAGAGAGTGCGCGTTGATTCAGGGTACAAAAGGGCTTCTTCAATTACCAAAGTTGTACCCATAGGCAATATAATTGTGGCTCTTCCTGAGCCTATTACATATGAATCGCTTCCTGCGATCGTAGTAATATTTCCGGCGTTCTTCGTGATTGACTGGAAGTATTTGGACTCTCTTAAGATGGTATTTGTTGTGCCACTATCAACAATGCATATCTCTTCCATTTGGGCGCTACATGATTTCTAAAAAGGAAAATAATTCCAATTAAACAGAGGCAAAATAATTCAAACATTGCTAGCAAATTAAAGAATACTGGAATAAAGAATAAATTGCATATTTATTCATGAGAAAAGTATACTCTTCTAGATCTTGCAATTAATTATTCAAAGAAATTCGCTAACAACCATAATTTAAAAAAAATAATGCGATTCATGCATTAAACGGAATCTGTAAAATACACATTAATTTCTGCTTTTATATCATTGACAGAAGTTTTCTCTTCATTTGCCATAAGATTGGCTGCAGCATCGATGTCCAGGCTAGTCTGTGAGGATGAGACAAGTGGGGTATCCTCATCCATGGCATCGTTATCACCAATCTTGACGAAGTGCGCCTCTGTTGGGGCGTTTTCTTTTGCCTTCTTCTTAGCCTGATATGTGTTGATCACTTCCTTGGATTCCCAGCATATTTTTGACCAGTGTCCCCAAGTGCCACACCTGAAGCACGTTTGGTTCTGCTTTTCATACGGCTTAGCATGCGCCTTTTCCTTGTCATCCTTCTTCACTGGGGCTTTGGACTTTCCCTTGGCCTGAAACCTCTCTTTTCCACCCTGCTTGCCCTTCTTTCTATGAATGGGCTTTTTCACCTTATAGCTATTGGCATTGACTTCTGTGCCAATGCCTCTTCCAGATGGCTGTGAGACGAAGTTCTTGCGTAGAACATCATCTTGTGACTCGCAACTTGCATGACATCAATCAGTTCGTTATACTCCTTGTATGCGTCCTGACGATAGCTGCGTGCACTCTGGATAGCATTTGGGTGGAAGGTGGAGAGAGTCTTTTCAATCTTCTCCTCGTCAGTGATCTTCTTGCCACATAGGGAGAGATTGGTAAAAATTCTGTGCAAAGCAGAATTGTACTCGGCCACTGTTCTGTAGTCTGCAAACCTCAGGCGGACCCAATCTTGCTGTGCTTGGGGCAAGATGGTTTACTTGAGCTTCTCGAACCGCTTCTGAAGTGCAGTCCAAAGCTCAAGTGCACTCTTCTCAACCATGTATTCATTCTTCAGAGTGGCTGAGAGGTGGTGCCTGAGGAAGTGCAAGGCTTAATCGTTATGCTTGGCAGTAGGTTGCGCGTCCTGCGAGGACCCTAGACCAATCGCAGCACGGAGCTTCTTGCCCCCAAGAACGATCTTCACGTCCGATGCCCAAGTGAGGTAGTCCTGACCGTGCGGGGCTAGTTCTTCAAACTCACGATTCACGATGTCGGACATCTGAATGATTTCAAAATTCCGGCATTAGATTATTGCGTGTAATCTAATAGAAAATGGTTGCAAAAATCATAAAGTGCAGAAAATAAATTGTCATGCATTTCCAGTATACTAAATAAAGCAATGAATTCAAAATTCATAAAGAATATTCATAAATGTAGAGAATAAAGCTAGAAAAACTAAAAAATAGAGAAATAATTTTCTGGATTTTCTGGCAATTTTCCTTAATTTTTCTGCTATTTCCCCCTTTTTCTTTTCTTTTCTTCCTTTTTTCTTTCTTTTCTTTCTATGGCCGAAACGGCCTCTTGGGTCGCACCCTTTTTCTGGCCCGTACGGCCTTTGGGCCTTCTGGTCCACTCGCACCCCATATAACATGGCGGCTAGGGTTGAAAACCCTAGCCGCCGATCTTCCACGTCTTGCCGCGGGCCGAGGCGATAGCGGGGCGGTAGGTCGGGGCGAGCGACGACGCCGCGCTGGTCGGGCGGCGACGATCGCAAGCCGGGCCGGGCGATCAGGTGGCGGCGCCGTCGCGTGACAGGCAATGAGACGGCCGAGGCGTTGTCGCGACGCAACTAAATGCCTGCGCGGCGTGCCACGAGGCGACGGGCGTGAGGCCAACGGCGGAGGCAACGCGGCTGCGGGTGTCGGCCGGAACCAAAGCAACGCGGTCGCGAGTCGGCGGCCGGGAAGCGTGGCGACGGGTGCAAGGTGGCGGCGCCGCCAGCGGCTCGCCGGCGGTGGCGTTTCATCGCGGGCGGCGCCGTGCGGCGCGCGCGGCGGCGGCAGCCGTGCGGTGTCTTGCGGCGGTGACCGCCGAGCGACGCAAGCCACGCGGCGGCGCGGCGCCGCGCGCGCGCGTTGGCTGCAGATTTCGGTGACACGCGGGCGGCGGTGCCGCTCCGTGCGGCGCGTCTTGACTCTGGCTTTGAGCGACACGCGCAGCGACAACGCCGTCGCGGCGCGTCGGCCCGAGCCGGAGAGGCCGAGGCGGCAGGGCTGGGCGGTGGCGCTTAGGGCGCAAAGACGCCAAGCCGAGGCGGTGAGGGTGACAACCGTCGGCTGCGTCGGCCGAGGCAGCGGCGGCGGCGACTCTTTGTGCAACGCCGATCTAGGGAAACCGAGGCGGCGCTTGAGCGCAGCGCGGCGAAGAGGTCGCGTCGCGACGGGGCCTGCGTCTTGCTGCGCGTGACCATCGGTGGTAGCGGCTATAGACCGAGTGCACGGGGCCGAGGCGGTCGTGGCGGCGGCGCCGGCCGAGGCGGCGGCTCGCGGCGGGCGGCGCTTCTGGCGCATAAGCCGAGGCGAAGTTGCCCTTTTTTAATGAACAGTAATAACGCTTGTACTGTTGCTTCAAGCCGTTTGTAGCTTCGTGCCGTGAGACGAACACAGTACCAGATGTGTAGGATAGATGCATGCATAGAATTAACAAGCAATTTAGATTCAATCGCCAAAGCCCCATCTTTTCTCACCTTTCAATCTGTTCGCCGGTAGAGCTTCGTGCTGATAACGTGTTAGAGAACCTCACTATCGAATAGTCCGGGGTTCCCGAACAGATCTGAAGTGGAGAACAGAGAGAGAAAGAGAGACACAGGTTTAGGGAGGAACTGCGAAAGAATACTTTATTGCTTCCGATTTCTTGTATAATGGGGGACCCCCCTCCTCCTTATATAGTAGTCGTCTAGGGTTTCGGCTAAGGGACCATCGTGGGCCTTCATGGACCACATAGTTTCCCAACAAGAGCAAGGTGGGATCACCCAGGGTAGTGGCGCGGAGGTTGGGAAAGTGAGAGGGAGGTGGAAGCTTGGGGATTTGCGCCAGTCGTAAGATGATTATATTTTTTATATTTATGATTTATTATTATATTTGTTAAATAATGTTATTATTATTTATTTGTAAGTATGTGATTTGTTTGTGAATATATATATGACTTTATAATGATTATTCTAAAGTGATCCCTAGTCGATAAATATATGAGGGCATATATAAGTAGACTAGCATATCTATTGGTTGATGATTATATTTCACAGGTCATGGATATGGAGATATCAAACCAATAATATGGACACATGCTAAAGAACATGGAGTTGGATCGACCCACAATGAGACTGCGAGAACGTTGTATTCTTACTTGTCATCAGTTGGTCTCATATACATGTGTATGCTATATTCTTAGACTTGAGGTTGATGTATGTATTCGAGATGTGTAATGACTTACTTATGTATTGTCAAACGCTACTCCGTAACTAAGTAGTTATAAATGTGACTTTGGGGTTTATCATGAAACATGCTGCGAGGCATGGTCGATCAAGATGGGATTTACCCTCCATATAACGGAAGAGATATCTCTAAGTCTCTTGAGTGATTGGATTTCGAAAATACATGACCATGCTACCCACGTTTAAAGAGTTAACCATAGTCGGGGATTCCGAGTCACGTAATCAAAAAAGAATGGTCGAGCTATCTAAACAAGGGTGGCACATTCTCGCATTGAGTTTGACCGATATCGTGAGAAAACGGAAAGGCATATTACTAAGCATTGTTAAGTTTCGTCCGATGTGATCTTTACATATACTCTGGAGTTGGCACGTACTGTTAAGGACCTCTACCGATTAATGGTCGAGTACGAGTACTTAAGCCATGTCCAAGTATACATAAACTTATAGGGTCGCACGCATAATGGGTTGGGACTTAATTCGGATGATGATCCGAGTTCTGATGTGCTTCGAGTTTCTAATAGACCTCTAATGTAGAGGCCCATCATAGGGTGTCTAAATAAAGGAAGAAGGTGGTGGCTTTAGGGTTAAGAAACACCGTATGAATTCGGAATTATTAAAACCCTAGCCATCATACCTCCTTCACCTAAAACCACACAGCAGAGACTACCACTCCGGTGTGTGGCGTTCTTGCCCCGTACGTGTGGATATCTTGGAGGTATTGCTGTGAAGCTTCAACGTTAGGACAATCTGCAACATGTGATGGTAACGAGAATGATCCGCAACCTGTGACGATCACAAGAAGCTGTTAGAGAAGGTACGAGACTAGTACGTCTACAACCGCACCAACACACTATATCGACTTTACTTATGCTACGGGTCTACGTGTGTAGTGGTAATTACGTGATCTATAACTTACAGTGGGTTTTAGTTATGCGGTAAAAAAAATTAATTTTATACTAGAGTAGCTTACCTGTTCCCTTCAAAAAAATATCACTGGAGGATGGCAATAGCTGGAGCGGGGAGATCGCCGTCTCCGACAACGACGAAATCGTCGGTAGAATCACCTCCCCTCTAATCTCGCCCTCTCCATCGCGCACACTCGCACTTCCACTTTGGTTCAGGTAGAAAGCTAATGGGTTACACAAGCAAACCCGATAAGATGTTACGAACCCAACAAATCAAAACAGTACAAACAACGGATCTCAAAGGAATCCAAGAAAAGACAAAATTAATCCGTCGACAGATATGTAGTAGTTTTGATTATTTAATGTCCATATGCAACGTAGTATATGCTTGTACATTGCTAGATTTATGCTGCTGGATTAATTTGCTTGTGAACCCGTTCAAGTTTAATTATAGCAATCGACTCAGGCCCCCTACGACGTCATTTCAAGTTTTTAAACGTATCCCTAAGTGTGGATACATGCACATTTTCCAGTGAGTAATATATTTCTTCTTTCACGTAAAAAAAAGTAATCCACTTCTTAAAAACAGTTAATGTCATTTGTTGTTTTCAACGCATATGATATGTTCCAAAAACAAGAGATGACATGTGCTATCGGAAATGACAACACCATACTATATTACTCGGATCGATCCGAACATCCAACCATTTGACGTAGTAATTGGACGTACTTGGATGAACCATTGGCACCTAGCCGAAGTCCACCCCTGTCTTAGGCTCTGTTTATTTCGGCTTAGATTCTTTGGTTTTTGGTTTAAAGTTAGTTTTTTTGGCTTAACGAGCTTTTAAGTTATTTGCTTTTAAGTCAAGACATGTTGTTTAGTATTCTAGGTTTTTGATGGGTTGGATGGTGTAGCTTATTGCTAAAAAGTTTGAAATACTCTTTAAGGTTGTAAGGATTTTTCTTATGTACTGATTTATCTAATACAAATGTTTCATACTTTTTTCACCGAATGTTGTATTGAAAAACATAGATTAATCTTGAGATCAAACTTCATTCCGAGCATAATTATTTATCAACTTGATCCGGGTCGGTGGAGGAGGAAGGAGGCTAGGGACGATGGAGGAGGGAGGAGGGAGGAGGGAGGAGACGGCAGAGAACGGAGCGACGGAGAGAGAGGGCATGTCGCACAGGGGAGCGAGAGAAGACGATGAGAAATGAGGAGATGAGAGAAGGATTCTTGAGTTTATATATGATGGCGTTTAATGGGTAATTTTGGAGACTCTCAGTGGCAAAGGGTTATTTCATCCCCAAAAAGCCCAAAAAAGCACATCTCACCTAGCTTTTGGCTTATAGTTATATAGAGGCTTTTGGTTTTTTTTAAGCCTGTCTTAAAAGTAGGTCGTTTGTTTCGGTTTTAACTTTTCTGTTTTTAAATTAGTGAAAAAGCCGAAACAAACAGGACTTCAACGAAAGAATCGAATTTTCTATGTCCTCCTTGCCTTCGGCACCATGGCCGCAGCCCCTCTCCCGCCGCTTCCTGGCCCTCTATCTCGCTGGACACAGCCTTGCGCTCCTCCTCCGCCTCCCCTGCCCCTCCTCCCCCACAGACGGTGACCACGCCGCCTCTCTGCACCACCGTCTCCTCCTCCCTCGCTGCCCCTACCCCGTCCAACCTATAATATTTACCTCACCGCTACCTTGTCATGCTACCCTCTGGAGCCACCCACCGCCCTCCGTCCACCACCGGACTACTGCTTCCCCGGCCTCCCTCTACCGGGGGAGGGTGGGTGCTGAACCCGTCGTCCACGACAGCGCCACCTTGTTAGCCTCTGTCGCCGCCTCCTTGGTTTCCATCGCCACCTGCATGCCACACGCCGCATCTCCAGTCTGGTCACCATCACTTTGAATCGGAGGTAGAGAGTGAGAAGTGGAGTGGAGCGATGCTCATGTATATCAACTAGATCCAATAGTGAATCGATATCCCGTTGTTTAGCTCCAGAAGATTTTCTCTACGTTGTGTATCCCAAAGCTGTTTTCTTAACTAATACAGGTGCATGCAATTGCATGCATATCCAATTAATTTTAATTTCCTATTGTGCATTTTGGGGAAAAAGATATAAATACCATACTTGCAGGCTTGCATCCATATGCATCTCCATTTCTCAAGGATCTCAGAGCAACCAAGCTACCATGAAGGTGCTGATCGGCGTGGTGCTAATCTTCGCGCTGGTCGCCGCCGCGTCGGCGCAGGTCGCCATCTTCGACGAGTCGCCGGCGCTCAGTCAGCTCCGGACTACTCTCGAGTACTCCAAGGACGGCCAAGAGGTAGGTATGTTGTACTGTTTTTTTTTTTGAAAAGGAAACCGGCAAAAGCTCTGTCATGCATTAAAGTTAAGGAGAATTACAGGTAAATAAGATAAGAGTGACAGAAACAATTATTAAGAAAAAGGAAATCTACGACGCAACCTCAGACCCTAACAAACATAAATATCTGAAGTATGTTGTACTGTTAATCTAGTACTGCATGTTATCTCTAATCTTTAACTTTTTTCATGATCTGATAAGCGTACGTACGCACGATGCATGTACATGCAGAACGTGCTATGATTTTGATTCATATATTTTAGTTTTGCGACAGAGTTATTCCCTCAGTAAGAATTTGAGAAAAAAAATTGCACTTCAACCTTTAAATGACGTGTCGTTTAGTTGCCTAAACTTGGAAATTTTAAATTGCAGGTAGCTAGCTAGGTCCTATATAAGTTGTAAATTTGTACTCACTAATCTTCTGTTGATGTGGCATTTGAATAAAGGTAGCAAGTGTTGGCGTGGATTACTGAAATTAGTTTCAAATCTACTGACACGATTAAATAGCACTTTGCTACACGTTATCGCTAGATTTAGCGATCTCCGCTGCAATCTGCCTCTCACTTCGTCATGTATTGTGTGTGTGTGACAGCATCCGTGCGAGAAGAAGCGCTGCGGCTGCATGCGAAACAACCGAGGTAATTAAACATCCAAATGAGATCATCAACACAAATTAATCACACAAAATTAAATTGCTCAACAAATTAATCATCAACTTTATTAATTATCAAAATATCATACAAGTGTATATTATAATGTATATTGAAAATAAAATTACATCAAAAGAAGAGTTTGAAGATTACAAGAAAATTCAAAATTCCAAAAATCTACAGCTTCCCTTGATCCTTGATATTCATCCCTGCAAATCATAAATCATTCACACACGTACAAGTTAATAATAAGGAAAGAAACACAGGAAATTAGAATTTCAAGAGTTGTGGTCAGAACCGTATGAGAAGGTATCGTTCACTGAGATACCTGACCGTTCGGGACCGGTCGGCACCTCTCGCTACCTAGAATTTCATCATCCAACAATAAATAAACCTATAGTTGTTGGGCAACCATAGCATTGCAACAATAGTGCCCAAAATATCCCATAGTAAAAAGGTTAAAACCCTTCATGATAAAGAGGTAAAAACAACACTATGGAAAGAGATAAGAACTAACCCCTCAACCGAGCACACCCCCTCCTCATTTCCATTCACAAGCACAAAGACACCAGGCATCAGGAGACCAAAGAACCTCAGCAAAATCCATCTCCATCATCCCACAAGCACAAAGCTACACAACCACCAGAGCACACACAAGAGCAAGCCTCAAGCATTGCCAGGAAAGAGCAAACACCAGGAGGCCAACCCCAGGAGCAAGCCATCACCACAAGCATGAACAAGCCAGGAAGCAGCAGGAACCAGGAAGCCAGGAGGTCAAGCTCAAGCTCAAGCCCAACCCAACCAGGAGCACGAAGGAGCAAGAACACCACAGCACCATCACCTTCACAATCTACCTTTCATTTCATCCCTTGCATGGCTGGTAACCCACATTCTTGGCCATAGCACAGACAAAGGAGCAATAGTGGAAAAACCAGTATAGAGTATTATGTCAATAGCAATGATTAGCTGTCTCAGGGGGTATGTCAGCCTAGGGGTGGCAATGTATGTGCCCATCAACCTCCGCACACTCCTCGGCGCACGGGAGGCCACGGGTGTCGTCACTGCACCACCAAACCCAAGCATGAACCCATATTCATCATCAACCGACAAAAAGTAATATGGCTCAACGCTAAATCATCCATCTAAGCATATAATCATGCACATCACGGTAGGGACATAGGTGGAAGAAGAAGGGAAAAATAGGGAAAAGAAACCAGAGCATTACTAAGCCCTGGCAAGCAGAAGGGGGTCGACCAGGGAGCGGTTCGGGGCAGCTGGCCTGGCAGTCGACGCAGCAAGGGGTGTGCCCCGGAGGTGGAGCCAAGGGAGGGTGGCTCGGTGGAGTGACCCGGAGGCAGTAGCCCGGCAAGGGAGGAAGTTGAGCGAGGCCAGGCCAGGCCAGCGGAGGCTGGTAGTGGCAGCCAGGGGCCCGCACGAGGCCGAGGAGGAGCCGGTAGAGGGCTAGCATCTGGAGGCCAACCGGCGGCGGTCGGGAGAACCGGCGCTGGCCCCAAAGAAGAAGGGGGAGGAGGCCAGATCAGGAGAGCCAGGAGAAGGAGAGAGTGGGAAAAAAGGGAAGAAGGAAACGATAAGGTGGCGGGGCGGGTGAAGAAAAGAGAAGAAGAAAAAAGGGGAAGAAAAAGAAAAGAGAAAGAAAGGAAGAAAGAAAAAGGAAAGAAGAGAAAAAGGAAAGAGGAGAAAAAAGGAAGAGAGAGGAAAATTGGAGAAAAATTTAAATCGGTACATTATCCAGATTAAAAATATCTAATAAAAATCAGATCAATTAAACAACCTAAGCTATCGGGCATTAAATAAAGGACGTTAAATTAAAAATATCTAAATATTTAAAAGAGTCGATATATGTATTTTAAATAATAAAATTTTCAGAACAGGTCGGACGCTATAAAATATGCAAAAATCTAATAGACACCTAAGATATGGTATATTGCAATTTCAGGAATTAATCCAAACCAGGCCGATGATCTGCAGCAGTCGTCGGGTGAGGACGAATATTTATACCAAAATACAGGCAAACATCCCTTGACCACATTCTAATAATTTCCAACAACTTTATTTGATTATATGTGATATCGCCAACGAATAGGAAAACTTTTTTAAGAAAAATCTTAAATTGACTGCGGATGGAAAGATGGTTAATGTGATTGCTATGGCAGTAATTGATTATGGTAATGTGGAATGTTGATGATTGCTGAGGCAGTGTCGAATGATTGAAATATTGAATGGCTCATCCAACGAAAGGAGCCGATGACATATTTATAATTATGGTGGGTAGGAGGGCGCAGATGAGAAGGTGGTATGCCGCTGGAGCCCTTTACATCTGTTATAATATAAGGATGAATAATTACTGTCGGGCAATGAGCCGTATATAAAGTACCAACCATAGCCGTATATGAAGGTGTAGATAACTAAGAGTGTGAAGCTGGGTAAACCGGAAGGACACGAAAATTGGAGATTAAATGAGGAAAATAAGGCACTATATTTAAGGTCTTGGGCTGAGTACTGCTGACAGGTAGTCGGGATACAACTTGTACGCTGAGAGTATATGGGGAACAACCGACGACAGCACTACTCGTATGCCACCAGGATTGAAGATCTAATACTATAATAGTGATAAGCATTATGGGGCCTCACGAAATGAGGTTACTATAGGTAAAGTGGTACAAATTTGCGCAGGGTTAAATCATGGATTCATGGCTGTCTCCTGGATTGGAGGCTATAGAAGCTAAATCTGTCTCATATACGAGTGTTAGTAGCTATTTTCAAAATTAAAATACACAACCCTTAAAGAAAATCCAAAACCTAATTTTCTGTAAAAATGGATTTTGAGGGAAGATAGACATTAGATAGATGAAAGAGGAAATTCATTTATCGCATTTGTTATTAATGCTTGGTGAGTACGTTTTGTAGTCAGCCTTGCTTAACTCCCTCTTTACTTAGAAGTTGAGGACTATATATTCGTCTGTGAGGCATGGGCTGAGGATGACCAGCAGAGTCAAGGTGATGCTGTAGCGGAGGACTATCAGAAGGACTGGGTGGATAAGTAGACCGTATGGTGGAGACAATCGATCCATTATGTACTTAGTATTCATATAAATTATTTATGTATGGAATATATGTAATATACTAGAACTTGATAACTATAAACCAGTAGTCTACGTGGTAATGGATTGTAATAAGTTTTCATTTTAGTTTCTAATTATTGTTCTACTGCAACACTCTGAATAAGTTGTATTATCTGATAAATTGTCGAGTTCGCTCGGTGTTTTGTTAGCTAATATGTCGAAATCCGTATAATTAATTCAGAGTAATGACAGTATTACTGTTATTGCCTTAGACTAATTATGCCGGTTGC
Source organism: Otatea glauca (assembly GCA_036346275.1). Classification (NCBI taxonomy): domain Eukaryota; kingdom Viridiplantae; phylum Streptophyta; class Magnoliopsida; order Poales; family Poaceae; genus Otatea; species Otatea glauca. Next base: position 14,499,783 of record CM070731.1, on the reverse strand, counting down.
TACTGTACTACGGCGGCCAGGCGACGTGCCTCTCGTGCATGGACGAATGTAGCTAGCTCACCACTGATATGCATATATGTAACCGTCACAGTTAATCAGCAGTGAGTTACGATGTGGTGCTGAGTAAGACCATAAGATTGCCATGCATGTATGGGTGGATGTATTTCTCAAAAGTTAGTGTAACATTTTTTGTGGCCAAGATAAACATCTCTTTCAGTATTTTTACTCTTTCTAATGCATGGGTTAAAAATACAATAGGTATTGTTGCTGTTATGAAACGTAGTCATTCACCCACGATCAATCAATCAACACAGCAATGCGATCACAGCAACAAATGTAGGAGCACACATAATATAGGGGAAAAGTCCTCTCTCTTTATTAGATTGGATCTATTGTATAAGGGGATGCCCAATATATAGTAGAAGTTAGCAAGAGATAGATTCGAATTCGCCTACATAAAGATAGAATCTAACTAAGTATGGACTCAAATCAATCTATTTCATAACACTCCCCTTAGGTGAATACCGCGTAATGCACATATATCATTAAAAAGTCCACTCAAAACCCCCAATATAAAAAAGGAGATGGAGAAAAGAGTACATTATACTCACATATTGTGTTACACTAGTTGCCTTATTAAAAACCTTCATGTGAGAAAACTTCAGGAAAACTTACTAAGGGAAAAAGAGTACAACTTATAATCTTCTGGATTTAGATTAGGATCTTCAGGATCAAGTTAAGGGTCATGGTTCAAGGATTTACTCCTCCTGAACTTTGTATATCTCTAGTCATCTCATTCTAATGCCATTAACACATCTTTGGAATGTAGATTTTGGCAAGGACTTAGTGAATAAATCTGCAAGATTTTCACATGACTTAGTTTATATAATATTTACCTCAACATTCTTCTGGAGTTCATGAGGATAGAAAAATTTAGGAGCAATATGCTTCATGATATTGCTTTTCACATAACCCATTTGTATTTGTGCAACATAAGCAGTATTATCTTCATGATAATTGTGGAGGTATCGACGGTGTTAAGACCATATGACTTCTGGATATGGTTAATCACAAGTCTTAGACAAACACATTCACATGAGGCTTCATATGAAGCTATAATCTCTAAGTGGTTGGTAGAAGTAGCTACCAAGGTCTGCTCAAAAGACTGCCAAGAAACGGCTGTACCATCACAGAGAAACAAAAAATCAGTCTTAGATTTGGCAATGTAGGGATCAGACAAATAGCCAACATCCATATATCCCACCATGGTTAAGTCTTGGTTCTTCTAGAAAAACAGTCCAAGATCTTGAGTACCTTAGAGGTATCTGAGTAAAGTCTTGATACTAGGCTAATGTCTTCTGGTTGGGACTACACTATGTCTTGCTAGCAAATTTACTGCGAATGCAATATCAGGTCTTGTGCAATTTGCAAGATACATAAGTATGGGACTTCAGATCCTAAGACTTTACTATTTTCTATCGTTGGTCCGAAAGGGTCTTTATCCACTTCAAGGGATCTTACAACCATAAGGGTTTTTTAAAGGATACGATTTATCTATATTAAATATTTCTAATACCTTCTTGGTATAAATAGACTGGTGTATAAAAATTTCGTCTGGAAAATGCTTTAGCTGCAGGCTTAAGCAATATTTGGTTTTACCTAAATCTTTCATCTCAAACTCCGTCGTGAGGTAAGCACTTACTTCCTTTATCTCCTTTATGATTCCGATAATATCCAGATCATCGACATAAAACTGAGATGATATAAAATCCATTTTGTGATTTCTTTATAAACACACAGGGACAATCATCATTATTTGAGTATCCCTTCTTCAGGAAGAACTCACTAAGTCGGTTGTACCATATTCTCCCCAACTGTTTTAATCCGTATAGCGATCTCTTCAGTTTGATGCCATACATGTGATAATTAGGATTCGGAATCGTAACTCCTTCGGAGATTTTCATATAAATATCCATATCCAGTGACCCATATAAATATGCGGTCACTACATCCATCAACTACATTATTGAACTTGCTACCATTGATATTAAATATCGGAACGTTGTTCCACTCATTACAGGAGAATATGTTTCATCGTAATCGATGCCGAGTCTCTGCTTGAACCCTTGTGCTACAAGCCTCGCTTTATATCTCACCACCTGGATATTTTCATTTCTCTTTTTTGATGAAAAACCCATTTGATCCTACAGGGAACACTTCAGGAGGTGTTCGGTCAATGGGACAAAAAAACATTCCTCTTATTAAGCGAGTGCTACCTCGATTGCTTATTTTCATTTGACCCTACCTGAGTGCTTCTGGCACTATATCATAGACTTCGATTCTGGATCCAACTTTTAGTAATTTTAGAAGCAAAATATATGTCGACAACTGTAGTATTTCTTTTATGCAATTCTCCTGCATCACTTCAGGAATCTCTTTATTAATTTCTTGTAGCTCCTTGTGATTTCCCACAATGATGGAGTCTAGGCGTTCCGACTTCCTAGAGTTGGATTGTGCGCGCAAATATACGCTGGGGTTATCATTTTTCAGGATTTTTTACTTCAGGGATGTTACCATCTCCAGGATGGCTCACTTTAGGGATTTTTTCAAAATCAGGTTGAGCTTCTTCTACTGTCATAGGTAGTGTTCTCATTTGTTCGGATCTCTACTTCTACGGACATCTCCATGGAATTGAGTCCCGTGCACCTGGAGGCCTCCCCCTCTTTTTATCACGAGGGTCAAGAGTTTGTTCAATATCCTTCTACGGTATTTCCACTCTTTCATGTGCATAGACTGCAGATATATGAGATCTTTTCACTTCCTTATGATCAGTGAAGTTATTTGGCAGATTATTAGCTTATTTGTTGCAGATTTATTATCCTTCGAACTTCAAGTTCGGTCTCTTTAGTGCGTGGATCTAAGGACTCGGCATTCTTTAATGTGGTACTTATCTCCCCCTAATGCTGAAAAATATCCTTAGTACAATCAGCGTACCGAGACATGTACAGATCCCCTATCATTGGCTCTAGGTATTTAATAATTGATAGAGATTCATAACCTACATAGATCCCCAACTTCCGATGAGGTCCCATGGTAGTACACTATGGTAGAGAGATTGGCATGTATACAGGACAACCAAATTTTCGCAGATGAGAAATACTTAATTCTTTTCTACGCACTATCTGCAACGGGAAAATTTCATGATGTGCAGTTGGTCTAAGTTGAATTAATACCGCAGCGTACAGCACTACGTGGCCCCAACAGCTGGTGGGTAGCCTACTATTCTGCAAGAGTGGCCAAGCAATAAGTTTTGTTCTTTTAATTTAATGACTCTGCAATGCCATTTTTGAGTGTGGTCATGAGGTACGAGATGCTCTACATTAATTCCCAGATCCATACAATAATCATTAAATGCCTTTGAGGTAAACTCACTAGTATTGTCTATTCGAATAGACTTGATCCTTTCTTCTGGAAAATGAGGCTCTTAATTTAATGATTTGAGCAATTAATTTAGCAAAAAAAAATGGTTCCTAGTAGATAAGAGACATATATAGGAACATCTAGTAGAAGCATCCATCAGCACCATAAAGTATCTGAAGGGCCCGACAGGGGCTGAATGGGTCCACAGGTATTACCTTGAATTTTCTCTAGGGAATTAAGTGATTCTTCTCTAATCTTTAGGTAAGAAGATCTAAGTATGAGTTTTTCTTTAGCACAACCAGGGCATAAGAAAACTTTAGGTTTAGGAAAGTCTTTATGCTATGGTCAGCAGAATTATAATTATTCTTCTCATAATATTCAAGCTTATGCATGACAGAATTATACACTGTCACAACCTTTAAAAATCTGAAAGCGTAGGAGGATCCATCAACGTTGTGCTTCTGGCAACAGGACAGATCTTTGCTGTTATATTTTTCCTTCAGGGAATTCAAAAGTATCAGCTGGTCATCTTCTATCAACTATTCGGCCTTCAGGTCCGTATGAAGATGGAGGTGTAAAGCTGTACATCTGGTGGTTTCGAGAAGAGCAGGGGTACCAGCTTCAGGCTGAGAAAACAGTAGCTCTAAAAGATCGAGCTGTCAGATTAATCTTAGTATTCATTGCCCGGATAAGGTAATTGTTTCCATTCAGGGCAAACTTGATAAATTCCCTTTATGCGATGTCCAACATATCTTATTTCTTTTTATGCAAAATGACTTTTACTACTGATAAAATTATTATATTGCATGCTCACTCTTCAATAAGTAAAACTTGGTCTATATCTATTTAGTAGATAATTATCTAAAATTTTCCTAGCAATTTCCATAATTTTTCTGTTAATTATTCAGTAATTTTTAGAATTACCATGTAACAGAAAAATAAATTTTAATATATATCAATATGGAATTATGTTAGGACAATAAATCCAGAGATATGGAGCTAATATGTTATATAAAATTTTCCTAGCATTTTTCATATTTTTTTGTTAATTATCAAGAAATTTTCAGAATTACTGAATAACAAAAAATAAATTCCAACGTGAATTAATCATTTATGAGCGTGGATCTAGGGAGCCGCCGACGGCCTCCACAGACGAGGCGTCACCACCGGTGTTCGCGGGCGTGGGCTCCATCGAGGTGCTAGCCGCCAGGGCAGTCGCGGTTGTTCTTGGGCGACGATGACCTGGTGTAGGGAGGTCGAGCCAGCATATGAAGGCCAACAACGGCGATGCCGAGCCTCGGGCATGGCACGCCTGCAGGGTAGCCAGCAAACGGCCAGTTGGAGTGGCGCAACAGCGGCTTAGCGAGTCGGGCTCAGAGCCGGCAGCGATGCGGCGCTCTAGCGCATGGACCACGGCAGCGAAGGCACGGGCGCTGGCAAGCGCCGTCGGTGGACGAGAAGAGCTGTCGCTTGCGCTTCAGGCGCACAGAGATAGCCGCCAGACTCCCGTGCGACGCGGTCAAGCGGATACGGGCGCGGAAACCGAGCGGTCGAAGGCGTGACGGACGCGACCATCGGCGGGAAGGCCGAGCAGTACGGCACGAGGCGGGGCCCCTGCTGGGCATGTTGTGCGTCGCTGGTGCACGGGATCGGCCGCAGGCGGTGGCAAAGTTTTTTTTGTTGACGATAATGAACAGTAGATCGAATGGTAGATAGATTAAACAATATGATCTGCGGGATCACGACTTGCATAGATGCACTTAGTAGCTCGATCTTATGTAGGGCTCGTGGATGATTTTAATCGTGTGTTACAGGATGATTTTAATGCAGTGTCGATTGTCGCAGGCAGATGATCTCAATCAGTCTTGACAGAGCTTCGTGCTGATAACGTATTGCGAAACGTAATCGTTTACCCGCGATCAATCAATCAACACAGCAACAAAGGTAGGAGCTCACACAATATAAGGGAAAAGTCCTCTCGTTTTATTAGATTGGATCTCTTATACAAGGGGATGCCGAAACTATAGGTTAAGTTAGTAAGAGATATATTCGAATTTACCAATATAGAGATAGAGTCTAACTGAATATAAACTCAAACCAATCTATTTCATAACAGTTGAACCTAAAAGAATAATCCTGTCGAACACACCGTGTCCTTACAAAGATGCACTCTTGACATCAGAGCCAGCTGGTTTTTAAGTATTAAGAACATAATGATATATACTTATAAAAGATATACATATTCATGTCAGAATGAATTTTTCGTATAATGGGTGCTTGATTTTTCCTAAGTGAAAAGCACAGATGGCAAAATTGATAAAATTGAAAGTAAAGGAGCTCATTCGGGCCAACCAAGGGCGCAGTCTGACTTTGGCCACGCTCCGGGCTGGTTCCTTGGCTGAGCCAACCATGATTTAGAGGTGGGCGTCGGCCCGGCCCGGTCCGGCACGGGCCTAGCTAAGTCGTGCTCGTCGTGCCTGCCGGGCCGGGCCGGGCCGGCCCAGCTCGCCTTTAGTGAGCTCAGGCATGGTCCATTTGCGCTTCGTGCCTCCTTCGTGCCGTTCCGGTCCAGGCCCGGTCCATTTTGCGACGAGAAGATATGATCCGAAGTTACTTGCAGTAGCGTGCGTACATGGTGCTACGGTATGCAACGAATGTATAGCCTCCTTGCCACCCTACGAGGGATCATTCAGTCACTCTTCGTCGGAGAATCCATAGCAATCAGAGTCTAAGAAAAGAGGGAGTAGACAAGGGTGAGTACAAAGGTATACTCCGCAAGCATTAATACGAATTATACATTTATGAGCTTTATCATTTGGAACCAATACCGGTTCCATATCACCAAACTATTCCTCAAAACCAAATACCGAAAATAGGTTTATTAAAGAAATCTTGTGTTTCGATTTTTATTTATAAAATTTTTACTAGCACTCGTATATAAGGCAGAATTAACTTCCGTAGCCTCCAATCCAGGAGATAGGCATGAATTCATGATTTTATACCCTACGCAGGTTTTGTATCACTTTACCCGTAACGAACTCAACATCTGTTGAGAACCCAGAATGTTTATCACTAAGACATTAAGGAACCAGTTGATCTCCGCTACAACAATCAGAGATACTCATCCAGGCTTTAAACATAGCGCCAAATAACCAATACAGGTTATTAGAATGTACATTTAGGCTCTGTTTGTTTTGGCTTGAGCTAGAGCTTATTTGGCTTTTAGGCCTCTATAAGCCACAAACCAAAACAAACATCAATTTTTCAGCCTGATAGAGAAAAGAAGCTCCAGCCCAATTTGCACTACACGAGAGAAGTAAGGAAAACGATGCTTCTCGGGCTAGCTTGTGCTTCTGAAAATCCCACTTCCATACTACCCTTGAAATTTAACTCGTATTTACAAAAAAATACCATCCAATATATATATGAGAACAAACGCTTTTTTCCTTCAGATTGCAACGCATATCTCCTAGACTCCCACCGAGGGCACGCAGAACGCCGCCGGGCCGCAGGTGACCGCCGGGCTTCGCCGCGAGCTCCCCTCGCCGGACTTCGCCGCGACCTCCCCTAGCCGGACTTCGCCCCGTCCTCCCTGCTCGCCGGACGACGCCGTGACCTCCCCTCGCCGGACGACGCCCCGTCCTCCCCTCGCCGGACGACGCCGCGACCCTTGCCGGACGACGCCGCGACCTCCCTGCTACAGCCGCGCCCAAGGTGAGGAAGGGAATTTCTGTGATCTGTGATTTTTGTGATTGTTGTGTGTACTTGGTTAGAAAAAATTCTTTCATTAAATTGTTAGATTTATGTGATCTGTGATTTTCCCACGAGCCAGCAACAATTAAGAATGGAACAAGTAGTAGGATGTATCAACATGGGCTGAGGCCTGAGGGAGTCTTATGCTGAATGGAGCCTCAGTCCTATTATCCTTCTACTCGCCCTGCCTAAAAAACAGAACTCAACAGCACCTACAAAAATAGAGGTTGATAATGGCCAGCACTACGTCCAGTTCTTCAGTCTGATATCCTCATCTCTACTCCTAGAACATCCTTCACAACCTCATAAGTGACAAATGCAATGGCAATAGAAGGCACCACCTGAATGGCCAAAAACAAGGGCAGTAAATTAATAAGAACAATATTCAGATATCCTTGGAGCTTACAGATATTTGAATTTTTCATTAGAATGGTTACCTTCACTGAATTGGGCACAAGGCCCTTGTACACTTGAGAAATGGAGATGTTGGTTGGTGCTGGATATGCAAGTTTAACTGTGGGAATGCAGAGGGCCTGGATCTACATGTACAGACAAGGGAGCATCAGTAGTATGCAATGGACATCATTCTGAAAATGAAGCATGATGCTGCAAAGAGGCAAAAGATTTGTGTCTTTTTGTACTAATTTGAATTCAACATCCCATATCAAGCAATTCCCTGGTTTTAAACTCTCAACATTCACCCCTTCCTCAGGAATTCTGGAGGTGCAGTTCAACCATTTTGCCGTAGGGTTCAGCTGGTTACTTCCCTTTCTTTTGCCAGGTTGCTGCTAATGCTGTTTGGACCTATCTGAGACCATTGAAAATTGAGACTTGCTCATACATTTGGGTTAAGGTAGTGCTGCATGTTTGGAATGGAACTTGTAGTGGTCCTGAACTTTAAGTTACCATGTTGGTCTGGAGACTTTACATGCTTTTTATGGTATTTTTTGTTGCTATTTTGGATATTAAATTGTAGAAGTTATTCTGAGGATGCTTATCTTTCTGAGCCTGCAGTCTATCTTGTTCATATGATAATATATCACTCCCATGTTTATCCACTAGGCGCACGTGTTTTGTCATTCTGTGTACTGGGTCCTGAAGATCACATAGAAATTTTACTAAAAAGATCTACAGTGCCGTTGATATAATGCTTTAGTTTTTCATTCAGTACAGTTCTTATGGCTTCTCCAATAATGCTCGATATCATTATTAGCATACGATTAGTTTCCTTGGCAGTAGCCTTTTTCTAGACGTGTTTCTTCCAAGGTGATCATTGAATCATTTGATTATTTGTTTGCTAAGCAGAAACTGACAAGTTTAGGAAAATTCCCTGTTGAGGGCTCTACTGTCGTGCACTCGTACTTGCATGCTTTCCTGAAGGCGGTAAGGATAGATATGTACTGAACTTTTCTTACGACGTGCTTTAACTTTGACACAAATCTGTGGCCCAAATGGATGAACTGATTATTAGTATCTTATTTCCCAAGAAGCGTGGCAAGCCACAAACTTGCATGAACTTTTTTGTGAATTTGGTTGCTATTGTATTCATAAACTGAATTTACATATGATAGATGGAACAAAAGGCAGTTTGGGATGTTGAGGCATCAAGGATATTCTGCGAAATTGCTGCCAACGAGACCCTTAATGGCAATAGGCCTACCAAGGCATTGAGTCCAACAGGTTACAACAATTTAATTGAAGAGTTTCACAAGTAGACCAGTAGATTGTATACCAAAAAGCAAATGAAAAATCGATGGGATGAATTGAAGACTATTTGGACAGTTTGGGTGTACTACTTGCAAAAAGCAACTGGACTTGGATGGGATCATGAGAAACAAACTGTAACAGCTAGTAAAGAAGAGTGGGATAGCATGATCAAGGTATTTATCTTTCAAATGCTTTATCCATTTCATACTCATGTTATGTTTTTGTACTAACGAAAACTGCTTTGTATGTGCAGGTCCATAAGGACATCAAACGATTTCGGAATGGGCCTCCGGATAACTTGCCGTTGTTAGAGACCATGTTCCAGAAGGCGAATGTCTCTGGAAGTCTTCGGTAATGCCTGGTGTTGAAGAGGAGGATCAGAATCGCACTGCACTGCAATTTGAGATTAATGAAAACATTGTTGATTTGGAGAATGAAGCTCAAGCGACCCCTCAGCCTAGCCCTGCACCTGTACCAAAGAAGCGTGGGCCTGCTGCTATTGCTAGCAGTCCAAAGAGGCCTAAGAAAGATACTTATAGAAAGGACTTCAAGAGATTTGTCGACCATGTCATTAGTGAAGACAAATCAGATGCATCTAGCAATGTCTCTGTGGCCAATGATATTGAAGCCATCATGGTGAAGTTATCAAGTGTGGTAATTTGAAACAAGTGATGAGTACTACATTGCTACAAAGCAGTTTGGTAAACTTGAGAACCGTTGCTTCTTTTATGCTATGAAGACAAGTGAGGGGAGATTCCAATGGTTGAAGAGGCAATATGAGGACAGGAAGAGGCATTAGAAATGCCTTTGCACTTGCTTGAGAATATTTTTAAAATTTGTTTGTAATGGAACCTATGTTGTTTGTAATGGTACCTATATTGTTCGTAATGTTACCTAACTTTGTTTTACATGTTACCTATATTGTTTGTAATGTTATCTAAATTTGTTTTTAATGTTACCTATATTGTTTGTAATGTTATCTAAATTTGTTTTTAATGATACCTATATTGTTCCTTTGTTTTTAGATGAGCACAAGTCAAAGTGATGTTGAGACTGATTCAAGTGATGGTGATATTGCTGCTACTTTGAGAAAGGAGCTAAGAAAAAAAAGACGGCACAGATTCTTGTATGCTACTTATGTTACTATTGTGCATGCTGCAAAGTACCTTAACAAAAGGAAGAAGAAGGAGCATAGGTGTACTGGTCAGCAGTGGACCTTTGATACTTTAGGGTCTACAAAAGAATGTTACAAAATGTTTAGAATGACAAGGTCTTATTTTGATGCATTGCATAATACCTTGGTACAACATTATGGATTGAAAGCAACAAAGTTTATGTGTTCTGAAGAGGCCCTTGCAATGTTTTTGTGAACTGTTGGTGGACCCCAATCTGTGAGCCAAGTGCATAATCGTTTCCATAGGTCAACGGACACCATCCATAGAAAGTTCAGGCATGTGTTGAGATGCTTGAATATAATGGCTGCAGACATCATAAAACCCATTGATCCCTATTTCACAACATTGCATGAGAGACTTCGTGATTCAAGATTCTCGCCACATTTCAACAATTGCATAGGTGCAATTGATGGGACACATATACCAGTTGTTATGCCAGCTGATGAGATGATTAACCATGTTGGTCTCCATGGGTTTGCAACACAGAATGTCATGGCGGTATGTGACTTTGACATGAGATTCACCTCCATAGTATCTGGGTGGCCAGATTCTGCACACGACACAAGGATATTCAGGGATACAATCGAGAAGTACAAGGAGAGGTTTCCACATCCTCCACTAGGTATAAATTCTTTAAATACATCAACTATATATAATACACATAGTTGTTTGTGTTGTCTTTCACTAACATATGTAATTTGTAGGCAAATATTATCTTGTTGATTCTGGTTATCCCAATGAACCTGGCTATCTTGCACCATACAAAGGACAAAAGTATCATCTACCTAAGTTCCGCCAAGGCCGAGCACCAAGTGGTAAAAAAGAGTTGTTCAATTATGCTCATTCCTCGCTCCGTAATGTCATTGAACGCGCATTTGGTGTGTTGAAGCAAAAATGGCACATCTTACGGGCTGTCCTTAGTTACCCAATAAATAAGCAAACGAGGATTATCATCGCGTGCATGGCGCTGCATAACTTTATTAGAGAGACCTAATTGTTTGATAAGCACTTCGATAAGTATGATCGTGATGATAACTACATTCCTCCAGGGCATGTAGTTTCCACAACTGGGGGGAACCATGAGGGAGAAGGCAATGTGGACATGGTCGCCACTCGTGAAGCTATTGCTGATGGGCTGCTGGCTGCCAGATGTTGATTGGAGTATGAAATAATGATGATTAGTGGTTCATTTTGGTGTAACTATGATATTTAATTGGACTATGACAATGACTTTATTAATAGTATTTTCTATTATGTGCAATCTTTCGTGTATGACATTTTCATTGTTAAAGTCTATCAATTCTATGAAAACACTCAATTTCAGTTAAATCTGATTAAAACCAGGTAATTTATGATAAATCCAGACAAAATACACAATTTCATGTAAATCCTGTCGAAATCACGTAGTCCATGCTTAAAATAGCTCTTAAACACGTCAATTACCCTTAAATCAGCACACTCAAGACTTAAAATAGAATTTGCAGTACACATGGGCGTTTCAGACATTCCACTCCCATCCAAAGACCACCACGGTTCACCACCAAACTAAACGAACAAAGAAGTCTCTTCCACTCCACCTCCAAATCTCAGAGAGCCACCGGCTTCTTCCACTCAAAGAGCTTCTCCTCCATCTCTAGCCTAAACAAACACAGCCTTAGTGAGCATCCAGCATATCCCAACTGAACATTAATAAGCTTACCTAATGTGGAGATCAAACACCATCATAGGACAACCTTTTCTGGTTGTTTCCACACACTATGGTTGATACGATTGAATACGGCTCATTACCCGAGTGTAGTTGCTTTAATCATATATTATATTCTTATGTAGAGGATCCTACCGGTAAAACCAAACATGCCACCCTCTACCCACCATTTATTAACTCACACTGACTTCACCCGTCGGTGGAGTTAACAATCACAATCACAACTGCATCCACAGTTATTCCAACCAACTGATTTAGATTTTAATTAAAACAACATTTTACCGTGATACCACATATATTCTAAATAAAACATTGATACCAAAATAAGCATGGTCGTGGATTGCTTGCCTAGATTTTTGTCGGGACCCGAATTTGCAAATCCGGACCCTCTGTGTATACCGCACTAGTCCAGGATCACGCTAGTGCACACAGGCTCAACATAGATGCTATCATAGTCATACACAGCGGAATATAGCATAACTTTAATAATTAATAGTAACTACTGTCTTACATGATTATTGCCACACAGGGCTTATAAAAGAAATAGCAAATAAGCAGCAGCGGAAAAATAAATAAGCGTAGCGACTCCCGATTCACCGCAGTAACCGATGAGGCTCGGACCCTAAGCATTCGCATCCATATAATCCTCCTCCACGAAGGGCGTAGATTCCTCCTCTTTTGAAGTTGTTGTTGTTGGGGTGAGTACATAAAGCACTCAACAAGTTGTGCACAGCAATGCAAGTCTAATATTCTATATGCTTGGCTTAATCCAAAGGAATGGCTAATATGGCTATTTTGCAATAAAGCAGCATTTAACAAGAATATAATAAATAGATTGGAAAGCAGTAAAACAAATACAGTAATTAATAAATTTGGTATTTCTGAAATACACCAAGTTCCTAATCAATTTCCACCTTCCATGGCACCTTGCCATCCCAATAGGTTTTTGTTTAACAAAAGTCTAACCCTTAACTGTAATTCCCGAGCATTGCCCAATACCGTGAGCACGGCTATTCGAATAGATTGTACACTCTGCAGAGGTTATGCACTTTACCCACACGATACAACCAAACACCACCAAGGCGAGTGATCGTAATAAAGCCTTTACAATGCTACACCTAGACCCAAGATCGCCGCTAAGGTTTCAACATCAAGGGTTAAACCACCACAACAGGCCCCCTCTTGCGCCATGTGAGTTAAACCGTAACCCGGGACTCACTATTCACCACGACAAGATCAAATCTAGGTTTCACAAATTATTCAAATTAGGCTGTCCCATTCCGACATGTGGTTGCAAGAAGGACTCAGGTCAAAGGCTTGCAAGGTTAAGTCCTTAAGGTGATTAAGGCAAGACTTCCACATACCCCTACCAACCCTGGCCCACCTTGGCACACTGCCCCTTGCCACTTGCCCCAATCTACAGTCATTACCACCCCAGTTGATTACCAAGCACCACATGCCATCAACATTTCAATCTAGATGTGTGACCTCCTTGTCACGACAACTTGATATCACTGTGTGACGACACATGACACACCAATTCATAAACATTGTTCCATATTCCATTAGTCAAGATTAAGTATCAACATTCGAACACATGTGATGACGTGGCATGGCTAAGCAATCTATGACGGTCTAACTAGCCCAGGTTGATTATCAATATTAACCAACTATAATTCCACATCCTAGGGTGACAAATAGATCATGGCATAAAATTGACAAGGTATGATTTAATCCAAATAGGCATATTATTTAATTCCCAGATTAATTGAAATCATTTATACATATAAAATATCATGCATAAAGTTTAAGAGATAAAATAGCAATTTTGGTGAAAATTAGATGCAAAATGATCAAAGCACAACTTGCCTTGGAGTAGGTGCTGGTCTTGATCTGAGCTTGGGTCTTGGAGCGACGAATCTTCCTCCGGATCACCGCGCAGTTCAACGTCTACGCGAAACGATGCCAAAATAGCAAATAAACACCAAACCCGAGAGCAAACAAACTCCAAAAATAAAATAAAATTCACCAATAAATAGATCTTGATTTTAAAATTTTTTAGAAATTTGAATCACTCAAATCCGAGTTAAAATGCAAAAGATATAGCCTTTTGAAGTTTGAATAAATCTCGAAAATACGAAATTAGAAAAAACCGATTTTCCCGAATTATTTTTCTATCGAAATTACCGATTAATGCAAGCGACACGTGGACCAATCGAGATGGACACGTGGCCTCGGCGCATGGACTTAGTCCACGAAAACACGGTCCACCGTGGACTCGAGATATCGTCTTTGTGGACCTACCGATATTAGCATGACGTCATCGCGATACGTGGGCCAATCAAATTGCGCCACGTCGCTCGGTCTATGGACCAAGTCCACGGCACACGCCTATCCACGGTGCACCCGGCGCACGATGCTTCGGTACCGCATTCGACCGACACGCGCCGCACATCCGCGAGACGATCCAACGGTGACACACTACGCACACGCGCCTCAATCCCGAACGTCTATTCGAATCTAACGGTTAGAAATATACCCGAGTAGAACACTGCTGAAGAAGCGACGTGGCTTGATCCGGACGGTTCGGCGAAGATCCAACGGCTGCGCGAAGCTCCGAGACACGACGGCGGGCTTGCACCGGAGCGGAGGAAGACGACTACCCGAACGGCGTTTCGGCGCGACTCCAGCGAGAATAAGTGGCGGCCTCGACGCGTCTTGGAACGACGACCCCAGATCTGGAATCGACTCGGCAGGAGGAGGATTTACGGCGGCGGAACGGCGCAAAAACTCGCGGCGGCGCAACAAAGAACTACGGCGGGCTCCTGAGCGACGGCGGCAAATAAACAGCGAAGAGGCTAGAGCTCGGGTCGCGCAAGGAACGAGGAACATTGGAGTGCGGTGCGGCTTTTATAGCCTCGGCATGCGCGCAGGAAGGAAACCCTAAATCACGCGGCGGCGGCGGCAAGCGGCGCGATTCGAAACCGAATCGAGACGACGATCGAGCCGTCCGATTCGCAACGAGAGGCCACGATTAGATCTCGCCGATCCAATCCAATCCGCACCTTCCAAAATCAACGGATGCGATCAAGTCTTTCCAAACCAACACCGCGTGATCTTAACCGCACGATCTTGATCTAACTACCGGCGCTTGTGGCGGCGACAAAGCAGTGAATAACAGCCGCGACGCGCTGGCTCACGCGACGCGCCGATCTTCGGGCTTGGCCCAAGATCGTTCCAAGATTTTTCAAAAGCTTTTTGAATTAAAATAATTCCCGAAATTAGATTAATTCATTTAAGGCAATAAAAATATCAGGAAAAATCCAAGAAAATTCTCATAAATACCTTGAAACATTCTGAACTTAAATAAAATATTTTTGACAAAACTTCATATTCTTCTTATCTATATATAATTATTTTTCACCAAAGGTTCAATATACTTAATTAAAATGAATTCAAATAATTTGTGAAAAAATCCAATAAATTCAGAAAATCACAAAAATGCACGTGAGCGAAATTATAGGTCAAATTTTTGGGATGTTACAAACCTCCCCTCTTAACAGAATCTCGACCCCGAGATTCAAGGCTGACTAGGGAATAGGTTTGGAAATTCTGACTTCAGATCCTCTTCACGCTCCCAGGTTGCCTCATTCTCGGAATGGTTGCTCCATCAACCACGCAAAGCGAACCGACTTGGTCCTCGGTCTTGCGGTCCATAACATCCGGATTCTCGATTGGTTGCTCCTTGTAGGTCGATCTTTCGCAATTCAATCTCTCCCAAAGGCGTCTACTCACTGGCACCAAGACACTTCTTGAGTGGGACACATGGAACACATCATGCACGCCGCTAGTGATCGCGCAATTCCAAGCGATAAGCAACCTCCTCAACGGCTCAAAATTTTGAACGGTCCAACATATCTTGGGGCAAGCTTTCCTTTAGCGTGGAACCTTTTAACTCCTTTTAGAGGGTAACCCTAAGATACACGAAATCATCGGGTTCAAACTCAAATCACGCGCCGATTATCGCATAACTTTTTGTCTTGATCGCGCGATTTTCAACTCGTCTCTTATCATGGCAACTTGCTCTTCACTTCCTTGAGAATATCGGGGCCAAATATCATACGCTCTCTGTCTCATTCCAATTCGGTGGGTACACAGCACGACCATATAAAGCCTCAAATGGCGACATCCGCAAACTAGCTTTGTAATCTGTTGTTATAGCTGAACTCGCATACTGTAAGCATTTATCCCATGATGTAGTATAGGCTAATGCGCAAGCTCTTAACATATCTTCCAAAATCGATTTACTCTTTCTGCTTGACCATCATGCGGGTGATATGCCGTCTTTGAAGTTCAAACGCGTTCCCATGGCTTCATGCAATTTATCCCAAAATCTCGAGGTGAACTGGGTACCTCATGCGACACTATTTTCTTTGGTACCCCATGCAAACACACAATTCGCTATGTATAGTTCGCTAACCGGTCTCTGAGTAGGTTGTCTTGATGGAATGAAGTGAGCAACTTTGGTCGATCGATCCACGATAACCCATATAGAATCATACCCACTTTGGGTTCTTGGCAACCCGGTGATGAAATCCATACCTATTTCTTCCCATTTCCATTCGGAACTTTTAACGGTTGTAGTAATCCTGCAGGTCTCGGTGTATTGCCTTAACTCTCGGCATATATCACATAAGGCAACATGCTCACGACTTCACGCTTCATATTCGCCACCAAAACCTTTCCCTTAAGTCCCGGTACATCTTGGCGCTTCGGATGGATTGAATACTTGGAATCGTGAGCCTCTTCTAAAATCAATCGCTTAAGCTCGTCTGCTTTGGCACACAAATCGACCCTTGAACCACATGGTACCCGGCTATCCATAGTAAAATCATCGCTAATCCTTCATCCTTTTTAGCTTTGATTCGGTTGATTTTCTCATCATCCTTTTGCCCTTCCCAAATCTGATCTTCAAGCATCGGCCTTACTTCCAAAGCAGCTATAAATCCTTCTGGAACCATTACCAATTTTAACTTCTGAAACTCCTTACACAACTCCGATTGATCTTCCTGTACCATCATGTTTGCAACATGGTTTTTACGACTCAAGGCATCAGCCACTACATTAGCCTTTCCTGGATGGTAGTGGATTCCCATATTATAATCCTTGATCAGTTCCAACCATCTCCTTTGCCTCATGTTAAGATCTGACTGGGTGAAGATATATTTCAAACTCTTGTGGTCCGTATATATCTCACATCTATTTCCCATGAGATAATGACGCCACAATTTCAAGGCATGCACCACGGCAGCCAATTCCAAGTCATGCGTAGGATAATTCCCTTCATGCGGTCTTAACTGCCTTGACGCATATGCGACCACTTTACCCTCTTGCATCAATACGCATCCAAGACCCTGTCTTGACGCATCACAGTATATATCGAAGTTGTTCTGAACATTAGGCAAAACCAACACTGGGCCGTTGTCAAACGCTTTAATTCCTCAAAACCCTTATCACAATCAAGGCCCATGAAAATTTCTTTTCCTTTTTCAACAACTGCGTAAGAGGTCTCGCAATCGTCGAAAATCCTTCTATGAATCGGCGATAATATCCTGCCATTCCCAGAAAACTTCGGACTTGAGTGACAGACTTTGGTTGTTCCCAATGCAACACCGCTTCCACTTTGCTTAGGTCGACGGAACTCCTTCTGCAATCATAACATGACCGAGAAATTCCACCTTTTCCTTCCAAAAGTCGATTCTTCGAATTTAGCATACAAACATTGCTCACGCAGCTTTTCCAACACTAGCCTCGGATGATTTGCGTGCTCGCTTGGTCTTTGAATATACCAAAATATCATCTATGAACACAACAACAAACTTGTCCAAGTATTCCATGAAAATCTTATTCATCAAGTTCATGAAATATGCTGGCGCATTGGTCAATCCAAAAGACATGACCGTGAACTCATAATGTCCGTATCTTGAAGAAAATGCGGTCTTTGGAACATCTTCCGCCCAATCTTTAGTTGATGATATCCTAAAGGTCTATCTTGGAGGAAACTCCACTCTTCTCAACTGGTCGAATGTATCATCAATCCTTGGCAACGGATACTTATTCTTAATCGTCACTTCATTAAGTGCACGGTAATCAATACACATTCTAAGGCTTCCATCTTTTTCCCTGACAAACAAAACTGGCGCTCCCCATGGCGACGAACTTGGTCTTATAAAACCCTTCTCTAATAACTCGTCGATCCGCTTTTCATTTCCACCAACTCATCGGTAGGCATCCGATAAGGTCATTTTGCTATTGGTGCTGTACTGTACTAACTCAATGACAAACTCGATGTCACGGTCAGCGGCATTCGGTAGATCCTTTGGAAATACATCCGATATTCCCGACCACCGCACGCCCTCTATGACGGCTTTCACGCTATTAACAATTAATTGACCCTTACGAACCGATGTCGCTCGAATTCCACCTTTTTCTCCTCTAGGGCTCTCAATGGATACAATCCTTTGACCGCAATCCAATCTTGTCTTATGCTTGGTTAACCAATCCATACCGAGGATAACATCTAAAACTTGGGCATCTAGAATAATCAAGTTCGCTAGAACTCTACCCCATTAATTTTTAGCTTTACCCCAAACATCCAAGGTTAGATCTTAACTCGGATCCTGGGGCTTGACTAGCATCACACACTTAAGATTTTTCATGCTCAAACCATTTTCGATGCAAAAGCTCGAGAGACAAATGAATGCGAAGCTCTGAATCAAATAATCTTTATTGCAGTGTAATCGAGTTTACCAAAACTTACCCAAGATGACGTCCGATGCTTCCTGGGCTCCATCGGCGGTGATGTGGTTGACTCTGCCTCGAATAGTAGCTTGAGGCGTTGCTCCTTCCTGTCCAGCTCCTCGATTTGCTCCCGTCATCGGCGCCTTAGCAGGTGTCATCCCAAGGTTGAAGCGCCTCGGCGTGATACCTCCTTTCTCGGGACATCTGTTGGCATAATGCCCCACCATTGCAATCAGTAGCACCTTCTCGGCGGTGTGATCACGACTCCCCTTGAGCATTGTTACCTTGGGCGGTGTCCGATAACTCGTCTCACGGTGGTCGCGGTGCAGGTGTTGCTGGTTTGTTAACAGCTTGCGGTTGGAACTTAGCAAATTGTTGCGGGGTCATCCTCATTCGCAGTGGTTAGGCGCCCACAGGTTAGTCATCAAGCGCTTGCGATTTTCCCAAGCTCCTGCGCTTATCCTCCGTAATCAAAGCCTTGTTTACCAATTCTTAAAAATCTGGAAAAGTGTGGGTAATCAGCCCCACTTGCAGTCCTGAGTTTAATCCCTTCATGAATCGGGACTACCTAGCCTTGTCCGTCGCCACATCTTCGTGAGCATAGCGAGCTAACTGCGTGAATTTGTTCAAGTAATCACCACCGTTGGCCTCCTTGCTTAAGCGCCCTGAATTCTTCCTTTTTCAGGTCCATCATTCCTTCTGATACGTGGTATTGGCGAAAGGCCGTTGCGAATTCTTCCCACGTGATTTCCATGGGTGCCTCGTGAGTAGCACATGAGTTCTCCCACCATTCTCGCAACCCCTCAAGTCGATGGGATGCATAAAGAACCTTCTCATGCCCTTCACATTGCGTGATGTACAACTTCCTCTCAATGGTTCTCACCAATCATCCGCTTCCAAGGGGTTGACGCGTTGCGAGAATGTTGGCGGTCGGGTCCTCATAAAGTCCGACAATTTGGAATAAGGACGAGGTCCGCGTTATTAACTGAGTAGCGGGTTGTTGATCGCAGCCATATTGGTCATCTCACGATCATTGTGCGCATCAACCGAGTCTGCAGCGAGAAAAGCTCCCAAGTTCTCATATCCATCGGGCGGTGCTCGATGCGGTGGTGCTCCTTCGTTGGGATTGTTGCACGGGAGCGGACCACTTCTCAAGCTCCGTTGTTGCCGCGGGTGTTCACCATCCGCTTGATTGCTTCTTGGGTTAGGAAAGGTAGATGTAGCATAGATAAGATGCAAGAATTTCTAAGGCGGAAAACAGGTTAAACCCAACTTAAATAATCTTTATTAATACTTGGTATGGTTGCTTACAATGCCTAAGGGCTTTGCAACACATCTTTGCACACTCAACAAACAATTAAGAGCCAAACTAAACATGCAACCTTAACGCCTACTAAAAGGTAAAGGCTAACTTAAAGACGCGACTCAACACTCGAGTCTCAACACAACTCTAAGACCGACTCTCACTCATCCAAACCACCACAGGTGAGATCGATCCGTGCATACACCGGTGGGTGGGCTGGCATGGGTGCGAACCTATCCCGTGACCCTCTGCTAGCTCCTCGTGCTCCCACTCACGCTCTTCCGGTCTTCTTCTTCCTCTTCTTCTTCTTGGCGACCTCATCCGCTCTGGGACGACTGACCG
The DNA here is from genome assembly GCA_036346275.1 of Otatea glauca. Lineage (NCBI taxonomy): Eukaryota > Viridiplantae > Streptophyta > Magnoliopsida > Poales > Poaceae > Otatea > Otatea glauca. The sequence goes on along the minus strand of CM070731.1, from coordinate 14,479,577 downwards.
CTATCTCCTCGGCTACCGCAAGGCCTCCTCCAACTCACCGATGACTCGCGCGCGCGTCATGGGTCTTTGAAGCTCTCGCCCGCCACTCTCGGCACACCGCTGTCTCCAGCTCTGCGCAGTGTCCTCGGTGATCCTCCCGGGTGGTGGCGAACTCAAGAAGGTGTACTGCAGAGCACACTCCCCCTCCACGATCCGCTGAAGCCGCACGCCGCACCGTCGGGTGAAGTCGAAACACGGTGTCACGGCTCGAGGCGTAGTCGTGGCGCATCCGTCGAGAGCAAGTCTAGCGACCTCCCAACTCCACCTCGTAAGTGAACCTCCGGCGATGATGTGGATCGGTCCGTGGTCTCGTCGCACTCTCGAGCTAAGATGATCGACTGCGTAAGAATCCCGATGCACACCGCTGACGCCCAGCTTGCTTCCTCGGTAGAGCGCCGATCAAAGCCTCCAATCACTTAAAGAACTCTCCACACTCCATGGCGTAGCCACCCCGCTCGACTGAAAGATCGAAGATCGGCATCTATTCAAAACAAAATTTTGAATAAGATCTCCACTCAAACGACAACGAAAATAAGGTAATTTAGCAAGGATGGGAGTAGAAGGATGAGATAAGCCAAGAGTTTCTTATTAGTCAATTTCACCTTTTCTTTTAGAAAATAATTTTGGACACTCCTAAGAGATACCAACTACCTAGGCCAAGACCTATAGTCAACCTGCTCGATACCACCTCTGCCGAGACCCGAATTTGCAAATCCGGACCTCCTGTGTGTACCGCACTAGTCCAGATCACGCTAGTGCACACAGCTCAACATTGATGCTATCATAGTCATACACAAATGAATATAGCATAACTTTAATAATTAATAGTAATCGTTGTCTTACATGATTATTGCCACACAGGGCTTATAAAAGAAATAGCAAATAAGCAAAGAATGAAAAATAAATAAGCGTAGCAGCTCCCGATTCACCGCAGTAACCGATGAGGCTCGGACCCTAAGCATTCGTGATCCATATAATCCTCCTCCACGAAGGGCGAGATTCCTCCTCTTCGAAAGTTGTTGTTGTTGGGGTGAGTACATAAAGCACTCAACAAGTTGTGCACAAAGAATGCAAGTCTAATATTCTATATGCTTGGCATAATCCAAAGGAATGGCTAATATGGCTATTTTGCAATAAAGCAGCATTTAACAAGAATATAATAAATAGATTGGAAAGCAGTAAAACAAATACAGTAATTAATAAATTTGGTATTTCTGAAATACACCAAGTTCCTAATCAATTTCCACCTTCCATGGCACCTTGCCATCCCAATAGGTTTTTGTTTAACAAAAGTCTAACCCTTAACTGTAATTCCCGAGCATTGCCCAATACCGTGAGCACGGCTATTCGAATAGATTGTACACTCTGCAGAGGTTATGCACTCACTACTACAGAATGGTACATCACTATCGCTTCATCTGTGTCGGTTCTTAAGTTTTTTGGAAGAAACGATTGTGATAAATGACTTAGAAGAGGCATTAATCATAATCACTATCGGTTCTCAGGTTAGAAGTGATAGTGATGTAGCACTAGGAACATTACAATCGGTTCTTATGCGAGAAGTGATAGTGATGTGCATTATCATCACTATCGGTTTTCATATAAGAAGCGATAGTGATGAGCACGTACACATCACTATCGGTTCTTATTTAAGAAGCGATAGTGATGATAATGCACATCACTATCGCTTCTCACAAAAGAACCGATAGTGATGAGCACGTGCTCATCACTATCGGTTCTTTTGTGAGAAGCGATAGTGATGTGCATTATCATCACTATCGCTTCTTAAATAAGAACCGATAGTGATGTGTACGTGCTCACACATCACTATCGCTTCTCAAATAAGAACCGATAGTGATGTGTACGTGCTCATCACTATCGCTTTTTATGTGGGAACCGATTGTGATGACTATGATAATCACTATCGCTTATCTTGTAAGAACCGACTGTGATGTGCATGATCACATCACTATCGCTTTTTATATGAGAACCGATAGTGATGTACCTCGTTAGGTTATTTATACCACTCGAACTGAACTCTTCTTTGTTATTGTTCCGAGGAGGTTTCTCCGCCGCCACCGTAAAAATAGCTCATATTCGTGGTTGGAAGCAATACTTGGGTGAGAAAATTTGAAATCCTCAAGGGTGGGTGTTAAGAGGGTAAATTTGAAGCCCTAACTTGAGGAGATTTCTCATTTTGCATAATTTGTGGTTTTCTTCAAAATATGAGCATTCCTTCAAACCCTTTAATTTTGCACTATGTAATTTTGATATGTCGCAAGAAAGTTTAGATTGCATCGGTATTGTGTATATCCTATCGATTTCACACCTTTATTCACAAGCATGTACACATGTATTTAATTATCTTAATTTGTAGTGCTTTGATGTTAATATGGAATTATTATTGTTGTCACCGATGAATGCTAGAGTTTAGGGTGCGGAACCACGCCTCCGCTCGAGGATGCTTGTTTATAAATATACCAACGAAATGGCATATTTATGTTTAGCAGCCTCGAATTGTCCACGTTTTTGATAGCTCGAGGATATGTAGCCGTGCAAGTTCTCGAGCTGTGTTGTACAATCTGAGTAGAGATTTCGGTAGCGTCTCCTGGTATTCTCCGGATACACACCCATCTTGACCGTTGTCGAGACGTGTATATGGAGAAAAGCGAGATGTCTTGAAATTTTCTAGAGTTGTACAACGGCTTAGGAACTTGTCGGAACCACATATCCTCGAATGGGATTAGGACCAAACCTATTTAGAGATTAGGAGTCATCGTTGGTACCCTTGTATTGTTTCGTTGTAGTCAAAAGATCCAGAGGCTAACTTGCACTATATAATTAGATTGTTTGATATCATTGTTCATGTTAAAAATGTATGTCTCTTATCTAGGAAATTGGAAGCTCTAAACCAGGGAAGAATCTAGGTATCGATCGGAGTACATATTTCATATATGTTGCAGAAATTGTCATCTATTTTGCAAAGGTAATATTAATCAAATGATGTCTCAATATTTCAAATAACTAGCTTGTTTGTCGCTCCAGTTTGTGCATAATTTATTGGGTGAAGTTTAATTGCGGATGAACCGTAAGGAATGGATGTATGCAAAAGTCGTGTGAGTGTTGAATTTCAAAGGGGTGTTAAGGAGTTCAAAAAAATTGCCGAAGAGGACATGGTGAGGAGGGGTGTAAACTTCATATATTGTCCTTGCATTGATTGCACCAATCTGAGAAGATTTAACAACTCAGCTCGAATTGAGGACCACCTGATTCGACGTGGCTTCGTGAGGAATTACACGTGTTGGATCCATCACGGGGAGACAGGTAGTACCCTGCTGGTATGCAATGAAGACACGGTGGAACCGGATGATGAGTTGCAATTTGATATGTTTGAGGAGGAGAATTTGGAGCAAATGTTGCGGGATGTAGAGGGTAATTACACAGAAAGAGAGTTTGGAAAGTTTAAAAGCCTGATGGAAGACGATGCGAAACCATTGTTCACAGGTTGCAAAGCAGAATACACTAAGTTAGGTTCGGTCCTTGCATTGTTCGAATCAAGGCAAAACACCGCTGGACGATACAAGTTTTAATGCACTTCTAGTTCTTCTATCGGATCTGCTTCCAGAGGGAAACGAGTTGCCAACAAGCATTTATGAAGCGAAGAAGCTACTATGTCCCATGGGAATGGGAATAGAAAGGATACATGCATGTCCAAATGATTGCATCTTGTACCGTAACGCACATCGAGCTGCACATTTGTCCAGCTTTATGTGTGCCTCGGTATAAACAAAAGGAGAAGCGTAACGACAAGAAGCGTAAGAGCCGTGGCAACGAGGGTGAAGAGGTCACTAAATGTGCACCGCCAAGGTATTGTGGTACTTGCCCATCATTCCCGTCTGGAAAGGTTGTTTGCAAATCCTAGAGAAGCAAAATTGTTGCGTTGGCATTATGAGTCTCGAAAGGAAGACGGCAAGTCGAGACACCTCACGATTCGCTCAATGGAGAAACATCGATTGAAAACATGAGGAGTTTGGTGCCAAATGAGGAACATAAGATTTGGATTGAGTACCGATGGAATGAATCCGCTTGGTAACATGAGCAATCGTCACAAGACGTGGCCGTTACATTGTGTATCTACAACCTCCTCCTTGGTTGTGCATGAAGCGAAGTATATCATGATGTCGTTGCTAATCTCGGGACCAAAACAAATGGAAATGATATTGATGTGTACCTCGCTCCATTGATCGAGGATTTGGTAAAATTGTGGAATGACGGGTCATTGTGTGGGATGCGTCTGAAGAGAGCATTTCACCATACGGGCTATGGTATTTTGCACCACAAATGATTTCCGGCTCTTGGTAATTTGGCGGCTACTGATCGAAAGGAGCAAAAGCGTGTCCTATTTGTGAAGAGGAGACCGAGAGCCTATGGTCGCCAATTCCAAGAAAACGTATATGGGTCATCGAGGTTTCTACCTCGAAGTCATCGATACCGTAAGATGGATGACAAATTTGATGGGAAGAGGGAAGTCTGCTCGCACCGCAGCCTATGAGTGGAAGGCAAGTATATTCACGTAGAGGATATCGATGTTCAAGACGGAAAGAGCCGTAAATCTGCTCGTTCTAGGACCATTTGGAAGAAGAGGTCAATATTTTGGGACTTACCGCATCGAAGGAGTTAGATGTTCGGCATTGTATTGATGTCATGCACGTTGAGAAGAATGTCTGCGATAATTTGGTTGGTATCCCACGAACATACCGGAAAGACAAAGGATGGTGTGAATGCTCGTCGCGACATGGCCTACATGGGAATCGTGCCCAGGCTTGCAAAGTGATAGAGGAGGATGGAAAAGGTCCGTATATGCCCGCCGCATGCTACACCTCGTCCAAGAAGGAGAAAAGGACCTTTGCAAATGTCTCCATGGTATTAAAGTTCCATCCGCTACTCCGCGAACATTAAGAAGCTTGTGTCCTTGGATGATTTGAAGTTGTTGGGCATGAAGTCCCATGATTGCCATGTCTTGATGACCCAAATGCTCCTCAAGTTGCAATAAGAAATATTCTCGCCAGAGGATGTCGGTTTGCAATCACGGTCGTGTTACTTCTTCAATGCGATCTCCCGCAGTTATTGACCCGACGTGCTAGACAACTTGCAGAGTGAGGTGGTGCGACTCTATGTCGACTTGAGATGCATTTCCCACCGTCGTTCTTCGATGTCATGGTCCACCTTGTTGTTCACCTTGTTAGAGAGATTAAGATATGTGGACCGGCATTCCTACGTTATATGTACCCGTTCGAGAGGTACATGGGTATATTAAAATCCTACGTGAGGAATCGGTCGAAGCCTGAGGGTAGTATTGTGGAAGGTTATGGTACTGAAGAGGTTATTGAGTTCTGCGTGGACTATCTCGGGAAAAGACAAGTAATCGGTGTTCCTCTAGACAAGCAAGAGGTTATTGGGCTTCTTTTTTTCAATGCTAACTCTTTTTTCCAGAATCCTTTTTGGAATAGTTTTGTAGTATCACAAAGTACGTTCCTGCAAAATTTCAAAAAATTCTAACTATGTTTGCAAAATTTATGGCCTTTTCACTCTTTGATCAGATATTTCTGCAAGTTCAGAATTCATGGTTTGTCAGGAAAGCAAATAGTGCTTTGAACAACATTTGTGTCGGTTTTAGTAAAACACTGATAGTGATGTCTCCTTTTTTTGTGTCGGTTTTTGGAAAAAACCGATAGTAATATTATCTTTTTTGTGTCGGTTTTATCGAAAAACCGATAGTAAAATTTGTGTCGGTTTTATGAAAAAAACGATAGTAATATTTTTTTTTGTCAGGTTTGGTCCAAAAACTGAGTGATGTTTATTTTTTTGTGTCGGTTTTTTTAAAAAAACCGATAGTACTATTAACTCTTTTGTGTCGGTTTTTTAAAAACACCGATAGTAATATTAAGTTTTTTGTGTCGGTTTTATCAAAAAAACGATAGTAATATTTATTTTTTTGCCAGGTTTTATCCCAAAAAAAGGTAGTGATGTTTATTTTTTTGTGTCGGTTTTTTGAAAAAAACCGATAGTAATACTATATTTTTTGTGTCGGTTTTATTGAAAAACCGATAGTAATGTAAAATTTTTGTGTCGGTTTTTTAAAAAAACCGATAGTAATATTAACTTTTTTGTGTCGGTTTTATCAAAAAAACGATAGTAATATATATTTTTTTGTCATGTTTGATCCAAAAACGGTAGTGATGTTTATTTTTTTGAGTCGGTTTTTTGAAAAAAAAACTGATAGTAATATTATATTTTTTGTGTCGGTTTTATCGAAAAACCGATAGTAATTTAAGTTTCTTGTGTCGGTTTTTTTAAAAAAACCGATAGTAATATGAAATTTTTTGTGTCGATTTTATCAAAAAAACGATAGTAATATATTTTTTTTGTTAGGTTTGATCAAAAAATGGTAGTGATGTTTATTTTTTTGTGTCGGTTTTTGAAAAAAACCGATAGTAATATTATATTTTATGTGTCGGTTTTATTAGAAAACCGATTGGGAAGTTTTTATTTGTGTCTGTTTTGTAAAACACCCGATAGTGATTTTTTGGTTTGTGTCGGTTTGAAAAAAAACCGATACAAATGTTATTGTTTTGTTTGTGTCGGTTTTGTGCGGAACCGACAGAGATATGCAACCCTTCACATACATTTCGGCAAACCCTAATTAATTAAGCCTCCAACTCCACCCCGCCGCTCAACTCCACTTCCGCCCGGACGCCCCCAACTCCACCCCGCCGCCCCTCCGGCCTCCGTCCCCGCCAACCCGTCGGTGTAACATCCCAAAATTTGGCTTAATTAAGTTTTATTGTTTAAAAGTGCATTTGTGATTTTCTGGAATTTATTTGGATTTTTCTGGATTTATTAGAATTAATTTGAAATCAAGTTTATTGCCTTTTATTCAAAACTATTTAAATCTGTGCAAAGTTGAAATAAAGTTTTGACAAAAATATTTTATTTGAGTCCAGAATGTCTCAAAGTATTTTTGAGATTTTTCTTGGATTTTTCCTGATTATTTTATTGGCTAAAACAAATTAAATGAATTTCAGGAATTATTTTAAATGAGAAATCTTTTAAAAACCTTGTGAACAGTGTTGGGCCGAGCCCAACACTGTGCGCGTGAAGCCTTCGTCAGTGCGGCCCAAGTCGGCCCGCGAGAGCCGTCTTCCAGAAACCCTAATTCTTGGCCGTTCGATCATGATCGGGCGTTCGGAAGAAGCCACGGGACTTCGTGTCCCGCCGTCGGATCGGGACACGCGTAGCGCCGGGGTTGTCGTCTTCGCTCGGACTCGAGTCCGCCGCCGCTCGCCGCTGGACTTCCTCGCCGTGTAGAGCTCGGACGCCGAGGCTTTAAATAGGGGTAGCACCCGAGGTTCGTAGTCAAACGCCGCATCTTTTGGTCGAGAGATTTCGCGAGAGCGATCGAGAACACCGCCGCAAGCTCGCCGGAGTTGAAGCGTGGGACCGCCGCGTTTTTTGCTCGGCGCGCCACGGATCGTCGGGTTTCGCGTTTTGGTTCAAGATCCAACTCGCCGAGGTGTGCCGCGCCGACTACGCCACGCCTTCGCGTCGAATCGCGCTTAACGCCGCCATCTCGGTCTTCTTCCTCGCCTCCGGTGGTCTTCGCCGCGCGCGCCATTTGCTTCGGGTAAGCTTGTGATCGTTGGATCTTCAAATAAGGGCGAGGATCGTGCACGCCGCTGCGTAAACAAAGAACTCCTCGAGTAAGCCTTAGCCGTTAGATCGAATTTGGCGGTCGATTTAGCCACATAGGTGGAGAATGGCAGCCGTTGGATGCAACTGCGCGGTGGGTTTCGCGCGCGTGGACCAATCAGAGCCGACATGTGTCAGCGCAGAGGTCGAGCGCCATGGACCGGGTGCACCGTGAACCCGAGGGAGTCGTGGACCGGGTCTATGCGCCGAAGACACGTGGCAGCCTTTGATTTGTTCGGTCCAGGGCTGACGTCACGCTGACGTCATAAATCGGTTTTTCAGAATAAAAGTAAATCTGCTAATTCCGATTTTCTGATTTCAGTATTTATTTCAAATTTCAAAAGGCTATATCTTTTGCATCGTAACTCGGATTTGAGTAATTCCAGTTTCTAAAAATTTGTAAAATTGAGATATATTTAATGGTGAATTTTATTTGATTTTTGGAGTTCAATTGCTCTCTGTTTTGGTATTTATTTGCTTTTCTCCTTCGGTACGCGTAGACGTTGAATTGTGCGACGCTTCGGAGGAAGATCAAGCAACCCAAGAGCAAGCTTCAGATCAAGATCAGGACCTATTTCAAGACAAGTTGTGCTTTGATCATGTTGAACCCATGTTTATAAAATTGTTATATTTGTTTTACCCTATTGCATATGTTTCAAATATACAATTGTTTCAAATTAGATTGGGCTTAGCTAATATACCAGATTGATCTATAACCTACCTTGTCATTTGTATGCCATGATCCATTGTCACCCTAGATTGGTTAATTATAGTTGGTTAATAATTATAATCAACATTGGAGGTTTAGACCGTATTAGTTGCTTAGCCTTGCCACGTCATCACATGTGTCAGAATCATTGATAATTAATCTTGATTAATGGAATATGGAACAATGTTATGAACTTGTGTGTCATGTGGGATCACACGATGAGATTGAGTTGTTGTGGCGAGTCATGTCACGCAACGATGTTGAATTGTTGATGGCACGTGGTGCTTGGTAATCAACTGGGTGATAATAACTTAGATTGGGGCAAATGACAAGGGGCGAGGATGCCAAGGTGGGCCCGATGGGCAGAGGGTATGTGGAAGTCTTGCCTCGATCACACTAAGGACTTAACCTTGCAAGCCTTTGACTCGAGTCAATCATGCAACCACATGTCCGTATGGGCCACCTAATGAGTAATTTGTAATGTCTTAATTTTGATGCTATCGTGGTCGTGTGAGTTCCCGAGTTATGGTGTAATTCACATGGCGCAAGAGGGGGCCTCGGATGTGGTAACTGTCCCACCAGTTGTTGAAACCTTAGCGATAGTATCGGGTTAAGCTGAGCATTGTAAAGGCTTTGTTATAATCACTCGCCTTGGTGGTGTTTGGTTGTATCACGTGGGTAAAGTGCATAACCTCTGCAGAGTGTGAAACTATTCTGATAGCCGTGCTCATGGTATTGAGCAATGCTCGGAATTACAGCTTAAGGGTTAGCTTAATTAATTGGACAACATGGTTGGGATGGCGGAATGCCATATGGAAGATGAAATTTGACTTAGGATTGGAAACTTGATTTACTTGAGAAATATCAAGTTATTTATTATTGCTATTTGTTTTACATTCTTTACAATCTATTTATCAGATTTGTTCATAAATGTCGCTTATTGCAAAATAGCCATGATAGCCTATCCATTGGAATAAGCCTTACATATAGATACATAGAATTGCATTCTGTGCACAACTTGTTGAGTGCTTTAAGTACTCACCCTTGCCAAAACAACAATAATCAACAGTTGAAGAATCTACACCTGTGTTGGAAGATGAAGTCCAAGAAGACACGAGTCATTAGGGTCCGAGCCTTGTCGGTTGCCTGTGGTGAACTGATGAGCTATCTACGTTTCTACTTTCCGCTGCTTAAATATTAGTTTATATTCTCAATCTTGCCCTGCGTAGCTTAATAATGTAAGTTGGTCATAAGATCATACATTTAGTTATATCAATAAATGAACTATTATTCTCTATCGTTGTGTATGATGTGATATGTACCAATGTTAAGCTGTGTGCACTAGCGTTGATCCCGGACTAGTGTGGTAAACACAAGTGGGTTCAATCGATGGATTCTCGTCCTTCTGATACCGCCACCCCGCCGCCTCCGCCCTATTCCACCCCGCCCCGACTTCACCCACCGCCCTCCGCCTCGCCGCCACCTCGCGCCCTCCGCGCCGCCACCCCGAGCCCTCCATCGCCTCGCTCTACTTCGCTGGCCGCCCCTCGCCGACGCCGCGCTTCGCGCCCACGCCCCGCCACCAGGTTGCTGCTGACAAGGCAAAGGCTCTCACCGCCGCGACGAGGAGGTGCACACCGCGAACAAGCTCATTGGAAGCACCAACAGATGCCGCCCTCTCCGACGACGCCTCCCGTGCCCGCCACATCTCGCCGTGCCTGGCGCGACATCCGCTCGCGTGAGGCCGCCCCACCCTTGGTATGACAATCATGCAAGCTTCTTTCACCAAGCTCTACATAATTGATATGTGAATGGTTACAAGATCATGAAAAGAACAACGATTTAGTTCCCACCGCATATAACTTTGCCTATTCGTACATGCTTTCTATATTCAATTTTTCATGATATGCATGTTGCATCCCGTGCTTGCTTTTGATGGGTTGCCCTCATATCTAAACCCAAATAACAAGAATTATAGATTGATCTATTTATCACATAGAAATCTCATCATCCTGTTTCCATTATATATTCAATTGATGGGTTGCCCTCTACATTCAATTATTCATGATATACATGTTCCTCATCCTGCTTCCATGAATGTTACGATGCTTTTTCATTACTTTCTCATATGTGCTTCAGACTTAGCATATGTTAAGAGTTTAGGTTATGTAACCTACGTCTCCTGCTCGAGAGTGCTTATTTATAAATATGCCGTAATGACATATTTATAAGCAAGCAATCTCAATTGTCCACGCTTTTTGATAGTTGAGGATATGTGGTTCTTGCAAGTTCCTTAGGTGTTGTACAACTCACGAGTAGATTTCGTAGCGTCTCCCGGTGTTCTCCGGATGCACACCCTCTTGACCAGCTTGTCGAGACGTGTATCCGGAGAACAATGGGAGATGTCACCAAATTTTCTCCGAGTTGTACAACGCTCGTGAACTTGCCCAACCACATATCCTCGAATGGGATTAGACCAAACCTATGTAGAGATTAGGAGTTATCGTCAGACGATTTAGAACAATGATTTATTATCAAGTTCACATAATAGCTACGAAATTTTCTCTCACGAACTTTTCTTGAAGATCATTCTTTCCTCTCGTTAATGTAATCGCAATATACTAGAACAGTTGATTTATTATCAAGTTCACATAATAGCTACGAATTACTTTCTCTCATGTCAAATATTTCTCCATGGTAGATAGGAAAACTCAAAATGTCGCAATTAGAGAGCATCGGCTCATCGCCGAAAAGAGAAGAAGATGCTCCTGAGGGGCGCACCAACTTCCAGTGTCGAGCCGACCCAGTTCGAAATGTCGAGGGTCGAGTAAGGTGAGGAAGGCCCGAGGACCGAGCAAAGGGGCCACGGGAGAACACCGCAAATTCTCCACTTCAATGCGACGGCGCTTGCACGGTCCTCTCAAGTGTAAGGGCGATACCGCCATTCCTCGCAATCGGTGAGGGAGAGAGTTCCCATAACGGTTAAGGATTGGAGAAAGGAGGTCGTTGGAGCGTAAGAACCGGTTGTGGGACGAGGTTAAGGGAAAATGGATTATAGAAGAGGAGGATGAAAACAATGCCAGCAAGACGCCTTGAAGAGGATGGGTGTGGCTCGAGGCACTTCAGTGGTCTACATGCACAAAGTGAATACGTCAAAGGCCATACACCATTCGAGAGGTATCTGCTCGTGACTCGATGTTTGGGAGGAGTTCACGAGGATCAAGAGTACGCCCGAGGCGCAGGAGCCGAGATGTAAGAACGCTTGCTACCTGCAGGTCGAACACGCATGCGCACCACCTCGCCTCAGCGCTACGGCGGAAGAAAGCGAATGGGCATGACTAGCCGAGGAGTGCGCTAACTCCGGACAACGATGCCTTACTCGCACATATGTGAGGAGCGGCACGTGATCGGGTATTAGCGAGGACAAAGAAAACCGCGACGGGCAAACGGTAGTACCAAACCCCACTACCGCAAGTCGCTCCACCATCGTAAGATATCAAACTTACTACATTGCAGAGACCATTCCCATCGATTTTAGATCTAATTCATACTCGCTTCTTGCAGGAGGAGGTAAGCCGGAGGAAAGAGCAGGGACCTTTCTTAGCCAAGGGTCAAATGACATCCTATCCATCGCGACGGAAGCTCACCACAAGGGCGGGGTGCTTGCCGCAGGGTCGGGGCATATGAAGAAGTCCTACTTCCAAGATGCTGCTTCGAGTACCAGATCAAGAACATGGGAGGCACGTGCGGAGTGCCTGAAGGACACGCTTAGGGATCACCGAGGAGGAGATCTCGAGGAGATGAGGAGGATATGAGGGTGCGATGATGGCACGTGAGGAGGAGATGAGGTGGAGAAGATGGCACATGAGGAGCGCCTAAGGGCCGAGATGATGGCGATGATCTCCTGCAGTCGAGCCGATGCCCCGCCATCAGAGAAACCTCGTGCCCCACCAAGTAGCCATGGTTCCAAAATGATAAGTCCGGTCCCCAATCAAGGTAATAATTAATTTTGCCTTACTTAATGGTGCGAGGGTAACTCTTCATATGTTTTCTCTCAAGTTGTGCACTTTTGCAGCGCGCCTACCAAGTGCCACCACCGACGGAAGACGGATTTCTGCTGAGGTCGCACGCGGGTTGCATTTCCATGCAAGGAGACCGACACGGTGCATGCTCACCTTTGGGGAAGGGTTACATGAGGGTCCAGTGGACTACGCCCACGGCCTTCTTATCACATGTGCTCGAGTTCCCCTAACGAAGACATCACCACTCTCGGCCAGCGCGATGTCGCTCATCAAGTGACCCACGACAAGCGCCGACCGTCAAGGTAAACATCCTCACGCCTTCTGTACTCATTCCAAAGAGTATTGCAACAAGTTACTTAATTATGCGCTGCTTTGTAGGTTCCTACAGATACTCGCGCCGCTCCCACGATCGTGACGAGCCCCGCACAAAGTACAGAGTGGTGCATAAAAGGACTAGCACGACAACCACGTAACCACTAGAGGCCTCGCTAAAAGGCTAGGCTCACAAAGGCCACAGCGCCCCTCGTACATGAAAAGCCCATCGCCCGGCCTCGAGACTCCTTCGCCCGTAAAGGAGAGCCGGCATGCACCACGTTGAAGCCTTCAATTTAAGGCCTACGACATGGAAAGCCCTTCGCCTCCCAAAGAAATTGAACGCTCTAGGCATATGGACTCGATACCCATGGATGGTACATTGACAAAGCGAAAGAGAGCGAGCGTGTCGACTTCAATGTTAGATACGTAAAGGGACATTTCCACCGCGAGGAGGATGGGACATTCCCGCTAGTTTTGAGGATCTGCTCGTCTGTACTCAACCGATAGCCATCGATATTTCTACTCGACGATCCTCGACGCCGTGAGTATCGCACCACGCTGTACGCACCTTATGACTTTCATAGGATTTTGCATTACGCTTTTGACATTCAATGCGAGTTGCGGGCGATGAGGCAATGGTCGTGATTTAATCGACAACTAGTTGGGTTCGCGACCACGAGCTTGTGTCCGCGACGATGGCTAGGCTTCAACCGAATGGGTTGCTTGCTACATCAAGAGGGCATTGCAAGTCGAGTCAAGAAGGGCTTCATTCTATTCCCGCATTCACGAGGAGTAAGTACTACTTCACTGCTCAATTACTTCTACACACCAAACCGTATGTGAACTTATTTTCTTCACGCATACCATTTAATAAGCAACCATTGGGTTCTACTCGTGTTCTTCCGAGCGACAACAAAATGTACACTTTAATTCGCTTGATAAGAGACCGATGGCCTCACGCGATCAAGCCTCCTTTGGAGCAAGAAGTGCGCCACTCTTATCTAACATTTTCGTATTTAACTACATTCATTATTTTTTACTCAACGACATCTTTCCAATGTATATAGGGGTTTCAAGGAATACGTCAAGCAGAGGGACACACGACGACAAAAAGGGCTCCAAGTCGAGTATGTCACTTCAAGGTACAAGTGGCTATCATATATAAGATTTAGATTTTCCGACATATTTTCTTTGTCTCTTAATTTATTTTTCTTTCTTCACGTTGTCATCAACAGTGGCAAATGATTTAACGCTGTGGTTTGTATGTCATGCAACACATGGTGATCTTGATTGTCGGCTCGACCGCTTCCCTAAGATAGTACATGCATATACAATTAGTCTTTCACATGAAAATTTGAAAACTCAAATTAGAGCACTCGCTTTCTATCTTGTAGCATACCGTTATCCCCGTAAGAGTGTAGACAAAGATCGCACTCAACAAGATACGAGACCACTTATGCCAGTGGTACTGGATAGAATGCTTATCGGAGGACGGACGGTTTAGAGATCCCAAAAGCTCCTACTAGACCAGATGTGAACAAATATTACATATCTGAATGCAAGCATGTGTACTTATGGTTAAGCATGTTTACGTTCTATTTTGTTAACGAATGTGATATGTGTTTGTTGTAACAAAGTGTTCATGTTCTTTGAATGTGATATGTTGTCCGTAATTTCGTGTGAATGTGATATGTGCATATTGTGTGGAATATGTGCTGATTAGAATGTGATAGCATACCACACCCCTTCATCTCTATCGGTTCTCACAAGAAAATGATAGAGATGTGACGGTCATCTCTATCGGTTCTTTGAAAGAAGCGATAGGGATGATGAACTCATCTCTATCGGTTCTTTACAAGAAGTGATAGAGATGAGTATCTTCATCTCTATCGGTTCTTTCAAAGACGTGATAGAGATGATTAGATTATCTCTATCGGTTCTTTTAGAAGCGATAGAGATGATACATCATCTCTATCGGTTCTTTATAAGAAGCTTATAGAGATAATGGTATTATCTCTATCGGTTCTTTGAAAAAGCGATAGAGATGGTATATTCATCTCTATCGGTTCTTTGTAAGAAGCGATAGAGATGATTGTCTTATCGCTATCGGTTCTTACAAAGAACCGATAGAGATGATCAGATCATCTCTATCGCTTACAAAGAACCGATAGAGATATGACCATCATCTCTATCACTTCTTATAAAGAATCGATAGAGATGACCATATCATCTCTATCGGGCAAGAACCGACTGTAATAATGCCCGCCTCATCTCTGTCTCATGACTTTGTGTCACCACTAGAACCGACTGTGATGACGAAAAAGAACCGATTGTGATGTATATTTGTGTAGTAGTGACTTTACCCACACGATACAACCAAACACCACCAAGGCGAGTGATCGTAACAAAGCCTTTACAATGCTACACCTAGACCCAAGATCGCCGCTAAGGTTTCAACATCAAGGGTTAAACCACCACAACAGGCCCCTCTTGCGCCATGTGAGTTAAACCGTAACCGGGACTCACTATTCACCACGACAAGATCAAATCTAGGTTTTACAAATTATTCACTAGGTCATCCCATTCCGCATATGTGGTTGCAAGAAGGACTCGTGTCAAAGGCTTGCAAGGTTAAGTCCTTAAGGTGATTAAGGCAAGACTTCCACATACCCCGCTAACCCCGCCCACCTTGGCACACCGCCCCTTGCCACTTGCCCCAATCTACAATCATTACCACCTGTTGATTACTAAGCACCACATGCCATCAACATTTCAATCTAGATGTGTGACCTCCTTGTCACGATAACTTGATATCACTGTGTGACGACACATGACACACCAATTCATAAACATTGTTCCATATTCCATTAGTCAAGATTAAGTATCAACATTCTGACACATGTGATGACGTGGCATGGCTAAGCAATCTATGACGGCCTAACTAGCCCAAAGTTGATTATCAATATTAACCAACTATAATTCCACATCCTAGGGTGACAAATAGATCATGGCATAAAATTGACAAGGTATGATTTAATTCAAATAGGCATATTATCTAATTCCTGATTAATTGAAATCATTTATACATATAAAATATCATGCATAAAGTTTAAGAGATAAAATAGCAATTTTGGTGAAAATTAGGTGCAACATGATCAAAGCACAACTTGCCTTGGAGTAGGTGCTGGTCTTGATCTGAGCTTGGGTCTTGAGCGACGAATCTTCCTCCGGATCACCGCAGCTCAACGCTCTACCCTAACGATGCCAAAATAGCAAATAAACACCAAACCCAAGAGCAAACAAACTCCAAAAATAAAATAAAATTCACCAATAAATAGATCTTGATTTTAAATTTTTTTAGAAATTTGAATCACTCAAATCCGAGTTAAAATGCAAAAGATATAGCCTTTTGAAGTTTGAATAAATATCGAAAATACGTAAATAAAAACCGATTTTCCCGAATTATTTTTCATCGAAATTACCGACAATGCGCAAGCGACACGTGGACCAATCGAGACGGACACGTGGCCTCGGCGCATGGACTTAGTCCACGAAACACGCCGTCCACCGTGGACTCGAGATATCGTGGCCGTGGACCTACCGATACCAAGATGACGCCATCGCGATACGCGGCCAATCAAATTGCGCCACGCCGCTCGGCCTATGGACCAAGTCCACGCGACACGCCTATCCACGGTGCACCCGACGACGATGCTTCTGCACCGCGACCGACACGCCGCGCACATCCGCGAGACGATCCAACGGCCGACACACTACGCACACGCCGCCTCAATCCCGAACGCCTATTCAATATAACGGTTAGAAATATACCCGAGTAGAACATCGCCAAGAAGCGACGTGGCTTGATCCGGACGGTTCGGCGAAGATCCAACGGCCGCGCAAGCTCCGAGACACGCGGCGGGCTTGCACCGAGCGGAGGAAGACGACTACCCGAACGGCGCTTTGCCGCGACTCGGCGAGACTAAGTGGCGGCCTCGACGCTGTTTTGGAACGACGACCCCAGATCCGAATCGACTCGGCGGAGGAGGCTCGACGGCGCGAACGGCGCAAAAACTCATGCATGCGCAACAAAGAACTACGGCGAGCCTCGAGCGACGACGACAAATAAACAGCGAAGAGGCTAGAGCCATCGGTCGCGCAAGGAACGAGGAAAATTGGAGTGCAGTCGCGCTTTTATAGCCTCGGATGCGCGCAGGGAAGGAAACCCTAAATCACGCGGCGGCGACGGCAGCGGCGCGGATTCGAAACCGACCGAGACGACGACCGAGAGCCGTCCGACCGCAACGAGGCCACGATTAGATCTCGCCGATCCAATCCAATCCGCACCTTCCAAAATCAACGGATGCGATCAAGTCTTTCCAAACCAACACCGCGATGATCTTAACCGCACGATCTTGATCTAACTACCGGCTACGGGCAAATGATAAAGCAGCCGAATAAAGCCACACGCGACTGGCTCACGACGCACAAAGGTCGGGCTTGGCCCAAGATCGCTCCAAGATTTTTAAAAGCTTTTTGAATTAAAATAATTCCCAAAATTAGATTAATTCATTTAAGGCAATAAAAATATCAGGAAAAATCCAAGAAAATTCTCATAAATACCTTGAAACATTCTGAACTTAAATAAAATATTTTTGACAAAACTTCATATTATTCTTATCTATATATAATTAGTTTTCACCAAAGGTTCAATATACTTAATTAAAATGAATTCAAATAATTTGTGAAAAAATCCAATAAATTCAGAAAATCACAAAAATGCACGTGAGCGAAATTATAGGTCAAATTTTTGGGATGTTACAATTTTGATTGAAATAATCTGAAGGACTATGTGGAGGTCCATCCATGTTTGTGATGAGTATTTGACTTTATTTGAGCAAGGTGTGCTCAAGTTTGAGTTTGATTTGGATTGATTTTCAAAATGAAGCAATTTGAGTTGTCTCCGCCAGAGTGGCAGATTTGGCCGTATGGACGCAGAGTGATGAGTTGGATGGTTTATTGCATATCTTTGTGGGCATTGCTATGTGAGGAGTTTCCTTGTCTTTGATGGTTGCAGGACGACGCTAGGTCATGGTGAGGCGAAGGATGACCGGACTAGGCGAGGAGCGCCGAGGTCCGCACGGCTGGGAGATCGCCGAAGATGATCGGAGACGAGTCCGGCAAGTCAAGAAGACAAGGAAAGGAGATGATGCTAGCTAGATGCCGCGTGGATCAATGAGGACCGCTTGATTGAGGTCTAGTTGATAGGTTAGCGGTCTAGGTAGTATGCTTTGAAAACCGTGCAAGAAAACCCGGTATGTGTGTGGGTTTTGGATTAGACCTTGCATGGCTGTGTGTGTGGGTTAATCCTAGCCCTTAGATGAGTGCTCTAGGGTTGAGGGACTCATCCAAGGGTGGTAGGTGGCCCAAGAGTAGTATAAATAGGGGAGGGTAGCCTCCTTCCCTTGAAGGTGTTGAGGTTTTTGATGCTCATTTGAGCTTTGCCCACATGAATGTGAGGCTTTGTAACCTCCCTTCCAGAAATGAAAGTTTTATTCATCCACCTCTGAATTTATTTTATGATTTACATTATGTCTTTACTTTACGCAATTTAAATTCAAGATTTACTTTCCCGCAATTACATTCCCGCAATTTACTTTCAAGTAATTTGGATTTGCCTCCTCCTTCTAAATGCTGCTGTTCTTGGATGTTTTGAGTGTGTTCATATGGTTTTACATCTGTTTTGCACTCTTGGATTGAGTAGAGAACATCTTTTCTTTCAAGTTCCAACTTTGTTCGAACTTGTTCTTCGCACAGCAGTCAGTGTTTGATTTTGTAAAAATATATAAAAATCCTTTTTGAGTGATTCTTGTTGGAGGAGGTGCGGGACTCTGATATCCGCTTGCAGAAAAATTTTGGAGTTCACTTGTTGTACCGTTTGGGCGCCATGAGGTGAAAACCGAGCCCCAAACGTTCTGCTCGAAGTTCTTGACCAGACTGTGTTCTTCGATTTTTCGTGTTTTTTCTGTAAGGATTTTTGAGGAGAAATTTGGTGGAGTTCTTCAAGACTCTGATGCTCACAGGGAGAAAAAGTCTCAAAATTTTGTGAGCTACAGAAACCCACCAACCTCCTGTGCAAATTGAGGACAAGTTCTGGGAATTCTGTTTTTGCTTTTCTGAAAGTGACTTTTGTGATTTGAATTGATGTCCTTTCTAAAAGCAAGAGTTTGAATTGATTCCTCTTTATCTTGGACACTAGACAACCAGGATTGTGACTCAAAAATCCCCACATATTTTATGGTACTTATCCATGCAAGCTTGGGTACACATAGTTGTCTAGTTTTTCGGGTTTTTCACAATTCCTTTTGAGCGATCTTGTCGAGGTTCTTGTTGGAGTATTTTGGGAGAATTTTTATTTGCGACCATTCACCCCCCTCTGTTCGCCATTTCGGTCCTTCATAATCGTCTTCACCCGCCGACTTATCTACGGTCCGATTTAATTTATTTCCTAAAATTACATAAATACCATATTTAGTGGAGAATAGATTTTTGTATGTTTTAAATTGTCCAAAGTGCTATTCTTATTATTCTGAGATTTGTCAAATTTATTTTGCGATTTTTAGAGCTTTGTTGGATTTTATACGGTCGCGCTTTATTTAATAACTCGATCGACTAATTTAATCGCTTTTAATGAATTTCTACTGATTTGATTGATTTTTGATAGAGACAAATAATTACCATTTCAGCTGATTTACTAAAATCTAAATTTTCTTGTTTTTCTATTTTCTTTTCTCTTTATTTTATTTTCTGGTCCATTTATTAGCTACGGTTGATTTATGCATCTTTTAGTACATACTTAGTCTTGTGATTATTTTTCTGCTATCAAAAATCAAATTTTACGCATTTCAAAAATTATAAATATTTTTTCTTTTTCTCCACAGCCGCCACGCCCCTGGCCTTCCTCCTGCCTGGCCTTACTTCTTCTTAATCCTAGCTCCTTCCTTTCCCCATTCTTTTGCTTCCTAGATTCTACTCTATTTCTTCATTTCTGATGATATTTTTTCTTGCGCAGCGACCACGCCGCCGATGTCTCACGCTGGTGCGCCGCTAGCCAAGATCGCTCGCCGGCTTGCTTCCTCACCGGCCTACCGAGGTCGCCACCTACCTTGCCTCACCTTGTGCTCGGTCGCGCGAGCGCCATGTGCACGGCTTGAGTTTTCTCACGCGGGGAGCCGACTTGGTTGTAACGCAGGCCGCTGCTCGCCTCACAGCCTACTTGCTAGGCGAGCCAAGGCGCCGAGGCGACGCAGCCGGCGAACGAGGTGCTAGACTCGCCGTCCTGCGGGGCGAGGCATGACGCGGCGAACCAAGGTGACCGAGGCGCCAAGGCGGCAAGGCGAACCGAGGCGGTGCCGCGATTTGACGAGGCGGCGCGATGCCGACTCGCCGGTCTCGCGGAGGAGAGGCGGTGCGCGCGGAGGCAAGGCGTGGCGCGGAAGCGGGCAAGCCGAGGCTCGGGCGCAGAGGCGCGACTGCGGCGTGCAAGGTCGACGTGCCGCCGCGGGCCGGCGTGCCTCGCCTGCGCGACAAAGGTGCTCACGCCGACCGCGGCCGGTGGATCTCCGTGCCGCTAACGCGCCGCCGTGCTCTCCGCGTGCCGTGCCCGGCACGGCCCGACCCAAACGACCTTGTCGGGCCGGCCGCCATCGTGTTCGATTCATGGCGCGCACGCCTGCATACAATACCATGCCACCGACACACTGCTTGCAGCCGTGTCGGCCCGCCGCTCGTCGTCGTGCTTCGAGCTGGCCCAAAAAGGCCCGGCCCCGAGTGCCCACCTCCATGAACCATCCTATTTTCTTTTTTCTTTTTTTTTACACAATTTTTGAAGTAGTCTTTCGTGGGCTTTTAGTCCTAGACCGAAGGGCATGCAGCTCTTGATGCCTTATTTATAAGTAGTGAATTTCGTAGATGGTGTAATGCCTAAGTTTAAGTAGCTGCCATGTACTACATCTATTTTCTTCTTACTTATCGTTTTAGTATCGGCACAAGTTTCAATACACACATTTAAGCATTACTTTTTCTAATACACACATTAAAAATACAATCATACGAAAGTATTATGGATGATAAACCTAGCTAGATTCTTTTATTCAATATTAGTCGTCAAAGTTTTAAAAGGTTGTACATATTCTAAAACAACTTCTAAAAAGAACTGGCAGTAATTTTATACTATTTTTATGTCTTGCTTAAGTAAATTAAATTAAATTAAATTTGTTGATTGTATGTGGCTTCCAAAAAAAAAGAAGCGAACGTGGCTACTTACATAGTGAGGAAAGCAGTCACCGATATGGCTACTACCAAGTTTAACCAGTTATTATCGGACTTCTTTTAAAATTTACATAGTTCAACATAAAATCATTTTATTTATCATTTAAGTGCTTATTTTAAATTTGAGCTAACGAGTCACCATCGAACCGAGCCTCAATAACCTTTCTTAGCTCGAAATAAACTTATTTCAATTTTGAACCAATTTACTACTAGAATTGAAGTAATTTTGATTCGAGCTCTAACTAGTTTTTTTTGCCACCTCTAGCCACCAATTTTTTTTAAAATAATATGTTTTTAAAATAATTTTTAAAAATATTACCATAAAAAATAATTACAAAATACACATTTATCACAAATTTATTTAGTGTAGGATATTTTATCATCAAATAAAATGGCGATGTATGACTATTTTATCGTTATCGCTGATTGATTTGATGGACAACCTGATTTGACTTATAGGCATCAATTGTCGCGGGTGCGGTGCGCCGGGTGATCCAATCCTTCTACCTCCCGGTCCCACACCCCAGTCAATATCCCTTGGGTGCCCTTTCCCTACACCCCGTCCAGGCGTCCATACACCCACATGCCAAAACTCCGAATGCCAATTGCCAAGTCGGAACAGACGTTCCTCATCGCCATCCCACCATACACCGGGTCCAGTCATCTTCCGACTGGTCACCTCCCTCTCCGATCGGAGGCGGAGCGTGGCCGCGGCGCCGATCCGCCGAGGAAGCCTGTGCGTGCCGCGCCCGATAAATACCCGACCTCGCCGGCGCCCGCGACCTTCGAGAAATCCCCTTCTCCGCCGTCGGCGCCTTACCCCAAACCCTAATTAGCTCCCAACCAATCACTTCTGCTACTGCTGCCACCACCGCTGCTCTACTAGCATAGCACCAGCTGCTGCTGCTGCCACTGGTGCCGAAACCCTAACCCTAATGTCGCAGCAGGAGCTCGCGGATCCGGCGGCGCCGGAGGAGCGGCCGGGGGGCCTCCCGCGGAGCGGCTCCGCCAGCCGGCTCAACGCGCAGGCGCCGGAGTTCGTTCCACGCGCTGCTGCGGCGGCGGTACCGCCATCTCCGCCGGTGCAGCCAGTGATCCACGTGTTCGCCGCGGCGCCGCCGCCGCCCTCCGCGGCGTTCTTCGCTGCGGGGCCCCCTCCGCCCCCTCGGCCGTTCGAATACTACGCGGCTGTCGGCGGCGGTGGTTCGGGGTTCGGTGCCGCAGCGGAGCGCGAGGCGGAGGCCGAGCAAGCGGTGTCGCCCGCGGAGGCACCCCAGGTGCAGCAGCTGGCGAGGGACGGGATCTCCGACGACGTGGTGCACAAGATCACAAAGCAGGTGGATGCTCCTCTTGGTCGTTTGTTTTGTTGTCCTTGGTTGGCGTAATTAGATCAGGAATAGAAATTTGTCAACTTGCCATATCTTCTAGTCACAGTAAATCTGGAACCTTTAGTCGAGGGCGATGCTTTAGTAGATCAGAAAATCACTTAACAGTTGTCTGCTCGTCGGGCCAGTTTAGATGCACCTTGGATCGGATCAGTTGTAAACTTTGCTCAGATTGAGCTTTCTGCTCTTAATTGTAGCCAAGTTAGTGTTGGAGCTGTGTAGTCTTAGGTAGATGTTTAGTCGAGGACTACACCACTCTGGGATTGTGGTATTTGCGCGCTTGTGATATCTCTGTGGATGGATCACGTTTGATGGGTTAAGTGGTTGGACATAATTGGGCTGTCTCTTCAATAATGATGGTTGAGATTATTAGGGTTGATTACGAAGTCTAAGATAATGTTTTGATTTATGACTGGTCCTGCGGACAGATATTCCTTTAAAAGCATGTTGTATGAAATCAGGAAACAAGGTGATATTCCCATTTTAGAATCTGTTCTGTTATAGAGTTATGTACTTGTGTTTGAACCTGATGCACCCCATGCTGTTGAGAGGTATGGTTATCACGGCGCCCCGGCGAGGCGAGTCGCCTCCGGGGCGCCTGGACGCCTAGGCGGGCGCCTAGGCGAGGATTAGGCGACAAAAAAATCTACTAATATCAGCCTAGCAAAGCAGCCCAGCCCAGCTTCTCCCTCTCTCTCACACAGCCCAGCCCAGCTTCTCCCTCTCTCTCACACACACCCACCTCTCCTCTCTCTCTCACACACCCAGCCCACCTCTCCCTCTCAAATTTAGCCCACCTCTCCTCTCTCCCTCCTCTCTCTCTCCCTTCACCCATTCGCCGCCCCCACCCGCTTCCCTCTCTCTCTCTCGCGACGTCGCTTCTCTGTCTCGCGACGCCTCCCATTCCTCTCTCGACGCCAGATCTCACGCTGGCTCATTCATTGCCGCCCCTTCCCCGAAGCGCCGCCCCCTCCCTCCTCTATCTCAAGGGCGCCACGACCCTCCCGCCTGGCCGCGCCGCTTCCCTCCCCGAAGCCGCCTTCCAGATCTGGCGACGACGGTTATGACGGCAGTGGCAAAGAAGGCGACGCGAGGAACAGCCAGGCGAGGCGCGACGCGGGCGGGGGGCTTCCTTTCCTCCGAGCGCCTTCCTTTCCAGGCCAGGCGAGGCGAGCGGCCATGGCGGGCGGCCACCGGCGACTAGACGCCTAGGCGGCGACTAGGCGTCACCTAGGCGACGCCGTGATAACCATGGATGTGGTGGTGATGTATTAATTAATCTCATATTATGATAATTATCGTGATACTTTTTGTGGCACTGCTTTGCTTTATTTCAGTATGAGAAATGCTTAATTGATTTTGTATCCATTTAATTCTGCTATGTAACTTTTTTAAATTTTATCCAGCTATTATTTTGCTCACTAAGTTATATATTATGGCTCACTTTTTTTCTGCCATTAGACGCCATATGTTCAAAAACAAATTAGTATAAGCTAGTTAACTTTATATCTAGCAGGTTCCATTGATCTGTGTCATATTTTACTATATCTTTTTTACGTAGCATTTCTTGTAAGCAACCACTGCTCTTGTGATGCACTAGCTCTGCTACAAAACATTATAGCTTAGGACATGCTTACTCAAGCAGTGATTTTTCTATGGGCTGTAATATAATCACATGTGGAGTTTCTTGGAGGCGATCACGTCGATTAAATAGTTTCATATTGAGTCCTGCTTTGGAACTATAATTCAGCTAACTGGTCAAGTTAACTATTCTGTAACTTTCTTTGGTGATCTCAAATTCCCCGTACTTTGGGGCTTTGTTTTATTGTTTTAGTTCAAAGAGTGTCGATTTTTAACTAGTTTATTATGACGTTTATTTGCTGCTGGTAGTGGTCCAGAAAACCTTGGCAAAGAGAATGTTATTGCTTTTTAGTTTATGTGTTGTAAAGAACAGTTTTTTTTTATTATTTTGTTTCTAAATTTTCTGCTTCATAATTTTAAACTTTGTAGGTGGAGTATTATTTCAGTGATATAAACCTGGCCACTACCGAACACTTGATGAGGTTTATTACTAAAGATCCGGAAGGATATGGTAAGTTGTATGCTTTACATCTGAAGCTACTTCATTGAGATTCAAAATATACATTTACCATATTGATTCTTGCTGTTGATTGTATGATGTTTTCTTGAAAGAAAGCTGGCATCATTTTTTTAACATTTATAGTTTTATGTTCCGTCAATATAAAGTAGAATAATATCATGTTTAAGGTCTTGGTACATTATGTTGCTTATTTTTGGTTGGTGCATTTTCTCTTGGATCTGTCAATCAGAATAGTATTCAATCTATTCTAATATTCGGTTAAAGGATGAAACTGTTATTTATTGTCAAATTGAGATTAGCAATTTTTATATCTTATCATATATGTGCAATCGATTGGTTTTCACTCATCTTGTACATTTTGTTCATTTTTGCTGAATGCAAGGTAAAATACATTCTCTTTTACCAAAATTAATTACAGAGCAATGGTTTCCATATTGATCAAAAAATAATATCCTTATCTTATACAACTGACTTATCTCAGATGAAAAATCCTTCAACCATGACAGTATGCTAGTTTTGTTTATTTCAATCATTTTGTTTTGTGAAATAGGTTTGTGCCTAATATGAAGAAAACTAACTACCTTTGGTACTTGGACAAACAAATATAATTTGTTATCAAGTTGTTTTAGGGGAAAACTAATGTGCCTTATCACTGAGTGCAGTACCAATAGCAGTTGTTGCTGGATTTAAGAAAATTAAGGCTTTGGTTCAAAGTAATTCAATGCTCGCTTCAGCACTTCAGACTTCATCAAAGCTTGTAAGCTCCATTATAATTCTGTTATACATCGCGGCCATCTCATAATGGATAATTTTATTCTGAAGTTGTTTCATTCACCAATAGGCAACTATCCTTCGTATGTCGTAGGCATCAGATTAGTGGCAACATACATCTACTGCTGCTTAATTATCTGCTCATACATGCAGGTAGTTAGTGAAGATGGAAAAAGAGTAAAACGTGAGCAACCATTTACAGAATCAGATTTAGAAGAACTCCAGGTAAAAATGACTCTTATACATTGCATGCAACTGCCATGTGCTAGACATTTTTTTTTTGTATGAAAAAAATTTATGCTAGACTGTCAAATAAGGAACACTTCCTGTTTCGTAGGCTCGAATTGTTGTTGCAGAAAATCTTCCAGATGATCATTGTTACCAAAATCTTATGAAGCTCTTTTCAGCTGTTGGCAGGTAAAGGTTAATGTAGGTCATTGTAAAGGATTTTTTTTTAAAATAATACATTTTTAAATAATTTTACAAAAATAGTACCCAGGAAAAAAAAACAAAAATACACCTCTGTCGCCAAAAGCTTATATTGTCAAATGATTTGGCGACAAATCTTCTGTCGCCAAATGACTTGGCGACATATGCCTATTTTGCCGTTGATTGAATTGGTCGATAGATTGTTTTGTCGCGCATTCATTTGGTCGACATGGTGATTTGACTCATAGAGCCCTGTCGCCAATTCATTTGGCGACAGAAAGCCTGACGCTAATTCATTTGGCGACAGATCTTCTGTCACCATTTCAATTGGTGTCAGAGGTGTATTTTTTGTATTTTTTTTGGGGTATTATTTTTGTAAACTTATTTAAAAATGTATTATTTTTAAAAAATCCATTGTAAAGTGTAGTTCTTCTCTTTCAGTCTTGAGAAAACTGTGTTCTATATTTCTATTTTGATTTTTTAATGACATGTTCCAGTGTAAGGACAATCCGGACATGCTATCCTCAGACCCCAAATGGCACTGGTCCAGTTACTAATAGATCTGCCAAGTTAGATATGCTTTTCGCCAACAAGGTAATTACTTTTCCTTTTCCATCACTTAAGTATTATATTGTTACTCACAATTGGGTTCTAGTACTAGTAGTTCTCGTGGATAACTATTTCTGATCCATTGAATCTTCCCTGAATTCTGTATCCTAGGACTGTAGAAATAATTATTGAGCGTCATACTAATAGCAAAAGATGTTTGGAAATTTAAGACTGTAATGAGGATTTAGAAAGCCTGAAAGGATTAACTTCAGTACAACATCTGTTCCTTACATGTGAGATAATTCGTAAAGATGTAAACTAAACCCCCTCCTGACATGTGGCAACACATTTTGCACTACATGCATGAATGAAATCTTAGGTGGTTTGCTGTGTTGCTTCATCAATTTAGGTAAGATAAAAAAATGATTTTCTTTTGTATTCTGGACATATGTACATGCATGATTCCATTTCAGCACTTGGAGGAAAAAAAAATCTTCCTTCATTTTGTCAATGTCATTTAGGTATGATAATAATTATTTTCTTATATGTTCTGGATATATGTGCATGGAATGATGATTCTATTTCGGCATTTTTAGGAAAAGATCTTCCATAATTTTGTCAATGTCATTGTAGTGATGTGCTGAGTGCTGATATTTGTGCAACATAGCTTCAGATTGCTGAACACATTGAGTAATATTTGTATGATATGCTTCTTGGTTCAAATGAATAATTATATTTTATGCAGGTAACAAGTTTTTTGTTTGTCTTAATTTCATCATAATCTTGTCATATGTTGGGTGCACCTTTTGCTCATTGATTTCTTGTCATAATAATATTTGTTTTTCCTTGGTGGCAGTTGCATGCTTTTGTTGAGTATGATACTATTGAGGATGCTGAGAAAGCGGTATGCTTGTTTACATGATTTTTTTTAATAGCACATGGCAACAACTTTATACACTCATTATCTCTGACATTGCTTCATCTGATGCAGATTGTGGAACTTAATGATGAGAGGAACTGGAGAAGTGGGCTTAGAGTTCGATTGTTGAATACTTGCATGGTAACTGTACATTAGATTTAATCATTGTACATGAGATAGTTCAGTAGTATATTGGTGCCTGATTGCTTTACAAACAGCATGACAACGAGTACTTGTCATAGTATGTCAAGTTGTCATATTATTAATGGGGAATTTGTATGAGATTTATTTTGTATATAGCACACGATTCTTTTGTTTTGCAAATCCGAGTATGTGCCTCTGTTTTTACATTTGGAAATATGCATTAATGACATATACCTTGTTTTAATTTCTTATTGCTCATTTTACCTGCGTAAGTTGTTACTTGGACCTACGGCGAAGTGCATTTTAGGAGGAATCCTTTTTATTAATATGGTTGAGTCAGATGGATTTAAGTTAGTGGAGTTGTCCATCATGCTCATTGTATATGCCCCTGTGTCCATTTTTGGTTACTGACTATGGAAAAAAAAGAAATCTTGATTCAAGCATCTTAATTGATCTGACAATACTCCAGTTGGTTTTGCTGCATATGAAGCCATTTTTATGGTAGGAGACTATGATTTAACTACTGATCCTTGTACAATGTCCTTACAGACAGATTCAATCATACCCTAATTCGACGCTGCCCATGATAACATCTTGTTCCATCAGGACATATAGATATTCGTTAACACAGCATCGAATATGTAAAATATAGGCAATTGCACCAGTGCTGTCATAAGAGATACATTTCAGATTTGCTCTTACAAAAGAATGTTACAAGTACCTTCAAAAGGAAATGCTGTTTGGTAGCCATGCCCCCCTCAGCGGCTCAGTGCTACCCATTTTGATCCCAACCGTCCGCACATATCAATAATAAATCAATATGAAGACTATGAGCTGCTGATAGTGAAACTACGAGTTAGTTGCATGTACTTCATTTTTATAATGTAAGATTAGAGAACAATCTAAGAGCCCATGTGCATAATATGGGGAAAATCGATAATGGAATCCGGCTAGAATGGCAGAAATCCTAGAATTACTTGTGTTAGGAAATCAAGACGGATAAGCATTGTATGATAGGAAATGAAATATAATGTGTGGGCCTGTGTCATGGGTATGGGCCCATGGATAGCCACGGCCCATTAGGAGTCTGCACGCAAGGAAGGCTACCAGAAGCGTATCTTCATATTAGGAATAGTTATATACATATCTTCAAATTATGAATAGTTAGATGCATATCTTCGTATTAGGAATGATTAGATGCATATCTTCATATTTGGACAGTATAGATATTGTCTTATCTTTAATGATTGATTGCATTAGATAAGATAGTTTCTATATTGTTAGGGGCTAACCTCATCTATATAAAGAGAGGAGCCGCACCATTGTAACCAAGGAATAAACAAATTCCTTCCTCCCCTCTCTTCTTTGTGCCGCCATCGCTTCCTCAACTGGCGGTGTTTACCCATTATGAAAGCAAGATCATAACAACTTGGTATCAAAGCCAATCGTCACACTTCCACAATGATGGGCGACGAGGGTTTCGATTACAAGACTTTCAGCGCCAAGTTAGATCAGATTATGGTGCAACTTGCCATCATCAACAATCGCCTTGACAACCACGATGTGCAGCTTGCACGCTTGGAGAAAGCGAAGTCCGGTGAGAAAGCCGGAGCGGTGGTTGTCTGCATGACGACGTTCAACAACCAAGGTGCTCGTGTGGAGCCATCGGCGTTGCTTCCTGTGCCAGCACCATCACCGATGACAACACCGCTGACGAAACCTCTTCCGGTCACGCTTTCCTTGGCTCCTTTGCCGAAGGAGAAGACCATCGCGGTTTTGTGACCGTCTGCTCCTCGTCGCCGACCAACACCATGCTTTCGGAGGTGTGGAATGTGACAGTGTCATGTGGGAACAGAGACATTCTCGCATTCCGCCAACCATGGTAGTTTTCCGTGATGGGTAGAGTAACACTGCTACCCTGTGTCGATTTTAGATGTCGCGGGTCTCTTCCTTAACATTGGCCAACGCTACCACCTCCTTACCAAAGCTGCAGGTCTCATGCCCAATGCAACTTCGACGATGTAGCTTGTCTTCAACGTGGGGCCATGACGACCTTCGTCCTTGGCCTCCACCAGACAGCTCGAGCTGTCTTGCAAAGGGTGGTGAAATGTCATGGGTATGGGCCCATGGGTAGCCACGGCCCATTAGGAGGCTGCACGCAAGAAAGGCTACCAGAAGCGTATCTTCATATTAGAAATAGTTATATGCATATCTTCAAATTATGAATAGTTAGATGCATATCTTTGTATTAGAAATGATTAGATGCATATCTCTATCTTTAGTGATTGGTTGCATTAGATAAGATAGTTTCCATATTGTTAGGGGCTAACCTCATCTATATACAGAGAGGAGTCGCACCATTCTAATCAAGGAATAAAGAAATTCATTCCTCCCTTCTCTTCTTTGTGCCGTCGGCGCTTCCTCGGCTGGCGGTGTTTACCTATTATGAAAGCAAGATCATAATAGCCTGAGAGCAAAGTTATTAAAATGATAAGGCGAGGCGATTCGCCACCTTTTTACCGCCAAAGCACTTAAGGCTCATGGCGAGGCGGCGTCATACACACATCCTAACCTAGTATGGTAGCAAATAAATCAGCAATTTTGTAGATCATGCATACCTTGATATTGACAGTTCTTGAGCCTATTTTTTATGTTTTTTTATTAAATTGAAACATCAAACAGAGCAGAGCATAATTAAGAGCATTGAGTAGTAACAGCACACAGACATATTATTTCTCCTCAGTCCTCGATACATATATATGAATATATCCTTAGTCTTCAATTCCTCATTCACTCACTCACTCCTTAGTCTTTCAGTGCTCAGGCCTCATTAGCATACTGCATACGAGGGGAGGCAGAGCAGCTGTAGAAGTAGAGGGGGAGTAGAGAAACTGCAGGGTAGAGGGCGAGCAGGGTAGAGCAGCTGAAGAAGGAAGGGGGAGGCTAGCGAGGGAGACAAGGGGAGAGGACTAGAGGAGAGAGGCAGATCTAGACTCTAGAGATGGTTGTTGGGGGACGGGGGAGATGAGGGGAGAGGAGAGAGGCTAGCAGCTGCAGGGAAACATACCTGATTACTGGATCTGGTCTATAGAACAAAGGAGGCGACGGAGTTAGAGCAAAGGACGAGCAGAGGAGGTGACAGTGCAGTGCGGTGGCTCCAGGGTTGGGACATGCAACGGGTGGCAGTGCTACCGCCCTAGGTTTTCGAAGTTGCTCCCTACCTCCCTCCCAATCTTCAATTGTGCTGTGGGTGGCCTGATATGTCTATTATCCTCTCGGCTTCTCCCTCGTTCAGCGCAAGCATGGTGTCTGCCTCAGGCCGCCGCAATGCCATACGATGCCTTAGAGATGCCATGGCCGTAAGGCTGACGCCAGACCCTTCTCTGGCAAGGCGACGGTGTGGCGCAGCCCCCCTAACCACCTTACCACTTAAGCGACACTTAAACAACGATTTAATAACCATGCCTAAGAGGTTCGTAGAAATGTAGGAATGGAAAGGGTTCTACTATGAAGAAATTCAAATTGCTTTAAATGAAGCTTCTGACGTGTACGGCCCATGGTTAATTCTAGGGACTTGAATCTCTTTTAGCTCAACATGCTTTAAACAGTTTGGCATTGATTTATTAATAAATTGTTTTATCTATTTTTAGAAGTTACAATTCTGTTTTATTGAATAGAAGCCATGTCAGTATCAAGCATCAGCAGAAACATTTCTCGAATTTTATTGAATAGGTGCCTAATGCAACCATTTATACATGACTGTATCCACAAAACCTTGCACCAGTATAATCTGCAAGATTTATGTTTGAACTTTCAACATTATAAGCTTAACGTTTTTACTAAAATGTGAATGCCAAAACAATTACTTGTCAAAAACTGTAACATGCACAAAAAGAGAAACAGATGATGTTCTAGTATTAATTACACATTTCAATCAAAATGATGACTGATGAGCTTTTAGTGTTAATATAGGCATGTTTTAGTGTTACTAGCACCAGTAGTCTACTTCCATCTCATTTAATCACAACCTACAGTGTGTTCAAACTTCGAACTCAGAAAAAGAACTTGCTCCTTTTATTTGAGTTCTGATCTATTAGGAAGCAGCCATGATCTATTATTTGATAATTAACATCAACAGCAGTTTAATATTTGTCAATGCTTTTTCTAAAAAAAAATTATCTCTATGTTGACGAACATTATGTAGTTGAATGTATGTCATCAATGGTTTCTTTAATTTGTTTGCATATTGCAAAACAATGATATCTATTTCATAACATATCGTCATGTTTTTCACCGTATAGACAAAGGGAGGAAAAGGGAAAAAGGGTGGGCATGAAGCTGATGGACATGGTGAGGAGGAGGATGTCTCCACTTCTAACCAACCAAATGAGAAACATCCAGAAGAAGCATCTCAACTGCCAGATGCGCTGGGAGAGCACCTGGTAAGTACTCCCTTTTGCTTTCTAGTCTCCTTTGTTTAATAACAACTTTAAAACAAAAAGAATCCAGAAAACATCGCCAACATATTTACAAATACAATTTGAAACACCAGTGTATTATTGTTGTAGTGTTAGCTTTTACCAGCTGATGCCAGAATACTTCAATTTGGTACTTGTCCTAAGCTTGAGTGTAGTGTCTGCCAGGGTTTTAAATTTCGGTGAAATTTCGCTGAAATTCGGTGGGTCCCGAAAAATTTGCATACCGATCAAATTGTTCGTTACTAAACTCTATAAAGTTTAAAATTGAAATTTGATTCAAATCTTTCGAACGAAATTTTGGTGGGTGGCCAAAAAAAAATGAAGACGAATTCCAAAACCATGGTGTCAGCACCATATCACTACAAGGCCCCCTTTTTTCTTTGTATTGCCATTAGAGTTTATGATTGATTGAATTAATTGTGTCTGGTTGTGTACTTCCCAAGCATGTTTGAAGGAGCTCTTTTCTGACCTAAAAACAATTTGATTTTGTACAGCTTGAGGAGAGCACTGGAGATATTGGCCGAGGGCGTGGCAGAGGCCGTGGACGTGGAGGCAGAGGCCGAGGGCGTGGCTACCACCACCATAACAACAATCCATACCACCACAGCAATCACCACGGTAGCAACCAGAGTGGCGCTCATCCAGTTGGAACCCCACCGTCCAGCCACCCAGTCCAGACTGAGCAGCAGCAGACACAGCCAGTTGCAGGAGCTAATAAACAGCCTCCAGGGCCGCGCATGCCTGATGGCACACGTGGATTCACCATGGGCAGAGGGAAGCTGCAAACATCGACACCCAGTGTATCCACTAGTGATCCTTGAATTTGAATCGCGCAATGGTGGAGACGAGGCGCAGCTTTTGCTGTTTGTCATGTTGATAGATATGGTGTGAGGCTGTCTTTTAGAAGTCTCTATCTTTGGAGTGTGGTTTCTAATTTATGCACTATATACATTTTGCGTGTGCTGTGTGTACTTTAAAACCAGTACCACACTGGTTTGTTACTCGTGCCGCCATTTGTAACAATATTTTTGCCCCTTCTGCTGTCTTCACAGTAAGATTGTAGAAGTAAAAGCTCGCCAAAAAAAAAAAAGGGAAGGGAAAAGGAACAAAGTAAAATATGATGATGTTTCTTGTAGTGTGTTGGTCCTGTTTCATCACTAGTCTGCAAGAGATTGATTATGTTATGTTTATACTATTTCTGAAAGCGATGGAAGGTAGAGATTCCAACTTCCATCAATTTTTGGTCACTGATTGATTCTTTGGAAGCTTGGCAGGTTTCATAAATGGGACTGAATTTGCCTGTTGTCTTGATAATCAACCACTAATGCACGATGTCATCACCATCAGCCTCCAGAATTGGTTTTCCTGGGTGTTTTTTTTAACAATGGTATACCAGAACAGCATTCACGGTCCTCTTAGTCACAAAAGTATGATGATGTCCTAGGATCTGTCAAACCACGATGTCCCTGCAAATCTTTTGATTGAACATACATGGAAAAAGTTCAATCTACAACCCTGAATGTTTGGTTTTCAATCCTGAACTTCGAAACGGTTTGATTCGGGACCTGAACTTACGAAATTATCTATTTTACCCCTCCGACTCAAATCTGGGTGGTTTTCTATCTACATGACCTCCATGCGGATGCCAGCGTGGAACTTCCCTCTGTCATCTCAATTTCCCAATCTTAGGAGCACATAAAATCCCTAGCTCACGCTCGGGTGATCCCCTTCTCCACGACCCGACCCCGACGCAGCTGAGATTGGCGGTGGCGGCGGCATGTGGATATGAAGGAGTAGGCCAATCTACGTGGACGAGGTTGGTGCTCCTGTTAATCGCATTTGTATTTTGGGGTTTTATGCGTGTGGCTGCTTGTTATTGTAGTCGATTTGATATGTGTTTTTTCTCGGATCTGGTTAGAATGAATGGTTGTTTAAGTAGTTCGAAGCTAGGCATTTGATTTGTTTAGGGACATTGTTGTGTTAGTCGTGAGTACTTTGTTCGTATTAGTTAAATCTTGAGTATTTTAGTGAAGATTTGGCATAATATAATGAAGAGTTTAATAAGGCATGTTGAAGGCATGTTGGGGCACTTTATGCGAGTAAAGCTTATTACCTTTCTTATGATTTGCATGTAGGGCGGTGCAAGTGGTTGGGGATGAATCCTTTGGACAATCTTGTCAGATTTCACTTTCGCTGGGAATTTCATTACTGTGGTGGCTTGGAGGGAATGTCGTATA
The DNA here is from genome assembly GCA_036346275.1 of Otatea glauca. Taxonomy (NCBI): domain Eukaryota; kingdom Viridiplantae; phylum Streptophyta; class Magnoliopsida; order Poales; family Poaceae; genus Otatea; species Otatea glauca. The sequence continues at coordinate 14,445,399 of CM070731.1, read as the reverse complement.
TTGAATGTGACAAAGTTTCCCTGCCTGAGGTACTAAAATACCATTGTGAGTACATCAAAGGAATGTTGCTTCATTGATTGTTTCCAAGAAAATATGGCATAATGGGCTAAGGACATGGCTTGCTAGTTGACGTCAGATCGCACTAATGAAGGTGGCATTACAGATATATATGTTGAGTGTGCTGCAGCCTAGGAATAACAAGAGAAGGTCACTGACAATGACGAAGATAGAGACTTCGAGGTAGAATTGGAAGCACTCAGTCCTGTATAGGAATGGCAATGGACCCCGATCCCCGTTTTCCCGTAGGGAATTCCTCTATTAGGGGACGGGGACAGAGGGGAAATCTCTCTCCACGAGGGGTTTATCGGGGAAAATATTGCCTCCGTCGGGGATCGTGGGGACGGGGACGTTCCACCGTTCCCCGTCCCCGATCCCCATCCCTATTCCCGTGTTATCACTAATAGGTGGAAGTAAATGATCATTCTCAAAAGAAAAAATATATATGTGAGGTTATTATTAATAAATATACTAAATATGAATTACTCTAGTGATTCACACACACTTCAACCACACATGCACCATTACTCTAGTAATTCATTCATGTAGCATATGATATTTTATATAGCATTTTCGAGGATTAGTCCCCGTCGGGGACCCGCAAACCCGTCGGGGATCGGGGACGGGGGAGAATTAAGCCCCGTGTACGGGGACGGGGGCGAGGAAATTTTGCTTATCGGGGATCAGGGATGGGAGGGCGCTCCCCATGGGGATTTTCCCCGTTGCCATCCCTAGTCCTGTAGATGATGAGGACAAAGCTGAGGTTACAGCACCTAGAAGCAAGGAGGGGCAACCTATTTGAAGGACCGGAAATGACGATCAGACAGCGGTGAATGATCACAAAACAATTTTTCTCTCAAAGAATACAGCCAAAACCTCACTTTATCAAATACGAGCCGAAAAAGATCTTTTGAAAAATCAGCACAGGGACGATACTACCGCGCTACAAGGTCGGTAGTATCAGGATGAACAGTAACCCCAGTACTACCCAGGTACTATAGCGGTAGTGCTGGTAAACAGTAGAACAGGGGATGAACAGTAAAATCAACACGAGTTCGAGATAAAAAATTCCTGTAACTTTTGATCGGTTGATTCAAACCCTGTAAAACTTTATAGGCACCTTCTTATGGATGTCATAAACCTATTCCAACCTTCAATCGCAAGGATTGACATCAAGTTTCGACTTTCTTTCAGTTGAAGGAAGAGTGCACAAAAACGAGTTTAAGAATAAGAACTTAGCCCTAAGCTTGCTCGTGGGTTTTTGATGATCAAGATGATCTTAGAGAGCCTTCCACATGTCATAGCAAGCAAGAACACCTAAGAAAGATTTCTCAAACAAGCAGGATCAAGATCTACCTTAAGAACTTTCTTCTCAACTCAAAAACCTATTTCTTGGAGAAACTTGGATGATCAAGACAAAGCTTGCCTAAATGATTGAGGAAATGATCTATAAATCATATATCTATCAATCATACATCCTTGACAGCACGAGATCAAATAAGAAAGAAACAACAAGAAAAGATCAAGAGCAAAGCAAGAAGAAGATCAAACTTGAGACAAAAACTTAGACAAAGAGATGATTTGCATTCAGATCATGAGGAAGTTTTACAAAGCCTCTCACCTGAGGGTAAAGCTTCCAAGGAGCACTTACACACACATAAGAAAATCAAAATCTTGTGAAAACCCTAATCCTTCTAACTTAGGCTTAGTGGCTTAGAGCCTCTCCTCCCACTACATCTTATATAGTGGAGGCAATCCTAACCCTAACACCTAGACACACTTGTGGATACCATCCACATTTACATGGGCTAACCCGAAACCCAACACTCTTAACGGGTTTTTCACTTACACAAGCACGCTTTTTAAAGCGACCATTACATTGACGCCAAATCCGCTCCGCGAGCCTGAATTTGCGTCCAACTCCACTTTAATGTGACCTAAACCACTTAGACTACCATCGCGGTTTTCCAAACCGCTCAAAAGCCGGTATTGGGCAAAATTACTATTTTGCCCCAATGATAGGATGGCAGTTTTACCTATGGTTTAGGTACCCGCGGGTACCCAACCCGATAAGGGCGGGTATAGGTAGTACTTCATATCCATGAGTTTTTGGATTTGGGTAACCGATAAGGTCAATGGATGAGTGTAGGTGCCAATTTGTACCCATGGGTACCCAATGGGTATCCTATAACATGTGGGCCCATTTTTATGAGATATATATTGAAATAAAACCCTAACTCCACTTCAGTTCGGCTAGCCATTCCCCTAACCCCCTACTCCCGATTCAGCCACGCTCGCTGCAATTCCCATTCCCCAATTCCCGATCGGCGTCGCCCACCTCAATCCCGATCTCTTCCCTATCTGTCGCCGCTGCCATGGCCACCGCCTCCATTGCTTGGCCCCCGCCACCCCGCTAGTCTCGGCCTTCCCTTCCCCCACGCCAGCCCCCCTTCACCCCCACCTCGCCCCACGCCGGCTCTCCTCCGGCTCCCCCTCCATCTCCCCCTCCTGTCCCCCCTCCGGCCACCTCCCCCTCACCCCCTCCCATCCCCCTCCCCCTTTGATGGGTGGTGTGGCGGCAAGCCAAGCTCGGCATGGCGGCGGGGTGGGCAGTGGGGCGTGGTGGCCTGTAACATCCCGAAAAATTCAAAAACAAATAAAATAAGAATTTAAAATTTAAAAATGACTAAAATAAAAGTTTGAGTTGGAAATGTGACTTAATTTTGAATTTTTTCCTTTTCTGAACTTTAAGTTAAGGAAAACCCAATTTCTTTACTGAACTTCTCTTTTTCCAAATGATGAAAATCAAAATCACAAAATAGATAAAGTGAAATACGTGATTTACTTTTGGATTTTCTAACATTGTTTATTGGGTTTTTGCTCTAAAAGAAAGGCTTTTATTGGTTAAATAGTGAATCCTTAATTTCAAGTCTCAAAATCAAACAAATATAAAATCATTCACAGATACATCCCTATTAACAAAAAGGACAAAAAGAAATAATAATAATCTTGAATCCTGTAAAAGCCCTACTCAAAACTAACATCCTTAAATCATGTTTTCCATCCTTATCACATCCTCGCAGACAACATTATTAAGACATAGACAGAGGGCATATTATTTTTCTTTCTAGAAATCACAAGTATATATATAGATATACATATTATATGCAAACACACACAAAAACACACACACACACACACACACACACACACACACACATATATATATATATATATATATATATATATATATATATATATATATATATGCATGCATGCGTAAGCACATAAACTTCCAGCATACACAACTACTAGCATATATATATGGACACAAGGTCAACCATATACATACACACATCCACAAAAGTTCCAGCCTTTAATGCATATTCTTGTGTATTTTATGGCAGTACAAAACAAATAATGGCTCATCATCATTAAAGGTGAGCTCTCTCACTTTCTTTCATGCAAACATCAAGCATGACCACCATTGTATGAGCACATATATATACAAGTACTGATATATATATATATACACAATAACATCACTATGCATACACACATACTCAGAATCTAGCAGAAACAAAATTGTTGATCACACAAGTGCTGCACAACTAAAATACCAAATCATATCGTCCAAAATGTAACAACCAAGTAAAGCATCTCTATTTAAGGATTAGCACACTCATTCATCCAGGTTGTCCAGCATATGGAATCAGAGCTAAAGATTCTAGTACAAATGACATATATCATAATTTACATCTCAAACACATTAGTCTTAGTCTAGTCTAGATATCATACAAAGCATTTAAACATTAATCTACAGGAGTTTACACAAGGAAATTCCATCTCTGTCTACTGCCGACCTAAACCGACCTACCCTTGCTTTTCCAGCAGCATCCAACTAACATACAGCTTTCACTCTTCTGCCCATACCTTACCCATTCCTTGCCCATTCCTCTTTAGCTGCTGCCTTAACCTCCAAGTAGCAGCCAACTCATTTCAGCTCAACGTTGCCCAGCTGCCAAGCTGCATGAGTGCCAAGCCTTGTCATCTTTTCCTTGATTTCCAAGTTTCTACCAGCTCTTATGCCTCATGTCTGCCATCTGTGAGCAAGAGAGGATGAGAGGCTGGGTGGCTAGCTGCATGCTTGCCACCTGCAGCCAGCAATGTCGGTTCCTACTACAGTATAAAAGAAGAAACCATCATTTACACCCTTGCCTACTGATCCCATTCAGAAGTGCACCGATTGTACCCCTAGCTGACCTATGCTAAAGACAAGGAACTGCCAGGGAGAGCTGAAGCAGTCATCGACCCCCACTTGTCTTCCTCTTCTGATCCTGCTATTCTCCATCTCAGCATCTCTGCAACCACAAGGTACCAATCATTAGTGATACATTTCCCTTCCTGTACCCAATCAATGAAAATATATTTTGGTTAATCAAGCATATGTCAGCCTTGCATTTCTACTAGGCCACATTAATGAATAAAACTACACATAACCCTCAGACTTTAGTATTCCATTTCTTATAATCAAATGATCCAGTAACCATTAACAACTGAGCAACAACACTAACTGCATTAAGGGTTCAAGAACATGCATCAAATTAATTTGGCTATGCCAGTACATACAAAGCACTACACACCATTACTAACTAACAACCTTTAGCAGTAATAGAGAATAACTAAGTAAGGGAGGTGCTAATATATGCATTAAACTCAGTTGGGACTAAGTCGCATCATATTGCCTTAGATCTGGACAGCAAGGAATGCAACATCGACTAAATAACACTAGTCAACTCTATGAAGCATGCATACTCGTTTCTGCAAAACAGCGGCACATTAAATACTCAAGCACCCATTGTAATGCCCAAATATAGTTGATAATACTTCTCTGACAGATCCAAATATATGCTTCCTAATTGAACAACCTTAGCCCATCGCCTATGCCTCAAACATAAATATACTCAACTTCAAAAATATGCATTAGATTCTGGAATAATCAGTATGTGCTTATCACAGACTCAATGTAAAGAACCATTCTCTAAACCATACAATATTTGGTCACACAAATCACATAACACATAACACACATGATTAGCAGGGTTAAACATCCCAATAGGCCTCATGGTTCGGTAGGCAAACATATAAAGAACTAATATCCTAAATCACCAACAACTCAACACTCATGCAATGTTCAAAGACCATACTTCTAACCCATATACAACACCACATGAGAACAAGCAATACACTAGTATATACTAGGAGGAATCAAGAACTTAGCTTAGGGGGAGGTATCCATGGCCGAATTGTGGTTGGGGGTAAATGAGGCCAGCCATGGCCGAGAGGTGGGGGTTGGTGCGGATGACAACCGTGCCCCGTGCATACAGCCTCACGGGCTCGAGTTCATGCCACCAGCGACGAAAGCACCGTACCCGACGGCATCCAAGCGTCGACGACATGGGAGAAAAGGGAGGAGTAAGGAGGTACTTACCACGGGGAGGCTAGATCCGGTGAAGGAGACCACCGGGGCGGTGGATCTGAGGGCGTCGGCACCGAAGAAAGAGGAGGCAGATCTTGCGGTGATGGCATAGGGCTCGGCCGAGGCGCGGCAGTGGTGAGGAGACCAGGCAGCAGTGGCGCCGAAGAAAGATGGCGGTGCGGTCGGCGCCGAAGAATAGGCGGTTGGCTGCGGTACCCGGCGCAAGGGAGAAAGAGAGAGGCGGACAGGGGGAAGTTGGAGAAGGGGCGGCACCTAGGAAGTGGTGGCACGCGGGAGCAAGAGGCGGCGGCGAGGCGATGGAGGAGCCGACGCTCGGGCAGGCACGCGCGAGAAAGGAGAGAAGGGGAGTGCGACGGCTGGGTGAGGAATGAGATAGGAGAGTGAGAGAGAGGTTAGGTTAGGTTTAGGAGCCGGCCGGGCCGAAGTAATGGGACGGCCTGGCCCAAAATCAATATATATATATATATATATATATATTGATAAAATAAATAAATATATAGAGAAAGAAATAAGTATATAGAAAGAAAAAAATATGTCTCTCAACGAGGGCCAAAGTAAAAGTAGAAGAATATGGGCTGGGAAAACAATAGGAAACAAACAATTTATTTTGTTTTCTCTTTTCTAATATAATTCTAACCTTGAAATACAGATACATTTAGAAGTAAACACTAGATACACATGGCTCACCATAAAGTGACTTATGTCTTAATTTTATAAATCTAAATAATTTTAGCCTCTTGAATTCTTAAATAAACACATACATACATATAATTTTAGCCTCTTGAATTCGTAACAAAACACATATAGTCGAGAAACTCTAAACCTAAACCACAACTGTTATGTGTAATAAATTTATATTTGATTTCCCATCTGACTTCTTTTTGCCCTTATTAAAATTGTTATTTGCTATATTTTCGATGAGCTACGTGTAGACTCCGACATTCCAGAGTCTGTGATAGTCGACTCTGAATTCACGACTGAAATCAACAAGCAAGGCAAGCACCCCCTTTGATCATATTGATCCCTGTGTTTAATTTTCATTTTGTTTTATCAAATCAATTTATGCATACGCGTATTTTTTGTAAATTCGCTATATTGTGGTACTGATAGATATACCTGTTATCTCATGGAACTTCCTTAATAAGTATTGACATGTGAACCTTGATAACCCTAGAATTAAGATTAGACAATATATAATGTCAATTTGGGTATAAGCGATGAATAATAATCATGCTTAGCCATGCTTTAGATCTGGGTTGAACAAATTGGATAAACTGATCAGATCAAACTTTGGTATTTTGAGACATGATGATGGTTACTGGTATTTTGGTATAAAAAATCAAAACAAAACTATTGTTTAGACGCGGGCGATTACTGGCAATAGCCAGAGGTGCATGGACTTGCACGTAGTGTAGGGGGAGATTATCGCCCGTGTCAGATTAAGGACCGAACTGGTTGTTTTTAAGCCAGGAAATCCGTACAACCACAAGTGTTGGTATGGGACAGCTTTAACCTATTAAGTTACTTAGAACTAGCTTTGCACATTGGAAGGCTGGAGTAATACGGGCTCTCCTTTTTATGTTTGCTCGGAGGGGCGCCCACACCGAGGTGTTGGGAATAACGTTTGCTGATACAATGGTGTACGCCGTACTATGGGGAGTTCCATCATATTTATGCTCTGAGTTCTTCTGCCATAGTATGGGTTTGATGTCACCGGGCTGGTGCAAAGCTAGGGCTAGGTAATGTAACGGTTATGTTATGATCGCTCTGCGGCACACCAAAGGAAGTGTGTTAATAGCTTGCACAAAGAGCTGATCATTTCTTGTGGGTAAAGCTGTACACCTCTGCAGAGGGTTAATCTTTTCAAAAAGCCGCGCCTGCGGTTATGGGCACTTGGTAAAGTCATCAAATAGTTAGATGTTTTATTATTTTCAAAAAGGTTGGGTTTCATCTAATATGCCTTGTGTTGGCAAAGAATGGTGTTGTGCCATGTTTTGGCAGGAATTGTACGTCTCGATGCTCACGTCATGGAGGACTGTGAGTTGTTACTATGCTCTACATACTCATTACTTTCATATCAATCAAATTTGCTTTTACAAATTCTGCTTGCAAATTACTACTTGTTTTACAAAAGTTCAATCTCGCTTTATGCAAATTTAACGTAGAAGCCTCCTTTGACATAGGCTACATTACTGTATTTGCAAATACCACCTTAAATCTTGCTGAGTACGAAAGTACTCACCCTTGCTTATTTGTTGGTTTTCGGTGAGGATAGTAAACCTCCAGACGATATATACTTTGACGCAGGATGCGAAAATTATCTTAGCGAGTTTTTCTAGGGTTTATGCCTTGTCAGTTGACTGAGGGTTGGATGGGCACACTATAAGACTTTTACTTCTTCCGCTACAATATAGTTTGAATTGTAAGACTACTCTGTATCAATAGCTTCCGCATTAATAATATTGTGTATGGTTGTGATTCCAATTGTTGAAAATCTGCGTACTAGCCACTGATCATGGGACTAGTACTGTATGCACATAGATCATCCTTCTTGGTATTCTATACCAAAAAGGAGGGTCACTACACGGCCATGGCATCGGTGATGACTACGGCTACGACGGGCGTGGCAATGACTATGGTGGACGTGGAGACGGCTACAGCGTGCGGCCGCTCGGTGCGGCGCCCTCCCCTTCCCCTCTGGGCAGGTACGCGTGACCCCTTCACCTTCCCCTTCCCCCTCCGATAGTGTGCCTACCTCTACCCATGGGTACCCATTGGGTATTAGGGACACATCGGGTTCGGGCATGGGTACAGATCTGTGCCCTTGACGCTTAGTGGGTTTGGGTTGGCGGCATGTGTTCGGGTTCGGGTGACGGGTCTGAAGTAGTCGTATCCGAAGGTACCCACCCGATTGCCATCCCTACCCAATGATCGGTCTTCCTTCTCCTCGAAGCATCGCCATGCTTCACGCTTTCCACGTGACCCCAATGACTTGCCTCTAAGCCTCTCACGCATCTAGAGTCCCCCAAACCGTTCTCACTTGCAAGCGGGCCCAAGTCTATTGACGTGCCACATGTCCTTGATAGCTTTATCATGGCGGCACAGGCTTCCTTGACCGTTCTGAACCTCGACTCCTCCCTGAGCCTAGTCTCTGTCCATACCATCGCCCCTATGTCCATCACCGGTGCTTTATGCTCCGGCTCCTTGTCTTCCTGGCTTGCAACCATTTCCCGACCTCAATCATCTATCGGCGTCCCTTGACCGTTCAAGACCTTAGTTCTCCTAGCCTAGTCCCGGTCTCGCCTTCGCCTCACCATGACCTAGCCCCGGAGTCCTGCAACCAACACAGACAAGAAACACATCACATAGCAATGTTCACAATAATATGCATAAATCAACACACAATCCAAACAACACTCCCAACTTGCTGGAAAGTCGGTACTATCGCCAACCAGGGCTAGTAGTACTGCAAGTCCGGTAATACCGCTCCTACATGGCCGGTATTACTGATCGCCCTGTGAAACCCTGAGACCCCTCTCCGAAAAATGACTACTGCCTACTAGAGGCCAGTAGTGTCGCACCCCTGGTACTACTGCACCTATGGACGGTAGTGCTGCTCTAGACACACCCCAGAGAAACACATCTATGTAAAAAGGCTACTGCACTCACGGCCGGTAGCACCACAAGGGTGGTACTACCGCCATCCTAGGCCAGTAGTGCAGCCTGGCCGGCACTACGACCACTACAAGGTCGATAGTACTGCCCAATACTGACAGCACCTCAAATTGCTTCAAATTTAAAATTGAATTCAAAACAAACCCAAACTTGAGCACCACATGCTCAAACATTGTCAATAACTCATCACAAACATGCATAGACCTCCATATAGTCTTTCATTATTTCTCCCTCTCCTGCTTGTACTCAAGAGGTTACAGTGGTATCTCTGTATCCTACTGCTAGCCAGGATGTTGTAGTGATCTCCCCATCTCCTAAGGATATAAATAAATAACAAATTTAAGGTAATTATATGGGTCGATCTTTGTTGAGAATGGCAAGAAAAAAGTAAATTCTTCTCCTGCAACAAGCAAGAAACAAGACAAGTTGTCTTATGTCACATGCAAGAAAAAAGTGATGCTTGTTGATGCAAAATGCAAGAAACAATTGATCATTGCACCTAATAATAGAGTGCGGCCAACACAAGCTGAGTCTAGCTCAGACAATGAGTACCTCCTAGGAGATGATGACAGCTCAGAAGATGTGGAAGCTGAAGCCATCAGAAAGAAGTTCAAGGAGTTTTAAGAAAAAGGTGAAGGTTGGGCAACCTATTCGCCTATGATTACAGAAGGGTTTTTGGAAGTGTGCAAAGGTTCTATGTCATCTGAAGTTCAACTTTTACAGAACAAAACTGGTACAGAAGACACCTCAAGGTGCAGCTGCAATAATGAAGGTTGATCCTAGTTACTGAAGCAGAGCTTGGTTCAGGTTAGGTTCTAATTGCGAGTCTGTAAATAACAATAGTTTTGAGTCATTCAACAATTGGATAGTAGAAGCTAGGTTTTTACTGATCATTACCGTGTTGGAGGCAATTAGGAAGAAGGTCATGATAAGAATACAAGAAAACATGACAAAAGTTGATAAATGGCATGGAGATGTATGTTCTAATATCTTCAAGAAAATTAAGGCTTACATAACTGATTCAAGGTACTATCATGTTATATGAAATGGAAGGGATGGTTATGAAGTGAAGCACTTTGACAAGGGATCTACGGTGAGCCTAGGAAACAGGACATGCTCATTTAGGTAATGGCAACCGGCTAGTTTGCCATGTTTTCATGTCTTGTCATGCAAATTCTATAGTGGTAGAAATGCAGATGAGTTCATTGCACTCTACTAATCAATTCAACAGTTCAACGACACTTATGCTCATTGCCTCTAGCCAATTGAGGGCATGACTAGCTGGCCTGTATCAGATAGGTCAAAACCCCTGCCACCCAAATATGTGAAGATGCTAGGTAAGCCAACGAAGGAGAGGACAAGGGAGGCGCATGGAAAACCTAACACCACATGGCTATCAAGGGTAGGCACAATTATCAGATGTAGAAAATGCAAGGGCATTGAGCACACCAAATCATCCTATGAGAAGAGGCATGGGATTAACCAATCTGTTGGACCATCAACCTAGGCACCAATGCAATGGTTATGCCAAACATCTCTTTGTCCTTAGGCTTCAATTGTTGTCTTGTGCAAAATAGGTTAGGGTGCTATGATCAAAAGAATGCTCTATAAGTGGGCAGAAGAAAGAAATATCAAGAGAGGCAAGTGCATCCTCTAAAGCCAAAAAAAGAAAAGAAAATGCAGGTGTAGGGACAACACAATTTTCTATGACTTCAACTGCAATAACAAATGTAAGTTAGTCAAGGAATACGGTAATTTTTCACAATATCATATACCACTTGGTCAACTGTTGAATATTTCAGCCTGGGATGCCCAACTAGATGATTATCAAAGCTTCTGAAAAAACTAAAGTGGCAACAGGAAAGTGTGGCAATGCAATAGTCAACATGGAGGCTCATGTACCAACTTCACAAGCTTCTTCAAGGGTTACCAATCAGTGTGACGTTTGGTACAGCAAATACTCAAGAATCTGCCCCTAAGAAATCAAAGCCAAGGTCCAGAGCTCTCCCACTACTTCTGTTGAGAAGTAATGAAACGTAATGCCAGGCTTCTGTTGTCTTCTTGTTGGTGTAATAACATACTTATGATGGCTATATTTGTCATGTTAGCTTCATGTTGTTGTAATGCCAAACTTATGGCCCTATCTTTCATGTTAGCTATTGCGAAACTTCTGGCTCTATTTGTCATGTTATCTTCTGCCAAACTTATGGCCCTATTTGTCTTGTTTTCTATTATGCCAGACTTGTGGCTACTATGTTGCTGTGAACAACCCTGAATATGTGTTATGAACATCTGTTGTTACTACTCTTTCTTCTTCAGATAGCAATTTGGCATGTAATATTATCATTCCTTAGGTAAAGTATAATGTACAACCATTCATTCAAAAACATTAGGCAGACAATTATATCTAGAAATCAACCATTCATTGCAAAACATACATTACATAGTTGCATGCCAAAGTTCAATAGAACAAATACATCAGTTCAAGTTCACTTCCTCAACAAATAGCAACCACGACAAGCTTCAAAGCAAACAGGAAACAAAACAAGTACCTCTACTTCTCCAATCTAACAACCCTACCACTAAGCTCACCTACTTCTATCTTGTTCCGGACCACAATTGCTCTCAAAGATGTCACCTCTTCTTTGTGCACATGCATCTTAGTTCGCAACTGCGCCCTAGCATCAGTAATTGCTGCTCCAAGCTCCCTGTTCTCATGTGCCTTAGACATGATCATGTCGCACAAATCTATCACAACCTGCTTGAGAAAAGGAGTCATCTCATCGCTGTGCCATTGCCAGAAATTACAATCACCACTCTGAGAATCAAGGAAAATCAAACATACCAAATGCACCGAGTTATATTGACAGCAACAAGAAATAGGCCAAACATAACCACAAAAATTGCAAACCCATTCAAACACCAACAACTCTCCCAAGCTCTCAAGAGTGTCAGGTACCTCCTAGCAGGATTTGCATCGCTCTAAGAAATCCACCTTGCTGCCTTCGAGCCGCAACAATAGAAGATTGCCGAAGTGTACTCCAACGGACGCTAGCAGTACATGTGTACTCCAATGGACGCTCGTCAGCTTGTGTACCCCAATGAACGTTCACAGCACTCACGTCCTCCGCCTGATGACCATTGGGAGGACCTTTAGCTCCTAGAGCTTGCCATCCAATCCGAAAGGTATCTCCTCCGACCACTGATTTAATGGTGCCAACTAGCTCTAGAGTTTACTATTCCCAACCCTTCCCGCCACCCCCCCCCCAAAAATGTCTCGAGCCAGATCCCATGCCGTTGTCTTATATTGCATGCCTACTCATTCATGCAATGGTATAGCTAGGATTCCGCTAAGCCTCGGGTAGAAAACTAAACCGTTATAACTAACGCTAAATATTAGTCACTCCGAGATACAACAAAAGTACAACACAAAAACACAATTAAAAATAAATTTGAACTTCATGCTTAATGATACAACAAAACAGATACAACATGGCAAAAACAACATAGCATAGTGAAGTAGTACAAAAATTAATACCTACTTAATGAAGGTTAGGTGTATCCGAGCCAATCATATCTTCATCAACTATAGTATAAGAACATGAACCCTTAAAGATGAAATTGCATATGTAAACTAGTGACACAAAGTTACAAAGTTAATTATTGGTGTAAATTGCAAAACAAGAATGTAACATATCTATAGCACAAGGTAGTTTTTGCTTATATGATCTCATATTTTGAAAACACTGTAAAATCTTGTTATTTGTAATGCTTGCAAATACATTATACTATGCTATCATTTATCTATTTGTCACTCATCTTATTCTGCAACTTAGTCATAACAATATTCGTAGATGAGAAGACTCTTTCTACTATTGCGGTTGCAATAGGTAAAATCAATGCCAATTCAATGAAGCGATATATCAATGAAAAATTTGTGTGTCTATTACATCAAATTGAATTCAATCAATTAATCCCTAATTGGCTAATTTGGAATGTAGGTAATGTAATGCGACAAAGTAAGGATTAAGAGAAAATAACCCAGAGTTGACGGTGGCCGATGGATAGCTTGACTGCTTGAAGAGGATGTAGGGCAGAGGGCTTGCCGTCTCGGAGCCTACACTACCGTTGTGCCTCTACCCTCAACTCTCGTCTCGTCCACAAGAGGAAGGTAGAGAGAGAGGAGGCTGATCCTGATAGCTGATAGGGTTTCTCACTTCTCAACTTTGTGGGTTGTGGCCTGTCATGGACGGTAGTGTGCTATTGTGCTGGCTTGGTGTATTAGAGAGGAAAAGAATGTGTGCTACTAACCTGGACATCTCATGCAAGGACCTAAAATTTTCAGTTTTCCACTGCTAATTGGCCTAGGCCTCGTGCCATTGCCCTAGCTGCCCGAGGCCTAGCTCCACCCCTGCATTGAAGTATCCACACTGGCATCCGCGTGGAGGCCACGTATGCAGAAAACCACCCCAAATTGGTCGGGGGAGAGGAGTAAAGTGGATGGTTTCATAAGTTTAGGGTCCCAAATCGAATGGTTTTAGAGTTCAAGGTTGAAAATCAAACTAAGACCAAAGTTCAAGCTTGCAAATTGGACTTTTTCCAACCTATAACACTGGCATGAGCAAATCAAGTGAAAAAAGATACAGTTGTCGCGATCCTGCAATTACTCTGGCATCGCACTATGAATTGAGGATCAAGAGATGTAGAAGAGATCGAGAGCAATTTAGGAAACTAGAGTACATGGAAATATTGTTATGATATTCGATAATTCCCACAGGTTCTCCAACTCCAAATATAAACACCTTCCTCTCTACTGAGGCCAACGGGTATCTACTCTTAACGCTCCCAATAGGCAGAACACATAAACCATATTAAGGACTTAACAACTAATGATCTGGAGCCAGGTATAGTTGTGACACACCCCTTCTCTTAAGCAACCGCCTGTTCCCAAGCTGACGCAGAAGGAAACTAGGGATAAAAAGATCTGCAGTTCTCCCACGTCTACCAGGAAGCTGGTAGAGATTCCCATTGCACCATAACATGTGGCACAGCCGAGTTGCCCACCTTGATCAACTTAGTGTCCCCCACGCTTCGAGGCTGAAATGACTCAACAGATGTTAAACAATGGAGAGATAAATCATCACATACCTCTTCAGATGGAGGAAGTGTTTTTTTTCAATTGTGAAACATGGACCACCGAGTAAATTAGACTAGATGCTAGTAAATTCAATTTGTAAGCGACCTTGCCAATCCGTTGGAGAATTTTGTAGGGTCCAGAGTATTTGAAACTCAACTTCTGAGATGATCTTTTCGCTACAGAAACTTGAACATAGGGCTGCAATTTGAGATACACCCAATCTCCTACCGAGAACTCCCTCCCAGAGCCATTTTTATCTGCTTAGACTTCATCCTTTGCTGTGCCCCTAACAGACGTTGTTGAGCAATCTGAGACATAGCAGACCTGTCTTGCAGCCATTCATCTAGGTCCTTGACCTCAGTAGCATGTTCAGGTATAATGCCAAAATGTGTAGGTGAATGACAATAAAGGATCTCAAAAGGTGTCTTCTTAAGACTGTAATGATATCCATTTAAAAAAAGACTGTAATGATATGAAGTATTATACTAATATTCAGCTAAAGACAACCAATTTGCCCATTTGTTAGGACAAGCCTAACACATGGATCTCAAAAAAGTTTAAAAGCCACTCTGTTTGCCCACCTGTCTATTTGTGGTAAGAGGAGCTCATATTTAGCTTAGTATGTGTGAGTCTAAACAATTCTCGCCACAGAGAGCTTGTAAAAACTCTGTCCCTGTTAGAAATGATAAGTTGAGGAAGCCCATGCAACTTATAGATATTGTTGATAAACAACTGAGCGACTGACAATGCCGTTTAAGTGTGAGATTTAGGAATAAAATGCCCATATTTAGAAAATTTATCTATCACCACTAAAATTGTGTCATAGTGCTTAGATCTGGGCAAACCCTCCACAAAATCCAAACTAATCGTACTCCAAGCTTGAGAAGGAACTGGTAAGGGTTGCAAAAGACCAGGCAGCTTTACATGTTCAGATTTAGCTTTTTGGCATACCTCACATTTAGCAACATATTGTTGAACATCTTTCTTAAGGTCATGCCAAGCAAAAAAGGACTTGATTTCAAGTTGTTGTTATGCTAGAATGCCCTCCTACACCACTATTATGAGAGCCAGCAGAATAGCCTGATGAGCTTCTTTATGATTTCCCAACCAACTTCTTCCTTTAAATTTGATGAACTGCAGTCTCTAATTTCTCATAATAATCTTGACACACTACCTTCCTGTTTCAACTTAAGTAACCCCCTCATGTAGTTGTGATTAAATCCTTTTCAAACTTCCCTTCTACAGCTACACACAATTCCACCCGATTATCTATCGTGTGCTGTCCCTCATAAGTTTGCAACCACAGTGCTGCATTCCCATGGAAGTGAAGTGTGGCATACGGTGCCCAGAGATGGATTGGAACACTAAATACTTATCCAGTTATCCTTACAAACTCTAGGGTGTTCACCATCAAACTTAGGAAATTCGGCCTTAGGCATTCTAAATTATTTAGGTTGGTAGTGGGACTCAGCAGGGAATCCAAACATTCCTCTACCATTACCAACCCAAATCATACTGCGCTGGGGGATTTTGGTATGAGCACTCACCCTTGACCAGGGTGTGCCCCGGGGTGCCAAAAACCCCATGAGCGCCACCCTGGTGATTCTTCTCATCATAGTGCCCGTTGGGCCGAGGAGTCGCTGGGCGTGGTGGTTCAAGCTGCGTCCCCACCAGGAAGGCGACGCCTGCCCCGAGATCATCCACCGACTGCCGCAGCCCCGTCATAGTGAGGTCGACGGTCGGCCTGCATGCTTCCGCTTGCTTCATGCGCTCATCCACCCGGTGAGCACAGCTAGGATCATCTTGACGTCGGTGTCGAGGGTGGAAATTTGTGTTTCCACCATCGTCGTCAAGGTAGGATGGGATCCCTTCTTCTTCACAACGATCGCGCAGAATCGGAGCCCTGATTCCAAGATGTCATGATCCTGCAATTACTCTAGCATTGCACCAAGAACTGAGGATCAAGAGATGTAGAAATTGGAAATTCCAGGAAAGGTCGAGAGGAATTTGGGAAAGTAAAGTTGTTGGAAATAGTAAAATGTATATCTTTGTAATACTTCTTCTCGTTTAATTTTCATACCTTGTGCATGAACAATAAGACTATCTTAACTTACTCTTAGAATATTATATATATAATCAGCTTTGTCTTACGTGGAAGAGTGAGAAAAGAGTCGTAGCAAACATCACACGGGAACATATGTGCTATTGCCGGCTAAAAGAAAGTGTTGGAGGCAGCGCAATGGCTTTTAGTGTTGAAGTTAGTGTTTTGCCAATAGCTACAAAAATAAAGTTATTGTTGAATGACTAAATTAAATGCTATAGTGTTTTTTAAGACAATATTTAGAGATGGTTATTGTACAAGCTGGTTTTATTGCTTGCTCTAGATGATATGGATAAGAGATGAAGTAATTAGTGGACTTTATTGTTGTACTTGCTCTTATAAGCAGTACATGCATCCTCTGAATATCAAAACTAAACAACTCATGTCTCTAGGTAGGTACCATGGGCATTTGTATCCTATGCGGCATCCAACTTGGCTCGTTGCTGGCAATGCTCTACCACTTGGCCATGGCCCTACTTGTCAGCTGCTACTCATATGCTTATTCTTTCCCATAGCCAGCTAACAAGATAGAGGGAGAGTAGGGCAACACCATGGGAGGCGGCGGCAGCGAGCTCAGTGCTGTTGAGAAAAGGCAAAGGCAGCAACTGAAGAGCATCAAAACGGATCGTTGCAACTGAGGTTAACTCGTGGGCGGCAAGAGCACGGTTGGAGGTAGTCTACAGCGGGTAGGTGGCTGCACCATGGAGGTAAAGTGGCACGGCTACAGCGGCAACTACGGATCGAGGGCTAAAGCTAAAATATAAGGACGTCAAGAGCAGCTATGGGATGAGGGGAACTCACTGGTGTAAAGGGTGAAGGTAGGGACAAGCCGAGGAAGCCCGAAGGCAGAGACCCAAGGCGACAGGGATTGCTCATCGATGGAGGCAACCCGAGGTGAAGAGGAGTTCGAATGAGTGATTGGGGAAGAAATAGGGAATATGGGTGATACTCTAGATATAAGGAATCGAGCTGGGCCTCATCGGAGAGGGAAGGGAATAGCAGTTGTGGCGGCAGTTTTCGGCCGGAGTTGGGGAATACAAGAGTGTGATGAGTTGATGATAAAACCACGAATTATTTGAAGGGAAACATAAAGGGTGTCCAAGACATTTTCTGACATTAGAGGATGGAGAAAGAAACTCACTGGTTCAACAGGAACATGAAAGCGCTTGCGGTTGCCGACATGGGATGTAGCAGTGTCGCGAGCTAGGTTCAGGTTGGGGAGCGGACGATGGTGTAGGTGTTCTAGCCAATCCTTAAAGCATCTTCTTCGCCACTTCTTTCTATCCCCATCCTCCTCCGCCGGTTCTTCATCACCACCTTTGTTTGCATCTCTAGCCGCTGTCGCTCGTCTTCGATGCACTACCAAACAACTTCGCACGTGATGCCACCTTCCAGTGTGTCCTCGTAGTCTCACTTGTTTGTTCCCATCATCCCTGCCACCTCCCAAGTTGCCACTCGTCGTTGTCGCCTCGTTCAGATCCATACCACCATGCTAAACTCTCGCTTTCTCTCCCGCCTGCTGCTCTCTCTCTCTCTCTCTCTCTCTCTCTCTCTATATATATATATATATATATATATATATATATATATATATATATATATATATATATATATATATATATATGAAGCCATTTTTCTACACCCAAGAGTAGTTACTTCCTATGTCGTATCTTACAACTTAGGGAGTATCTCGTGCAACGAAGGGTATGTACATGTAGTATATGAGTATATAAGACTAGTTAGGTGGTATTTACATTTTTCAGAGGTGGTATGTATGCTTTTTTAGACATACTCTTTTTTTGTGTACATAAAGGTATTTGTAAAATACGTTAAAAACTATGTACTCTCTTGCGATTTTTCCATGTGGATCACATTAGAATATCTTATAATCAGTATATGAGTGTACCCAAAGTGATAAATAAGTATTTGAAGTTCGTTTAGGTGGTATTTCTAATATGGGAGTAACTACTCCTGAGTAGAATGTATTTTACATACATACATACATACATACATACATACATACATACATACATACATACATACATACATACATACATACATACATACGGGTGGGCCTAGCTTCCTACGTGGCAAAAACCGTCCATGATACCTGCTTAGGGATATGATTTGCATGGTTTTGATATTTAGAGGACGTGTTTTAGACGGTATCACAGATAAGAGATGAAAATTAAATGATAGGAAGAGTTGAGGGACCAAAAATATATTTTTCTTTCTTAGAATTATTGTTATGATATTTGATAATTCCCACAGGTTCTCCAACTCCACACATAAACACCATGCCTTGGGCTCTTCTAAGGCCTAACGGGTACTCTTAATGATTACAAGCCCATGAGATTACAGAACCGGCCTAATTGGCCTAGAACACATAATCATGTGAAGGACAGCTTAAGAGCCGCTCAATACATGTCATTTTAGCTTTTAAATTTTGTTTCTAAATATGTATTATTATACAATTTCAAGATAATTTTTAATTGATTTTTCCTTTACAAACTGTTACCTTTATTATTCTAAAGCTATTTACTACTATGAACTACAGTAGCACGCAATCAAAAAACAGTAAGTTAATAAAGAAACGGTTTGATCATTTCCACTCATAAATTGTTTGAAGTGTAAAAATCGTAAAATGCGGTATATAGTTGACATCAGTCCGCTAGATGTATGACAATAAATAAAATCTCTCCCGTTGTCTTTGGGCCAATTACCGTTACAGAAAGATCACCGCTTGAATGCCTCGTCGAGAGGTGTTGACCCTTCCATCTTTGAAACCTCCAACGGCTATCTCCTCCTGTCCAAACCCCAATGCCGCCGTTGCCCTCCCTACCAACCCCCTGAGTCCCCTCCTCCCCTCGCCGCCATGCCCGCCGCCGCCGCCATGCCCAGGCCCTCCAAGACAGCCTCCGCGTCCAAGCCCAGGAGGGCCTCCCCTTCGCCGTCCCCTTCCCCCGCGACGGCACCCAAGGCCAAGAACCCAACAGCTCCCCGCCGCCGCAGCCCCCTCTCCGACCTCAACTCCGGGGACGCCTTCGCCGCGCGGCACGGGTGCTTCCGCTTCCTCCTCTCCTCCACCTCGGGATCCAAGTCGAGATGCGCGTCCACCCCAAGGACCCCCAAGTCCCACCCGAAGCCCCGGCCGGAAACCAAGAGGCGGGGAGCAGGCGCTAACCGGTTGCCAGATCAAGAATCAAGAACTCGGACGGAGCAATGGCGGGGCCAGGAACCGAGAAGCAGGAGGCAGGAACCGATCGGTGATCAGATCAGGAGGCTGGAGCCGGCCAAGAAGCAGGGGCCTGCGAGGCAGCAGTTCGAGGCCCTTACGCCGGAGAGGAAGGCGGACGCGGGGACGACGCCGCCGATCCACGCGTCGATCTCGCCCGAGCTGGTGGCCTGCGGCTCCGCGACGCCGGCGTGCTTCGCGGCCGGGCACCACGTCGTGCCCGGCGTCGGCGACAGGCGCAAGTGCCGGCCGAGGGGCATACTTGCCATCGCCGGTGAGGGGGCGAGCGAGGAGCTCGACACTGAGCCGTCCCGGGCGTCGATCAATTGGCTGTCTTCGCCGTTGGGTGAGGCCGGCACATGCTCGACGAAATGTGGCAAAGAGGCGTCCGTGAACTGGCTGGCGTCCCCGCGTGAGGAAGGTGCGGTGGATTTGCTCGAGGACGAGATCTTTGTGCCGAGATGCTCGTCGGAGGACGCGTTCTGGCTATTCTCCCCCGACAGCACGGGGTTGTTGGGCTCACCGGTGCTCGGTGGTATACTGGACTTTGGCACACCGGCATCAGAAATTTCTGAGACGACACCGTCATCGGGATTTCTGCCCGTTCAGAAGACGCCGAGCACCGGTGGCAGCATTAGCCCCTTCTCACTTATTGTGAAGAGGGCATCACAGTCCTCTAGGCTAAGGTCTTCGTGTGCCCAGCAAGGGCCGCTCGGTTATCGCAATGGCTCGGCAGTGGATCCAACACCAATTTCCGGTGAGTCATGGACTGAAAATGTCAGCAACAGCAAGTGCTCAGGCTTGACGAGGACTGGTAGCCGTCCTATCACGAAGATGGATCCAGTGGTAGAATGTCTCGAAATGATGAGTTTGTCACCAAGGCCTGGGGATGCTGAATATGATGAAAATGGTGCTCTGCCTGCACCATTGCCTGAGCTTAGCTTCCAGTTTGCCGGTGCTCGGACGCCTCTGGAATCCATAGACTTGAGCTCTTTTAAGAGGTCTCCTTGTGACATGGAATTGAAGGGGAAGGATGGGAGTTTTCGGAAACCGGTCTTGGCGGAGACCCGGATCTCTTGGCGAGAAGGGCTAGTTAGCAGAATGTTTGATATTGGTGACTTGGACTGCTGTAAATGGTTGTCTGATGATGAGGATGGACCAGTTCTCCAGGGCAATGATTGGGCTTTGCCTGATACCAAGTTTGAACCAATTAGTGGTTCTTGCCTGCAAGAGGGTGGTGACCAACCGGCAGCATGTGGCTTCGGCTCCGTTGAGTTCAGGTGTAGTGGCGGTGAACTGAATAATGGCAGTAAGCCTTCTCCAAACCCTGTTTCAGTTGCAGAGTCTATGAGAGCAGAAGGATTTGAGCTCGTCTCGTCTGATGACTCGGATTGGACTCTCTTCTACAAGAATGACTTGTTTGAGACATGAGCTTATCTGAAATGAAGCGGGGTTCCGTTGTTCATATGTTGTGTACTCTAATTGTAGCACGAGAACCATTGCAAACACCGGAGTTTGTGTTTGCCCCAGGCTTGTACTTTTTTCGGCATATGAAGTTTCGCTTTATATTCTTTGGCGGTACATGTAAATTGCGTTGTTAGATGGATTTGTTTCTGGAATAACCACTTCTGGTTCATTTTTAATCCAGTGGTCACAATTCTGAGCAACATGAGTACAGAACAAGTGTTTATTTTTCGTTCGATGATATCCTGAATAATTCCCCCTGTCCAGAAGCATTGATTCAGAATATGTGAACTGTTAGTGCTGGTTAATGATACCATGAACTGCCTACATTTTGCTGAATCTGCTCAGTTAATGAAACTTCGTGAATCAATTGCTGATCGAAATTATGTGGCATCTACGTTGTATCAGAAGCAGCCGAGAAGAAGACTACGAAGTCCCACGTTGTGATGATTTTCTTCTTCAAGAAAACACGTTGGCTCGTTACGCACCATCTTTTTTCACAAGCACAGAGCATTTTTCTTTTTGAATTGATCGGCAGGAGCTCTGCTATTCATTCAAGAGGAAAGAGAATAACAAAAGTAATTACAACAGGCCGAGCAAAGCTTGTGGCAGAGATACATCTGAATGGAACAACCAGAGCAGTGGAAAACCTTGGCCAACTACAATATACTAGCAATGGGTTCACTACAATTGCTAGGACTCCTAAGCCTTCTCAATTCAAAGCAAATAATTCGCTTAGGAGAAATAACAATTGCAAACCATTTACTAGTTATGTTAGTTTACCTAAAACCATTAATGTTAGGGCTATTTAGGTTCCTAAATCCATTGTGATTAACATTGGTGGACCCAACAAAAATTAGGTACTAAAAAGTGCTTAAAAGTTTATTAGGTGCTTAGAGATGCATTGAAAATTTAGCTCAATCAAAGGGATAATTTCATCATGTGCAAAAGGGAGCCAACATTCACTCCAATCATGAACCAATGTCATCTAAGGGAACAAGTATTTAAATTGAATCTTATAGCTTCTAGCCTTGTGTAGGTTAAGTTGCATTATCATGAAAATCAATTTAAATTGCTTGTTTATATTCTTGCTCATGTCTCTTAGTTGAATTTATTGTAATTTTGAGCAAGTTTGGGTAGTGGCACATTAAAGGGGGAGTGCTGAATCATAACCATGTATATCACATCCCTATATGTGCCCATATTTATATAAGTGCTAATATATTTTCAAAATTAAGCCATTTAGCTAAAAGTCAAAATTTTGTATAACTATTAGTAATCTATTGAAAACTAGTTGAAAAAGGTATACAAATGCTTTTGAAATGTTTTCCAAAAGTTTTGGTTTTACAAAGAAAATGAGTTTCATGTCCAAAATCTAGTTACAAGTATGTTGTTTTGGATTTAAACTTATAATTTTCATAGAATAAATTGTAAAATAATTTTGAAAATATTTTCAAAACAAAAAAACCTAGAGTTGGTCATTATTAATAATTTTCGTGTTCAAAAGATTTTTAAAAGACCAACTAATCAAAAGTTATTTGTTTTTGAAATTCACCGATAAACCTTGTTTGACCTATATTGGTCATAATATTGCACTTCCTGAGTTTCTCCTTTTAGACCAGATTCTTTGCTATATCTTGGTTCCAAATGGCTTTCTAAACTCATACACAAAGTTTCAAATCTAATATCGCATCTTATTCTTCATTTGAATTTTGTGTTAAATTTTTTTCCTTTACTTTACAAGTGTTTCTTCAAAAAGGACCCCCTTTGGTCGAAAGTCAAAACTTGTGTTTAAAAGACCCAAAATTTGTGAAAAGCTTTGTAAAAGTATTCCAATATATATTAAGGACCATCGGGAGGAGATGGGGATTAAGGCTAGGATGAAGCGAAACGTTTATATATAGCGGTTGCGGTAAGGATTGGAAGCTTACCACTGAGCACGAGTGCTTGCCTCAAGCCAACTCAGTCTTGCCATTCCAATCTTATTCTTTTTCGTAATTGAGAATTTGTGCGCTCTTATCTTCTGTTCTTACTATCATTAAGAGAAGCATAGCAGGTGATGGTTAAAATTGAGGATTTGGTGTTTCTGAGTAAATGAAAAGGGGAAATGTGTGAAGAAAGTAAGATTAGCAGTTAAAAGAAGAACCTGAATAATTTGGTGTCGGAGGATAAGTTGGAACAAATGTCCGCACCAACACACAAGGATAGATGACGTGTCTTTTGTTTGTGACAAATAGTTGTTGCAGTTGGAAATTGTGGTTGCAGGTGCACAGTGCACTGCTCTACTCTAAAGGCCTAACCATATATATTCCTAAATCAAGTAATCAGCATAGTGGGTATTAAAAAAGTAATTAGCATAGTATTTTATGCAGTTATCTTTTAGGTTCATATTGTGTATGATCATATCGAGCTGATAGTATAACACCGCTCTAAGTTTTGTGAGAAGCGCAAATCTTTCGAAATCTATGCGAATTTTACGAAAAATAGTATAATTTCTTTGAAACCCCTACCAAAACACTCGTTCCAAACAGATTTCTAGTCCATGACAATTCATAGGAGGAGTACATCTTGTCTCCTATTTTAGAAACGTATTTGACCATACGTGATCATATAGAGTTTGATCTTTCTAATATCCAGATACTTTATATATTTTAGATATTTTAGAAATATCTAGATACTTTAGATATTTTATTTGAAGAAATTTAATGGTGCCAATTGTCATGAATCCAGTGGTGATAAGAATCTATAAATAGTCCTTTGAATAAAAAATATACATCACTTGCAAGAGTTGATTTTGGTTTGCAAATATTTACATTTATTTTTTAAGCAATATGCTCGACAAAACATTCAAGTTAATTGTTTTTCGAAGCAATATGTACTAATTTATTTTCTATGTGTGTAAAAAAATACCATTTAATATGCTAACATATAAAATAAGAATAGAGAATAAGGTTACAAATAATATCTATTTAAGAACAAAATGCACCTTTGTGTTGTCACCTGAAGTTGTAATAGTTTTATTCTAAAAAGCTTGTAATTATTTTATCACCAAACAAAGTGTTAGTATTAGCTTATTACTTCAAATTTAGAACAATGTAATTAGCGAACACCCATTCATAAAATCATAAATTCGCCACTAATTTACCACGAAGGCATCAGAGGCCCTCAAGAGCGGAGGAGAGGCTCTGAAGATGTTTGGGCATGGCTTAACTGTAGTATCTCACTAGAGGGGCCTTCTGCTGGCCATTGATGAAGCAGGCGGCAAGAAGCTGATTGTTATTAACACTGCGAGAGAGGCGGATAAATTGCTGAAGGATTGGATTGTACTGCATAATCCATTTGAGATGGTGGACGTCTCTCCTGATATCACAATGAAGGTAGCTCAACAGATCTATGAGTTGTTCGAGAATGCTGGTGCAGAATCACTCATCAAGGAAGGAGCAAACATGAAGAAGTAGATGGATCAGGCCAGCATGGTGAAATCACTTCTTGCACTCCCAACTATACCCCTTGATGTGGTGAGAGTGCTTCGTCAGCACAAACCCTGCTGATCACTCTCTGGGTAGCACAAGTCTTTATCATCTGCTATTAAGTTATTGCTACACGGCCAACGAAGAGAAGCTGAAAGTTATGACAGGTGGTCTACTACTTGATGGAAACGTGCTTTTGATTCACTTTTAACTATTTAAATTTTTTCTAAATATAATTGGTCAGTGGTTTGTGAAATGATAGTCAATTGCTTAGGCATTGTTTGTTTAGGCCGAGTGGAGGAGAAGTCTGGAGTGGAAGAAGCCATCCGTCTCTTGAGCCGGAAGAGACTTCTTTGCTCGTTTAGTTAATTTGGTGAACTGTGGTGATCTTTGGATGGGAGTGGAATGTCTGAAACGCCCATGTGTACTGTAAATTCTATTTTAAGTCCTAAGTGTGTTGATTTAAGGGTAATTGACGTGTTTTAGAGCTGTTTTAAGCATGAACTACCTGATTTCGACGGGATTTACCTGAAATTGTGTATTTTGTCTGGATTTATCATAAATTACCTGATTTTAATCAGATTTAACAATGAAAATGTCATACATGAAAGATTGCACATAATAGAAAATATTATTAATAAAGTCATTGTCATAGTCCAATTATATATCATAGTTACACCAAAATGAACCACTAATCATCATTATTTCATACTCCAATCAACCTCTGGCAGCCAACAGCCCATCAGCAATAGCTTCACGAGTAGCAATCATGTCCACATTGTCTTCTCCCTCATGGTTTCCCCCAGTTGTGGAAACTACATGCCCTGGAGGAATGTAGTTCTCATCACGGTCACACTTATCAAAGTGCTTATCAAACAGTTGGCTCTCTCTAATAAAGTTATGCAGCGCCATGCACGCGATGATAATCCTCGTTTGCTTCTTTATTGGGTAACTAGGGACAGCCCGTAAGATGCGCCATTTTTGCTTCAACACACCAAATGCGCGCTCAATTACATTACGGAGCGAGGAATGAGTATAATTGAGCAACTCTTTTTTACCACTTGGTACTCAGCCTTGGCGGAACTCAGGTAGATGATACTTTTGTCCTTTGTATGGAGCAAGATAGCCAGGTTTGTTTGGATAACCAGAATCAACAAGATAATATTTGCCTACAAATTACATATATTAGCAAAAGAGAACATAAACAACTATGTGTATTATATTTAATGTATTTAAAGAATTTATACCTGGTGGAGGATGTGGAAACCTCTCCTTGTACTTGTCGAGTGTATCCCTGAATATCCTTGTGTCGTGTGCAAAACCTGGCCACCCAGATACTATAGAGGTGAATCTCATGTCAAAGTCACATACTGCCATGACATTCTGTGTTGCAAACCCATGGCGACCAACATGGTTAATCATCTCATCAGCTGGCACAACAACTGGTATATGTGTCCCATCAATTGCACCTATGCAATTGTTGAAGTGTGGCGAGAATCTTGAATCATGAAGTCTCTCATGCATGGTTGTGAAATTGGGAGCAATAGGTTTTATGATGTCTGCAGCCATTATATTCAAACATTTCAACACATGCCTGAACTTTCTATGGATGGTGTCTGTTGATCTATGGAAATGATTGTGCACTTGGCTCACAGATTGAGGTCCACCAACAGTCCACAGAAATATTGCAAGGGCCTCTTCAGAACACATAAACTTTGTTGCTTTCAATCCATAATGTTGTACCAAGGTATCATGCAATACATCAAAACAAGGCCTTGTCATTCTAAACATTTTGTAACATTCTTCTGTAGACCCTAAAGTATCAAAGGTCCACTGCTGACCAGTA
This sequence comes from Otatea glauca, assembly GCA_036346275.1. Lineage (NCBI taxonomy): Eukaryota > Viridiplantae > Streptophyta > Magnoliopsida > Poales > Poaceae > Otatea > Otatea glauca. The sequence goes on along the minus strand of CM070731.1, from coordinate 14,418,914 downwards.
CACCTATGCTCCTTCTTCTTCCTTTTGTTAAGGTACTTTGTACCATGCATAAGAGAAACATAAGCAACATACAAGAATATGTGTTGTCTTTTCTTTCTTATCTCCTTCTTTCTCAAAGCAGCAGCAATATCACAATCACTTGAATCAGTCTCAACATCACTTTCACTTATGCTCATCTAAAAACAAAGGAACAATATAGGTATCATTAAAAACAAATTTATGTAACATTACAAACAATATAGATAACATGTAAAACAAAGTTAGGTAACATTACGAACAATATAGGCACCATTACAAATAACATAGGTTCCATTACAAACAAATTTAAAAAATAGTCTCAAGCAAATAAGGATACAACACACACAAGTGCACAAGCATTTCTAAACGCCTCTTCCTGTCCTCATACTGCCTCTTCAACCATTGGAACCTCCCCTCATTTGTCTTAATAGCATAAAAGAAGCAACGGTTCTCAAGTTTACCAAACAGCTTCGTAGCAATGTAGTACTCATCACTTGTTTTAGCTGCCTCACACTTGATTACTTCAGCCATGATGGCTTCAATATCATTGGCCACAGAGACATTGCTAGATGCATCTGATTTGTCTTCACTAATGACATGGTCGACAAATCTCTTGAAGTCCTTTCCATAAGTATCTTTCTTAGGCCTCTTTGGACTGCTAGCAATAGCAATGACCCACGCTTCTTTGGTACAGTAGCAGTGCGGGGCTAGGTGAGAGTCGATTGACCTTCATTCTCCAAATCAACAATGTCTTCATTAATCTGAACTGCTGCATGTGCAGTTGCAGTCTCCTCCTCTTCAGCACCAGGTATTACCGAAGACTTCCCAGAGATATTCGACTTCTGGAACATAGCCTCTAGCAATGACAAGTTCTCCGGAGGCCCATTCCGAAATCGTTTGATGTCCTTATGGATCTGCACATACAAATCAGTTTTTGTTAGTACAAAAACATAACATGAGAATGAAATGGACAAAGCATTTGAAAGAGAAATACCTTGATCATACTATCGCACTCTTCTTTACTAGCTGTTATAGTTTGTTTCTCATGATCCCATCCAAGTCCAATTGCTTTTTGCAAGTAGTACACCCAAGCTGTCCAAATACTCTTCAAATCATCCCATCGATTTTTCATTTGCTTTTTGGTATACAATCTACCAGTCTGCTTATGGAACTCTTCAATTAAATTCTTGTAACCTGTTGGACTCAATGCCTTGGTAGGCCTATTGCCATTAAGGGTCTAATTAGCAGCAATTTCACAGAATATCCTTGTTGCATCAACATCCCAAACTGCCTTTTGTTCCATCTATCATATGCAATTTCAGTTTATGAATATAATATTTAGAATATAACAAAATGATTTTACTTGTAGGATACATGTCATTCTGTCTAGACCATGCAAAAATTGTAGTTTAAGTTCTCGTCCGATCTGTTGAGTTGAATTGCTGGAAGAATGGGAAGAATCACTTACTGTTTAATTGGTTTCTACATTGTTGTATCAAGGAACTTTAACAGTTTTTCTACTAGGATAAGTTCATTTTTTACATAGTAACTGATTGTAACACTAGTCCACCTCAATCCTGAGAGTTATTTGGAAACGAAGTATAGTACAATAGTTTAGTTTCATAGATCAAATAATGGGACATGTTACAGTGTATGCGCCTTTGTTCCAATAGTACAAATGGACCATCAACCTTGCAAACTGTTGTTTCAGCAAGCAGCTCAGTCCTGAGTGTGTGCTAATGTAAGCTTTGACTACCTGCGGCTGCAATATGACCTAAAATAGATAAACTCACTTTACATGTGCTCTGCTGAGTTAACTGAATGTTGTCAATATCACATCTTATTTATTTGCCAAGCTACTTGGGGCTAGCCAGTTTATGCTTTGCTTGTCGTAAATTAGAAAGCAAAGCTACTTGGGGCCGTAGCTAACAGGAATTTGATTAAAAATATGTCTGCGCCAAAAAAAATATGAAGAGAGAGCTAGTTGTGTACTGACTACTGAAAGCATAACAAATTCTCATGAGGGGACTGTTAGTAGCTCACATGAGCAATTGCAGATGTAAAAGAGCAATGTGCACTTAGAAATCAATAATTTTTCTGCAGTACAACTCATGACACACAGCCAAACTTAGCATACATATAATAAAACTAGGTGCAATCAAATGTCAGTTTGGTTTTGGTTTCATCAAATGCATTACAATTTAAAATAGACTCTATCTATCTATTCTATATTCTAATTAGGAACTCCGAGAAAGTTCCCACGTTAACCAAAAATAAACAAGTTATCCAAGATCAGGGAGGATCAGAATGTAGTATTCATATCACGTAGGAATTTATGTGATCTCAATAATCTTACAAGATAACCATGAACTTGAAACGTCAGCTAGATAACCCTTCACATTGCATCATGTCTTGTCCAAAGTTTAGTAGTAATTGTCCATCATGAGTAATGGTTGCTGGCAGAGAAAATTTCCTTCCTTTACTTTGTGTCAATCTACTGCAAGCTAATCTACCTGTAACTCCTGTCTACAAATTTCTTCATATACCTGTACTTTAGTTGTAATGGGTACTTCTACAAGCTAATCTACCAGTATCACCCCTCCACGTTATGGCAGATTCAAGTATTTTGTGAAACATGCTGTATGCAATGAGTACTTCTACAAGATTATATTAGTTTGCAATGAACTTGGGCGACGTGGTGGTGGTTCCAGCAATACGCCTTCCTCCGAACATTTGTTTGATATGGCCAAAGTTCTTAACTGAATTTCCCAGGACTATTGTTTTTATTGGATGAACATGATTAGTCTAAGCATAATTAAAAAAATGCTAGCATGTGATACTTGCTTGATTCCTCACCTTGGAGCAGGGGGAGGCGGGCCACGGACGTCGTCGGAGATGAGACGGCGGCGCTCGAGGGCGGCAGCGACCGGAGATGCGGAGCAGGCGAACGTACTTGGAGATGAGACGGCGGCACTCGAGGGCGGCGGCGACCGGAGATGCGACGGCGACGCTCGAATGCAACGACCGGCGCGGGGCGAGCAGCTCCAACGAGGCGGGGCGGAGGGCGAAGGTCACGCCGGGAATGTCGTCCGAAGAGGCGGGGCGGAGGGCAGTGCGGCGCTGCCGGAACCTAGCTATGCCGCCGCGGTCGCCTCGCGTAGCCCACAGCCAGCAATTGGGGAGGTCAGGGAATTGAGGAGTGGAAAAAACGGGTATTTTCTCAATATAAGGGATGGCATTTGGTGGTAAATAAGTGTTAAGTTGCAAGGGTATCAGGGAGGTGGGATTTTCAGAAACACCAGCCAGCCCAAGAAGCAACGTTTTCCTTGCTTCTCTGGCGTAGTGCAAATAGGGCTGGAGCTTCTCCTCTCCAGCTAGCTAAAAAATTACTGTTTGTTTTGGCTTGTGGCTTATAGAGGACTAGAAGTCAAATAAGCTTAAGCTCAAGCCTAAACAAACAGACCCTTAGTGATTCTTAGTGGCTAATTTATAAATGATACAAACATGGCATCAAATACTTGGGTTGTTTATAAAAACTGGTGTGGCAACGGGGTTATCACTGGGAACAGGAAAACTATTTGTCGAATAAAGATAAAAATTATTTTTGAAACTTGGACGAGTGGTTGGTAGAGACCTTGCAGTACACACGAGAGTTTAGTACGTGGAAGCCTCACCCGAGTTAAGGACCAAATATTGTACCATATACCTAGGCATTTCTCGTACATGTCATTTGTGAGAGAAGGACCTAGCTGCTGAATAATTTCTTTAGTTCTAGCATTAAACCCACGTGTTGTAGTTATTAGGATTGTGTATCTTTTCGGTTGTGCGGACGATGGTAAAGAGTATCCATGTCCGGTTAGAGGTGTTGGGAAACCCTCGTGGCCCATGAAAAGCCCACGTTGGCCCCTTAATCGAAACCCTAGGTGAGCGCTATAAAAAGAGGAGGGGGTCCCCCTATGTACAAGCAATCAGAAATCATTAGCAATAAAGAATTCGCCGTCGCTCTCCCCATATACCCGTGTCTCTCTCTGTCTGTTCTCCAATTTTAGATCTGTTCAGGAACCCCGAACTATTCGATAGCGAGGTTCCTTAACACGTTATCAGCACGAAGCTCTACCGGAGTTCAGATTGAAAGGTGAGAAAGGTGGGGATTTCGGCAATTGAATCTAATCGCTTGACGATTTTATGCTCGCATCTATCCTATGCATTCGGTACTGTTCGTCACGTGGCAAGAAGCTGCAATGATATGAATCTACAGTACATATCGGTTTTTTTTTCTGCTTTACTTTTCTGTACATCTGAAAAAAAATCGGCACCGCGCGCCTGAAGCGCCGATGCCTCCTCGGTTTGCGCGCTCGGCACGAAGCCGTTGCAGCCACGCTGACCTCCGACGTCCTGGCCTCGCGCACGCAGCGCATCGCTCCGGCCAGGAGTCGTCTCGGCCGTGCACCGCCGCGGTGACGCAGCGAGCCGCGCCGCGTCGGCCACAGCCTCGGCCTCCACGCCACGCCGTCACGCCCGCGCAAGAAGCGCCGCCGTCGGCCCCACCTACGCCACGCCGCCCGCCGACCGGCTCAAAGCCACTCCGCCGTTGCCCGGCGGCGTCACCTCGGCCTTGTCGCGTTGCCTCGGCTCCGCCGCCTCGGCACTCGTCTCACGAGCGCCTCGGCCCGTAGCTCCCCTCGGCCGACGCGCTCGGCCGCGTCGTCGCCGCTCGGCTCCGGCCAGCGCCGCGCGCGCCACCGACCGGGCCGGCGACGGCCGCCACCGCCGCACGGCTCACCGCCACGCGCCGCCGCTGGCCGACCACCGCGCGAGGCCGCCGAAGCCTCGCCGGGATGCGCTGCGCCTCGCGCCCGCCCAGCGCCGCAGCGCCGTGCGGCGGCTCGCGCCGCCCGCGCGCGTGCCGCCGCCGTCTGCCGTGCGGCTGCGATCGGCTCGGCCTGACCGCGCTCGGCCTCACCGTCGCGTCACGGCTCGGCCTCGCCGTCGCTTCTCGCTGGCCTCACGCCTCGCCTTGTTTCGCCGTCGGCTCGAAGCCAGCGCCGCCTCGCCTTGTTCCGCCGCCCCAGGCTCGAAGCGCGCCGCCTTGCTCCGCTCGCCGTCGGCTCGAAGCCGCGCCGCCTCGCCTAGCTCCGCCACGAGTGCCGGCGACCGTCGGCACGGCAAGGCGTGGGAATGCGGCGCGAGTGGGGAAGAAGAAGCACGGAGGCAGTGCTGGCGCTTGGAAAATGCAGAGCGGCAGCGTGTGGAAGTTCATGCGCCAAGGAAAAAGAAAAGGGAAGAAGCAAAGAAGTGGCCCGCTGCGCGGGAGGAAGAAGCAACAAAGAGAAAAAATGCGAAGTGGCGGCGGCTGCGCGACTAGGGAAACCCTAGCCGCGCGTGCACATGGGCCGAAAAAACGGGCAAGGCCCAGCGGGCCGAATCGGCTGGAAGAAAAGGAAAAGAAAAGAAAAAGAAAAGAAAAGAAAAAGAAAAGAAAAGAAAGAAAAAGAAAAGAAGAGAAAAATTGCAGAAAAATTTGCAGAAAATTTTGAAAAATTGCCAGAAAATCAAGAAGATTTATTTGGCTCTGCTTCTATTTTTTCTAGCTTTATTTCTCTGTTTTTATGAATATTCTTTATGAATTTTGAATCCGTTGCTTTATTTAATTTATTGCAATGCATAGCAATTTAATTTTCTGCACTTTATGCTTATTGCAACCATTTTTTATTAGATTACACGCAGTAATCTAATGTCGGAATTTTGAAATCATGAATCGTGAATCGTGAGTTTGAAGAAGCGGCCCGCACGGTCGAAACTACCTCACTTGGGCATCGGACGTGAAGATAGTTCTTGGGGCAAGAAGCTCCGTCTTTGCGATTGGTCTAGGGTCCTCGCAGGACGTGAAACCTACCGTCGAGCAGAACGATGAAGTCTTGCACTGCCGTTTAAATGCATGTATCGCTTTTTCTTTTAGATTATGGTTGTTAGCATTTTCTTTTGAATAATGAATAGTAAGCTCTAGAAGAGCATACTTCTCTCATGAATATATATGCAATTTATTCTTTATTCCAGTATTCTTTCATTTACAAGCAATATTTGAATTATTTTGCCTCTCTTTGATTGGGGTTATATTTCTTGCATCTAGAAATCATGTAGCGCCCAAATGGAAGAGATATGCATTGTTGATAGTGGCACAACAAATACCATCTTAAGAGAGTCTAAATACTTTCAGTCGATCACGAAGAACGCTGAAAAGATTACTACGATCGCAGGAAGCGACTCATGTAATCGGCTCAAGAAGAGCCAATATTATATTGCCTATGGGTACAACTTTGGTAATTGAAGAAGCCCTTTTGTACACTGAATCAACGCGCACTCTCTTAAGCTTTAAAGACATCCGCGCCAATGGTTTTCACGTAGAAACCAATGAAGAGAATGGCAAAGAATACTTGTGCATTGTGAAGCACGCGGTATGTGGAAAAATGGTATTAGAAAAATGTCCCTCATATGAATCTGGGTTGTACTACACGAATATTCATGCACCCGAAGTGTATACTTCCTTGAAAACTGTTTTTAGAAGCTCTGAGTTATTTTCTTTATGGCATGGTAGATTAGGTCATCCTGGTCTTAGAATGATGAGAAATATAGTGAACAACTCACAAGGTCATGGCATTAATGTTAAAAATTTCCCGAATCATGAAGATTTTGTGTGCCCTGCATCTGCCACCGGAAAATTAATAACTAGACCCTCTGTCATGAAAGTGCAAAGTGAAATCCCTGCATTCCTGGAACGCATCCAGGGGGATATTTGCGGTCCGATTCAGCCCCTGTCAGGGCCGTTTCGATACTTTATGGTGCTCATCGATGCTTCCTCGAAATGGTCGCATGTATGCTTGTTGTCAACAAGAAATCATGCTTTTGCAAAGCTGATCTCGCAGATCATAAGAATTAAGAATGCTTTCCTTGATCATCGCGTGAAGTCCATTAGAATGGACAATGCTGGAGAATTTACTTCAAAGGCATTTGATGATTATTGCACTGCAACAGGGGTAGCAGTTGAGCACTCCGTACCGCATGTCCATACGCAGAATGGACTAGCAGAAGCACTAATAAAGAGGATTAAGTTCATTGCCAGACCGCTTTTCTAGAGTTGTAACTTGCCCAACACTTGTTGGGGACACGCGATCTGCACGCAGCAGCTCTTATCAATTTCGCACCGTCGGCCTACAACATCCATTCTCCTATGCGGCTTGTGCACGGATCATCCCAAGATCTCCCATCTTAGAAAATTTGGGTGTATGGTATATGTACCTATACCACCCCTCATTGATCGCAATGGGCCCTCTCCGCAAGTCCGGATATCGTTGGTTATGAGAGTGCATCCATAATCGTATTTGGAACCCATATTTGGAGACTTGCATACTGACCGATTCGCGGATTGCATTTTTGACGAGGATCGTTTCCGTCATTAGGGAAGAAATCAACCTTTGGATGAAAAATGCGAGAAATCATATGGCATTCCACCGGATCCCCGCACATGACCCCGAACTAATGAAGCAAATCAAGAAGTCTAGAAGATAATTGATTTGCGAATTTAGCAAATGAACCGCCGATCATTTTGTGATCGAAGGCGTGGTTAAGTCGCATGTACCGCAAGGAATGCACCGAGGCGGTGGAAATACCAAAGAAAATAGAAGGTATCCTCAACCTGCTCAGAGGCCTCAAAGAAAAAGCGAAATCGGCTCCTCAAACCCAAAGTACCGGAGGCGTCTGGAAAAGCAAGAGAGGACTTACCACAACCAATCACGAAAATACCCCAAGGAAAGAAGGGGAGCCAGTTGAGACCTGGCACTGGAAAGAAGCCAACAGGAAAGGCAATTCCAGACTTGAATCTTCCACTGCAGGAAGCCGCCGGAAATAATGTGTGCGCACACATAGGCGATGAAAAGCTAAAGGAACTTGCTCCTGCGATAGGGAAAAGCAGTGAAGAGGAAGTAGAAGTGCATGAAGCATCCCATGAAGAAATGACCATAAACTTTGTAATAACAGGAGAATCCCTAAATAGAGCAACAGCCAACGTTGATGCATACTTTGCAAAAGAAGATTGCCTCGATCATTGATCATGACTCCGAGTCTGCATCTCTCGCAGAGTGCAAGAAAAGGCTAGATTGGGAAGAATGGAAAAAGGCAATCACTGCAGAGTTAGTCTCTCTGAACAAGAGAGAGGTGTTTGGGCCCGTATGCCGCACACCTCCCCATATAAACCCCGTAGGTCACAAATGGGTCTTTGTTCGGAAGAGGAATGAAAACAACGAAGTTGTAAGGTACAAAGCAAGGCTTGTAGCTCAAGGTTTCACTCAACGTCCTGGAGTTGATTATGAAGAAACCTATTCTCCGGTCATGGGAGGAATTACCTTTAGATATTTGATCTCAATGGCAGTCAACTTGAAGTTGAGAATGAAGCTAATGGATGTTGTCACAGCATACTTGTATGGAAACTTGGATTCGGAGATATACATGAAAGTACCAGAAGGAATTCCTATCCCGAACCAAGGCCAGACAAATAGAAACACATGCTGAGTGTGAAATTGGAGAAATCACTGTATGGGCTGAAGCGATCGGGAAGAATGTGGTACAATCGCTTGAGTGATTTTCTGCAAGAAAGGCTACACAAACAACGAAGATTGTCCATGTGTGTTTATACTGGCGATCCCGAATGGATTACATATAATCTCCATCTATGTAGATGACTTGAACATCATTGAAACGGATGAAGAAATTGAAGAAGCATGCTCATACTTGAAGTCCGAGTTTGAAATGAAGGATTTAGGTAAAACCAAATTTTGTTTAGGCTTGCGACTTGAACATGTCAAGGAGGAATCTTGGTACATCAATCAACCTACACAGAAAAGTGTTGGAAAGGTTTAGATTTGAAAAAGCATATCCTGCGAAGACTCCAATGGTCGGAAGATCACTCCAAGCAGACCTAGACCCATATAGACCTAGAGAAGAGGGGGAGGAAGTCCTGAGAGTAGAATTCCCATATCTGAGTGCAATTGGAGCGCTCATGTACCTTGCGAATAGCACTAGGCCGGACATTGCGTTCTCTGTGAATTTGCTAGCTTCGATGCAGTCGTAACCCACCAAAAGGCATTGGAAAGGGATCAAGGACATCTTCCGCTACCTCCAAGGAAGCAAAGACCTCGGTCTGTTTTTCAGAAGAAACAACGAATTGAATTTGGTTGGTTATGCCGACGCTGGGTATTTATCAGACCCGTATACCGGCAAGTCCCAAACCGGCTATGTTTTCCTATGTGGAGGAACAGCAATTTCTTGGAAGTCGTCTAAGCAGACTCTCGTCTCGACGTCGACAAACCACTTAGAAATCATTGCTTTATATGAAGCATCTCGTGAATGTGCATGGCTCAGAAGAATGGTTCACCACATCCAGAAGTCATGTGGCTTGAACATTGAGCAAACTCCCACAATCATTTATGAAGATAATGCAGCTTGTGTTGCCCAAGCACAGGTGGGTTATGTGAAGAGCAATCTCACGAAGCATATCAACCCCAAGTTCTTCTATACTCATGAATTGCATAAGATGAACGAGATTAAGATATTGCATACTAAGTCATGTGAAAATCTTGCAGATTTGTTCACTAAATCACTCCCAGCATCTACCTTTGAAAGGTGCGTAAAAGGAATTGGGATGATGAGACTTGGAGAAGTGCAGATTTCAGGGGGAGATATTTCACATATTCTCACATAAATCTCGAATATGAATTATGAATACCCAACATAAATCTCGAAGATTAGCAATTGAAATTTGGGTGAATTGTACTCTTTTTCCTTAGCAAGTTTTTCATGAAGTTTTCTTGCATAAGGTTTTAACGAGGCAATTCGTGCAACATAGTAAGCGTATGCTATGTACTCTTTCTCCAAGTATTTTTCCCACTGGGTTTTTCTGGAGTTTTAATGAGGCATATGCATCTCGCGGCAAAGGGCCCAAGGGAGAGTGTTGGGAAACCCTAGTGGCCCATAGAAAGCTCACGTTGGCCCCTTAGCCGAAACCCTAGGTGAGCGCTATAAAAGGAGGAGAGGGTCCCCCTATGTACAAGCAATCAGAAATCATTAGCAATAAAGAATTCGCCGTCGCTCTCCCCATATACCTGTGTCTCTCTCTGTCTGTTCTCCAATTTTAGATCTGTTCGGGAACCCCAGACTATTCGATAGCGAGGTTTCTTAACAAGAGGACCTCTTCTCGATACAACCATGAGATCTTTATGGATGATGGTAAAGGAAATTCGGAAATACTAGTTTACAGTCGCTCTCACCGAGCTTCTCGTGCGCTCTCGCTCCAAAAACAGGGACACGTGTCCTTTTAGTTGCAATGCACGCACATGCGCTGGGTTCCTTCAAAATTTCCAATGCAATCAATTACGCATCTCCAGCCGCACATGCACAAAAAGAGATTTTAGTCTAAACTTTTCAAACCGAAACCTTTTAAATTGAAAGTTTTCAAGTTAAAATTATCTAATTTGAAATGTTTTAATTTAATTTTTTTTGAGTAGAAGTTTCCGTTTTGAAATTTTTCGAGCTAAAATTTAAATCGAAACTTTTCGAATCAAAAGTTTTTTGAATCGAAACTTTTCAAATCGAAAGCTTTTGAATTGAAAGTTTTTAGAGTTGAAAATTTTCAATTTGAATCTTTTCGAGTTGAAACTTTATAATTTGAAATTTTTCGATTTAAAACTTTTCGTGTTTAGTCTTTCTGAGTTGAAACTTTTTTGATTTGGAACTTTTTCGAGTTGAAATTTTTGATTAAAATTTTTTTGATTTAATTTTTTTTAGTTAAATTTTTTCTAGTTGAAACTTCCTATTTATAATTTTTAAAGTTTAAATGCTCTAAATTTAAAATTTTCATTAGAGAGGGAAGGAGTGAGTGGGAGAAGTGCGTAGGAAAAAAGAAGGAGAGATGAACGAAGAAGATGACACATCACATCCTAAGAAGGTTACTTTAAATTTGTTAGTTTATGTTAACCTTGAAATAGTCATTCCCAAGGAAATTTATGTCCTGTGGGTTGGTGCTCATTGGGCGTGTTAGGGCTTAGGTACTGGAAAAGCCTCGCTCGTTGGCCGGCTGGTGTAAACGGATGGTGACGATGGGTCGAAGATGAGACAAAGACTAGGTCGGCTGCTGGAACAAGTTGCCTGGGCGGCCGAGTTCTCACCTTGTGTGGAGAAATCGCATGGGCCGACCGGCGGTGTTGACGTGGCTCGCGCTTGCTGATGTGTCCTGCCGACTAGTGGACCAGGCCAGCTAGCGTGCCTCTCTCGAGCCTGTCGTGGGCTGGTCAGCTGGTGTTCCTTCTCCTCTGCTGTCAATTTCAGCGCCTTTGTTGATATACTAGGATGGAGAGCGCGCTATGCTACGCGTATGATTAAGGATGAAAACGGATTGGATAATGGTTCTATCATATTTGTTTTCACATTTTTTCTCGAATACGAATACGGATAGTCCAGATACGAATACGAATATAGATATAGAGCGAATAAGAATCGAATCGGATACGGTTACAGATATTTATCGGAACTTGACAACCCCTTATATCGTATATAAGAAATTAATGAAAACACAAAACTAGTTGATTTGATCAAAATATTATTTAAAATTGAACAAACATAAGCATTTTCATTCACTTAAACAAGACATATATCTCGTCATCCAGAGCATCACCATCCAAAAATCACAAATCCATTTTTTCCTGCAACAGATCGTAAGGACTATTATAAAGACAAAATCACCAACCCAACAATGAACTAAGCAATTTGGTTATTGCCTATCACCTTCAATCTCAAATTATTATTACCAATAGGGCTACATATATGCTAGAGAATTCGATGATATATATTGATCTGAAAGTTTAAGGACAGACACTCCAGTCAAATCTTGATCATTGTCACAACAAAATGAAGGTAATCCTTACTCAGAGATACAAATAGAAGCAAATACAGAACACACTAAAAATTTGATAATACGTAGATACAGTCAAAGCTTATAGAACAAAAAAGTGAAGAAGGTGAAGGAGCACCAACAGCGACGACACCCTTGCGCACTGTCTCACAAGAGAGAGGGTCACTATTGAAGATCCCTCTGTACCGGGTGTAGTATACATTACGGACTGATCCTGCCAACAAGCATGCCTTTGTGATGAGGAAGATCAACCTGCGAATGGGAAACATCTTGCTGGTGAGAATTTGTATGGGAACCGCATCTGATATGAATTTGCCTTGATATATGTTCTATTTTTCCGTATTACAACTTATAATAATAACAATTAACTTCAAAAGTACCGAGAAAAAGAGGAGCAGATTAAACCATTTGCCCTTGTATGGCTTATTCAACCAAACATCAAACAGACATCAATATGCTGAATGAATGCTTAGAATATTCAACAGACATCAATATGGCTTATTCAACCAAACATCAACAGGCTCGCAGTAGCTGGAAGCTGGCAGATCATCCAGTTTAGGTTTCAATATATGTGCTAAGGAATGCAAGAAGCCCGTCTTCCACATCTTCATGCATTAGATTCTGTAAGGTTTCAATGTATGTGCTAAGGTTTCAATACATTAGATTCTGTAAGGTAGCCCATCTTCCATATCCTCATACAAGTTGAATACAGTCAAAGCTTATAGAACAAAAAGTAACATTTCAGTCTAGGGAAGGGATTAGCTTAGAATTTGGTACAGAAGTTGTGAGCACTAAGCAAGCTGAAATGGTTAAATCAGCTTCCATCATTCCTCCTCTATGTCCTCTAGCACATCCTCCTCAAAATCTTCCATACCCTTATCCTCCTTCAATTGCAAGTCATATTTCAATGAATATGCATGGAAAAATAAAATTAAGGCAGACATCTGTATGGTTACATAAAAAACAACAAACCCTTGTCATCAGGTTTGCAAAACGTCGCTCAATGCCCTCCATGTCCATTTCAGATATGATAGATCCACCTATGTTTCCACTTGCATGTTTTGTCAGAGGATTAATTTTTGCTGAAAGGTTTTCTCACATACTACACATAAACTAGCAATTTCACATTACCTTTTCTAGATGCTATATTCCAATCTTTGGTACAAATCAAAGCTTGGACCACTTCAAGATCTAAACGACTATGAAATGAATCAACAACACGTCCACCAGCACTGAATGCTGACTCTGAAGCAACCGTAGACACTTCAATAGATAAGACATCTCGAGCAAGTATGGAGAGAATAGGGAGCTCGGTTTGCTTGAGCTTCCACCATGATAAAATATCAAATTCTTTTTTGTCTTTTGTCTTTCAGTGCACTAGTGGTTGCTCCATATATATTTCCAACTCAGTTTTCATACCTTCCCCTGAGGCAGTACTACCATGCAAGAACTTTTCAAGATCCGCATCAAGATCATCATTGCTACCATCATCCTCAATCTTGTTGTCTAATGAGAATCTGCTATTTACAAATTTGTGGTTGATGTCTTCATTGAAGTTACAGGTGGACCAGACATATAATCTTAGAATAGCTGGTTAATAACACTATTAAGCTTACTGTTTTCTTCTGGAGCATTATCATGGTAAATCTTTGTGGTGACCCGCATAATTAGCCTAGGGTAACGACAGTCGCACTGCCATCACTCTGAGATAATTACGCGAATCTCGGCATACTAGCTAATCAAAACATCGAGCGCACTCGATATTTTATCAGTTAGTACACCGTGTTCAGAGTGTTGCAACAGAACAATAATTAGAGACTGAATGAAAATATATTCAGACCAAGCCACGCAGGGCTATATGTCCATTACATAATTATACTTCCGATCCCTTTACAACAAAAGGACATAATATAGATACTATTAAACCAAAAGACTGACGAAGCCCTTGCACAGCTACTCCTCCCCTCTATTCCTCTTGGTAGAACTCTGCTGCCTCGTCCACCCAATCATCAGCTTGAACACCGGAGCCAAACTCTAGAAAAGAGGGATTTAGCAAGAGTGAGTACAAAAGTACTCAGCAAGCATTAATAACAAATGCAGATATGAATTTTCTTCTCAAATCCAGCCATCTTCTTACCTTCTCTCAAAACCCCTTTTTACATAATATAGATTTTTTGTTTTCTTTAAGGGTTGGATATTTTAAAATATGAAAACAGCTATTGCACTCGTATATGAGGCAGGCTTAGCTTAGTAGCCTCGATCCGGAGAGCGAGCTTGAATTCAAGATTTTAACCCTACGCAGGTTCGTATCACTTTACCCATAACGGCCTCCACCACAGAGGTTCTAGAACGTTTATTGCTAATCCAGTATTAGATCTCCAACCCTGGTAGCCAATGAGTAGTGGTGTCCTCGACTGTTCCCCACTTACCCTTAGCATACCAGTTGTACCATACTACCGCAGCAGCATCGGTACTCAACCATAGGCTTTAAATATAGCACCTGACCAACCGCAGCTGATATCGTGTCCCTCACTGGGACTCCCAGCATACCTAGCTTCACACTCCTAATTATCTACTTATTTCCCAATGTGGATATCATAATACCTTCATAGGACAACCTTTTCTGACAGTGATTTATCTCGCTATGGTTGATACTAAAATACGGCTCATTGCTCAAGTGCAATTGGTTGATCTTATATTATAGCCTATGTAGAGGACCCCGCCGGCCAAACCCTTCTCATCGGCGTCCTCTACCCACCATATATACATATATGCACATCCACGGCTCCATTAGTTGGACGAGCCGAACATCAATTCCATAATCTCAATTACCAACTCATCACCACATCATCTCATCACAAACCATCTTTCCATCCGAATCCAATTTAAGGTTTTCAATTGCAATATAAGATTTTCCATGCAGTGATGATATAGATACTTATAGAAAAGCATTCAAAAACATTTAGAAAAGATGATCAATAGAAATCTTGCCTGGAATATAAGCGAAAGGATCGTCCTCGCCCGAAGATTGGTTCTGATTGGCTGGGATGCTGAGGTCTGGCCCTGAAAGCATACAACATTAACTAGGGCAATTAAGGTGAATAATTTATTCTGGCGTCCAACCAATTTCTGATCTGCCGTACATTTTTATCTTGGCACTATTTAATTCATATCAGTTGTCGATTTTTATGCGATCCGCAAATTGATCAACAAAATCAACGCGATCCGCAACACGAATTATTTTTTCTACCCTTTCCCCCCTCACTTTTCTCTCTTCTTTTCTCTCTTCCTTTTTTTCTCTCTTCTTTCTTTTCTTCCTTTCCCTTTTCTTTTCCCTGCCTTCTCTTTTCTTTCTTTTCCTCTCTGCTTCCTTCCTTCCTGGCCGAAGGCCATTCGGCCTCCTCTCCTTGCTCATCACGCCTGCGCCTCTTCTCCTTCTCGCCTCTGCTTCTTCTCGCTCGGCGACACCGCCCGCCTCCTCTCTTGGCTCGGCTCTCGTGGGCCCGTGCCTCTTCTCCTCTCGCCTACTCCACGGCCGAACTTCCCTTGTTGCTCCTTGGCTCGGCGCGGCTGCCTGCCTCGCCCGCGTCCCGCTCGGCCCGGCGCTGGCCTGGCTTGGCCGGCTCCTTCCCGCACCGCGTGCTCCCTCTCCTACGACTCGACGCCGACCGCTCTCCCTGCTGCGCGCAGCCAGGCGCGACTCTGGCCCAGCCCGACCCGAGCTTCTCCCTTGCCGGCTTCTTCCTCCAGGCCGGCGACGGCTCGGCATGGCCCTCAGGCTCACGCGCAGCTCACCTCCTCCCCCTCTGCCTCTACTGGCACTGGTTCTAGGGTTCTACCCATCTTTTATTCTTGCATTTTTACTTTACTTTACTGATTTTTACTTCGAATCATGGGGGTCTATGATGATCGTTGGGAGGGCTTGATCTACTAAAGAAAGAACAGATGCTACACTAGAGCTTCCCAACTACTAAGACCACGGGGGAAAACGACCCGATCTACCACTACTCTACCGGTGAAGGCAACTGGGGTTTTGGTTGGTTGGAGAGGGGCTAGCTGAAGAGGTTGAAGTCGGTGAAGAGGAGGTAGTGCCGATCTTCTTGCTTCAGGCTACTTCCTCCTTGGCTTTCTGGACTCCCTCTTCTTCTGGCTTATGGATGGCCTTCTCTTCTTCTTCTGGATGCTCCTCCCCTTCACTTCTTCTTCTGGCTCCTCCCCTTGCTTCGGCTGGAAGCTTGCTCTTGGCTCTTGCTGCCTCTCGGTTTGGGTGAAAGAGGAATGGGAATGAAATTTGTTCTTGGTGTGAATGGGTTGGCTTGAAATTTGGCGAAAGTAGCTCGCTCGGTGGCAATGCACGGTCTCTTTTATTCACTCCCTTGCTGCCATTTTACTTCATGGCCCTTGGCTTTTACTAACCTCTATTGGTTATAAGGGTAATACAGTCATATCTCGCTCAATTTACTAAAGTACCCTCAACCGCACCAGGTAAGCTACTAAACGCCGAATGATGAACCCCGGTATAGTGAGAGGGGCCAGTCTGGGTCCCGGACAGATCGGGTACCTCGATGAGCGATATCTTTACTGCGGGACTGAGGCACCTCTCAAATCCTTACATTTTAATTTTTCTTGCATAATCATATTTTTATTGTTTAATTAATCATTTAATTAAACTGATAACCCCGGGTTATCACAATCTTTTCTGCAAAGTAGTGTATTGCCTATGAATGGGCTATTAATTGCAATAGATAATGTTAGATTGCACAGGTTAGACAAGACGAAGGGCTATTCATCTACAGACCTAATACCTAATGTTCAATCAATTTCTTTTGTCCCCATCTTTTTGTTTGTACTGCATATTCAATTAGGCATTAGCATATACAAGGTGCCTAGAATATCCGTGGATCACAAATATATGTGGACACAAACCTAGCTAGCACTTGCATACAGATCTAAAGAGTATAGTGTAGTCAGCTAAAAAGAGGTTAGTAGTAAGTTGCTGATTAATAATTAAGGAATGCTTATGAATAAGAAAGAAGTTATGTAACTTGGACGAGTTGGACAAGGATGGATGGCACGTCAGCACCAGGGGCAGACGGAGGTGGATGAGGGCGGATTGGGATGGTCGAGGGCGGCGACAAGGGGAGACAAGGGCAGCAGCGGTCACCAGGGGACGACGAGGGCGGCGCCGGGGGAGACGATCTGAGGGCGGTGCTAGGGAAGCTGACGGCGACGCGGGGGCTGATGAACCGATGGCAGCGCCTGGGGAGACGATCCGATGGCGGCGTCGGGGGAGACGGGACAAGGGCGACGCTAGGGGGAGGCGATCCGGGGGTAGCGCCTGGGGAGACAGGCTGATGGGGGGCAACGGCGCCGGCCCGTCCGCCCTAGATTTGAGACCTGAGGGTGAGGAACCGACTGAGTGTGTCTCAGGCTAAGCCGATAGACTTGACTTGAGTACTTGACCAACAACCGAATAACCGGATTTCTAGTTGGTCGGATAATTCGGATCCGTATCCGTATCCGCCGAATAGTGCGCTACCGAATCCGTATCCGACTAAAAATATCTGAATCCGTATCCGATCCGAAACTATCTGTATCCGAAAAGTATCCAGATCGGCCAAAAACTAATCAATCCATTTTCACGTATGATCGGAGATAGGCTATAGATAATAAGGTGGCCGTTGGATTCGTATAACTAATAATCACAAAGATGAGGGGATAAGATAGGTATGGTGCACACTGTCACACAAAGTCGAGGCGGATGCTAGACATATGGACATGTTATATGTCGCAATCAATACTGATTGAACATGGATTGAGTGGGCTAGCGTCTACATGTGGTTGTGTTTCTTTTATTGTGATTTTAGAATTAAAATTAGTATGGATGCCCGCCCATCGATTTAGATCTTTTGTTGCCTGTGAAAGGAGGCTGGAATCAGCCATCATGTTTCAGGGTCTGTGTTGGTTAGTACCATCTGTATGCATGGATTTTACGGGTCAAGCCTGGCGCTGCATGTGCTCTTCTTAATCTAGAAGGTAGAACTGTAACGATCGAAAAGATAGTTAAATAATGATGCTCTTGGAATGTGCATACCATACAATGCAGTCTTTTTAAGCAAATACATTGAACAAAAAAAGAGCGAAACGTAATAACGAAGAGTACAAACACACAAAAACATTGTTTTAGCTCTTAAGAACACCTATACAGAGCAAGGAATCAAGTAGGTATAATAAATCATAGCGGCATGTCCAAATATTGGGTGCCTTCAGGATTGCTAGTGTAGTAGTCAAAGGAAGCACATATCTGACTTACCATTAGCATAGATGTTTTCTTCAGAAGTCCCAGAAAAATGATGGCTTTCAGCTACGTGCCGAGCAACCAGCAAGGATATATCCATCATCAAAATCTTGAGGCTGTCAAGGATATAAATAACAGAAATGTGACCACGAGAAGTAAACAAAATCCACAGATGAATGTGACAGCAAGGCAATTTAAAAGCATCCATGCAAGGATCAGACAAACATGTTTACAAATGACAGATCTCAAGAAAAACTGCTATAAAAATAAATTCATTAGAAAATCGCAAATCCCACCATGAAGTAATGAAACCAATCCATCACCACATGTAATCTTCTATAAAATCAAGTGGCCTCCTCAAATTCACCAATATACTCAATGCTTAAATTATTTGAGGTTCTCATCCATATTTGTAAACAATCCAAGCTTAACCAATTCAATATGACACTGATCTTTATGTGTTTATTTCATTTTAAGGCTTTAATCCAAATTGCCACCAAAACAGGCAGCTTTATTTCAATCAAACAAAGCAAACAATCTACTCGTCTGCCGAAAGAAAATAACCCTTATAGCTCCACCAAAAAATTCTACTATCAGCAACTACTTTATGTAAATAATGCATATAGTGCAAGTAATCAAAGATAACGAGTGAGGTGGACATGCAGATGGTTCAGGCATGCTCATAACCTTGACAGAAAATTGGGACACACAAAAAGGATCATGGATTTGCTTTTTTTTTAATTACACTTTGGAAATAACTGTCCAACAGGAAATTGCATAGTACGTATGCTCAAATTGCGGTGCTAAGCAGTATACAACTTTAGAAAAGCTTTACTGCAATCCTGAGCCTATTATAAATTGTCCTTCATTTTCAATCTGAGTGCTTTTGAGTAATATGTGTAGTTTCACCCTTGCATGTTTAGTTTTGCTCTTGTTGTGCTAAGCAGTATGCAACTTTAGAAAAGCTTTACTGCAATCCTGAGCCTATTATAAATTGTCCTTCATTTTCAATCTGAGTGCTTTTGAGTAATATGTGTAGTTTCACCCTTGCATGTTTAGTTTTGCTCTTGTTGTGCTAAGCAGTATGCAACTTTAGAAAAGCTTTACTGCAATCTTGAGCCTATTATAAATTGTCCTTCATTTTCAATCTGAGTGTTTTTGAGTAATATGTGTAGTTTCACCTTGCATGTTTAGTTTTGCTCTTGTTTTTTTCTTTGTTCTTTGGAAATAACCGCCTAATGGAAAATTGTATGGAAACATTAATGGGAAAAATATAGAATATAAACTATAGAATTGTTCCATAGTATGGTAATAACCGACACATGAAAAATTGCATAGCACTTAAGCTAAAAGCACAATCCTAGGTAATGTGCAATCTCAAAGAAGGCCTGCTGCAATTTTCTATTTGTTCTTGATTTTCAATCTATTTTTTTAAGTTTTAGTATTGAAGATATGCAATTTCCCCTGATCTTAGCCTTTTCTATTTCAGGCTAAAATACCAACTGCATGGCTTTTCTGTTTTTTGACTGGAGCAGTATTCAGCATGAAAATCTAACCACAGTATAGCTTAATCAGTAAGGTATGTAGAAATGATGACTTGAAAAATATGATCAATCTGTGTACGTGCGAATAGAAATCATTGGCTGAAATATACCCAGCAGCGTATGTAAGCATCATAAAATACGCTGCGCCTCATAAAAGAAAACCGAATGGCATATGCAAAAGCCCGCATTCCATGAGTTTATAAAAAGGATTGCATCTAGAGATCATAACTTAGCAGTGCCCACCTTTTCACCAGCACAAGTGACGAAAGCTATACAGAAACAATAAAACTGGAGAGGCTGCAGGTTGGAAAACTGTAAAATGAAGATACGAGAATATAATGAGTAATATGAAATAGTAATTCAAGACAAATATTACATATGCAAAAGCCCGCATTCCATGAGTTTATAAAAAGGATTGCATCTAGAGATCATAACTTAGCAGTGCCCACCTTTTCACCAGCATAAGTGATGAAAGCTATACAGAAACAATAAAACTGGAGAGGCTGCAGGTTGGAAAACTGTAAAATGAAGATATGAGAATATAATTAGTAATATGAAATAGTAATTCAAGACAAATAACCGGGATCTCGACAAAGAACATCAGTAAAACACAAAAGGGAAAAAACTGTATCGGGGCCTAGCACTGAGCACTACATCCATTTGGCATATGTTCCCCAGAGTGGGGCTTATAAGTCTTCCGTGATCACAACCATGGCAAATACCATTGTAGAATAAGATCATGATTCCATATATGTAATGATTAAAGGAAATTTTGAGAAGAAGGGTTTTTCTTACCGGTCATAGACTATGCAAATCAGCTGGGTTATATAGATTGGTTTTTTGGTCCCAATACATTGTCATTTTTGGAGGACATGTTTGAAAGCCGCGAGGGAACATAAAAAGCATATTTAATGAAATATGGAAACCAAATAAGTAGCCTAGTAGCATACTTGGGTGTACAACATAATCATACTAGTCTTATATTTCAGTAGCAATCTGAGCATCGCATGATTAAGAGGTTGAACAAACAATTCATTTAGCTGATGGAAGATAAAAAGATATTACTTAGAATTCTCAGCAAGCGCATTCTAAAACTGTAAAGGTTCAATCCTGCGGCATTGTCTGACAATCTACAGTAGCACACAACTAAGCCCAATTCGGCATAAGCTCTACACAACCAAAGTGTACGAAACTATCAGGCAAAACCATTAGCAACGGAAAATGGTACTGCACACAAGGATAGCTAGCATACTGTCGAACAAAACACATCATCACCAACAACTAAGCCCAATTTGGCATAAGCTCTACACAATCAAAGTATAGAGAACTATCAGGCAAAACCATTAGCAACGGAAAATGGTAGCGCACACAAGGATAGCTACCATACTATCGAACAAATCACTGTTAGCAAATACCTTCTGAACAATATAATTCCGAAGACAATAGCCATCAACGTGAGAGCCCGAGACACGATCTCAGAAAGTGTCACCAGGGTATAGCTGCACAAATTGCAACTAAAAAAAATAGAACTCAATCTCAACGTGAACCAACAGTTGACAAGAAGCAGCTTTGTGAGCAAATCTGGGTGTCGATGTGCCCTAGGAGCGGCAGAGGAGAGGGAGAGGGCACATCTGGGAGGGGAGTGGAGAGGGAGGGGGCAGGGAGGCAGCATCGGGAGGGTACTCCTGGATGACATCCATGGCGAATTCCTTCGACTCCGTCATCCCTGCATCTCAAATGCCGTTAGATACAAAGAAGGCCATGTTTTTTGGGAAGGGGATGGGGATTACCGAGGCATTAAGCTTCGGTCGGCTGTGGGTGCGCGTGAACTGCCTGGTGAGGTCCCTCGAGAACCGCTGCGCGCTGGCCATGGCCTCGACCTTGAGCTCCCGGGAGAACGGTAGCAGTCGGTGCGACGACGTCCGCTGGGTCGGCAGCAGTGCTGTGAGCGAGGCCATTGTGAAGCGGAGCACCAAAGGCGAGCGCGACCGGAGGAGCCGAGGTGGAGAGGAAAAGAGGCGGAGGTCGGTGGAACAGCAGCGGCGCCTAGGCACTGCGGGCCAGGCATATCCGTTAATCGGCGGGAGGGGGAGGGCTGGGAGCTCGCCGGCGATGGGCAAGGAGGTGAGGGCGAGGGCGAGAGCCATGGTGAAGAGGAGCACCAAGGGTGAGCGCGCCCGGAGGAGCCGAGGTGGAGAGGAAAAGAGGCGGAGGTGGGTGGAGCAGCTGCGGCGCCTAGGCAAAGCGGAGGCGGCAGATCCATTAATCGACGGGAGGAGAGCTAGGAGAGGGAGGCGGGCGAGCCCTGCGTCAGCGGAGCGTTCGGGAAAGGGAAGCACGGAACCCACGGCACACGAAGATCCGTCGGAGGGGCAGCCGCGGGGTCTCGATTGGACGGCCACCGAGCGCGCAGTCGTTGATTGGCGGAGACGGCGGGCGGGCTGACGTGGATGCGCTTGGAGGCCGGCAATTCCTGCGACATATGATATGTACTAGCTCGAGCTAGGGTTTCCTCGTGCACCGGTCGTGGAGGGGGCACGCGAACGATCGGATCTTCCCACCTCTGTGATCGGACGGACCGATGTTCTTAAAATGTGGAACCAATTTGGTGAAACTGTGATACTAGTCGTTGACTGTTCACGCACGTGGGGCTCCGGATGTACGATTCGATCGAAACTGTTGTAAAACGTCACGATCAATCAATAGCATAACAAACAGGATCACACGAACACGAAAAGAAAAGGAGTACACAAAATATAAGGTGGAACTCTCTCACGCTTTATTAGATTGATCTTTTACATGGGGGAAGCCCAATATATAGAGGAAAAGCATAAGAGATGAGTTCGAATTCGCTCACAAATAAGAGATAGATAGTAACCGAATCGGTTACATAATCTTATCTCATAACACTCCCCCTTGGGCGAATACCGCGTAATGCATGTCTCGTTAAAAACTCCACTCAAAAACACAGTGGGAAAAAGGAGATGGAGAAAAGGGTACATTGCACTCGCACTTTATGTTGCACTAGTTGCCTCGTTAAAAACCTTTATGTGAGAAACTTCAGGAAAACTCACTAAGGGAAAAGACTACAACTTATAATCTTCTAAATTTATATTAGGATCTTCTGGATCACCATGAGGGTTATGGTTCAAGGGTTCACTCCCCCTGAACTTTGCATATCTCTAAGTCTTCTCATTTCAATGCCCTTAACACAACTTTGAAAAGTGGATTTAGGCAAGGACTTAGTGAATAAATCTGCAAGATTTTCGCATGACTTAGTTTGCAAGATCTTTATCTCACCATTCTTCTAGAGTTCGTGAGGATAGAACAACTTAGGAGCAATATGCTTCGTGATATTACTCTTTACATAACCCAATTGCATTTGTGCAACACAAGCAGTATTATTTTCATAGATAATTGTGGGGGTATCGACTGTTTTAAGGCCACATGACTTCTGGATGTGGTTAATCACACGTCGTAGCCAAACACATTCACGTGAGGCTTCATACAGTGCTATGATTTCTGATTGGTTGGTAGAAGTAGCCACAAAGTCATTTACAAGACCGCCAAGAAACATTTTGCACCACCGCAGAGAAACACAAAACCAGTCTGTGATTTGGCACTGTGGGGATCAGACAGATAGCCAGCATCCGTGTATCCCACCATGGTTAAATCTTGGTTCTTCTGGAAAAATAATCCAAGATCTTGAATACCTTTGAGGTATCTGAGTAAAGTCTTAACACCAGCCCAATGTCTTTTGGTTGGGACTGCACTGTGTCTTGCTAGCAAATTCACAACGAATGCAATATCAGGCTTTGTGCAATTCGCAAGATACATAAACGCTCTAATAGCACTTAGATATGGAACTTCAGGTCCTAAGACTTCCTCATTTTTCATCCTTAGTCTGAAAGGGTCTTTATCCACTTCAAGGGATCTCACGACCATGGGGGTTTTCAAAGGATGTGATTTATTCATATTAAACCTTTCCAATACAATCATCATTATTCGAGTATCCCTTCTTCAGGAGGAATTCACTCAGCCGGTTATACCACATTCTCCCCGACTGTTTTAACCCGTATAGCGATCTCTGCAGTTTAACGCTATACATGTTGCGATTATTAGGATCCGGAACTTTGACTCCTTCAGGGACTCTCATATAAATGTCCGTATCCAGTGACCCATATAAATATGCGGTCACTTACATCCATCAACTGCATTTCAAATTTAAGCCAACTGCCATTGATATTAAATATCGGAACGTTATTCCACTCATTACAGGAGAATAGGTTTCATCGTAATCGATCTGGGTCTCTGCGTGAACCCTGTGCTACAAGCCTCGCTTTATATCTCACCACTGGTTGTTTTCATTTCTCTTAGGATGAAAACCCATTTTGATCCTCTGAGGAACACTTTAGGGGTGTTAGGTCAATAGGGTGAATACTTTCCTTTTATTAAGCGGCGCAATTCGCCTCAATTGCTTCTTTCCATTTGACCCAATCGGCGCTTGGGCACTCGCCATAGACTTTGGTTACGGATCCAGTTCAAGAGTTTTAGCAATTTTAGAGGCGAAATAAATATCGACAATCGTAGTCTTTCTTTTATACAATTCTCCTGAATCCACATAATTGGTGGATATTTATTCATTCATTTCTTCCAGCTTGTCGTGATTTCCCTGCGATGAAGTGCAGGTGTTCCGACTTCGGTGTCGAGTTGTGCGTGCAAATATTATTGGGATTCCCATCTTGAGGATGGCTCGCTTGAGGAGGTTACCATCTGCGGGATGGCTCACTTGATTTTCTCAACATCGAGTTGAGCTTTTCAAGCTGTCTCGGTAGTGATCTCACTTGTTCGGTTCTCCGTTTCTGCGGACGTCTCAGTGGGCGAGTCCGTGCACTGGAGGCCTCCCCTCTTTTGTCATGAGGGCAAGAGTGGGTTCAATAACCTTACGGGTATTTCCACTCTTTGGTGCATTCTTTGCGGTATATGAGATTTTGTCACTCCTTATGATCTGTGAAGGCATCGGCAAATTATCGGCTATTTATTCTGGACTTATTATCCTCGAACTTCAAGTTCGGTTTCTTTAGTCGTGGGTCTAAGGATGAATGCGGTGGCATTCAATCTATTTCGGCATTCTTCAATGTGGTACTTATCTCCCCTAATCGGAAATTGTCCTCATCAAAAATACAATCGTGTCTGAGCCGTATACAGATCCTGTCATTGGCTCTAGGTATTTAATAATTGATGATTCATAACCTACATAGATCCCCAACTTAGGTGAGGTTCCATAGTGAGTGCTGTTGAGGTGGAGAGATTGGCACGTATACAACACGACCAAATTTTGCGAGATGGGAAATGCTTGGTTCTTTCCCACGCTAGCTTGCAAGGAGAAGTTTCATGGTATCTGATTGGTGCGAGTTGAATTAATGATGCGTGCGACCTTTGCATAGCCCCAACGGTGGTGGGTAATCTCTGATTCTGCAAAAGCGGCCTAGCAATAAGCTTTACTCTCTTAATTAACGACTCTGCAAGACCATTTTGTGTGTGGACATGGGGTACAGAGTGCTCTACATTAATGCCCAGAGCCAAGCAATAATCGTTAAACGCTTTTGAGGTAAACTCGCCAGCATTATCCATGCGAATGGACTTAATCCTTTCTTCTGGAAAGGAGGCTCTCAATTTAATAATTTGGGCGATTAATTTAGCAAAAACATGGTTCCTAGTAGATAAGAGACATAAATGTGACCATCTAGTAGAAGCATCTATTAGAACTATAAAATATCTAAAGGGGCCCGACAGGGGCTGAATTGGTCCACAGATATCACCTTAAGTTCTCTCCAGGAAATTCAGTGATTCTTCCCTAACTTTGAGATGAGAGGGTCGCACTATCAGTTTCCCTTTAGCACAAGCAGGACATATAAAAGCTTCAGGTTTAGGAAAGACTATAGTTTTTATGTTATGGCCAGCAGAATTATTTATTATTCTTCTCATCATATTCAACCCAGGATGACACGATCATGCCGATCTTAAATATTTCTAGGGTTTTAACTATAGTTTTCATCACAACATAAACTTCTGGTTTTATATATGTGTAATATAATCCGGAGGAGAAGGAAGGAAGTTTTTCGACCACACGTTTATTACATCTGTTAAATTTAGTCATGAGTAGGTATTCTGTACCATCTTCATTTTCAGTCTCTATGTGGAAACCATTTAGGCAGATGTGTTTGAAACTTAGAAGAATGCGACTGGACTGAGGGTATAATAGGGCATTCTCTATAATAATACGAGTGCCCATAGGGAGAACTATGATGGCTCTTCCGGTGCCCACAATGAGAGCATCACTTCCGGCGATGGTCATAATATTTTCAGTTTTCTTAATCAAATTCTGGAAATATTTAGTTTCCCTGAGAATTGTATTTGTGGTACAACTGTCTACAAGACAGATTTCCTTCTCCGCCATTGGATTATACAGGTGTTCTATATTAAAGATATAAAAACTATCAAACACTTGTTACAATAGGAACAAATAATATAGAACAAGCATAGCATGATTAAATAAATTTCCTACAAAATTACACTTTATTGAATATGACTCATAATCGCTCAACAGGAGCGTAGACCATTGTTCATTCAGGAACACAAAAGAACTAAACTGATAAAAGAGAGACTCTTAAGGAGACTCTAGAAAAAGGATAATGTGACATTTACTCTAAAGAAAGTCTGGGAGACTACTGCATGTCTCCATACAAATCATTTGTATCATCCTCCTGGGATTTATCTTTATTCTTCTGGAATTCTTTTAGCTCATCTTCAATAAGATCATCATCTTCCATGGGAGTATCACCATATCCAAGAAGGCCCTTTTGAATTCTTACAGTAGGGTTGGAGATTTGATCATCATCTAATTTCATTCCATTGTCAACAACGGGTTGAGTAATGAAATGTGCCTCATATTATTCCTTGATTCTTACGGAATCTCGATGGATTTCATATAAAGTTCTACCAAATGCTTTGGGGTGCGGCATGTCGTGACCAATGATCAGTACATCCACACCTAAAGCATGATTGTTTAGGATCATTTGCTTTATTTGTTGGTCCTTTCTTCTGGAAGCGACCAGATTCATTTCCTTTTGTTTTCCACTAGTATTTACCTCTTCCTTTATGATTTTTGTCATTCTTCCATTTATCCCCTTTCTCTCTTTGGCCTTTTCTGTGGCCTCGGCTATTGCTAGCCTGCTGAGCGTTTGCAAGTACTTCAAGCAATGCATGACTCTCACTAGGTAGGACTTGATGATTTCTCATTAGAAGTTCATCGTGCTTTTCTGCTTCTAGCAAAATACATATTAGCTCTGGGTACTTCTGGTACTTTGCATGGCGATACTGTTGCTGCAGTATCCTCATATTGGGGTAGAATATGCACAATATCTTATCAATCTCTTCAGCTTCTGTAATCTTCTGGTCACAGAATGCTAGTTTGGCAACAATCTTGTGCATGGCAGAGTTGTACGCTGCCATTGACTTAAAATCTTGAAAGCGTAGAAGGGTCCATTCTCGTTGTGCTTCTGGCAACAGAGCGGATCTTTGCTGGTTATATCGTTCCTTCAGGGAATTTCATAGAGCCAGCGGGTCCTCCTCCATCAAATATTCGGCCTTCAGGTCCGTATGGAGATGGTGCCTCAGGAAGTGCAAAGCTGCGTATTTAGCGGCTTCAGGGAGAGCAGGGGTACC
Organism: Otatea glauca; assembly: GCA_036346275.1. Lineage (NCBI taxonomy): Eukaryota > Viridiplantae > Streptophyta > Magnoliopsida > Poales > Poaceae > Otatea > Otatea glauca. Next base: position 14,391,367 of record CM070731.1, on the reverse strand, counting down.
AGCTTCAGGCTGGGAAATTGCAGCTCCAAGGGACCGGGCTGTCAAGTTGATCTTGGCATCCATTGCCCAAGTGAGGTAGTTGCTGCCATTCAGGGCAAGCTCAGTAAATTCTTTCTTAGCGATGTCAGACATACCCTATATGCAAGCAAAATAGTGATTTTACTTCAGGTAGAATATTATTTTGTATGCTTATGATTGATTCAGTAAAGTTTTGGTCTATGTCTACTCAGTAGATAATCATCACATTTTTCAGGATTTTTCTAGCATTTTTCACGATTTTTGCTAATTATTAAGCAATTTTCAGAATTACTGAATAATAGAAAATAATATGTCCAACATATATTAACATGAAAAACATGCTAAGAAATTAATCTAGCAACATGACACAGAGCAATGGGTCATACATAATTTTCTAACATTTTATGTTAATTACTAAGCAATTTTCAGAATTACTTAAAAAACATAATATAAACTTCAGCACATATTAAACATGGCATGAAGCTAGAAAATTACCTAGAGCATGGAACTTCCAATGTGTGCTAAATAATAATATGCCAAATTTTGTGGAAGCCCATAAACCTAGAAAAACTAATTTATAGAATTTATTATCAAATTTCAAAATTTAATACTTCATTTTTCAGATTTCCTTTATTTTTTTTGGCGTGGGCTCCCAGCCCATTATGCATTCGGCCTTAAAAATGAGGGGGCAGCCGGCCCGCACACAGGCCGATTCGGCCTGTTTATAGAGGAGCGGACCCTAGCCGCCACTCGGTCCAATGCCGCCGCACAACACGCGATAAAATCGAAGCATCGCACTGATCGAGACAACCGGCGACGCATGCGACGGCGCGAAGCTGAGACGGTTGGCGACGTGCACCACAAGCGCAAGATGAAATTTCTTGTCTGCGCACGCGCCCGAGGGACGAGGCGGTGGCACACGTGTGAGTATGGCCAGGCCAGCGTCGTTGCTCGCGTCTGGCGAGGGAGTCGAGAGGGGGCCGCCGCTCGCTTCTGGCAAGGGAGCCAAAGAGGCACCGCCGCTCGCTTCTAGTGAGGGAGCCAAGGGGGCATTCGCGGCGGGCAAGAGAGCTTCGGCGACTAGTGCGGAGAAGGGTGGTATAAGCGCTCGAAAATCGAGTCGGTCGGTCGTGGAAGCGGCGGCGAACACGTGGTGGCGCGCGTCGTCGGGTCGCGGCTACCGTAGCGTGAGGGCGAAGTGGCGAGCGCGCCGCGGGAATCTCACGGCCATGGCGGCGCGGCGAAGCGGGCTGTCGCGGTTAGCGACTATCGGTGAGGCGGCGGTGGTGGATCATTGCAGGCGAGCGGCGACCGAGCTGCGGCCCAGTCTGCGGTCCGACGACGAAGCGGGCGGCGATCGGGCTGCAGTGGCGCGATTGCGGGCAACACTGGGCGCTTGCGCTCGAAGCGCAAGAAATCAATATTTTTTTATGAATAGTAGCTCAGATTTCGTAATTTAGGTATGAACAGATTGACATGTATAAGAACGATCTGCAGGATCGAGGATTTGCGAAAAACGCGATTAGCTTACGTAGGGCTTGACGTAGGATGAACGCGTGTAGCAGGATGATGTCGATGCCGTGTAGATTGTCGTAGGCAGATGATCAGAATCGGCCTCGGTAGAACGTCGTGCTAATAATGTGTTGTAAAACGTCGTCATTTGCCCACGATCAATCAATAGCACACCAAACAGGATCACACGAACAAGAAAGGGAGCACACAGAATATAGGGTGAAACTCTCTCACGCTTTCTTAGATTGATCTTTTACATGGGGAAAGCCCAATATATAGAGGAAAAGCATAAGAGATGAGTTCAGATTCGCCCACAAATAAGAGATAGATAGTAACCGAATCGGTTATATAATCTTATCTCATAACAGAAACTACGGATTTTTTTTCGCAAAAATAAGGGTGTGGAGCGTTGGAAGGCTGAGGATTCGAGACGACAAAATATATGTAATGCATGTATGATGGGACAGCTCGAAACTAACAGAGACTTCACGAGCGCGGAGCATTGGGAGGTCCTACGACGATTTTCATGCTCAAGAAAACAGTCTGCAACGGTTTGTTCTCTGGATCCTTATACATCATCGTTTTCTCAGAAGCAGGGCACATTGGGAGCAGGTTCAAAAAGCCGACGAAAACAGGTTGGTTTTCGCGAAAACCGATTTTGCCAATCCGGTTCGGCAATAAAAACCAAGCGGTAAGCCGTGGAGTTCAAATGTAAATTTAAAAATTTTGAAGACATTTAGCAAAATGTGTTAAATTGTTTTGAAAATTTTTGTGCAAGGTCCTGAGGCAATGCTAATGGTGATATAAAATTTTTAGATGATTATCAGATCTGTATTTTTTAAAAAATTCTGACAGTGATACTATCACAATATATGCTCTTCAATTTTTTATTTTCTAGGGGCATAAATGAAATCTAATATTTGTTAAACTTTTTTGTAATGTTATAACGTAATTAAAATGATATTGTAAAATAATCATATGATATTCAGATATGTGTATTTTTAAAAAATTCTTAAAGTGCTATTATCATTGTATATGCTCTTCTGTTTTTGATTTTATATGGGCACTAAATTAAGTCTAACATTTCTGAAAATTTTAGTAAATGATCCTTTGGCACTAGTTATGGTTACATTAAAATTCAAGAATATAATAAATCTTTAAATATTTATAAAAGTCTGACAGTGTCTTTGTTCCTTTTCATTAATTGATGTTTTGGATTTTTTAGAAGCAATAAATGATTTCAAAAATTATTTAAATTTCTCTAAGATGTTTGATAGATTAATTGGGATCTTTTGTAATTTTTGTAATTTTTTTTGAAATTTTTCCTTGTATTTTCACTATTTTTCTTTGTGTCGCCGATTTTTGATGAAAACCGACCGGTTTTCGTTTTTTGAATTGGTTTTACCGTCCAGTTTGACTTTCGTAAACTATTCGATTTTTATTAAAATTCAGTCAAAATTCATGAAAAATCAGTACCGAGCACTATTCGATTTTCGAGAGGCAAAGGAACAAGTGAACCCTGATGGGAGGTCCTTAGGTCTCATTTAATAGATTAGTTATCTCGTTGTCTACATCTTGTGAGGACTTAGGAGCAGCCACGCAGGACTTAAATTATCAGAGTAATAAAAGATAACAACGAAAAGCAAATAAACTTCGTGGAGTCCCATCAACTTGCCACGAACAACCAGTGAGCTTGCCCCTAATTGTCAGGCTCTTGATGTACTCCTCCTCCCATCTTTGGCGTAGACTCCTCCACTGATGTTGGGTTGATAGGCAAGGAGGGGTGAGTACTCAAGGCACTCAACAAGTAATGCACAGAATGCAGTGCTATTACTATATGCAAGATTTAATCCAAAGAATTGGCTTACTTGGTTCATTTACATCAAGCAGCATTTTAAAACCATATCATACTTAGATTAAAAGCGGTGAAACAGTTACTAATAGTATTAAGTGCTTTAAACAGTTTTTCTTCGTAAACTTGGCACACAGTCTTAATCAATTCATTTTCACACTGGCACACAGCCACCCTGTCCACATTTTTACTTTGAAGATCTAACCCTTGACTGTAATCCCCGAGCAATGTCCAATACCGCGGACACGGCTATTCGAATAGATTTTACACTCTGCAGAGGTTGTACACTTTACCCACAAGATACAGCCGCTCACCACACAAGTGATTGCCCGCAACAAAGCCTTTTAGGAACCTCTACCTTAACCAATGAACCTCTCCGGTATTGCCTTCACTATCACTCCCACGACCACAGCCGGAAGTATAGAGCGAGGCCAACACCGTTGGATGGACACCAGGTATGCAGCAGTGCGCTCCCCACACATATACACCCCGTGTCTTGTCACACCGGGTTTGGAGGAAAGGTATCGAACCCTAATCAACTAGAGTGCATCCCATACGGACATGTGGTTGTCGGGTGACTCAGTTCAAAGACTTGCAAGGTGAAGTTCTTAGCTGATCAAGGCAAGACTTTCATCACTCAACAGTGGCACACAGCCCAATGTGGCACACAGACTCACAACTCCCATCAACCCTTTGCCACATAGGCCCACCTGGCACAAAAGCCTCTCGCCACTTGCCCCAGTCTAAATCATTTTCCCACCTAATTGATTATTGTGCAACGCATGCCAACAATAACTCAGCATCGGTACAGAATCACACAGGTCTCAGTACTTCAGTCTCATCATGTGGCATCACCACACCATTTTCAAATACATTCCATATGTCATTAATCAACATTGTTGCATTTTTTGGGAGATAATTGATGACTCGTTGCAAGGCTAAGCATCTATTTACGGTCTAGCCTCCCGTGTTGGAATCATATTAATATCCAACAAGTATGAATAATCTTAGGGTGACAATGATTTCAGGGCATACATATAGTAATTTCAAGGTGGCAATAATAATATGGGTTGATTAGCTACATTACCCAAAATAATTTAAATTCATTTTTAATTAACTTAGCATGCATAATTTCAAAACAATATACATTTAAAAACTGGGATCAAAATGGTCAAAGCATCACATGCCTTCAAAGAGTTGCTGGTCGTGTTCCGAAGCTTGATCTTGAGCGACGAACTCTTCTTTGAAACTTCCTGGCAAATTTGTGTCTACGCGTAAAAATTATATATACAATAAATAACCAAAATAGTAGACTATATAACCTCAAAAATTCAAATAAAATTCACCATTAAAAAGAGCACAATTTTACAAATTTTTAGAGACTGGAATCATCTCAATCGGAGTTAAAATGCAAAAGTTATAGCCTTTCAAATTTTTAAATAAAATATAAATCAGAAAATAGAAAATCCAGAATTAATTAATTTATTTTTCTATTGAAAACTCAATTTAATGCGTCAGCATGACGTCAGCCGACACGTGGTGCTTCCTGGTGCTGCCACGTCGCCTCGGTCCATGGACTGGGTCCATGGCCCGGCTCTGGTCCACGGTGGACTCGGTCCATAGAATAGTGTACCTGGCCTGGCCCCCCACCAGCTGATGTCAGCATTGACATCACTACTGACGTCACCTGACCAGCCTCGAGATTTGTGCATGGACACGTGGCGCAATCATGGCCATCAAAAGATCAACGGCTAGATCTCACGCGCTGCGCCGGAATCCACGTGACACGCGTCAGCCATCGAGCGGGCCAACGGATCCAACGCCCAACGCACGCGCATGATAGCTTCTAGGCCCCCTCAATTTTATTATTATGTTTTCTTATAGTTTCGGTATTGATGACCAAGTTAATAATACTCAAAGCTTTGAAGAACATATGCTGGATTCAATAAAGAAGCAAGTTGGATGAACAAGATTAAGGTGCTTAGTTCTAGTCTATGACTTGGGAGATGATTCAAGTCAAATAGCTAGGCTTGTTTTCTTTCTTTTTTAGTTGTCTAAAGAGGGACTTTGCACAAGCTAGTGGATTGGATCATAAGGCAAAGACAAAACTAGATTTCTCGGAGCAAAAGACACTTAGTCATTGTCCTTTAAATCATAACTCTTAGTACAACGGACCAAATTTCAGCTATCCACCTCTTCAGTCCGTTGCACTCCCAGTATATCCTTTGGAGTCAAATAGATTCTTTGATCAAACTTTGAAACTCTTCTGTGTCAAAACTCCTATCAAATATTTGATCATCGGACCAAAATCTCTTGTTTTCATATTTCTTCATCCTTGGTAAAAACCTCATTGAAAATCATCTGATAGCCAAGGGTTTGCTATGTATAACGGACTAAATAATTTGGTCCGACATACATGTTATAGTCTCTTCTCCGTGACAGACCAAACATGTTCTCCGTTTTCCATTTACAGCGGACCAAATATTTTGGTCGGCACTCTTCAGTTCCTAAGCCTTTGGCGGACCAAGCTGTGTTGTCCTATTTATTGAAACCTTAAATGAATATCCTTTATTATTCAAAGGGTTTTACTTTGACAACGGACCAAACATTCGTGCTTAAAAGCTTGTACATTGCTAAAGTAAAGCGGCTTGAATAAAACTTATCTCTATTAAAAAGGGTCTTTGGCTACTAACTCTTGAAAAGTCCATGTATGCGGACCAAACATTTGGTCAAGCGTACATGTGTCTTTATCTAGACCTAACTCTTGAAAAGTCCATGTATGATGGACCAAAATTTTGGTCAACGCACATATATATCTCTCAGTTGTATGCCGGACCAATATCTATGAAAAACCCATGTACAACGGACCAAATTTTTTGGTCCGTCGTGAATCTCAAATTTGGTCCGTGATACACATGTCGATGTCGCTAAACCTTTGTTGCTTAGTCCGTTGTACATGTATATTTCTGATATTTCTGACATCTAACACGTCCAACGGCTACTGTAGCAGATGTAACAACTATATTCATTTCAAATGGCTATATAAGCATTTCCTGAGCCATCTACCAAATATATAGATGAACTCCTTACATTTTAGTATTTGAAAAATAGCTCTCATTCTCAAAAAGGAGTCCGTGCTTCAACTTCACACCATAATTCTCAAACATCTCTAAGTGTGTTAACTCCAAGCCAGAGTCTAGTTGTGTGAATTGCGAAGTGAACCAAGAGACATAACTTTTGCAAAGTTTATTACTCTTGGATCTTAGTGATCCTAGACAGCTTGGAGAAAGTGAACAGTGCGACCTGTCCAAAGGTGATTGTGGAAGGCCACTGTGATTGTGAGAGGTTTGGAACTCACCTCACCGGAGTAGTGAAAGAGTTACAGTGATCACAGACTCTGCAACTAGCTTTGGAGAAGCAAAACTTCGGAAGAAGTGCTTCAACGTGGATTACGAGTGCAGCTCTGAACCACGGGATAAATCTCTGTCTCTTTTGTGCTCTATTTCTCTTTATTGCTTTCACTGTGTTCATTGTTTGTCTTTTACTTCTGTTCTGTACTATTCTCTCTTAAAGAATTGTGAATTGTTTTAATAAAAAATTAAAACTTGAAAAAGTTGCCTATTCACCCCCCCTCTAGGCCAACTAGATCCTTCAGCGCGGACTCGGCGACGCTTCGCTCTCCACGCCCCACGCGTCACGCATCCAACGGTGCTCACAAATCCAACAGCCAGCGCACGCACTGACTCGGTGACGCCTCGACTCACGCGAAGACACGCGTTGAAATCTCAGCGGTCTGCTTGAAATCAACGACCGAGATTCGGTCGCGCCCGGGTCAACTTGCACACGTGTCCACACGTGATTTGGCGAGGGTGCGGAGGTATCCGTGCCACACGTTCAAATCTAAACGGCGCGGATTTACACAACACCGTTCGAACTCGCAAACACCGCACAGATCCAAACCAACGGCCTACGGTACCCGAGCGATTTACTATTCACCCTAGCGACGTGGCACTATCACAAGCGTTCAAAAACGATCCAACGGCCCAGATCGCATCTAATACAAGAACTCAAGATCTAATCTCTGGCATCCATACTAGATCTAACGATCATGATTAACGCTAGGATTTAAAAAGGAAATGGAAGACGTGGACGAACCAGGATCGTGTGATGCAGATCGAATGGTCGACGAGGTTTGGCGAGGTCGACGGCGAAGAAGAAGAAATTGCCGTGAGGAAGGCAGCGTGGCCGACGGCGCAGCGGTGATTCTCGGCGTGAAGAAGCCCGGTCCACTCGGCAGCGGCTTGGCAAGGTGTTACTCCGGTGACCTTGGCGGCAGCGGAGATGAACCGGCGGCGGCGGAATGAGGCAAAAACGCGGCGGAGTGGTGCGGCTACTACGGCAAGCTTTGCGAGCAAGCGGCGGCGACTTCGGGGCGTGCGAGTCAAAAGATGCGGCGTGAAGAGCTGCGCGGGCAGCTAAGCGGTGCAATTAAAGGAGCCTCGACGTGCGCGCAAACACCGACGAAACAAGCGGAAACGCTCGGCGGGGTTAACTCCGGTGATCTCGCGAAGACGATCGACGTGGCGCAATCCTAGACGTCCACGTGGACTCGATCCGGAGGCCAACAACGCACGATGACGCGGCGCACTCACAACCGTTCGATCAAGATCGGATGGCGCGATTCTAGGGTTTGATGGCGCGTTTGCACACCGAAGCGACAGCGATAAATTTGAAATTTGCTGGGTTGCGGCCCAACACTGTTCATACGATATATAAAATATTTTCGATTTAAAATAAATCAGATAAATAAACAAAGCAAAAATAAATAGCAGAAATACCCGGAAAAAATCCAGAAAAATTCTGAAAATATTTTGAGACATTTGGAGCTCAAATAAAATATTTCCAGAAAAACTTTGCTTAAACGTTTGCAATATTTTAATTGATTTCAAGAATGCCCTTATTTGAATAAATGCAAATAAATTCCAATAAATTCCCAAAAATTCCAAAAATCAAAATAACTCCCAAAATTTATTTATGGTAAATTTTAGGGTGTTACAAATGCGCTAGAGGTTAAATTGCCTACGCAAATTCTAAGTCGGGACGTAAGTGGGATGTATTGTGGGTTAGCTTCATATTGTCCACATTGACCGCAAATATTTATGTGAGATATTGCGGTAGCCCGCGAAAGGCTTATACGGGCAATGCGGCGTCCACAAAAACCACAAAATCTTATAATTTACTTTTAGTTGAGCTAAAATACAATAGTTTGGGCATGAAAATTTGTGTTTGCTGTTGAATGTTAATACTCTAAAATACAATGTTTGGGCATTAACCATGCAAATGTTAATGCTCTACCTCTACTGCTTCTTCTACTCTACTGTTGCTCTGCTAGTACTAGTATATTAGTCTTATCCTAATAGCTTGATACTGCTCCATTGCTTCTTCTCTATTACTTACAAAGAGCAAAAACAACAGCAAGTCATGTAAGAAATGTCATATCCGGTTCTTAAAAAAAGAAACATCATATCTCTTGTTTTGATTGGAGATCCAATGTTGTTTCTATAGAATATGATGTTCAAAACTTTACTTAATACAGATCACTCCTCTAACAACAGTACCCAGATTTGAGAAGCTTGCACACTTCACTTTCTGCAAAAGACATGAAAAGACCAATCTTATTATCATCGCTTCTATACAAAACAAAATACTAGAGTAGTCCACACTACATCTGTATTATTATAACCACTGAAACTAATCCAGTCCACACTACACACTTGAAACCAACCCAATCCAAAATTATCTTTGCAACTCACTCCAATAAAAAATTCTTTCAGCTATAAACTTCACAGGGCATCTACTTTTCAAATAGAAGCGTGCCGGCATCGAGAGCCGAGAGGAGAGGCTGCGAGAGGAGATTCGGGAGAGGCGGTGATGAGACAAGGGCAGAGAGGGAGCCCTTCGTGTGAGAGGTGAGCGATACGGGCTTCGTGGACGCAACGTGGGCTTCACGAGCTATAGCTTGGGCCGCTTAATTTATTAAATAAGATGTAGGTGTCCACATAACATTATTTGATGGGCTAATTTAAGAGGGTTCGCAGACACCCGCGTCCACTTTCACCCTTAATTCCAAGTGGCATGGATTACCTCTCCTTTCATGCATTCGCGAGTATGTCGCTACATCCTGTCTTTCGACTGTGCAGGCCGTGCAAGTAGGGGTGAAAACGGATCGGATAATAGTTTTACCATATTTGTGTTCATATTTTTTTCGAATGCGGATATAGATACGGATAGTCCGAATACGAATACAAATACGGATAATGTCGAATATAGATACGGATCGAATACAAATCGAATCGGATACGATTTTGAATATTTATCGGAACATGATAACCCCTTAGATTGTACATATATAAAAAGTCAACGAAAACTCATAACTAGTTGATTTGATTAAAACATTATTGAAAATTGAACGAATATAAGATTTTCATTCACTTAGACAATAGTTAGATACCATGTCGTAAACAAAATTATATAAGACTTAGTTTATCACACACATACGATTAGTTCATCATACACGTAGATCAAAACACAAAATAAAAGTAATCCTTGCTCAGAGATACAAATGAAAGCAAACACATAATACACTAAAAGTTTGATAATACTTAGATACCACTTACATGTAATGTCCCAAGATTTATATTCTTTGTTAAATTATGTTCAAAGTAATAAATTATGTATTTATGAGTTTTTATATATTTTTAGCTACTTATTTAAAATACTTTCCTATTAAGAACAATAGTGTTTGAATTTTTGAGAAAATTTAAAATCTGATAAAATATTGAAAATAATTTTTTTAAATGTTAGATTGTGTCTGGAACTTTCTCAAAAAAAATTCTTAATTTTTTGAGTTAGTTTACAAATTTTAATAATTAAAACTTGCTTTATGGATTAATTAAATTAGAAAACGATTTTGAAATTAAGAAACCTTTTTGGCCAAAAGAGTAGTTTTGGTCGATCCTAAATGCATATCCGAATATCTGATCCATCAATATCCAGATTATCCGAATCTGTATCCGACGGATAGTGAGCTACCGTATCCGATCCGATACTATCCGACAAATATCCGATCCGACAGAATCCGTATCCGAAAATATCCGGATCAGTCGAAAACTATCCGATCCATTTTCATCCCTATGTGTAAGAAGTTCTCATGTCTAAGAGTCATCCGATCTAGCGAACGGACGGTCTAGATCATCCAAAAATATCTTGCTATAATAAGGATGAATTATTGATGGATGAATTTTCTGTAGATCACATCTTAATCATCTAAGCAAGCTTTTAATAAGATCTCCAAAGCTTTTCTCAAGAAACCCGATATTGGCTTGAAAAGTGAGGTGAGAGATCATCTTTATCATCAAAATCCCCACGAGCAAACTAAGGGTGAAGTTTGTGCAACCTTCCTTCAAATAGAAAAAGGCCAGAACTTTGATATCAATCCTTATGATTGAAGGTTGGAATAGGTTTCTGACATCCATATGAAGATGCATATAAAATTTCACAGGATTTAAATCAACCGATTAAAACTTATCTCAACTTTTGGTTTTAGAATAGTGTTGATTTTACTATTCATCCTAATTTTACTATTCATCTCGATTTTAGTGTTCATCCGAGAGCACGGGACTTTTGCCCAATTCTAGCCTAGCTGAGCTTCATGGTTGGTTTTTTTACTAGAGAAGTGGCTTGAATTTTTGAGAATTCTTTTTATTTGGCTTCTATTCACCTCTTCTCATCACCGTTTTCGATCCTTCACTGAACTATAGGGGGAGGATGGTACTAAAGTGAATGGCTCCATCACACATTAACCTTAATTAAATTTATAGATTTGTATATACAATGTTTGCTATAATAGATTGTACATAAGTTCCTTCGTCACATGAGCTGACCAGTACATTTGGATCCTTACCGAGGAGAATCTGGAAAAATAAGCTATTAGGTCCTTAGGGCCATCACACACTAACTTTAGTTATATTTATTATATAATATGTGTTGAATATCTAAATATGGTATATATGTGCATACATGGCAAAGCAGGGTATGTCCTAGTAACATACGGAAGTTTCGGATATCTTGGGTCCACGATCACGGGATAAGATATGCGCAGAGGGATAACCCCATATCGGAAAGGACTCGATTGGCTTTCCCCGCAAGGAGACTAACATGGGTACGCCCAACACCAACGAGAGTTTGGATAGACTCCGCAGATCACGCGACGAAGGACTCCTCATCGACTATGACTCGATCGGAGGCAAGACCATAGCGACTATATAAAATCTGGGGGAGGAACCCTCAGGGAAAAAGGAGGAAGAAAGGCGAACCAGTAGACATTACAAGGAAGTTCTCCAGAGAAGATTAGCCATCCAGAATCACCAAGCCAGAGTCTTGGTGTGTAGAGAGCTTAGGAGCCGACGAGTTGCATCTCAACAACCTCTAGCCACAGCCATCCGTAGCATAGATTCCACCTGCATTGTACTCGAGGCTATACCCCCTTGCTTTGTACACATCTGGCTTATACAACAATCTCCCACACAGGACATAGGGTATTACTCCGTCAGGAGGCCCGAACCTGTCTACATCGTGTGCTTCTGTTTGTGTGCTTGACTCTACTATCTCGAAGGTACCCGAAGTATAAGTTTATTGTCAATCCCTAACGTTCGACAGATGGCGCGCTAGGTAGGGGTCTTTAGCTGTTTTCTTGCAGAACAAGCATGTCTTCAGAGCATGCCCACAATGGTTCCTCTGATGATCTCTCGGTCACCACCCTGGATCAAACGCCTCCAAGCGGAGATGAGATCACTTTTGGAGCGATGCTCTATCGATGGGGGACGAACGGAGACCTCCTGCACATCGGCTTTACCGAGTTCCCCTCATGGGATCCAAGCCGAGAAGTAGGCTTCCTCGACTTCGACCCAACAGAGCCCAACGTCTTAATGTGCGTTGACACAGAAAGCGAAGACAAAAGCAACACCTACAGTAGTCAGGGCAACAGCCGGATAGATCGGTGCGTGTTCGTTGTTGGGGGTGACAACGGTGCTACTGCCGAAAGTTCCCAGAACAAGAACCCAGGCACAGACACCTCAGGGGTCCAGGGACCCCCGATCCTATGCACACGCCTCAAAACCTTACGGCAACGATAGAAGCAGCCCGAGTGACCGCAAACACTGTAGAGCCCGATACTGTAGTAAACGGCATGACTTGGCAGCAGCAGCCACAACAAGGATCGTAGATAATCTATCAAGATAGCTTGCCCTCGGTGACCCCACGACGCCTCGTCCGTAGGTGCTAGAGCTTCAGAGGCAACAAGTCCCTAGACGGCACAACCATAACGAAAAGCACAACTTCGTTCTGCCGACAACGTCCCATCATAGCCATAACAGTGACGTTTTCAGTACCCCTGAAGCAAACATCTAGTGTGCTCATGTGCTGCTAAAATCCCTTCCACCACTGGATTCGGACAACCTGATGACTCCAGTGTTCGACTAGATGAAAACACTGCTTGACACAGCGTAGGCACAGACCGCTCGAGCCGCCAACTTGACGCTAACGCGCCCCAGCCAGCATGGGCCGAGGAGCCAACGGTCAGGGCTGCCCAACCGCCATCGAGTAACAGGGTCGATAGTAGCTAGCTCTAACTAGAGAATTTCGAAGGCAACACACTCCAACCTCTGTCGAGGGCACCCCGAGGATCTTCAAAATCTAATTCCGCACGATCGACAAGACCTGCATGACGTCATCCGAGATCGAAGGGAGGAATATAAACGAGAGGACCGCGAGTGGCGAAAACACGCGTCCCTACCCTTGAGGGGCCAATCACCTGCACGCTTGGCACGACGAGGTGAGTCTCCACCCTCAAGGGGCAATTCTTCCGCACGACGAAGGTTTCTCCCTCGGCAAGGTCCACAGCCAATGACCCCCGAGGATGACTGTGAAGGATGTAAAGCCTTCACCCCTGAGCTATGTACCGTCAGGTGGCTAGATAAATTCAAGCTAGGCCCCATCGAGATGTACTCGGGCAAGATAAACTCGGTTGAGTGGCTGCAGATCTACACTACGGTCATGAGGGCAACTGGTGGCAACGAAAAGGTGATGGCCAACTACTTACTCACCACCCTCGATGGTACGGCTGGGTCTTGGTTACTCAACCTTCCACCTCACTCGATATCCTCATGGGCGGAGTTGCGGGCCTAGTTCGTTGCCAATTTCCAAGGCACCTACGAACACCCCGGAACTCGCAGCGACTTGCATCGGGTGGTGCAGAAGTCGGTGAGTCATTGCGCGGTTTCATCCGACGATTCAACGATAAGCGAAACTCGATTCCTGACATCTTAGACGAGGCCATCATCGTGACCTTTGAGAACGGTGTCAGGGATAAAGAGTTGAAGGGAAAGTTGGCCACTCGGTAGATCCGAACTCCTATGGAACTCTTCGAGCTGGCGGACAAGTACGCCAGACGTGTCGAAGCCCATGACCACGTGGACAGCCCTGAAGTAGGCGATGACAAACCCGAGTCATCCAAGCAAGGAACGAAACGAAATAAGAACCGCGGGGAGAAGCGCAAAGGTGACCCCACCATGGCCGCGGTTGAAAAGGGCAAGGCACGCATCACAGGCGACAGCAAAGGCCGAAGTCGCGGTAGAGGTAAGTACTGCCCAATCCATCGAACTAACAAGCCTGATTTCGATAAGTGCCAGGTGATCGGTAGGAAGTTTCAGAAGAAGCTTAAAGCCGCACTCGCCGAGCGTGGGATCGAGCAGGCCAAGGAGAAGTCCCTAGACGACGAGCCCGAATACCACGGGGCTGATCACAAACTGGCGCACATCTTTAGAGGATCTGCCACGTATGAGTCCAAGAGGCGATACAAGGCAATCGAAAGGGATGTCAACCTGGCTGCATCGGTCCTCCCCAGATTCCTCAAATGGTCAAAAGTACTAATCATCTTCGACCAGGCGAATCACCCAGCTGTGGTTCCACATCCGGGTCGATACCCCGTAGTGGTAGAGCCAACCATCATCAATGTAAAGGTCGCTCGAACCTTGATCAATGGGGGTAGCTCACTGAACCTCATCTTTGCCAAGACGCTAGATAACATGTGGATCCCCCGGACAGAGATCAGAGCTGGAGCAGAGCCGTTTCATGGCATAACTCCACAATCGTCTTCCACACCGCTCAGCCAGATCGAGCTGCCAGTCACGTTCGACACACCAGAAATTTTCCGCACTGAAAAGCTTCTTTTTGATGTGGTGAATTTTGAGACTGCTTACAACGTGATCTTAGGCCGCCCCATGCTAGCCAAGTTCATGGCCGTGGCGCATTACGCATACCAAGCTGTCAAGATCCTAGCACTAAAAGGGGTCCTCACAATCAAAGGGGATCAGCGCACCGCGGTCAGATGTGACAAAAAGAGCATGGAAATGGCGGAACAGCGACCAGCGCTGATGAAGAGGGTGCCAAACGCTAGAAGACTGAAGCTCTTGTGTCCAGCAACGCTGTTGAGAGCTCGAGCAATGGCAGCGACAAGGACAAGAAGACCAAAGGAGGCGTCAGGATAGTGCCCTTGGACCTGTCAGAACATTTCAAGACGATCAAGGTGGGTGCTGACCTCGGCCCCAAATAGGAACTCAAGCTCATCGCTTTCCTTCGGGCAAACCACGACGTGTTTGCATGGCAACTGTCCGACATGCCCGGGGTCCCCAGGGAAGTGATCGAGCATCGATTGGCTGTGGAACCCAGTGCCAAGCCGGTGGTGCAGAAATAGCGCATATTTGCAGAAGACCGAAAACAAGCCATCCAAGAGGAGGTCAACAAACTCTTGAAGGCTAGTTTCATCTGAGAGGTCCATCACCCAACGTGGCTGGCAAACCCAGTCCTCATCAAAAAACCCAACGGCAAGTGGAGGATATGCGTTGACTACACCAACCTCAACAAGGCTTGCCCCAATGATCCTTTTCCTCTTCCCCGCATCGACCAGATTGTAGATTCGACTGCAGGCTGTGAACTACTAAGTTTTCTAGATGCTTACTCAAGGTATCACAAAATTAGCATGTCCGCTGAGGATGAAGAAAAAACCGCCTTTATTACTCCCATTGGTGTATTCTGTTATGTTAAGATGCCTTTTGATTTAAAGTGTGCTAGTGCTACATATCAACATTGCATTCAAAATTGCCTGAAGTCCCAAATTGGGCGGAATGTAGAAGCGTACATCGATGATATCGTAGTAAAGTCAAGAACCAGCAGCACTTTGATGGGCGACCTCGAGAAAACGTTTGACAACCTCAGGAAGTATCGAATGATGCTTAATCCCGAGAAGTGCACATTCGGTGTTCCGTCCGGCAAGCTTCTCGGCTTCCTAGTGTATAGTTGAGGCATCGAGGCCAACCTGCGCAAAATTGAGGCCATCAACAGATGCGCCCCCCGCGGATATTAAGGGAGGTGCAAAAATTCACAGGTTGTATCGCTGCCCTTAGTCGATTCATCTCTCGGATGGGTGAGCGAGGGCTGCCTTTCTTCAAGCTACTCAAGAAGCAAGATTCTTTCAAGTGGACCAAGGAGGCGGAAGGAGATTTTCAATATTTAAAAAGGTACCTATCATCTTTGTCAGTTCTAACTTCGCCTCACGAAAAAGAGGAGCTTTTTCTGTATATTACAGCCTCGCCTCAGGTAGTAAGCACCGTCCTGGCGATTGAACGAGATTGCCTCAACACCAAGGCTAAGGTCTAGAAGCCGGTATACTACATGACGCAAAACTCTGTTTTCCTTCCGTAGCTCATCCTCAGAGCAGCGGTCAGGTCGAACGTGCCAATGGTTTAATCCTGCAGGGAATCAAGACTCGTGTGTTCGATAGGCTCAGGGCCTAGTCAACCCGATGGGCAACAGAGCTCCCCTCGGTGCTATGGGCTATCCGCACTTCGACTAGTCGAGCCACCGGTGCAACACTATCTTTCTTAGTCTACGGTGCAGAGGCAGTGCTCCCGACTGAGTTAACGTTTAGGTCACCTCGAGTGGACAACTACTTGGAAGAGGAACAAGAGTAGATGTGGGCAGATGACGTGAACCTACTCGAGGAGTACAGAGATCGAGTGTCAATTAGAGTAGCTAAGTATCAATAAGCCCTATGCAGATACCATGGCCAAAGGATCCAGGAAAGAGCATTAGCCGCAGGGGACTTAGTACTACGGAAGGTGCAAAAGCAAGAAAATCGCAATAAGCTATCACCCAAGTGGGAATGTCCTTAGGTGGTGGTCGAAGTGACTCAACCAAGGTACGTGCGGCTAGCGACATCGGAAGGCGCGATACTAGAAAACTCGTGGAACATCGATCAATTAAAGAAATTTCATGCATAAGTAACACAGGCATTGAGTGCAATCGAAATTCAGGTAAGCAAAATTTCATTATATTTGAAACTAACAAAACGTTTGTCCTATTACATTTTAAATAGGTACATTGCTGCCACTACTCGTCATTGGGCACATCTCGCCGCCTCTTTAGAGCCCACGGGTAGTTGAACGAGATGGTGCCTGGGATGAGCCTGCGCCCTTCGTATGGGCCGGAAGAGGCGGTGAAAATCCAGCCTCCCATCGACGACGAAGGCGCAGAGGCAAGGCGCTTGATAGGCAGGCCCACGAAGGGAGAAGGAGGCTTCTCCCCCGATGGAGCTCCTCGATCTCCGCGATGGGTTGGAGGGCGAGCAAGCGCTGGGCTGGTGAAACTATTTTGAGCTTCACCTTCGCCGCTGGCGCCAGCGGTCTCACCAGCGCCATCTGCTCTCGCGAGGGAAGCAGAGGTGGTGCTGGGCTCTTCGACCACTACCTTTAGCCTGCTGGTGACTTCTTCTTCCTCCTCTGTCCAGACTTCCCTCTCGATGGCGCCCCAATTGATCTCATCTTCCTCATCAGAGGAGATGATGATCCTTCCCGGGGAAACCACCGCCAATGGAGCAGGGGGAGAATCCCCGATAATCTCTAGGGAGGTGGAGGACGTGGGTGTCGAGGTCATGGGTGTGGTGGTAGAACAAAATCTCTACAAGCAAAAATTTAGTTGGAAGATGGAGTGAGGAAGACGGCCACAAGTCTCAACTATTTATAGCCCAGGGGACTAGTCGCTACTGCACTGGCTGCTTTGTCAAGATCCGAGTCAATCCCAATCCCCAAGGCGATCGTCGCATTTCTTCACAGGTGCGAAAATCGAAGAGGTGTCAAGCGATGGCGGCGGGCGGATAACGCCACTAGGAGGAAGCTAAAGGGGCGCAAAAATCATAAACTTACCGCGTCGCGAAAGTGGGTTTTAATTACCCACCTACTTGTCATTTAATTAGATCCCAAGGTTCAGGGGCCAAGTCTTTTCACCCACTCGATTTAGTCATCGAGCAAGAGGTCGAATACTACCCCGCGCATCCTTGACTATCATGCCCTGTTTTCTCCTACTCGATGAGCCCATAGGACAAAGGCTCGGGGGCTGGGTCGTTTTTCGACCATGGGGTCCTATCCTATACGCGAAGCGGTACTCGAGTAGGAAGCCGGGGGCTACATCATGATATATCATCGTTATGGCACGATCTTTGGATGAACAATAACCTAGTGTGTTTCTCTCATTTGCTCTACTCCCTACTCGATGAGCCCATCGAATAAGGAGTCGGGGGCTACATGTAACCCTATACGCTGTTTTAGTTTCTGTTTATCCATTCTAAATTCTGTAAAATATGCGATTTCTCTGCACGCATTTGCTCGATGATGTACTTAACATGTTAGCAAGCGAAACCAAAGTGCGACCATGCTTGAATTCGACGATGAATAATTCTATCTTGCACGTGAACGAGCACTAGATTGTCAGACATCTAAAAGCTCAGCGACCGGTGGGAGACGAGACCTCTAGTCAACTCTACATGCATCACTCGATAAGTTCTTGATTGCTGCAAGGTATAAGTCATATGGTTGATGAAGGCTTGCAAAAGGTTGCGTGGTAATCATTACAATAATTCATATAGCGTTTATGTTAAATAACCTCTCCGGGTATGCACTCGGGGGTTAAGTCTTTTAACAGAAGTTTTTTCTAGACCTACGCGCAGATATAATCAGGCACGCGTCTAGTCAGGACGCTGTTTTCCCTGAGGATTTATGAGTGCTAACTCGAGTTTGCGCCTGTTTGTGCTACTTCATTTCATCAGCAAGGAAATAGAAAGGAAGACACAATAAACGGGTAAACTGGTTAAGTGCTGTTGTTATATATCATCTCCAAAGAAAACAAAAGTTAGTCTTTACAAGCTGCATGGTCAGGCAGAAGAGCCTTGGGCGGTGCCACTCTCATCGAGGGACAGCTCCAGTTCATCCACGAACATCTTGGCCAGGCTGGCGAAGGTCTCAATATAATTGATGGCTGCGATCGAATCATCTGCGAATCCTTCCGTCAGGACCGAGACATCCAGGTTCGGGTGGTGGCTCTTCACCATGCCTAGCATGTGCGAGGTTACGAGACGAGCTGAGGTATTCATATGCTCGAGAGTCCTCGATTGTAGAGCGGCGAGCGCCGCGTTCGCTGCAGCCTTTTCGACCTCGATCGCTTTTTGACTCGCCTCTGCCTTGCATCGGCTGGCCTAGGCCTCGACCAGTGCAGCCTCTGTCATAGCCTTCTCGGCCATTAGCTTTCTTTCCCGCTCATCAGCCTTTGCCTCAGTAGCCTTTAACTTGATTTTGAGTGCCTCTAGTTCGGCGTTGTTCCTCTCGAGTATTCGCTCTTGAGACGCAATGAGCTGCTCGACCTGCTAGCGCTTCTGTGTCAAAAATATTGCAGAATCGAGCAAGGAGCTGGTCGCACGCTGTAATCCAAAATCAAAAAAGCATCAAGGGACTGGGAAGAGGGGGAGCGGAAGTCAGAGTGAGGCCGTCCGCTTGTGCATACCTGAAGTTGAGGTTTCAACGTGAACCAAGTCTCCTGAGGCGCTGGAGAAGCTAGAGGACTCGAAAAGGTTACCACCGCGGATCCACCAGTGTGCCAGTGGGATCCTCGAGCGAGGGACTACATTTTGTGGCGACCGCGCCCATGATCGATCTTTATCACAATTGCCGAATCGAGTGGCAGCATTAGGCGCACCTTTTCTGCTGCAAAACTAAAAGCCTAAGTATACTAGAGGGAGGAAAATTAAGCCCACAACGAAAGAAAGCCTTAAAGACAAATGTCTCTTCCTCATTCTCGGGAGTAGGGAATAGTTCACCTTGGGATGATCTCCAACGGAAGAGCGCCTGTGGAGGGACGAAGCCATCTTTTTCTAGTTCCGCGAGACGCTTTTCTGATGTGATTGTTTTCTGTCACACCTTGTTGAAGGCTCTGGCATTGATGGCCGCATTGTCGTCGTGGCAAGAGGGCGAAGTCATGATCGCCTTTTGTAAGGACCCGAATCCACTGATTCGAACCCACTGTGTTTACTGCACTATTCCCAGGATCAACGCTAGTGCACACAGCTTAACATTGGTACATATCACATCATACACAACGATAATAGAATAATAGTTCATTTATTGATATAGCTAAATGTATGATCTTATGACCAACTTACATTATTAAGCCACGCAGGCAAGGCGAGAATATAAGCTAATAATTAAGCGTGGAAAGTAGAAGCGTAGGTAGCTCATCGGTCACCACAGGCAGCCGACAAGGCTCGGACCCTAATGACTCGTGTCTTCTTGGACTTCATCTTCCAACACAGTGTAGATTCTTCAAGCTGTTGATTATTGTTGTTTGGCAAGGGTGAGTACTTAAAGCACTCAACAAGTTGTGCCGCGAATGCAGTTCTATTTATCTATATGTAAGGCTTATTCCAAAGGATAGGCTATCATGGCTATTTTGCAATAAGCGGCATTTATGAACAAATCTGATGAATAGATTGTAAAGAATGTAAAACAAATAGCAATAATAAATAAATTCAGTATTTCTCAAGTAAACCAAGTTTCCAACCCTAAATCAAGTTCCAATCTTCCATATGGCCATCCTGCCATCCCAACCAAGTTGTCAATTTATTAATCTAACCCTTAAGCGTAATTCCGAGCATTGCTCAATACATGACACGGCTATCCGAATAGTTTCACACTCTGCGGAGGTTATGCACTTTACCCGTGATACAACCAAACACCACAAAGGCGAGAGATTATAACAAAGCCTTTACAATGCTCTATCTTAACCCGATACTACCGCTAAGGTTTCAACAACTGGCGGTGCATAAACTCACATCCGGGGCCCCCTCTTGCGCCATGTGAATTACACCACGACCCGGGAACTCACACGACCACGATAGTATCAAAATTAAGACTTTGCAAATTACTCATTAGGTGGCCCATACGGACATGTGGTTGCATGATTGACTCGAGTCAAAGGCTTGCAAGGTTAAGTCCTTAGTGTGATCAAGGCAAGACTTCCACATACCATCGCCCGCCGGGCCCACCTTAGCCTCCTCGCCCCTTGCCACTTGCCCCAATCTAAGTTATCATCACCCGATTGATTACCAAGCACCACGTGCCATCAACAATTCAACATCGTTGCGTGACATGACTCGCCACAACAACTCAATCTCATCGTGTGATCCCACATGACACACAAGTTCATAACATTGTTCCATATTCCGTTAATCAAGATTAATTAACAATGATTCTGACACATGTGATGACGTGGCATGGCTAAGCAACTAATACGGTCTAACCTCCAATGTTGATTATATTCATTAACCAACTAAATTAAACCAATCTAGGGTGACAATGGATCATGGCATACAATGACAAGGTAGGGTATAGATCAATCTGGTATTTTAGCTAAACCCAATCTAATTTGAAACAATTGTATATTTGAAATATATGCAATATTGTAAAACAAACATAGCAATTTTATAAACATGGGTTCAACATGATCAAAGCACAACTTGCCTTGGAATAGGTCCTGATCTTGATCTGAAGCTTGCTCTTGGGTTGCTTGATCTTCCTCGAAGCGTCGCACAATTCAACGTCTACAGCGTCATCAAAGAGAAAAGCAAATAAATGCCAAAACAGAGAGCAATTGAACTCCAAAAATCAAATAAAATTCACCATTAAATAGATCTCAATTTTACAAATTTTTAGAAATTTGAATCACTCAAATCCGAGTTACGATGCAAAAGATATAGCCTTTTGAAGTTTGAAATAAATACTGAAATTGCAAAAATCGAAAATCAGATTTAACAGATTTATTTTTATCTTGAAAAAGCGATTTATGACGTCAGCGTGACGTCAGCCATGGACCGAACCAACGAGCTCGACCGTGGCCTCGGCGCATAGACACAGTCCACGAGACCTCCTCACGGTCCACCGTGAACCCGCCGCGGCGCGGCGCCGAAACCCGCGGCGCCACGCGTCGTCCGATTGGTCGCGGCCACCCGCCGATCGCGCACCACGCGCGCATCTACGGTCCGATCCGATCGAGCGGCGACAGACACATGCGGCGGTTCAATCCTCCCGTTCGCTCGGATCCGACGGTCAAAAACTCACGAGACTAATGGCGAAGCGGCGAAGAAAACCACGGAGATGAGGAAGAAGCTACGGCGACGGCGTTCGGCGTGTCCCGCGTGAACAAGTGGCTTCGTCGAGCGGCACACCTTGGCGAATCCGGATCTGGAACCAAAGCGCCGAAAACCGCTGAGCGGTGGCGTTCTTTGCGAAAACCTCGGCGGTGCGGCGTATCAACTCCGGCGAGCTCCGGGCGTGTTCTCGTCGAATCTCGCGAAACCCTTCCGACCAAAAGCTGCGGCGCCGATGGCGATTCTCGGGAAGGCTGCGGACCCCCTTAAATAGCCTCGGCGACCACGCACGGTGCACGGAAAACCAACCGCCGCGGCGGCGGAGTCCTTCTCGGACACGGCGGCGAATTCCGAGTCCCGCGCGGAGGCGATTCACGGCAACCGTCCACGTGGCGCAGCGAGCGCCGGATTTCCCGGCGAGATCAATCGGGCCTTCGCTTGGATCAGCGGCTGCGATCGATTAGGGTTACGGAAAGACACGATCCACCACGACCCGCGATCACGATCCTATGGCTTAGGCGCGTTGGCGGCGTGGCATGACACAAGCCATCGATCGCGATCAACGGCTCGACACGATTTCCTCTGGGATCATGGGCTAATCGGGCGCATTCCACTGGGCCGCACGCAGCGTGTGTGGTAAAGCCCAACACTTCACCGATTTTCAAAGGGTTTCCCAATTAAAATAATTCTAGAAATTCATTTTATTTATTTTAGGCAATAAAACTATTAGGAAAAATCCAAGAAAAATCTCAAAAATACTTTGAGACATTACGGACTCAAATAAAATATTTTTGGCCAAACTTTATTTTAACTTGCACAGATTTAAATACTTTTGATTAAAAAGCAATAAACTTGAAATAACATTTAATTCCAATACATCGAGAAAAATCCAAATAAATTCGAGAAAATCACAAATGCACTTTTAAGCAATAAAAACTTAATTAAGCCAAATTTTGGGATGTTACAAACCTCCCCCTAATGAGAATCTCGACAGAGATTAGGGCTAACTATAAGTAGGTTAGAAATTACGACTTTAAATCTTCTTCTCGCTCCCAAGTGGCTTCACTTTGGAATGATTGCTCCATTGAACTCTGCAAAGCGAATAGACTTGTTTACGGTCTTGCGCTCCATAACATCAAAATTACGATCGGTTGCTCTTTATAAGTCAAATCTTCTTGCGACTCTATTGCATCCAGCGGGTTTGCTCTGTTGGCACTCTGAGACACTTCTTAAGCTGCGATACATGGAATACATCATGCACTCCTGCCAATGGTGAGGCAACTCTAAGCGATAAGCTACCTCTCCTCGGCGGCTCGAGAATCTTGAGCGGACCCACATATCTTGGTGCAAGCTTCCCTTTAACGTGGAATCTCTTAGCGCCCTTAAGAGGGTAACCACGAGTACACATGATCTTACGGTTCAAAACTCAAATCTCGGCGACGATTATCGGCGTAGCTTTACTGTCTTGGTGTGCTATCTTTAATCTCTCTCGATCATTGCTACTTGACTTTACGCCTCTTCGAGGATATCGGCCCAAACACCAAGCGTTCTCCGTTTCATTCCAATTCAGCGAGTGCGACAAGCACGTCCATACAACGCCTCGAATGGTGACATCTGTAGGCTAGCTTGATAACTATTATTATAATGAATTACGCATATGGCAAACATTTATCCCAAGAGGTAGCATAAGCTAAGGCACAAGCTCTCAACATATCCTCTAAGATCGATTTACTCTTTCGATCGACCATCATCTGCGGGTGATATCTTTGTCTTGAAATTGAGACGGGTTCCCATTGCTTCATGCAACTTATTCCAAAACCTTGAGGTAAATTGGGTACCTCATGCGACACAATCTTCTTTGGCACTCAATGCAAACATACAATCCTTGACATGTACAGTTACGCAAGCGATCTCGGAGTAAGTGGTCTTTCTTTGGGATGAAATGGCGACCTTGGTTAGGCGATCCACGATAACCCAAATGGAATCGTAACCTTTACGAGTCTTAGGTAAACGGTGATAAAATCCATCCGATTTCCTCCACTTCCATTCGGAATTTTTAACGGTACAACAGACCGGTGGTCTTTGATGCATAGCTTTTACTCTCGACACCGTCGCATAATGCAACATGCTCACCACTTCACGCTTCATTTTTGTACGAATCTCTCCTTCAAATCTGGTACATTTTAGCACTTCTGGATGAATTGAGTACTTTGAATCATGCGCTTCCTCAAGAATCAATTGTTTTAATTCCTTTTATCCGGCACACAAATTCGGCCTTTGAAGAACATAGTTCCTTGTTCGTCAGTGAAATCTATGGCTAGGCCTTCTTCCTTTTAGCCTTGATTTTTGAAATTTTATCGTCATCTTGTTGACCTTCTCTAATCTGATCCTCTAATGTTGGTTTTACTTCTAGCGCAGCTATCATTCCTTAGAACGACCTCCAATCTTAACCTCTGAAATTCCTTGCATAATTCGGTTGATCCTCCATTGACAATGCATTTGCGCTATGGCTTTTTCGACTCGGGGCATCCGCCACCACATTGGCTTTTCGGGATGATAATGGATTCCCACATTATAATCCTTAATTAGCTCAAGCCATCTTATTTGTCTCATATTCGGTCAGATTGAGTGAATATGTATTTGAGACTCTTATGGTCGTATATATCTCACATCTATTTCCTATGAGATAATGGCGCCATATCTTTAAAGCATGCACTCTGACTAACTCCAAATCATCGTTGGGTAATTCACTTCATGCGGTCTCAATTGTCTCGGCGCATAAGCAGCGACTTTGCCTTCTTGCATTAACGCGCATCCCAAGCCACCTTGAAGCATCGCGATAAATGTCAAATCCATTACGCACATCGGCAACACTAATACGAGAACATTGTTAAACGCTTCTTTAATTCCATGAAACTTTTCTCGCTCTGGCGTTCATGCAAACTTCTTCTCTTTCTTTAACAACCGCGTAAGGGTTTAGCAATTGTCGAGAATCCTTCTATGAACCGGCGGTAATATCCGCCATTCGAGAAAACTACGAATCGAGTAATGGACTTGGTGGCTCCCAATGCAACACTGCGTCCACTTTCTTTGGGATCAATGCGACTCCTTTGGTAGTCATTACATGACCAGAAATTCAACTTTCTCCTTCCAAAATTCACACTTGCTAAACTTAGCATATAGTTGATGCTCTCGACTGTCTAAAACCATTCTCGGATGTTACGCATGCTCTTCCTCTGTCTTGAGTAAACCAAGATATAGTCTATGAAGACTACAACAAACTTGTCCAAGTAATCCATGAAGACTTTATTCATCATGTTCATGAAATATCTTTGGGGCATTAGTCAATCCGAATGACATGACTGTGAACTCGTAATGCCCATATCGCGTAAAACGCGGTCTTAGGTATATCCTCCGCTCGGATCTTCAGCGATGGTATCACGAGCGAAGATCTATCTTGGAAAACTCCGGCTCCTCTTAAGCGATCAAATAAGTCGTCGATCTGGGCAGCGGATACTTATTCTTGATCGTTACTTCATTAAGTGCCGCGTAGTCGATGCACATTCTAAGACTTCCATCCTTCTTGCGAACAAACAAAACCGGGGCTCCCCACGGCGATGAACTTGGTCTAATGAAACCTTTTTCTTGCGGTTCCTCAATGCGCTTCTTCATTTCCACTAACTCGTCGGTAGGCATCCGATATGGTCTCTTTGATATCGGTCTTGTACACAGTGCTAACTTCGATGACAAACTCGATATCACGATCGGTGGCAATCTGGCAAATCTTACGGAAATACATCCGGGTATTCTCGCTCTTGGCACATCTTCCATCTTGATGGCTTTCACGCTGTTGACCATTAGCGCCCATCTCGAGCTGCGGTCGCTTGAAACTCCACTTTCTTGCCACTAGGGCCTTCCAAAGTCACGATCCTTGACCACAATCCAAAACGACCTTATGCTTTGACACCAATCCATTCCAAGGATGGCGTCTAGGGATTGCGCGTCTATCAAGATAAGATTAGCTAGAAATTCTATCCCATCCATAAGCAACTTAGCTCCCAAACACCCAAGGCTAGATCTAGCTCGGATCACGGGGCTTGGACTAAAACACACTTAAGATTCACCACTTTAAATCCATTCTTGGTTGCAAAACTTTGAGAAACAAGCGAATCGAAGCTCGAAATCAAACAAAGCTGTAGCAGTCTTGAGTTGACGGGAACTTACCCAAGTCTGACGTCTGTAGCTTCACGAGCTCCATCGGTGATGTGGTTGATTCTTCCACGCTTTGTTGATCTGGGCGTTGCTCGGCTTGGCTTGGTGCACGATTTCCTCGATGTTGGTGCTTTAGCGGGTGTTGTTCCCAGTTGAAACAGTGGTGTGATGCCTCCCTTACGTGGACACCTATTTGAAAAGTGCCTGGCTCATTGCAAGTATAGCATCTCTTCACTGCGATTTGATTTCCCCACTGGTGCATTGTTGCCTTGCTTTGAGTGCGAAATTCGATTGGCGAGGCGAGTGTAGGGTTGATGTCTTGTTCCCGGTGGTGGTTGAAATCTAGCAAATTCTTTGGGTGACATCCTCAAGCGTAGATGGTTTGGGCGTCCACCACGATTGTTCATCAAGCGCTTACGGTTTCACCTAGCTCTTTGCGCTTGTCCTCTAGGATTAAAGCCTTATTTACGGCTCACGAAAATCCGGAAAATTGTGGGTGTCGGTCCACTGCGATCTGAATTGATCCCTTCATGAAACGAGGCGCCTAGCTTTATCCGTCGCTCGTCCTCGGGGCATAGCGAGCTAATTGAGTGAATTTATTGGTATTGACCTTGGTTGGCCTCCTTGCTTCAAAGCTCGAACTCCTCCTTCTTAAGATCCATCATTCCCTCAGGACATGATCTTGGCGGAAAGCATTAGTGAACTCCTCCCGGGTTATCTCTTGCGGGGCTCCATGGCGGCACGATAATTCTCCCACCATTCTGCGGCGGTTCCTTCAAGTTGATGAGGCGTAGAGCACCTTCTCATTGCCCTCACCTTTGAGTGATGTGCGGCTTCTTCTCAATGGTCCTAAGCCAATCATCGGCTTCCAAAGGGTTCACGTTTCGGAGAAAGTTGGTGGCCTAGTCCTCATAAAATCCGATAGCTTGGACATAGGTCGAGGTCCACCATGATTGTTACGAGTTGCGGGATTGTTGTGGTTTCTTCTTTGCATTGGTCATCTCTTGCATCTGCCGCATCATTATGCATCGATTAGTCTGTCTTTGCAAGGAATGCTCCCAGTTCTGCATGTCCTTTGGCGGTGGTTGAGGCTGCCTCCATCATTGGGATTGTCATTACGACGCAGATCCACTTCTGAAGCACCGTTGTTTCCTCAGTATTCACCATCGATGATTGCCTCTTAGGTTAGGAAAGGTAGATGTAGCATAGATGAGAAGTAAGAATTTCTAAAGCGGGAGATAGGTTATACCCAAACTGAACAATTCTTTATTTAACTTGGTATGGTGCTTATTTAAGCCTACAAGCTCTGCAACACATCTTGCACACTCGGCAATACAAAGAAGCAAACTAAACACGCAACCTTAACGTCCACTAGAAAGGTAAAGACTAACTTAAAGCGCGACTCACACTCGAGTCTCAACACAGCTCAAGGTGACACTCACTCATCCGACCACCACAGTGAGAGGCGATCCGCACATACACGGCGGGTGGGGTGGCATCGGAGCAAACCTATCTGATGACCTATTCTGGGTCCTCTGCAACAGCGGGTCTGCACTCCCCTCGGCTCCCACTCGCTCCTCTGGATCCTCCTCGGACTCCTCGGTGGCTCTGAACTCTCTGAGTCACGCGCTCGAGCTCGTCCTCAACTGCCTCGAGGGCCTCTCCCAGCTCAGTGATCATCCCGATGGCTGAAGCACGGGTCACCTCGAGCTCCTGCTCTGCTACTCTGAGTGCCTCGTACACAGTCTCCAGCTCCTGGGTAGTCTCTCTCATATGATCCTCCTGGGCAAGGGCGAACTCTGCAAGGTGCGTCGCAGTAGCACACTCGCTCCCCTCAATCAGTCGTCTTCGGCATGCTTGAACGTCTGGGTGAAGTCGGAACACTGAGTCGTGAAGCTCGTCGGCGTGGTCGCGGCGGACACGGCGAAGAGCAAGTCGGCGACCTCTGAATTGCAACCTCGTGCGAGAATCTTACGGCGGAGATGTTGATTGGCTGCTAGCTTCCTCGTTCTCCGGCGTAGATGATCAACTTGCAAATGAATCCTCGGTGTACACCATTCACTGACCAGCTGCCTCCTCGGTAAAGTGGACGATAAAAACCTCCAAGCGTCTGAAGTACTCTCCACAGCTCCATGGCGTAGCCGCCAGCTGTCTCCTCAAAGGTCGGAACGATCGGCATCTGCTCCACAAGAACTTGGAATAAGTTCTCCACCCGAAACGGCAAGTAAAACGGGTAAATTTAGCAAAGGCGAGAAGTAGAGAATGAGATGAGTCGAGAGGGTTTTATTAGTCAAGCTTAGATTTTCTTTTAGAAAATAATTTTGGACACCTCAAGACACCTCCAAACTATCTAGGGCCAAGACCTACGGTCGGTATGCTCGATACCACCTCTGTAAGGACCGAATCCACCGATTCGAACCCACATGTTCTTGCACTATTCCCGGGATCAGCGCTAGTGCACACACTTAACATTGGTACATATCACATCATACACAGCGATAATAGAATAATAGTTCATTTATTGATATAGCTAAATGTATGATCTTATGACCAACTTACATTATTAAGCCACGCAGGCAAGGCGAGAATATAAGCTAATAATTAAGCGGCGGAAAGTAGAAGCGTAGGTAGCTCATCGGTCACCACAGGCAACCGACAAGGCTCGGACCCTAATGACTCGTGTCTTCTTGGACTTCATCTTCCAACACAGTGTAGATTCTTCAACTGTTGATTATTGTTGTTTGGCAAGGGTGAGTACTTAAAGCACTCAACAAGTTGTGCATGAGAATGCAATTCTATTTATCTATATGTAAGGCTTATTCCAAAGGATAGGCTATCATGGCTATTTTGCAATAAGCGGCATTTATGAACAAATACGATGAATAGATTGTAAAGAATGTAAAACAAATAGCAATAATAAATAAATTCAGATATTTCTCAAGTAAACCAAGTTTCCAACCCTAAATCAAGTTCCAATCTTCCATATGGCCATCCCGCCATCCCAACCAAGTTGTCCAATTTATTAATCTAACCCTTAGCGTAATTCCGAGCATTGCTCAATACATGAAACACGGCTATCCGAATAGTTTCACACTCTGCGGAGGTTATGCACTTTACCCACGTGATACAACCAAACACCACAAAGGCGAGAGATTATAACAAAGCCTTTACAATGCTCTATCTTAACCCGATACTACCGCTAAGGTTTCAACAACATGGCGGTGCATAAACTCACATCCGGGGCCCCCTCTTGCGCCATGTGAATTACACCTGACAGGGAACTCACACCGACCACGATAGTATCAAAATTAAGACTTTGCAAATTACTCATTAAGGTGGCCCATACGGACATGTGGTTGCATGATTGACTCGAGTCAAAGGCTTG
Organism: Otatea glauca; assembly: GCA_036346275.1. Lineage (NCBI taxonomy): Eukaryota > Viridiplantae > Streptophyta > Magnoliopsida > Poales > Poaceae > Otatea > Otatea glauca. Next base: position 14,361,802 of record CM070731.1, on the reverse strand, counting down.
CAAGGTTAAGTCCTTAGTGTGATCAAGGCAAGACTTCCACATACCATCTGCCCATCGGGCCCACCTTGGCCTCCTCGCCCCTTGCCACTTGCCCCAATCTAAGTTATCATCACCCAGTTGATTACCAAGCACCACGTGCCATCAACAATTCAACATCGTTGCGTGACATGACTCGCCACAACAACTCAATCTCATCGTGTGATCCCACATGACACACAAGTTCATAACATTGTTCCATATTCCGTTAATCAAGATTAATTAACAATGATTCTGACACATGTGATGACGTGGCATGGCTAAGCAACTAATACGGTCTAACCTCCAATGTTGATTATATTCATTAACCAACTAAATTAAACCAATCTAGGGTGACAATGGATCATGGCATACAATGACAAGGTAGGGTATAGATCAATCTGGTATTTTAGCTAAACCCAATCTAATTTGAAACAATTGTATATTTGAAATATATGCAATATTGTAAAACAAACATAGCAATTTTATAAACATGGGTTCAACATGATCAAAGCACAACTTGCCTTGGAATAGGTCCTGATCTTGATCTGAAGCTTGCTCTTGGGTTGCTTGATCTTCCTCCGAAGCGTCGCACAATTCAACGTCTACGCGTACCGAAAGAGAAAAGCAAATAAATGCCAAAACAGAGAGCAATTGAACTCCAAAAATCAAATAAAATTCACCATTAAATAGATCTCAATTTTACAAATTTTTAGAAATTTGAATCACTCAAATCCGAGTTACGATGCAAAAGATATAGCCTTTTGAAGTTTGAAATAAATACTGAAATTGCAAAAATCAGAAAATCAGATTTAACAGATTTATTTTTATACTGAAAAAGCGATTTATGACGTCAGCGTGACGTCAGCCATGGACCGAACCAACCAGAGCTCGACACGTGGCCTCGGCGCATAGACCTGGTCCACGAGACCTCCTCTGGTCCACCGTGAACCCGGCGCCGGCGCCTCGAAACCCGCGGCGCCACGCGTCGTCCCGATTAGTCGCGCTTGCCGCCCGCCCGATGCGCAACACGCGCACGCATCTACGGTCGATCCGATCGAGCAGCGACAGACACATGCGGCGCGGTTCAATCCTCCCGTTCGCTCGATCCGAGCGGTCAAAAACTCACCGAGACTAATGGCGAAACGCGGCGAAGAAAACCACCGGAGATGAGGAAGAAGCTACGGCGACGGCGTTCGGCGTGTCCCGGCGTGAACAAGTGGCCGTCGGCGCGCACACCTTGGCGAATCCGGATCTGGAACCAAAGCGCCGAAACCGCTGAGCGGTGGCGTTCTTTAGCGAAAACCTCGGCGGTGCGGCGTATCAACTCCGGCGAGCTCCGGGCGTGTTCTCGTCGAATCTCGCGAAACCCTTCCGACCAAAAGCTGCGGCGCCACGATGGCGATTCTCGGGAAGGCTGCGGACCCCTTAAATAGCCTCGGCGACCACGCGCGGTGCACGGAAAACCAACCGGCGGCGGCGGCGAGTCCTTCTCGGACACGGCGGCGAATTCCGAGTCCCGCGGAGGAGACGATTCACGCAACCGATCCACGTGGCGCAGCGAACGCCGGATTTCCCGGCGAGATCAATCGGGCCTTCGCGGATCAGCGGCTGCGATCGATTAGGGTTACGGAAGACACGATCCACCGACCACGCGATCACGATCCTATGGCTTAGGCGCGTTCGCGACGTGGCATGACACAAGCCATACGATCGCGATCCAACGGCTCGGCACGATTTCCTCTGGGATCATGGGCTAATCGGGCGCGTTCCTTTGGGCGCACCACGCGCGTGTATGGGCCGAGCCCAACACTGTTCACCGATTTTCAAAGGTTTCCCAATTAAAATAATTCTAGAAATTCATTTTATTTATTTTAGGCAATAAAACTATTAGGAAAAATCCAAGAAAAATCTCAAAAATACTTTGAGACATTACGGACTCAAATAAAATATTTTGGCCAAACTTTATTTTAACTTGCACAGATTTAAATACTTTTGATTAAAAAGCAATAAACTTGAAATAACATTTAATTCCAATACATCCAGAAAAATCCAAATAAATTCCAGAAAATCACAAATGCACTTTTAAACAGTAAAAACTTAATTAAGCCAAATTTTGGGATGTTACACCTTTCTTCTCTAGAGCAGCCTTGCCGCTGGCCAGGGAGCTGGACGCTATTGCAGAAAAGAACGAGATCTCTGGAGGCGCTAAGGCTTAAATACGCTAAATGCTCAACGTTTAGAATTTTAAAAGTTTTTCCAACTCGGCTCAGAATCGAGTCTATGAGGCGACATCAAGTAACTTGTGGCTATCTTGGGAACTCGATATGGGCTGATGGCAGGGCGCTCGACCCAGCACATCCCAACACGATACTCAGCGATTCCCTCTCTACTCGAATCGTTCGATCACGAGCATGCAAGGCATTATTCGACTAAGCTAGGACTTGACGGTAATCCACCAAGCATTCATACGAACCCTCCACTGAGCCGAGTTCGGGGGCTACTGTCGAATATCTAAATATGGTATATATGTGCATACATGGCAAAGAAGGGTATGTCCTAGTAACATACAGAAGTTCTGGATATCTTGGGCCCATAATCACGGGATAAGATATATGCAGGGAGGGATAACCCCATATTAGGAATGACTCGATTGGCTTTCCCCGCAAGGAGGCCAACACGGGTACACCCAACACCAACGACAGTTTGGATACACTCCGCAGATCACGCAGCGAAGGACTCCTCATCGACTACGACTCGATTGGAGGCAAGACCATAGCGACTACATAAAGCCTAGGGGAAGGACCCTCAGGGAAAAAGGAGGAAGAAAGGCGATCCAATAGACATATAAGGAAGTTCTCCAGCGAAGTACTCGGGGCTATACCCCCTTGCTTTGTACATCATCTGGTTTATACAACAATCTCCCACACAGGACGTAGGGTATTACTCCGTCAGGGTCCGAACATATTTACATCGTGTGCCTCTGTTTGTATGCTTAACTCTGCTATCTCGAAGGCATCCGAAGTATAAGTTTATTATCTATTCCTAATCTTCGACAATATGCTACTATAGATTATATATAAAATCGTGGGTGTCATGTGATCTGACCAGTACACTTCGATCAGCCCCTGATGTATGCGTGCAGCTGAGGTTTATATGTAAGTGTTCAAACATGAGTGTAAATGTCCAGAATTACATGTAAAAGCATGCCATCGATTGTGTACATATTTGTAATCAAGGTTGCGTATACGAGTATTTTAAATTGCGTGCAATTTTCCTTGATTAACGAAGTCTAATCTACATTTAGAACTAATAAAATAATTAACAGTCGTCGCAGCTTTGACGTTATGAAAATCTGGGGCGTCACAAAGATTGAGTTTTCTAAACACATCACCATTCGGAATGAACAAGGTCGTGCTCACTTGATAAGAGAGGCCCCATGTCATTACGTCACGTCACGCGAGAGCAACGGCCTATAGAGCGCCTCGCACGGCCACCTGCACGCGTCAAGCGAGGGGGTGGCGCTGCGCGACGGTGCGAGCGAGCGCAGCGCATGTGGTGAGGTGACAAGCCCGTGTCCACGTGTTCGCTTTCGGTTCTAAGCAAGGGCCCACGTAGGATGGCGCGGGCGATGAACCAGGCAGCCGAGCAACCGCAGCACGTCACACACGTCGGACGAGCATGGAGTGAGGGGCGATATGAACCGCGCGCCTGGTCAGAAACTCCCCAAGATCTTAATATGCGGAGTACGTTTATGCCAATGATGTGTAGCTAACTAGGCAAAGTTGTGCGCGACGAAATTTAGTCTAGAATTCTTTTTTGCAAAAAAAAAAGTAGGAAGGCCTAAATGAATTTGTGTTTTTTCTCAGGGGTTTTTCAAAAAAAAAATGTTGAGTAGGTGTCGTAGGCGAATTTGCATAATCACATGTTCTTAGGATCCATTAATAAATATGCGGAACCACATGTCCTTTTTTTTAAAAAACGTGGAACCCGAACATAATTTTGATTTTCTTAAGTTTTTTTTAAAATAGGTTGGCTAGAGCCGTCGGCGAACTTGCGTAACCACTAGTCCTTTTTTTGCAAAAACACAGCGCATTTTTTGTTTTCTTGGAGTTGTTTTTTAAAATATGCTGGGTAGGAGTCACAGGTGAATTTGCGTAACCACAGGTCTTTAGGATCTACAGGTCTTTAGGATCTGTTCGCATGTGGTGAGGTGACAAGACCGTGTCCACGTGTTCGCTTTCGGTTCTAAGCAAGGGCCCATGTAGGACGGCACGGGCGATGAACCAGGCAGCCGAGCAACCGCAGCACGTCACACACGTCGGACGAGCATGGAGTGAGGGGCGATATGAACCGCGCACCTGGTCAGAAACTCCACCAGATCTAATATGCGGAGTACGTTTGTGTCGGGGATCAGTTATCCTGACGCGTATCCAGGCCCCCCCCGGGGGCTTTAGAACGTTTTCCCCTAACTCGGAGCACCGTCCCCGAGCTCGGGCGAAGGTATCCCCGAACTCGGAGGACTGTTCCTGAGCTCGGGCGAGGCTATCCTCGAGTCCGTGTTGGCCCCGCAAGCCTCCTCGACCTCGGCACCTTCAATCCGATCTCCAGCATAGTATTCCCTTTTCCTTGCGTGACCTCTCTCCCCTGCGTGGGAATTGGGGCCACGAACTCCTGTCAGATCCCCTACGTGGGAGCTAAGGTCAACAGCTCTTGTCAGGTCCCCTGTGTGGGAACTAGGGCCCAGCGACCCCTGTCAAGTCCCCTGCGTGGGAACTAGAGTTAACTGCTCCTGTCAACTCACAGATATCGCCCGACGTCAGCACTCGAAATCAACGCCCAGGGGTCTATAAAGCGCTGGGCTACCCCGACCTGAAGGAGGACGATGAACAAGAACCACGATACACACTCATACGTCAGACCACCTCAGCGAGCTCCCCCTCGGCCACCACTTCCGAGTGGCCCCGAGGTCGAGCTCCCTGCTCATCCTCCCCTGAGGAGCCTATTAGTCATCTTTCGCCTACGGGCAAGATTAGAGTAGAGCTATTACCCGTCCTAAGGGGCTCGAACCAGTATAAACCCCATGTCTCCCCTGTTCGTTTGCCCTTCTTCCTCGAGCTATGTGCCTACCGACGCTCCTTCTTTCCCGGACGAGCACGACTTGGGGCCTCACCCTTTTACACGATCCTTCCTTCCTCTTTGCGGTTGGCGGTCCCGATCGTCGACAGCTGGCGCCCACCGTGGGCCCGAAGTTTCATTCGTCCGAAGCTCATCGTCTCAGCATCATCAGCACCTCCAGTTTCACCGACAACATGTTGCGATCAGCGAGCCCGAGCTCGGGCGCGGCCCCTGAGTTCCAAGGCTCCACCTCCATGCTCTCACCCTCACGAACGCCGGGTCTTCATTGCCGGCAGCCGCGAGGCGACTCTGGGGGCGGATGACGGCGGCCCGGAGACTTCGTAGGAGGCGCGTCGCCTCGCCTAGGTCGCCATCAACCAAGCCATCACCGCCATTCAGCGAGAGGAGCGCGCAATGGCCCGCTCTCCATCGGGACAGCTCAGTCCCTCCCGCCCAGACAAGCCTGGCCGGGAGCGCCTGCGGGCCATCGCCTGTGTCATGGCTGACCCCGCTCGGACCGGCTCGGCCTTATTCCGACGGTCCCTTGCCGAAGAGCTCAACAGGGTGACCGACGACGTTGCGCCCTTGCGGCCAATGCGGCGCCCGAACTCCGAGTCTCGCCCCTTTGCGAGCGGTGGTGATTCACTTCGCGATCGCCGACCGTTCCGCCAGTAGACTCCTTACCCGCGGGCGCGTACCCCGTCACCGTCCCTTCCGTCTCACCAAGGGAGGACGTGGCACGCGGGCACACCCGCCGGCAGTAGAGCAACAGTGATGCTCGCTGGAGCAGTAAAGCTTCCGGAGGCCTTTCCCCGGACATTCCGCCTAGGCGCCAAAAGGTTTGCGACCGCCCGCGCCACCATCCCAATGACGTTCCTGTTGACCGACATGGCCGGCGCGGGGTGCGCTGCCGGCTCGAGTTTCCCCTACCGGCGGACGGCGATTCCAATGCCAGCAGCGGCGGCAGCGGTCTCCCGGCCTACAGCTGCCCGGCGTACTCAGATGACCTCCGTCGAGTGCGCTGGCCGGCCCGATTTAAGCCAGTAATTATGGAGCGGTTCGACAGGATCAAGAACCCCGTGGAGTTCCTCTCCATATACTCCACCACCATCTTGGCAGCCGGCGGGGATGAGGCCGCAATGGCCAACTATCTCCCCACCGTCCTGGACGGAGCCGCCAGCACCTGGCTCTTCAACAGGCGCCCGGTGCCTTTCGGTCATGGCACCAGTTGCGGAGCGCCCTCCACTCCAACTTCGGAGGCTGCTCTGGCGGTGCGGGCGAAAAGGACCAGACCGTGTCATCCAGGGAAAGGGCGAGCCCCTCCGAGACTTCATGCGCCGGTTTACCCGTGCGCGGAACTCGATCCCCAACATCTCCGATGAGACTGTCATCAAGGCCTTCAAGTTCGGCGTCCGCGACAGACGTCTCACGAAGGACCTCGAAATCGCTACAAAGCTTACCGTCAACAAGCTGTTCCGCATGGCGGAGCGCTACGTAGACACGGACGACGCTGTCCGCTGGAAGCACGACTACGACCGAGGCAAGCTCGGCCTAGCCTTTGGCGAGGCGGGGCCCTCTGGCGCCAAAGAAGGAGGTCCAGCCCCGCGCGACAAGAAGTGGGGGAAAGACCGCGGCGCTGGAGGTGGCCAGCTCCGTGTGGTCGCCGCAATTGACAACAGGCGTGAAGGGGCCCAAGCGTGCCAGCCCAATCGCCGAGGGCCTCGACCCCAGCAGAATCGCCCATGGCCTCAGCAAGCACCGCGCCCGGCCCAGCGAGGGCGAGTCGGTCGGGCCCCCGAGCGAGACGATCGACCACAGGCGGCGAGCGACTCTCGCCTCGACGTCGACAAATTCTGCCCGTTCCATCAAATCCACGGTTACGACATGCGAAGTTGTAGAGCATGGCTGTACAAGCTGGACCCCTTTTATAGAGGGCACGGAGAGATGCCCACGCTCCCGAGGGGCGACGAGCGGCCCGACAGAAGCGACGCCAGTGAGGACCAAGCAGGCCCCGGTCTAGAGTTCCAGCAGGGCGACCGCCGTGTGGATGTCATCTTTGGTGGCTCTTGATATATCGATCCGGCCTTGGTGAAGGGCGCCGCACAAGCCGTATACCAGGCCATCGTTGGGAAGCCCACCGACCAACCCTGCAGGTGGGACAGTGTTCCCATCACCTTCTCCCGGGACGATGCTCCCCCAGGGATGTCCCGAGACTTCAAGACTGCCCTGGTCGTCGCCCCGACCATAAGCAACGCCGTCGTCGGTCGAGTCATGGTTGACGGGGGGAGCTCCCTCAACCTGCTCTTGGCAAGCGCGCTGGACCGGATGCAGATACCCCGGGCGAAAATCAAGAATATAGCGGTCCCCTTCTTCGGCATCGTGCCAGGAAGCTCGACCACTCCGCTCGGACAGGTGGTTCTGCCCATCACCTTTGGCGACTCGGCGAACTTCCGCACTGAGTTGATCACCTTTGAGGTCGTAGATGGCGACCTCCCCTACAACGCCATCCTCGGGCGGTCGGCCCTAATCAAGTTCATGGCCGCAAATCACTACGGGCACCGGTGTATGAAGCTCCTGGGCCTGGCGGCATCATAGCGGTCCGCGGCGACCTCAAGGCGGCGCACGGCTGCGAGGAAAAGGCCCTGGCGCTCGCCGGCATGCTACCTCTGCAGGGCCCCGAGGTGACCCCAAAGAGCGCCCGCCGAAAGGAGGCCATCCAGCCTAGTGGCCCTACCAAGATCGTGCAACTCGAGGTGGGGAGCTCGGGCAAGTGCGCCTGCATTTTCGCTCAGCTCGACCCGAAATAGGAAGACGAGCTCGTCACCTTCCTCCGAGATAATAAAAGCATTTTTGTATGGGAACCCGCTGACATGCCGGGGGTCTCACAGGAGGTGGTCGAGTACAAACTGCAAACAAAGCCTGACTGCAGGCCCGTGCGCCAGAAACTGCGGCACTTCTCCCCTGAGAAGGCGGTCATAATCAGAGAGCACCTTGATAAGCTCCTAAAGGCTGGCTTCATTTGTGAGGTCAATTACTTCGAATGGCTGGCCAACCCTGTAATTGTACAAAAGAAAGACGGGAAATGGAGGATGTGCGTCGATCACACGGGCTTAAACGTCGTGTGTCCCAAAGACAACTTCTCTCTTCCGCGTATAGACCAGATTGTGGACTCCACTACCAACGCCAAGATATTGAGTTTTCTTGACGCCTACTCTGGCTACCACCAGATCAAGCTCGCCGTGGAAGACGAGGACAAAACCGCCTTCATCACGTCGTTTGGAACCTTCTGCTACACAACCATGTCGTTCGGCCTCCGCAACGCAGGCGCAACGTTCTAGCGGCTGATGGTCAAGGCCTTCGACCTGCAGATTGGCTGAAACCTTGAGGTCTACGTCGACGACATCATCATCAAAAGCTCCTCTGAGGCCGACCACGTCAACGACCTAGCCGAGACCTTCGCCAGTCTAAACAAGTTCGACATCGAGCTTAATCTCGAGAAGTGTGTCTTCGGCACGACCTCCGGAAAGATGCTCGGCTACATGATCGGGGGCTCGGGCGTGTGCCCGAACCCGGAGAAAATCGAGGCAATCGAGCAGATGGCCCCCCCGACGTCGGTAAGGCAAGTCCAGAGTCTCGTCGGCCGCGTCATCACCCTCAGCCGCTTTATCTCCTGGCTCGGCGAGCGAGGGCTGCCCTTCTTCAGGATCCTGCACAGGCACGGGGGCTTCGAGTGGACCCCCGAAGCCCAGCGGTCCTTTGATTAGCTCAAGGCATACCTCTCGAGTCCACCTCTGCTGGAGACTCCGCAGCAGGGCGATGTGCTGTTGCTCTACCTCGCGGCCACGACCTAGGCCGTTAGCACGGTCCTGGTAGTCGAGCGGGCAGGGCGACAGCACCCGATCTACTACGTCAGCGAGGTGCTTCACGGGCCAAAAGAGTGCTACCCTTTGGTCCAGAAGCTCCTCTACGCCCTCTTCATGACCTCACGCAAGCTTCAGCACTACTTCTAGGCGCATGCGGTGGTTGTCCTGAGCGGGCTCCCGCTCGGGGAGATTCTCAGGAACCCGGAGGCCGAAGGTCGCATCGCCAAGTGGGCCATGGAGCTGGCTGAGTTCGACCTCCGCTTCGTGGCCCGCACCGCCATCAAATCGCAGACGTTGGCCAACTTCGTGGTCGAGCAAGCGGCCGAGCACGCCCGAGCCGAGTCGGGTCGAAGACCCTTGGACCATGTTTTTCGACGGGTCAAGGTCGTTTGAGCGCTCGGGGGCTGGCGTTCTCATCGTCACCCCTCAGGGTGACCACCTGATGAGGACATCCCAGCCAAGGATACAACCGCTGCCTCTTCTTCCTCTACGACTGCTACTTCATCCCCGACCGTCGCTGTTTCGCCACGCTTGCCGTCTCGACGTCCGGAGGCTTAATCCGGAAGCAAGTCCTTTCCATCCACCTTTGCTGGACCAGCACGTCAAGAACAACCACCGAGGACAGCCCACGCGCCAAGGAAGGCCCAAGATAAAGCCCAATTCGTCGCCGAGTCCGGTTCGGCCATCCAGGAGCAGCAGTACTTCAAACGGACGCCACAGCCACATCCGAACTCCGTTTTCGACGTTCGACAACTCGTTTGAAAGGTATCAAGATAACCTTTCCAATGGATTTAATCCCGAGACCATATTCCTCCTGGAAAGAAGGGAAATCATAGAACAATCTCACGGGACAGAAATTCCAGTTGCTGCGCCACCTTTCTTTTGGGCCTAAGGCCCATGTACTCTTAGGGTTCCACCCCTCCTTTGGCCAGCGCCCTCTCTCTGGCTGCCAGAACCTGTTGGCGCCCCACGATGTGGGTACCCCTTTATATTGGGTTCTCACCCCTGTTCTTCATTTTTTAGGTTTTGTTCTGTTTTGGTAGACCCAGTGTGCGTCCCTCCTCGTGTTTGCACGTGTCGACTAGACCACCCGAAACGAGAAACAGAACCTCAACTTATTTTCTTTGTTTGATTTCAATACTACCTTTTCAGTTTGCTTCATACTTTGTTCTTGCGGGTTCTCGATTTCTTGCAGGAACTACTGATCATTGGATCTTGTATCTGTGTGGATTTGGCATTGTGATTGTGAAGCTCCCAACCTGTTTGGTAGGAAGCCCTAAATTCGGTGCCATCAACACCTCCAAATCGACGTATCATCATCCCACCGAATGATCGGGATCGCTGCCCCATCACCACCTGAGGTATGTGGTCCGCTTTGGCTTCCCCGCAACCAACAACACGGCGGAATATAAGGCCCTCTTGGCTGGCCTGCGAGCTTGCAAGTCCCTAGGCATCCGCCGTCTGGTTGCTAAGGGGGACTCTCAGCTCGTCGTCAATCAGTGCAACAAAGATTATCAGTGTTCGGACCCGCTAATGGCCAAGTACCTCGCTGAAGTGCGCAAGATGGAAAGATGGTTCCTAAACCTGAAGATCCAGCACGTGCCAAGGAAGGACAACTCCACCGTCGACCTCCTGTCCAGGCTCGGATTGTCCGACGATGAGCTTTCGCCGGACGTCATCCTCGAGACCTTGGCCACGCCATCCGTCGCCGACAAGGAAGACCCGGTGGCCCTCCTCGAGAGTGTCCCCTCGTGGATAGACCCGATCGTCAAGTTCCTCAACCGCGGGGAGCTCCCTGCTACTCTAGCCGAAAGGAGCAGGATCCAACGCCGCGCAAGCTCGTACAGGCTCGTCGGCGGGCAGCTTTTCCGTCGAGGAGCCCTGGGCATTTTGTCAAAATGCATCACTCCCGAGGAGGGTAAGAACTTGCTCAGCAACATACATTCTGGCCTATGCGGCGCTCACTCTTCTTTCAGGACAATGGTCGAGAAGGCATTCCGGATGGGATTTTACTGGCCGACAGCGCTCGGGGATGCTCAAGACATCGTCCGCGCTTGCCAGGCCTGCCAGTTCCATGATCGGAAGGCCCGGCAGCTGGCCAACGCCTTGCAGACCATTCCCCTCACATAGCCATTCTCGACGTGGGGCCTCGACATCCTAGGCCCCTTCCCGAGGTCGGTTGGGGGGAAGAAATTCATGTTCGTCGCCATCGACACCTTCTCGAAGTGGATCGAGGCTGAGCCGATCTCTGCTATCACCACCAAGGCCACGGTAAGGTTCTTCCGTTCCATTGTGGTCACGAGGTATGGAGTCCCTTGCAGGATCATCACCGACAAAGGACTCGATTCACCAAATGTAGCCGCTCCAAGAGTTCTGCGCAGACATGGGGACCAAGGTCTGCTATGCCTCGGTGATCCATCCTTAGAGCAACGGGGTGGTCGAGCGCGCCAACGGACAACTTGTCCAAGGCGTCAAGAAATGAGTTTTTACTGAGCTCGGTCAGCGCGACCGGGCCTGGGTGGACGAGCTTCCTACCGTCCTTTGGTCCATCCGCACCTCTCCAAGTCGGGCAACGGGGGCGAGCCCTTTTCAGCTCGTCTTCGGGGCCGAGGCCGTTCTGCCACCGAAGGTCGCGCTCGGCTCTGTCAGGGCAAGCTCGGTCGACCAGGCTGATCTCGAGCAGGAGCGATCCCTTGACCTCGCCCTAGCGGAGGAAGTAAGGTGCCGCGCACTGCTGCGCTCGGTGCGCTACCTGCAAGATCTCTGTAGGCACGCCGCCCGAGCAATATGACCTAGGGGCTTCCACATCGGGAACCTAGTCTTAAGACGAATCCAGGACCGGTCCAACACCAACAAGCTATCCCCGCTGTGGGAAGGTCCCTATCGGATCGTCTCAGCAAGTCACGTGGGAGCTTACCGTCTAGCGACCCCCGATGGCAGGGAGCTCACTAACTCGTGAAATGTGGACCAACTCCGGAGGCTTTATGCCTAATGCTCCCCCTCCTTCTGTTTTGAGATAAGATGTTTTCCCTTATCATCATGCTTGTCTCTCGTATCTCGAGCAAACGCGACCCGGGCCATGGTCTGGACTAGGGTTTACAATTTTGTTTCGAGTTCGGAAATCACTACTTGCTCGGCACCGGTTTTTCGCGAAAACCGACCGAAATTCGGTAAAAACCGGTCGGTTTGCGAAAGTCAAACATGTGGTCAAACTGATTCAAAAAAAATCAAAAACCGGTCGAAAAGGTCGAAATCCGGTTGGTTTTTGTCGAAAACCGCTCGGTTTTCGTCGAAAACCGATGACAGAAGGAAAAATTGTGAAAATGCAAAAAAAATGAAAACATTGCAAATTTTTTTTAAAACAATACAAAAAATCCCAATTAATCTATAAAACACCTCAAAGAAATTTAATAAATTTTTGAAATCATTTGTTACTTCTAAAAAATCCAAAACAGAAATTAATGAAAAGGAACAAAGATATTGTCAATTTTTTATAAATATTTTTAAAAAAATTTATATTCTTAAATTTTAATGTAACCATAAAAATTTTCAAAGGATCATGTACTAAAATTTTAAGAAATATTAGACTTCATTTAGTACTTATATAAAATCAAAAACAGAATAGCATATAAATGATAATAGCACTTTCAGAATTTTTGAAAAATACACATATCTGATCATCATCTGAAAATTTTACATAATCATTTTAATTACGTTATAAAATCACAAAAAAGTTTAAGAAATATTAGACTTCATTTTGAGCTCCTAGAAAATAAAAATCAAGAGCATATATTGTGACAAAGATTATCAACGTAATTTTTAAAAACTGTATGTATCTGATAATAATCTGAAAATTTTACAGAATCATTAGGATTGCCTCAGGACCGTGTAAAAAAAATTTCAAAAAATTTTGACACTTTTTATATATTTCTTCAAAATTTCTAAATTTACTATTCATCAGGCCGGTTTTCCGAACGGATTTAATTGCCGAACTGGCTCGGCACGGTCGGTTTTCGTCGGCATTTTATACCCTGGTCTGGACACCTACCTCCGGGGGTCGATTGCGCGGTAAGCTGATCCTCATCGCAGTAAGCCGACTATCCCCCCGTCGCGAGTTCTGTCCCGGCAGTCACGCCCGTGGGCCCGCTGACCTCGAGATACTCGAGTTTCGGCCCTCAGGCCCCTTACTCAAGCTAGCGCGACGGTCCCGTGGTCCACCTCCGGGGGTCGAATACGCGGTAAGCCGATTCTCATCGCAGTAAGCCGACCATCCCCCCGTGGCAGGGCCCGTGCCCGGGACCGTCGTCGGTAAGGGCTTCGAGCTAAGGGACTCGGCCTAGTTTTTCCCTCACGCTAAATTGTGCTGCTTTATCATCTCCTTTTTCCTCTTATGCTTTTCCCTGTCTCGAGCGAATGTGTCTGAAGGTTGTGATGCGAGGGACCGACATCAGGGGGTCGAACGCGCAGTAAGCCGATTCTCATCGCAGTAAGCCGATCTCCCCCCTGCAGCAAAGTCCATCCTGACATTCGCGCCCGAGCGCTTCCTCGACCTCTGTAACATCCCAAAATTTGGCTTAATTAAGTTTTTATTTCTTATTTGTGCATTTGTGATTTTCTGTAATTCATTTGGATTTATTTGAATTAAATTCAAATCAGGTTTAATGCCCTTTTATTCAAATCTATCTAAATCTGTGCAAAGTTAAAATAAAGTTTTGCCAAAAATATTTTATTTGAGTCCAGGATGTCTCAAAGTATTTTTAAGACTTTTATTGGATTTTTCCTAATAATTTAATTGCCTAAAACCAATTAAATGAATTTCTGGAATTATTTAAAATAATAAAGTTTTAAAAATCCTTTGCAAGATCTTGGGCAAGCCCATCTTGTCGCTTAGGGCCCATTTTAGCGCAGCCAGTAGCCAGCGTCGCCGGCCCATTTGGCCCACGTTCTAGAGGAGCAAGCGTGGACCGTAGGATCTTGATCGGAGGGTAGAGGGTGCGTCGAAACCCTAATGAATCCTGGGCGTCTATTTCGTGTACGCCTCGGATTCCTCCGCGTTGAGCGCATGGTGGCCGTCCGTTGCGACACGTGGATGGCCGGATTGCTTCGTCTTCGTCGTGTCCGACCGGGACTCCTCCGCCGCGCCGTCTCCATGTTTGCAAAGGACTCCGCCTTGAGCACGCCTTCCGATGCTCTATAAAAGCCGTGATCGTCGCGAGGTTTCGTCGGCCACCGCTCACTTTTGTCGAGTCGTTTGGCGAAAGCGTCGGTGAGAGCAGAGGAGCTCGCGGAGTTAAGCGCAGGGCGCCTCGGTTTCGCTTCGGTTTAAATCGCCGCCGTTGGGTCTCGGCCACCGGTGCCATCTTCGGTTCGCCGGACCACGCCGCGAGAACAGCAGCGTCTCGTCGCGGAATCGCGCCAAAACGCGCGCCGCCGTGGTCGCCGTCTTGGTCCGGTGAGAGTTCGCGTCGCATCTCCATCGCTAGATCCGAAGCTCTAAGCCGTTAGATCGAAATCCGGCGCAGCGTGATGCCGCGTCGTGGTGATCGGTGGCCGTTCGATCGATCTGAGCGCATCGGATGGCGCCGTCGCCGCAACCAATCACGGGCAGCCGCGTGTCGGGCGCAAGCACCAAAGCGTCATGGACCGGGTTCACCGTGGTCCAGAGCCACGCGGTGGACCCAGTCTATGCGCCGGGACACGTGGCAGCGTTTGATTGGTCGTGCGGTGGTCGACGCGTCGCCGGCGTCATGCTTGCGTCATAAAGGGATTTTCAATTGGAAAAATAATCCAATTGGAAATTCTGTGATGATGACGTCATCATGAGGTCACGCTGACGTCACAAATCGCTTTTTCAGAATAAAAATAAATCTGTTAATTCTGAATTTCTAATTTCTGTATTTTCATTATTTATTTCAAACTTCAAAAGGCTATATCTTTTGCATCGTAACTCGGATTTGAGTGATTCAAATTTCTAAAAATTTTTAAAATTGAGATCTATTTAATAGTGAATTTTAATTGATTTTTGGAGTTCTTTTGATCTCTGTTTTGGTATTTATTTGCTTTTCTCCTTCGGTACGCGTAGACGTTGAATTGTGCGACGCTTCGGAGGAAGATTCAGCAACTCAAGATCAAGTTCCAAAACCAGATCAGGACCTATTCCAAGGCAAGTTGTGCTTTGATCATGTTGAACCCATGTTTATAAAATTGCTATGTTCGTTTTACCCTATTGCATATATTTCAAATATACAATTGTTTCAAATTAAATTGGGCTTAGCTAATATACTAGATTGATCTATACCCTACTTTGTCATTGTATGCCATGATCCATTGTCACCCTAGATTGGTTTAATATAGTTGGTTAATAATTATAATCGACATTGGAGGTTTAGTCCGTATTAGTTGCTTAGTCATGCTACGTCATCACATGTGTCAGAATCATTGATAATTAATCTTGATTAATGGAATATGGAACAATGTTAAGAACTTGTGTGTCATGTGGAATCACACGATGAGATTGAGTTGTTGTGGCGAGTCATGTCACGCAACGATGTTGAATTGTTGATGGCACGTGGTGCTTGGTAATCAAGCGGGTGATAATAACTTAGATTGGGGCAAGTGACAAGGCGAGTATGCCAAGGTGGGCCCAATGGGCGAGGGTATGTGGATGTCTTGCCTTGATCACCTAAGGACTTAACCTTGCAAGCCTTTGACTGAGTCAATCATGCAACCACATGTTGTAATGGGACGACCTAGGTGATTAATTTGTAATGTCTTAACTTGGTACTATCATTGGTGGTGTGAGTTCCCGAGTTATGGTGTAATTCACATGGCGCAAGAGGGGCCCTGGTTGTGGTTTTCGACCCACGGTGTTGAAACCTTAGCGGGTAATCTTGGATTAAGCGAGCATTGTAAAGGCTTTGTCATGATCTCTTCGCCGACACACCAAAGGAAGTGTGTTAATTGCATGGCACGAAGGGACGATCATGTCGTGTGGGTAAAGTGCATAACCTCTGCAAAGTGTGAAATTATTCGGATAGCCGTGCTCATGGTATTGAGCAATGCTCGGAATTCTGATTAAGGGTTAGCTTAATTAAAATGAACAACTTGATTGGGATGGCAGAATGCCATATGGAAGATGGAATTTGACTTAAGATTGGAAACTTGGTTTACTTGAGAAAAGTTGAATCTATCATTATTGTTATTTGTTTTACCGTCTTTACAATCTATTTATTGTATTTGTTCAGTAAATCTTTGCTTTGTTGCAAAATAGCCATGATAGCCTATCCTTTGGAATAAGCCTTGCATATAGTTACATAGAATTGCATTCTGTGCACAACTTGTTGAGTGCTTTAAGTACTCACCCTTGCCAACAATAACATCACCAGTTGAAGAGTCTACATCAATGCCGGAGGAAAGATTCGAGGAGGAGGCGAATGTTTAGGGCGCAAGCCTTGTCGCCATTACTGTGGTATCTTGAGGGGTTACCTACGTTTTCATTCCATTTGTAGTTTAATATATTATTCAGCCTTGCGAGGCATAGTCATGTAAGTGGACCATGAGGTCATTCGACTAGTAGTATGTATCATATGATGTCTTTCATAATATTTTCGCTATGTATGATTGTGATATTTACTTATGTTGAGCCTGTGTGCACTAGCGTGATCCTGGACTAGTGCAGTATACACAGAGGGTCCGAATTTGCATATTCGGGTCCCGATAGAAGTGGTATCAGAGCTATACTGATTGTAGGTCTTGACCCTAGATAGTCTGGTCGCCTCTATAGGAACTTCAAAATTATTTTCTAACGAAAAGAATCAACTTGGAAGAATAATATGTTCTTGACTTATCTTATTCTTCTATTCCTTTCCTCGTCAGAATTTCTCTCTTTTTCCCTGCTGAATTTCTTTCTATCTCCTTTGCTGGATCGAGTTAAAAACCTTATCTGAGTTGTCTTGGTAGTTGACGTGCCACATCATAGAAGAAAGCATCAAGTGTTCGCCACAACCACAAGATCAAGAAGGAGGAATCATCGAGCTCAAGGAAGGAGTAGATCGATGAAGTGTTCCGGTTAGATGACCTATGCTTGAGTAGCCGCTTGAGACTCATGTGTGGGAGTCGCGTCGCTTAAGATAGAAGTGTTACCCTTGTAGGCGGTAGTTTTGTGTGTATAGGTTGAATTGGTTCTTCCTTGATTCTTTGAGTGTGTAGTATGTGTTGCGAGCTTTTAGGCTTATATAAGCAACCATACCAAGTTATTAATATTGTTTGCTTTAGTTATTGGGTTAAACCTATCTCCCTGCTTTAGGATCTCTCTTCTTACCTATTCTATTTCCTCTTCCCTAACCCAAGAAGCAATCAAGCAAATGGTTGAGTTTGTGGAAACAACGAAATTAGTGGAAGTGGAAATCAATCCAAGGAGAACCTCAATGATGGATCAGTTCTTCAACTATCGATGCAGATGGATATCAGAGTTTGAGAGAGTTCTTGATCGCTCGGACTCGCTTGATGCATGCAATGATGAAGCGGATCTGCGAATATGACCGACCCACCAATGTCAACCAAGTGTCCCAAGTGCTACCAATGATTTCCGTTCCTATTTAAGGTTATCGAATTCATAAGGACTCGTCCGCCGACGTTTCAGAAATAAGATACCCTCGAAGTAGATGATTGGCTCTAGACCATTGAGAGGAAGTCGCTCATTGTTCAATGTGAAGGCGATGAGAAAGTCTGTATGTTTCTTATCGCCATACAAGGAATCATTCTTTGAATGGTGGAAGAAATATTGTCTTTGCTCATGAAGCCCCATGAGTATCACTTGGAATGAATTTGTTGTTGCTTTTAAGTAATCTCTTTGCTTCACCTAGAGACAAGATGCAGTCCACGATAAATACTGGAGGAGAATACTATTCTTGCACCTTGTTCAACATCTAAGAGTTGCTCTCAAAGTCTCACAACCAAACAAATCGGAAGATCGTGCGTGCATTATTTGTGGAGAGAAAGGACATACCACCGATGAGCATGCGATTAATTGCTCCACCAGTGAAGGAAGTCATTCTCTTGGAGAATGTCCTATGAGTGACATCACATGTTACCTTTGTGAAGGCCGAGATCATGGTCGACTCAATGTCCTCTGGATCCAATAGTTACCATTGTAATTGACAGATCGCAAAAAGAATCTTGAGCCGTAGTTGCTCAAGAGTGGTCAAGAAGAGACGGAACGTCGATTGCAAAAGTGGTGCCGCTCGAAGAGCTAAGGACACAATACCTTAATCGTTGACCCTCATCAAGAAAGAAGTAATTGGCGATCACCAACAAAGATGTTTCTGTGCGATGAAGAAGGCTATTGGGCTAGTGAATGCCCTATGAAGCAACCAGCCTGACGCAACAAAAAGACAACAATGTACTGTAGTCGCACTGCAAATAACACGGTGTGTTATAAGCTGTCATGAGGAAGGCCATTTTGTTAAGAAATGCCCGCGAAAGAATCTAGAGTCTCCTCTGACGCGGTCCTTCCGTGGTTACCTCACCAAGTTCATAACGCCAAGAGTGAGCGATAAAGTCGCAAGAGAAGTTTGTACGAGAATCGGTTGAAGAAGAGGCATCTGAATGAAGACACTGCCTTAGTCGACGAATGCTCAAGGAAGAGAGGTGGACCTAAGCTTTGTTACACCTGCAACAAGCCTGGGCATTTTGCTAACAATTGCCCTCATAAGGAAGTGATCGCACCAGTGCAAGTCAATCTCAATTCTGTTCCAGTCAAAAACTTCAGCGCCAAACCAATCAAGGAAGTTTAGATCGATGATTTTAGCCTATGCAAGTGTCATACCCTTGTTTGTAAAAGAAAAGTGATTAGAGGTGAATTCCATGTAAAAGATTTTCGTGCCTAAATAAATAAAGCAAAGATGGTTGAGAGGTGGATATGTGAAGTGTTGGAATAAAAGCATTAATGATAAAGGATGTTCCTGAGTATTCCCCTATGTTGACGGTTCACTGAAGATGTTGCGTGTGCAACGATGATCGATTCGATGGTGTTTGTAAAGATTGTCACCGAGGAATTATCATGGTCGAAAAGTACACTATTGCTTGATCTAACCTAGAATGTGATGGAGTTAAGTTGGAGAAAAGTTTCTAGCGGCGATATTGGATATCGGACCGAGATGCTACTCCCGAAATGAATTGGTTGTCCGGACATAAGGTCATCCCGAGTTTGGTCAAAGAATTGTGTCCGCTAAAAGCCCCGAAAGCGGAAAATGGAATTTCAAATGACTACGGTTCGTGTTGGCCAGCTGAAGGTCAATAGTGTGGAAGTTGTCAGCTTTGAAGAGGTATTAGTTGTTAGAGAGTATCAAGATGTGTTTAGAAGAATCACCACGGATCGAGAGATCAAGTGTGTGATGGAGTTAGTCCCCGGTACAACGCCAAAAGTAAAGAGACCTCATCGAATGCCTATTGATGAGCTAGTTGAGATGAAGAAGCGGACCGAAGAGTTGCTAGAAAGGTGGTTCGCTAGAACCAATTTGTCACCATAGGGAGCGCCTGTTTAAAAATAGGAGCTCAGGAATGTGTATCGACTGTCAAGAGTTTAATGAGGTGATGATCAAAAGGGTAAGTATTCGCTACCCAGGATCGTAATTTGTTTGATCAGTCAAAAAGGGACTGGAGTGTTCTCAAGGATAGATCTTTGATCGGGTTATCATCAGTAAAAATGCGTGCAGGGAATGTTCATAAGTTAGAGGTTTCTACGCAGTATGGACAGTATGAGTTTACAGATGTGTCTGCTAGAATAATCAATACCATTGCAGAATCTATGAACATGACGAATGGAGTTCCATGGGAAATTTGGTCAAGCTGTTATGGTGTATAAGTGGGATGTCTTTGATTGCTTTAAGTCAAAAGGAAAGTATGCAGAACAGTTGAGATTAGTTTTGGGAAAGGTTGCTAGACCAATGGATGTATGCTAAACTTAGCAAAGGTGACGTTTGGAAGGAGAAAGTTGAATCTCTTGCGAGGAGATGTCCGCTAAAGGAGTTACCGTGGATCCAACCAAAAGCGATGTTGCGTGGGAGCAGCCGAGACAGCTTAGGCAATTAGGAGAAGAAGTTTACATGGACGCCGCATGGTGAAAAGAGTTTTCTGCAATTGGGAAAACGTTTGACGACAACGCCTGTCTTAGTGTTGCCAGATGTGCAGAGCAGTTTTGATATATATTATAATGCTTCGAGACAAGATCTTGGATATGTGTTAATACAGAAAGGCAAAGTTGATGCCTATGCTCAGGACAGTTGAGGCCATGTGAAGAGAACTATGCTCCGCGTGAATTGGAAATTGCTACCGTAGTGCGTGCCTTGAAGTCAGTGCGTCATGATATTGTTGGAGATATGTACAGACCATAAGAGTTCGAAGTGCAGACCTTAATATAGAACGAAGAGGATGGTTGGAGTTGATTAAGTATTATAAGGTCGGATCCATTATCATCCCGTAAGGCTAATATGGTATCCAATATCTTAAAGTCGTAAAGGCCATAGTACCAATGCACCAATATCAAGTGATCAATAGAAATTGTGCAAAGAGTTTCAAAAGTTGAAATTAGAAGTGGTTTCACAAGGATTTATAGCTGCTTTGAAAGTTAAGCCAATGCTTGAAGATCAGATCGAAGTGGGTCAGAAGGATGAAGGCTTAGCGGAGGATTTTATCGTGGATGACCAAGGAACCACACAATTTAAAGGTCGAATCTAAGTATCGAGCAAGAAAGAGTTTAAGCAGTTGATTCTAGAAGAAGTTAATGATTCTAAAGTATTCAATTCATCCAGAAATGTGCTAAGATGTATCAGGGTCTCAAGGAAAGGTTTTGGTAGCCTAAGATGAAGCATGAAGTTGCTGAAAGTATCGCTTTGTGTGACGTGTGCTAGAGAATGGAAGCAGTGTACCAGAGATCAGCAAGTTTGTTACAACCGGTGCAGAGCTCTGAGTGGAAGTAGAGCCAAATCAGTAATAAGATACCTAGCGTTGAGAATTGTCGAGAATCCAGAAGGGATATGATTCCGTTTGAGTCATCGTTGATCGTTTGGCCGAAGTTGCTCATTTCGCACCATTAAGACTACCTATTCAGGAGATCAGTTGGTAGGACTATTTATAATTGTGTGTTTGCATGGTATGTCTAAGAAGATTGTGTCAGATAGAGGTACCCAATTTACCTCGAGATTTTGGAATAAGCTGCGTGAAGCATTGGGAACTCGTTTGAATTTCAGTACATCGTATCATCCGTAGACAAATGGTCAGAATGAGGGAGTTAATCAGATTCTTGAGGATATACTGAGAGCTTATGCTTTAGCCTGTGCTATTTTGTGGGATAAGTGTTTACCGCATGCAGGATTTAGCTATAACAACAGTTACCAGGCTAGTTTGCAAAAGTCGCCATTTGAGGTTTTGTATGGACGTGCTTGTCGTACTCCGTTGAATTGGAACAAAACAGGAGAACGTTTGGTTTTTGGGCCAGATATTCTCAAGGAAGCCGAAGAGCGAGTTGCTATGATTAGAGAGAGGTTGAAGGTAGCTCAGTCAAGGAAAAATAGCTACGCGATAACCGTCGTCAAGATTTGAGGTTCAAGTCGATGATTTTGTGTATCTCGAGTTCGCCTCTTAAAGGTGTCGAAGGTTTCACGCCAAGGGAAGCTTGCGTCAAGATGTGTTGGTCCGCTCAAGATTACGAGCCGTCGAGGAGAGGTAGCGACGCTTGAGTTGCCTCGACCCTGGTAGGAGTGCATGATGTATTCCATGTGTTGCGCTTAAGAAGTGTCTCAGAGTGCCAACAGAGTAAACCCCGTTGGATGCAATATAGCTGCAAGAAGATTTGACTTACAAAGAGCAACCGGTCAGAATTTTGGATGTTATGGAGCGCAAGACCAGAAACAAGTCTATTCGCTTTTACAGAATTCAGTGGAGCAATCATTCCGAAAGTGAAGCCACATGGGAGCGAGAAGAAGATCTGAAGTCAGAATTCCCGAACCTATTCTCTAGTTAGCCCTAAATCTCGGGGTCGAGATTCTGTTAAGGGGGGAGGTTTGTAACATCCCAAAATTTGGCTTAATTAAGTCTTTATTTCTTATTTGTGCATTTGTGATTTTCTGTAATTCATTTGGATTTTTCTGGATTTATTTGAATTAAATTCAAATCAGGTTTAATGCCCTTTTATTCAAATCTATCTAAATCTGTGCAAAGTTAAAATAAAGTTTTGCCAAAAATATTTTATTTGAGTCCAGGATGTCTCAAAGTATTTTTGAGATTTTTATTGGATTTTTCCTAATAATTTAATTGCCTAAAACCAATTAAATGAATTTATGGAATTATTTAAAATAATAAAGTTTTAAAAATCCTTTGCAACAAGATCGGGCCGGCCCAAGCATCAGGCGCTTGGGGTCCATTTTGCGCAGCCTCAAGCTCGCTGCCGCCGCCCGCTTGGCCCACGTTCTGAGGAGCAGCGTGGACCGTAGGATCTTGATCGGAGGGTAGAGGCGCGTCGAAACCCTAATGAATCCCGGCGTCTATTTCGTATGCGCCTCGGATTCCTCCGCGTTGAGCGCATGGTGGCCGTCCGCGACACGTGGATGGCCGGATTGCTTCATCTTCGTCGTGTCCGACCGGGACTCCTCCACCGCGCCGTCTCCATGTTTGCAAAGGACTCGCCTGAGCACGCCTTCCGATGCTCTATAAAGCCGTGATGCGTCGCCCGAGGTTTCGCCGCCACTGCGACACTTTTGTCGAGTCGTTTGGCGAGAAGCGCCGGGAGAGCAGAGGAGCTCGCCGGAGTTGAAAGCGCAGGCGCGCCGATTTCGCTTCGGTTTCGTCGCGCCGTTGGGTCTCACCGCCGGTGCCATCTTGGGTTCGCCGGACCACGCCGCAGTAACCGGCCAGCCGCCTCGCCGCCGAATCGCGCCAAAACGTCGCCGCCGTGGTCTTCGTCTTCGGGTCCGGTGAGAGTTCGCCGTCGCATCTCCATCGCTAGATCCAGAAGCTCTAGGCCGTTAGATCGAAATCCAGCGCTTGACGTGATGCCGCGTCTTGAGTGATCGGTGGCCGTTCGATCAGATCTGAGCGCATCGGATGGCGCCGTCGCCGCAACCAATCATGGGCAGCCGCGTGTCGGGCGCAAGCACCGAAGCGTCATGGACCGGGTTCACCGTGGTCCAGAGCCACGCGGTGGACCCGATCTATCTTGCCGACACGTGGCGGCGTTTGATTGGTCGGTGCTGTGGTGACGCCACGCCGACGCCATGCTTGCGCCATAAAGGGATTTTCAATTGGAAAAATAATCCGATTGGAAATTCTGTGATGATGACGTCATCATGAGGTCACGCGACGTCACAAATCGCTTTTTCGAATAAAAATAAATCTGTTAATTCAATTTCTAATTTCTGTATTTTCGTGATTTATTTCAAACTTCAAAAGGCTATATCTTTTGCATCGTAACTCGGATTTGAGTGATTCAAATTTCTAAAAAATTTTAAAATTGAGATCTATTTAATGGTGAATTTTAATTGATTTTTGGAGTTCTTTTGATCTCTGTTTTGGTATTTATTTGCTTTTCTCCTTCGGTACGCGTAGACGTTGAATTGTGCGACGCTTCGGAGGAAGATTCAGCAACTCAAGATCAAGTTCCAGAACCAGATCAGGACCTATTCCAAGGCAAGTTGTGCTTTGATCATGTTGAACCCGTGTTTATAAAATTGCTATGTTCGTTTTACCCTATTGCATATATTTCAAATATACAATTGTTTCAAATTAAATTGGGCTTAGCTAATATACCAGATTGATCTATACCCTACTTTGTCATTGTATGCCATGATCCATTGTCACCCTAGATTGGTTTAATATAGTTGGTTAATAATTATAATCGACATTGGAGGTTTAGTCCGTATTAGTTGCTTAGTCATGCTACGTCATCACATGTGTCAGAATCATTGATAATTAATCTTGATTAATGGAATATGGAACAATGTTAAGAACTTGTGTGTCATGTGGAATCACACGATGAGATTGAGTTGTTGTGGCGAGTCATGTCACGCAACGATGTTGAATTGTTGATGGCACGTGGTGCTTGGTAATCAACTGAGTGATAATAACTTAGATTGGGGCAAGTGACAAGGGGCGAGTATGCTGCTGGTGGGCCCAATGGGCGAGGGTATGTGGATGTCTTGCCTTGATCACCCTAAGGACTTAACCTTGCAAGCCTTTGACCGAGTCAATCATGCAACCACATGTTGTAATGGGACAACTTAGGTGATTAATTTGTAATGTCTTAACTTGGTACTATCATTGGTGGTGTGAGTTCCCGAGTTATGGTGTAATTCACATGGCGCAAGAGGGGGCCCGGTTGTGGTTTTCGACCCACCAAAGTTGAAACCTTAACGGGTAGTAATCGATTAAGCCGAGCATTGTAAAGGCTTTGTCATGATCTCTTGCCGACACACCAAAGGAAGTGTGTTAATTGCATGGCACGAAGGGACGATCATGTCGTGTGGGTAAAGTGCATAACCTCTGCAGAGTGTGAAATTATTCTGATAGCCGTGCTTTCGCGGTATTGAGCAATGCTCGAATTACAGCTTAAGGGTTAGCTTAATTAAAATGAACAACTTGATTGGGATGGCAGAATGCCATATGGAAGATGGAATTTGACTTAAGATTGGAAACTTGGTTTACTTGAGAAAAGTTGAATCTATCATTATTGTTATTTGTTTTACCGTCTTTACAATCTATTTATTGTATTTGTTCATAAATGCTGCTTTGTTGCAAAATAGCCATGATAGCCTATCCTTTGGAATAAGCCTTGCATATAGTTACATAGAATTGCATTCTGTGCACAACTTGTTGAGTGCTTTAAGTACTCACCCTTGCCAACAATAACATCACCAGTTGAAGAGTCTACATCAATGCTGGAGGAAAGATTCCAGGGGGAGACGAATGTTTAGGACGCAAGCCTTGTCAGTTGCCTGTGGTATACTGAGGGGTTACCTACGTTTTCATTCCGCTGTAGTTTAATATATTATTCAGCCTTGCGAGGCATAGTCATGTAAGTGGACCATGAGGTCATTCGACTAGTAGTATGTATCATATGATGTCTTTCATAATATTTTCGCTATGTATGATTGTGATATTTACTTATGTTGAGCCTGTGTGCACTAGCGTGATCCTGGACTAGTGCAGTATACATAGAGGGTCCGGATTTGCATATTCGGGTCCCGACAACCTCGAAGCGCAGGAGTCTCGGCCCGCGCACCCCTCGCTCAAGCTGGGATCTCTGCCTCGTAACTCGCCTCCGGGGGACGAAAAGCGCGGTAAGCCGATTCTCATCGCAGTAAGCCGACCATTCCCCCCGTTGTAGGGGACGAGCCCGAGATTATCCTCGCCACAGGGGTGCCCAGGTCTTCAAATCTTATGTCGCCATACTCCTAACCAGTCCAGGCCTAGGCCTATGATAAAAATTCTCCTTCATTTCCGATACTAACCTCTTTTTGCCTCTCGAGGGACGTGATGTCCGGTCACGGCCCCCAGGTTGCAAGTTCTTCCGCTGAAGATCGAGCCGTTTTAAGACCTCGGGCCTGGGGCTCCTTCTGCTTTTCTTTCGGCCGAAAGTCTTTTTTCGTATGGAACGTCTCGAGCCTCGAGCCTGACACATTCCCGGGCTCGAAGGTCGCGGTTTCTAAATTCACCAATGGGGACGACTCCGGTCGCAATAAGCCAGCAGATGCAATAAGTCGACCACTCCCTCATGGCCAAGCAGCTAGCTCGGCCTAAAAAGCACAGGTGAGGTCTGTCCCCTTGTCCATTAATACTTGCGCCTCGAGCAATATGATCTCGCGGCGCGCCCATAAGGACCGCCTCCAGGAGGTCGACGCTACTGATGTAAGCCGATTTTCATCGCCACAGAGCTCCCTCCCGTCGTAGGACCGGACCAGAGGTCACGCAGAGTAGCTCTTGGACCTCGAGGCACCTGTGTATGTATTCTGTGTGTTTTGTTGTGCAGCGCCAGAGGTCGCGTTCTCTAGGTTCGCCTCGGGGATACCCCGAGCCCGATGCATTCCCGGGCTCGAAGGCCGCAGTAAGACGATCTTTATCAGAATAAGTCGGCTATTCCCCCGTGCTGCCAACCATTGAACGTCCCCAGAGGGCGCCCCGAGCCTGACGCATTCCCTGGCTCGGAGGTCGCAGTTTCTAAATTCACCACCGGGGATGAATCCGGTCGCGATAAGTCGGTAGTTGCAATAAGCCGACCGTTCCCCCGTGGCCAAGCGTCCAGGTTCGAATTTCCAAATCGCCCTCTGAGGGAGCCCACGAGCTTGAAGCATTTTCGAGCTCGTCGGGCTGGACCCGAGGCCTAAACTTGGTCCGAGCCTGATGTATTTCTAGGCCAGCCAGTCCGAGTTGTGCTCGGCCTCGGTTAAATCTGACCTCGAGTGTCCCCGGACTCGGTCAACCTAATCCGGATGGTTCGAGTTGAGATCAATAACTCACCCAACAAACACCTCCGGCTGTTTTGCTCTACGCATCGCAATCCGACGTCGCTCGGGCTCTTCTACGAAGCAGACTAAGCAAGCTTTCGAAGACGATAAAGAGCAAAACAAAAATAAGCTAAGTCTTCTAAAAAGGCAACTTTATAAACCACGGCAAAACGATACATTGTTTTTACAAGGTGTGCGAATATTTCACCCCCTATCTATGTCTTAACCTATTTTTTCTAATCTACAGACATATCCCGAGCAAGTTTTTCCTGCTCGAGGTCGGAGACCTTTCTCCGCAGCGCCAGCACCTCAGCCTCGGCTTGACCGACCCGGTCGCGGTTGCTCTGGAGCTGGGCCAAGGCGCCCTTCCCCGCTTGGGTCACCCGGGCCAGCTTCTCCTCGAGCACGGAGACCTTCGCCGACGCCAGAGCCTCCGCTACCGCCTCGGCCGCCTCGCCTTGGCTTCGGCCTCGCCCGGCCCGCCGCGCCTGCCTTGGTGATCCTCCTCTCCACCGGCCGCCATCTCTTCGGGCGCACTCGCCGCTTGGCGTTGGCCGCTTTGGCCTTGAGCTCGCCACCTCGCCTCGAGCTCGGCGGAGGCCTTCCCCGGGGCGGCAGAAAGCTCATCAAGCCGCGCTTGAAGGCCGGCCACCTCCTCGTGCGCAGCCTCTGCCTCTGCGCGCGCGGTCGGTAGGTCCGCCGCCCGCACCAGGAGCCCTTCTACCCCTTCCGCGCAGTCGCAAAGTCCTCTAGCGCGGACGTCGCGATCCCGTAGCTCTCCTCGCAGGCCATGAACGAGACATCGAGGCGCTCCCAGAGCTCCTGCGCCTCTTGCCGCGCGGCCTCCGCCCTCGAGCGAGCGCCGGAGAGCTCGAGCTCGAGGCGCTGGACCGTCGCCGACGCGCTCTCGCGATTCTCGTCGAGGGCCTTCTGCGCCTTTTGCCGAACGCGAGTGAGGGTCTCCTCCGTCTTCTTCCACTCCTCCTCAAGGGCTTTTGAGAAGGTTACGGCGTGGAGGTCCCTCTCGATGTTGAGCTCCCGCTCGACCTCCCGAGCTTCGCGTTCCCGCTCGGCCTCGACGACCCGCGCGAGCTCGAGGGCTTGGGCTTCTTTCAGCCGCTCGACCTCCTCTCGCTGGTGTGCCGCATTGGCCTCGACTCGGGCGGCGTCCCTCTGGTTGGCCTCAATCACATCCCAGAGGGCTCGAAAGCTGAGCACGTGCCCGCGCACAACCCCGTACCCTCGGGAGATCTGGCGCAGACCTTGCGAAAACAAGGGAAATGTCACCACAATTACAAGAGAAGAGAAAAGGAGAAGAAAGAGAGAAGAGTTCAGGGCGCGCTTACCGCTGCCAGACGGTCCTCTAGCACCTGCAGGTCGATGGCGCCATCGGACCCTCGGGGCAGATCCGTGGCAGCCTCCTCCTCGGCGAACCCTGTCGCCGCAGCGGCACCGACGTCCTTAGACGTCCCGGCCCGATCCGCCTCGGCCGGGATGGTGGCGGTCGGGATCGCCTGTCCCACGATGACGACCCGACTGGGCTCGCCCTCGACCGCCGCAGCAGAACCCCCAAGGTCGGGCGCCCACCGAACTCTTCGTCGCCGATCACACGCCGCCTGCGGGTCGCTACTGCTCTCACCACGCCGCTGATCACGTCGCCCGCGGCCACGCCGCCCTTGGCCACGTCGCCCTCGGCCGCGCCCCCTCGGCCACACCCTCCTTGGTCGCGTTGTCCTCCTTGGACGCCGTGGCGAGTAGGACTCGCCGCGCCCTGGACTGCGGCATGAGGCGAAAGTCATCCTTGTCCTCCTCCTCCTCGGCCTCGCCCTGGACCACAGGAAAGGTCGGTGCCCCTCGTTCACTTGGATGCCGCAGCGGAGCGGAACAACGGAAAGCGAAAGAGGACCGCACCTGGCGCGGTGTCTCCGCGGTGGCTGCAGGAAGACTCCTTCCCCGGGTGCTTAGTGCCGAAGGTCGTTGCTCCGGCTGCGCATCCGAGGCTCGCGCGGCAGCTGCCACCTCTTGCTGCTGGTAAAAAAGCAAAAATCAGTAAAAGAAAGGTTGAAGAGAAACATCAAAGGAGCGATCTTGGGCTCGAGTGTTCCCGAGCTAGGGGCATTCAGCTTACCACGGACCGATCGCCCCACTCGATGTGGGGCTTCTTGGCGACCGACTTCGGGGCATCTGGGGCCGGCCTCTTGCTCCCCTTCTTGCCCTTGCTCAGCCCGGGGAGCGACAACATCTGCTTGGCCATGTCCCAGAGCTCCTTGGTCTCCTGCACGAGCTCATCATGATTAGCGCCTGAGTCCGAGCTCTCAGGGCGAAAAGTCAAAGCAAGAGACGTTACCTTGCTGCTCTGCCCCAAGATGTTCTTGGGGACGCCGCCATCGAGGTCGAGGTGGTGGCAGCCTTCCCAAGATCTCTCAGATCCTCGAGGCCATCCAAGCCGCCTTTCGGTCGCGAGGCCAAAAGAAACCGCTGAGAACAAGAAAGCTTCAATCGAGCCGAGAAGCTCGAGGTCACGCAATGCTTACCTTCGGACCTTCCCGTGATGTCGTGCTTCCCGTGATTCGAAGAAGGTGCAGCCTCTTCCAAGAGGAAACACCGGTTGCGCAGTAGTCGAAACGATCGCCGCTTTCACCAAGCACCGCCGCGCAGATGTGGATGAGCGCGACCGCCGCTCGTCACCAAATCCTCTGCTCGAGGTCTCCCCGCCGCCATCGATCATGGCGCCATTATAGGCGCAGGTCGCCGCCTCGCCTCTTCTTCAGTAGAACCATTTCTCCGACCACGCCCGAGCGAGTCCCGGCCTGGATCTAGAGAAAGGAGCAGGAGTCCCGCCTGCAATGAAATAGAGACACCGACGACGGGTCCTCGCAAAAGTGACAAGGAATAGAAGGAAGAACAAGGAGGGGGTGGGAAGGATGCCCAGAAACCCCTCACAAAGATGAGCAAAGATGGAGAGGTGGAGAAGAGAGTTGGGTACCAGGTTCACGAGCTCGATCTCGCACCGTTCAAGGACCACAGCCAACAAGTCGCTCTCCGGGGTCCGCAGCCCAATGGTCTCCATGTCCTTCATCCGGTCCGCGGTAAGGGTGCTCTTCCCGAACTTCGCCATGAAGTCAAGGGGAGAGAATTGGAGAAGGAAGGCAGACGCGACAGCGCAAAGGAGTAGGAAGCAAAGAGCAGAAAACGTGGGCGATGGGGAAGAAAGGCTTCAGAGGATGTCGGGTCCCGGTTTTAAAGACGCCGCGACTGCTGACATTATTGTCGCCTCAAAAGACGCGCCCGCGGCCAATGGGCGGTAACCGAGGCATCGTGACCTTTGAAAACCCTTGTACGGACGCACCTCTTCATCGCCCGCTAGCCAGACCATCCGACTCCTCCGCCCGCGTGGCCCGAGCAGTAGAGAAGCCCGAACATCCCGGGTGCCCTCAAGCTCACTCAAGAATGAAGCGCTGAAGCTCGAGTATCTCCAAGAACGACCACGACAAAAACACCCGCAGAAGGGGCTTCCCCCGGATCTCGAAAGGAGCTCGGGAATTCACGAGCTCGACCAAGGTGACGATCCCTCCTTAAAAGACTTTAGACTCAAGAACGCCTAGAGCCTCAGACCATTTCTTGAGCCTCGGGGGCTGGTTGTCGGGGATCGATCATCCTGACGCGTATCCAGGTCCCCCCCGGGGGGCTTTAAAACGTTTTCCCCGAGCTTGGAGGATCGTCCCCGAGCTCGAGCGAAGGTATCCTTGAACTCGAGGATCGCTCCTTTGAGCTCTGCGTAGGCCGCCTCGGTTCGTGGCCGCCCCGCAAGCCTCCTCGACCTCGGGCGCCTTCAATCCGCTCTCCAAAGATAGTATTCCTTTTCCTTGCGTGACCTCTCTCCCTACGTGGGAATTGGGGCCACCAACTCCTCAGAAGATCACTGGGAGCTAAGGTCAACCGCTCTTGTCAGTCCTCAGGGGAACTAGGGCCCAGCCACTTCGCTGTCCCTTGCGTGGGAACTAGAGTTAACTGCTCCTGTCAACTTACAGACATTGCCCGACGTCAGCACTCGAGATCAACGCCCAGGGGTCTATAAAGCGCTGGGCTACTCCGACCTGAAGGAGGACGATGAACAAGAACCACAATACACACTCATACGTCAGACCACCTCACCGAGCTTCCCCTCGGCCACCACTTCCGAGTGGCCCCGAGGTCGAGCTCCCTGCTCATCCTCCCCTGAGGAGCATATTAGTCATCTTTCGCCTACGGGCAAGACTGGAGTAGAGCTATTACCCATCCTAGGGTGCTCGAACCAGTATAAACCCCGTGTCTCCCCTGTTCATTTGCCCTTCTTCCTCTAGCTGTGTGCCTGCCGACGCTCCCTCTTTCCCGGACGAGCACGACTTGGGGCCTCACCCCTTTACACGATCCTTCCTCCCTCTTTGCGGTTGGCGGTCCCGATCGTCGACAGTTTGTAACATCCCAAAATTTGTTTTAATATTATTTTATTGGTTATTTGTGCATTTTAAGTTTTTCTGAAATTTATTGGATTTTTTTGGATTTACTTGAATTAACTTTAAATTAAGTATATTGGTCTTTGGTTGAAAACTATTTAAATTTATGCAAAGTTAAAATAATTTTTTGCCAAAAATATTTTATTTGAGTTCAAAATGTCTCAAAGTATTTTTGAGAATTTTCTTGAATTTTTCCTGATAGTTTTATTACCTAAAACAAATCAAATGATTTCTGTAATTACTTTAAATCAAAACCCGTTTTTAAATCGAGTGAACAGTACTAGGCTGGAGCCCAATACTGTGCACATGGAGCCCATCTCTGTGTAGCCCAATGTTTTGCCGCCGCCCGCTTGGCCTCGTTTCTGAAGACGACGCCACCGCTGGATCGATTGATGGTCGGGATTTGAGGATGAGTTTGCAAACCCTAGCAACCGTGGGCCGTTGGATCGAGATCTGGCGGTAAGGGTTGCGCCGTGTTGGACTAGGAAAGAGAAGATCACGCCGGTTGGATTGGGAAAGAATGGATCAGATCATATCGGCTTGGGAGTCATCGCGACCGTTGATTCTTGATCGGACGGCTGTCCGTTGTCGTCTCCGATCGGGACTCGGAGTCCGTCGCCAATACGTCGCCGCCGCCGCGTGAGTTAGGTTTCCGTTTTGAGCGCGCTCGCCGAGGCTATAAAAGGGGAGGTTAGCCTCCCGAGGTTCTTCCTTCCGTTGCGCATCCGAAGCCCTAGCCGCAAGCGTCTGTGCCGCCGTCGTTTTAGCGCAAAAGCTCGCCGTAGTTCTAGTTGTGCCGCCATTCGTTTTTGCATTCTTGTGTCGCCGTCGAGCCACCTTCCGTCGTGTGGGTTCCGGATCGGAGTTCTTCGGGCTGCGCCGCATCGGATTCGTGGAGCTTCATCGTCGGAACGCCGCTAGAGCACCGTTGGGGTCGTCCTCGTCTCCAAGTCCGGTAAGGAAGCGCTGCCGTGCCGTTATTGCTGCACCCGTGAGGTATCGACCGTTGGATCATCTCTGAACCGCCAGGATTGAGACACGTGCGCGCTTTAGTAGCTCGCTGTGTGGACCGTCGGATTAGATCGGACAATCTGGATCGCGCCGCGTCTTGGACTAATACCATTGTGTCGCGTGTCAGGTTCAACAACTGAACCGTCGTGGACCAAGTTCGCCGTGGTCCAGCGCCACGCCATGGACCAAGTCCATAGACCATGACACGTGGCGCATTGTGATTGGTCCAGATCTTCGCTGACGTCATGCTTACGTCATAATTGCGTTTTCCATTGAAAAATAATTCGATTGGAAATTCTACGATGCTGACGTCATCATGAGGTCACGCTGACATCATAAATATGATTTTTTAGTATAAAAATAATTCGGAAAAATCGGATTTTCTAGTTTTTGTATTTTCAGTGTTTATTCAAACTTTAAAAGGCTATAACTTTTGCATTTTAACTCAGATTTGAGTGATTCAAATTTCTAAAAATTTGTAAAATTGAGATCTATTTAATGGTGAATTTTATTTGATTTTTGGATTTCATTTGCTCACTGTTTTGGTATTTATTTGCTTTCTCCTTCGGTACGCATAGACGTTGAATTGTGCGACGCTTCGGAGGAATATCTGTCAACTCAAGATCAAGTTCCAGAATAAGACCAGAACCTATTCTAAGGTAAGTTGTGCTTTGATCATGTTGAACCGATGTTTATACAAATGCTATATTATTTTACTTTATTGAATAGTATTTTAAGTATACAATTGTTTCAATTTAAATTGGGATCTAGTTAATCTACCCATTAGATCCATATACCCTACCTTGTCATTTGTATGCCATGATCTAATAGTCACCCTAGGATGGTTAACTAATTGTTGGTTAATACTGATAATCAACATGGGCTGGTTAGACCGTTGTAGTTTGCTTAGCCGTGCCACGTCATCATATGTACATGAATTATCAATGATTAATATTGACTAATGGAATATGGAACAATGATGTGAACTTGTGTGTCATGTGAGGTCACACAATGAGATTGAGTTGTAGTGGCAGTCATGTCATGCAACGACGTTGATTTGTTGATGGCACGTGGTGCTTGGTAATCAACTTGGGTGATAATCACTTAGATTGGGGAAAGTGGCAAGGGACGAGTATGCCAAGGTGGGCCCGATGGGCAGAGGGTATGTGGATGTCTTGCCCTGATCACTCTAAGGACTTAACCTTGCAAGCCTTTGACCTGAGTCAATCATGCAACCACATGTCTGGAATGGGACAGCCTGGCTGATTAATTTGTAAAGTCTAGATTTCGGTATTGTCGTGGTGATTAGTGAGTTCCAAAATTTGGGTAGACTCACATGGCGCAAGAGGGGGGCCCTGGATGTGGTAACCAGTCCCACCAGTGTTGAAACCTTAGCGAGCAGTACTGGGTCTAGATGGAGTATTGTAAAGGCTTTGTTATGGTCACTCGCCTTGGTGGTGTTTGGTCGTATCGTGTGGGTAAAGTGCATAACCTCTACAGAGTGTAAAACTGTTCGAATAACCGCGCTCACGGAATTGAGCAACGCTCGGGAATTACAGTTAAGGGTTAGTTTAATTAAATGGAAAACTTGGTTGGGATAGCAGGATGCCATATGAAAGGTTGAAACTTGACTTAGGATTGGAAACTTGGTTTACTTGAGAAATACTGAATCTATTTATTACTGCTATTTATTTTACAGTCTTTATAATCTATTTATTGTATTTGTTTGTAAATGTTGCTTATTGCAAAATAGCCATAATAGCCTTTTCCTTTGGTATTAAGCCTTGCATATAGCTACATAGAATTGCATTCTGTGCGCAACTTGTTGAGTGCTTTATGTACTCACCCCACAACAACAATAATCAATAGTTGAAGAGTCTACACCTTTGTTGGAGGAGGAGTTCTAGGAGGACACGAGTCATTAGGGTCTGAGCCTTGTCAGTTTCCTGTGGTGAACTGATGAGCTATCTACGTCTTCTACTTTCCACTGCTTATTTCTTAGCTTATATTTCGAGTCTTGCCCTGCGTGGCTTAATAATGTAAGTTGGTCATAAGATCATACACTTAGATATATCAATAAATGGAGTATTATTTTTATTATCATTGAGTATGATGTGATATGTACCAATGTTGAGCTGTGTGCACTAGCGTTGATCCTGGGACTAGTGCGGTAAATACATTGGGTTCGAATCAGTGGATTCAGATCCTTACAACGTTTATGCCAAGGATATGTGTTGCTAACTAGATAAAGTCGTGCGCGACGAAATTTGGTCTAGAGTTCTTTTCTACAAAAAAAAGTAGGACGGCCTAAACGAATTTGCGCTTTTTCTTAGGGGTTTTTCAAAAGAAAATATGCTGAGTAGGTGTCGTAGGCGAATTTGCATAATCAGATGTTCTTAGGATCCATTAACAAATATGCAGAACCACGGGTCTTTTTTTTTAAAAAAAGTGGAACCCGAACATAATTTTGATTTTCTTAAGGGTTTTTTTTTAAAATTGACTGGCTAGGAGCCGTCGGCGAACTTGCGTAACCACTAATCCTTTTTTTTTTGCAAAAACACAGCGCATTTTTTGTTTTCTTGGGGTTTTTTTTAAAATATGTTGGGTAGGAGTCGCAGGTGAATTTGCGTAACCACAGGTCTTTAGGATTCGTTCGCAAATATGCGGGACTACAGGTCCCTTTTGCAAAAAAAATACGATGGAGCCTGAACGTAATTTAGATTTTCTTAAGGTTTTTTAAAACATTGGCTGGCTAGGAGCCGTCGGCAAACTTCCATAACCACGAGTCCTTTTTTGCAATTTGGTTTTCTCGATGTTTTTTAAAATATGTTGGGTAGGAGTCGTAGGTGAATTTGCGTAACCAAAGGTCCTTAGGATCTGTTCGTAAATATGCAAAACCATGGGTCCCTTTTGCAAAAAGAATTGGTGGAGCCTGAATGAAATTTTCTATTTTCTTGAGGATTTTTTGAAAAATTGGCTGGCTAGGAGCCGTCGGCGAATTTGCGTAACCATGAGTCCTTTTTTGCAAAAAAAATAGGGGAGGACTCGTTCGCGAATCTGTGGAGGACCCGTCGGCGAATTTACGGAACCACAGGTCCTCTTTTGTAGTTTTCTCGAGATTTTTTTTAAAAATATGCTGGGTAGGAGTCGTAGGTGAATTTGCGTAACCAAAGGTCCTTAGGATCCGTTCGCAAATATGCAATACCACGGATCGCAAAAAGAATCGGTGGAGCTTGAACGAAATTTTCTATTTTCTTGAGGGGTTTTTTGAAAAAGTGGCTAGCTAGGAGCCATCGCCGAATTTGCGTAACCACGAGTCCTTTTTTGTAAAAAAAAGGGGAGGACTCGTTCGCGAATCTGTGGAGGACCTGTCGGCGAATTTACGGAACCACATGTCCTCTTTTGAAAAATAACCGATGAAAGGACCTAAACATAATTTTAGAATTTGCGGAGGGC
The DNA here is from genome assembly GCA_036346275.1 of Otatea glauca. Taxonomy (NCBI): domain Eukaryota; kingdom Viridiplantae; phylum Streptophyta; class Magnoliopsida; order Poales; family Poaceae; genus Otatea; species Otatea glauca. The sequence continues at coordinate 14,326,348 of CM070731.1, read as the reverse complement.
AGTTTTGCAAAAAAAGGGCGACACGTGGCAAACCCAGGTGCTGCATGTTATAGTATAGATTAAGAAATGATTACGCTCGAGATTGTTGTAAAACGTAGTCGTTCACCTACAATCAATCAACAACATACCAACAAAATCACAAGAACAAGAACTGGAGCGCACACAAAGTAGAGGGCAAAGTTCTCTCGCTTTATTAGATTCATCTCTTGTAAAAGGGGATGCCCAATATATAGGGAAAACCGCAAGAGATGGGTTCAGATTCGCCCACACATAAGAGATAGAGTCTAACTCAATACGGTTACGAATATTTTATCTCATAACACTCCCCCTTGGGCGAATACCACGTAATGCACATGTCTCATTAAAATCCCCTCCCAAAAACCCTGTGGGAAAAATGGGATGGAGAAAAGGGTACATTGCACTCGCATTCCGTGTTACACTAGTTGCCTCATTAAAAACATTCATGTGAGAAAACTTCACGAAAACTCACTAAACAAAAAGAGTACAACTTATAATCTTCATGATTTAAAATATGACCTTCAGGATCATGGAAAGGGCCTTGGTTCAGGGATTTACTCCCCCTGAACTTTGCATATCCCTAAGTCGTCTCATTCTAATGCCATTGACACATCTTTGAAATGTAGATTTTGGCAAGGACTTAGTGAATAATTCTGCAAGATTTTCACATGACTTAGTTTGCAAAATCTTTACCTCAACATTCTTCTGGAGTTCATGAGAATAGAAAAGCTCAGGAGCAATACGCTTCGTGATATTGCTTTTCACATAACCTATTTGCATTTGTGCAACACAAGCAGTATTATCTTCATGATAATTGTGAGGGTATCGACAGTGTTAAGACCACATGACTTTTGGATATGGTTAATAACACGTCTCAGCCAAACACATTCATATAAGGCTTCATATAAAGCTATAATCTCTAAGTGGTTGGTAGAAGTAGTACCAAGGTCTGCTTAAAAGGCTGCCAATAAATGGTTGTACCACCGCAGAGAAATACAAAGCCAGTCTTAGATTTGGCACTGTGGGGATCAGACAGATAGCCAACATCCATATATCCCACCATGGTTAAGTCTTGGTTTTTCTTGAAAAACAATCCAAGATCTTGAGTACCTTGAAGGTATCTAAGTAAAGTCTTGACATTAGCCCAATGTCTTCTGGTTGGAGCTGCACTGTGTCTTACTAGCAAATTTACTGCGAATGCAATATCAGGCCTTGTGCAATTCGCAAGATACATCAGTATGGGACTTCAGGTCCTAAGACTTTCTCATTTTCCATCCTTGGTCTAAAAAAGGGTCTTTATCCACTTCAAGGGATCTTACGACCATGGGGGTTTTAATGGATAGGATTTATACATATTAAACCTTTCCAATACCTTCTTGGTATAGAAAGACTGGTGTACAAGGATTCCTTTTAGGAAATGCTCTAGCTGCAGGCCTAAGCAAATTTGGTTTTACCCAAATCTTTAATCTCAAAACTCTATCATGAGGCAATGACATGCTTCCTCTGTCTCCTCTGTGGTTCCGATGATATTCAGATTATCGACATATAACTGAGATGATACAGAATCCATTTTGGGATTTCTTTATGAACACACAGGGACAATATTCCTTCTTCAAGAGGAACTCAATAAGTCGGTTATACCACATTCTCTCCCGACTGTTTTAATCTATATAGCTATCTCTTTAGTTTGACGTTATATATGTTGCGATTATTAGGATTCGAAATTATAACTCCTTCACGGATTCTTATGTAAATATCCGTATCCAATGACCCATATATATGAGGTAACTTCATCCATTAACTGCATTTATAAGTTTAAGCTTGCTGCCATTAATATTAAATTTTGGAACGTTATTCCACTCTTTACAGGAGAATATATTTCATCGTAATCGATGTTGGGTCTCTACGTAAACCCTTGTGCTACAAGCCTCGCTTTATATCTCATCACCTGGGTATTTCATTTCTCTTTCGGATGAAAAAAACCCATTTGATCCTATAGGGGTTACTTTAGGAGATGTTTGGTCAACGGGACCAAAGCTTTCATTTTAATAAGCGAGCGCTGCCTCAATTGCTTCTTTTCATTTGACCCTATCTGAGCATTTCTGGCACTCTACCATGGACTTTGGTTCTGGATCCAGCTTTAGCAATTTTAGAGGCAATTATATGTCAACAATTGTAGACTTTCTTTTATACAATTCTTCTGCATCACTTCAGGGATATCTCTTTATAAATTTCTTCCAGCTCCTCGTGATTTCCCACAACAATGGAGTCTGGGGTTCTGATTTCCCAGCATGGGATTGTGTGCACAAATATACACTGGGGTTATCATTTTCAGGATGGATCACTTCAGGGATGTTACCATCTCCAGGATGGCTCACTTCAGGGATTTTCTCAACATCAGGTTGAGCTTCTTCCACTATCATGGGTAAAGTTCTCATTTGTTCGGTTCTCTACTTCTGCGGACGTCTCCACGGAATTGAATCCCATGCACCTAGAGGCCTCCCCCTCTTTTTATCATGAGGTCAAGAGAGGGTTCAATATCCTTCTAGGGTATTTCCACTCTTTCAGGTGCATATACTGCAGGTATATGAGATCCTTTCACTCCCTTATGAACAGTGAAGGCATTTGGCAGATTATAAGCTTATTTATTGTAGATTTATTATCCTTCGAACTTCAAGTTCGGTCTTTGTAGTGGATCTAAGGACTCGGTATTCTCTAATGTGGTACTTATCTCCCCTTAATGCCGAAAAAATGTTCTTAGTACAATTAGCATACCGAACCGTGTACAGATCCGCTGTCATAGGCTGTAGGTATTTTAATACATGACAAAGATTAATAACCTACATAGATCCTCAACTTCCGGTAAGGTCCCATGGTGGTATGTTTTGGTGGAGAGATTGGCATGTATACAGTACATCCAAATTTTCGTAGATGGGAAATACTTAATTCTTTTCCACACATTATCTGCAACAGGGAAATTTCATGATGTGTAATTAATCTGAGTTGAATTAATACCGCAGTATGCAGCACTGCATGGCCCCAACAGTTGCCTACTATTCTGCAAGAGCAGCCAAGCAATAAGTTTTTATTCTTTTAATATAATAACTTTGCAAGGCTATTTTAAGTGTGGATATTAGGTACAAGATGCTCTACATTAATTCCTAGAGCTATACAATAATCATTAAATGCTTTCGAGGTAAACTCGCTAGCATTGTCTATTTGAATAGACTTGATCCTTTCTTCTGGAAAGTAGGCTCTTAACTTAACAATTTGGGCAGAAGCATGGTCCCTAGCAGATAAGAGATATACATAGGACCATCTAGTAGAAGCATCTATCAGTACCATAAAATTTTTTAAAGGAGCCCAACAGGGGCTAAACAGGTCTATAGATATCACTTTGAATTTTCTCCAGGAAATTCAGCGATTCTTCCCTAACTTTTTAGGTAAGAAGATCTAAGAATGATCTTTCCTTTGGCACAACCAGGGCATACAAAAACTTCAGGTTTAGGAAAGACTTTATGCTATGGCCAGCAGAATTATTAATTATTCTTCTTATACTATTCAAATTAGGGTAACCCAATCGATTTGCCAGATCTTAAATATTTTTAGGTTTTTCATCGCAACACAAACTTCATGTTTTATATGTGCATAGTATAATCTAGAGGAGAATGAATAAAGCTTTTTAACCATACGTTTATTACACTCATTAAACTTAGTTATGAGTAGGTATTCTGTACCATCCTCATTCTTTATCTCTGTATGGAAACAATTCAGACCAATGTCTTTAAAACTTAAGGGAGTACGACTGGACTCAGGGTATAATATGGTATTCTTCCAGTGCCAACTATGAGAGTATCACTTTTGGTGATAGTCATAATATTTTCAATTCACTTAGTGTGGTATAACTGTCTTCTAGACAGATTTTCTCCTCCGTCATCGGATTATACTTTGCTCTATATTGGAAGTATGATTTAATAATCAAACAATTGTTGCATCAGGAACAAATTATAGAATATAGAGCAAACATAGCACAATTAATCAAATATCTGGGAAATATCAATTTATTCAATTTTTGAATGATAATCGCTCAACAGGAGCGTAGACCAAATGTTCATTCAGGAACTTGGGCTAAACTGATAAGGAGACTTATAAGGAATATGTGACATCGACTTAGCAAAGTGAAGGGATATTTAGGAGACTAATCAAGGTCTCCATATGAGATGTAGGTGCCCTCCTGCGACTCCTCGAACTCAATAATTTGAAGAATCATATCATCACACTTCTCAACATCCGTATCAACAACAGGTTGAACGGTGAAGTATGACTTAATATTATTTTCCCGGATCTTATTTATTTTTCCAGTGGATTGAATGTAAAGGTCTACCACATGCTTCGGGATGCGATAGTTGCATGACTAATGGCCAGTGCATCCATACATAAAATAGGGTTATTTAGGGTTTGCAGCATTACTTCTGGAAACTCCTGGCCCTTTACCTTTGCTTTTCCACTACGAATTGCCTCTTCCCCTATTAGATTTGTCATTCTTCCACTTATCCCTTATATTCCATTGGCCCTTTCTGCGGCTTTGGCTATTGCTAGTTTGTTGAGCATTTGCATGTGCTTCAAGTATTGCAAAACTCCCATTAGGAAGTATATGATGATTCTTCACCAGGAGTTCATCATGCTTTTCTGCTTCTAGCAAAATGCATATAAGCTCGAAGTACTTCTGATACTTGGCGACGATACTGTTACAACAGCATCCTCATATTGGGGTGGAATGTGCATAATATCTTGTCGATCTTTTTAGCATTAGTAACTTTCTGGCTACATAACGTTAGATCAATGATAAGTTTGTGTATGGCAAAAATTATATATTGCCATAGCCTTTAAAATCCTGAAAGCGCGGGAGGATCCATTCGCATTGTACTTCTGGTAACATAACGGATCTTTGCTGGATATATATTTTTCCTTTAGGAAATCTAAAAGTGCTAGCTGGTCATCTTCCATCAACTATTCGGCCTTCAGCTCCGTATGTAGATGGTGCCTCAGGAGGTGTAAAGCCGTACATCTAGCGGCTTCGGGAAGAGCAGGGGTACCAGCTTCAGGTTGGGAAAACAGTAGCTCCAGAAGATCGAGCTATCAGATTAATCTTAGTATTTCTATTTATAGCCCGGGTAAGGTAATTGTTGTCATTCAGAGCAAGCTTGATAAATTTCCTCTTTGCGATGTCCAACATATCCTATTTCTATTTATGCAAAATGACTTTTACTACCGGTAAAATCATTATATTGTATGCTCACTCTTCAATCAGTAAAGCTTGATCTATATCTATTCAGTTCATAATTATCTAAAATTTCTCATAATTTTCCTAGCAATTTCCATAGTTTTCTACTAATTATTCAGCAATTTTGAGAATTACCATTTAATAGAAAAATAAATTTCAACATATATCAATATGGAATTATGCTAGGACAATAAATCCAGAGCTATGGAGCTTTCAATATGCTATATAAAATTTTACTAGCATTTCATATCATTTTCTGTTAATTACCAAGCAATTTTAAAAATTACTGAATAACAGAAATATAAATTCCAACATGAATTAATGATGGAATGATGCTAAGAAAATAAATCTAAAGATACGAAGCTCTCAAAATGCTACCTAGAATTTTCTAGTATATTTTCTAGCATCTTTCATAAATTTCTGTTAATGATTAAGCAACTTACAGAATTACTTAATAATAGAAAATTAAATTTCAGTATATATTAAACAAGGAATAATGCTAGAAACCTGATTTGACGTACCAAGTCAAAACTCCAAGTAAATTTACCGGGGTTGTTGGCAACGAAGCGGATGACGGCCCACTCACCGGTGGGCACGACGACGGTGTTCCGCTCCTGCGGGTTGACGAGGTTGAACTGCTCCACGTCCGCGGCGCCGTCTTAGTTGCCGAAACCCTTGCGCCAGCACGTCCGCGCAACAAAGACATGCCGAACATCTCAAACATGTCCGGGTGCTCTACCGGGAACTGCACTGTCTCCTGGATCTCTAGCTTGACATCCTCCAGGCCGGTGACGTCCATCTTCTCGCGAACGCACGTGCAAAGTACTTGAACTGATAGATGCCGTTGGTGCAGAGGTACCTCCCGGAGCCTTTGGTATTTGTTGCTGTCAGTCCGCGAGATGTGGCCTTCCGTTGTGCGACCTCGTCCTTGCGTGCAATTGATAGTGTGTGCATGCAAGGAAAACACCAGAACATTTGCTCTATTGCAAGCGGCGCCATGCCGCCCAACCATGTGTAGTCCACCATTACCATGAGATCGGTAACTGAACGCATCTGTGGGTGCAGCCGCCGCACACCAACCTCAATTTCGATGCCTTCGATCTCGAGGACGGTGGTGACGAGGTCAAACCATCCGAGGTTGCTCAGCTCCGGCGTCTAGCTTATCCGCATCGTGCCAGTGGAGACGGCGACAAGCGTGTGGAGGCGCGGGGCATCGTCCACGGTGACCGTGTGCGCTACGGTCTGATACATCTCGAGGACACTACTACAGAACAGTACATCGCTGTCGGTTCCAAAACCCCATCACTGTCGGTTATTGGCGCCGGCAGTGATTGGTCGGCAGTGATACTCGGGAATTATCGATCACTGTCGGCTCAGGAACCGGCAGTGATAAGGATTATCACTGCCGGTTCTACCTACAACCGGCAGTGATATTGGACTATCACTGCCGGATCAAACCAAAATCCGGTAGTGATAAGGATTATCACCGCCGTTCTATTTACAACCGCAGTGATATTGAACTATCACCGCCGGATCAAATTAAAATCCGGCAGTGATGATCATTATCACTGCCGGTTATACATAAAACCGGCAGTGATATCGAACTATCACTGCCGGGTTGTACCATAATACGACATATCACTGTCGGTTTTCTCCAAGAACCGGCAGTGACAAGCTTGTATATTTTTTGTGCAATATATATATTTTTATACAATTGTTTATACAGTGTCAATATGTAGTATATAAAGCATCGTTCAAATCATAATTCAAATATATCCATGTATATATGAAGGATCGTTAAAATCATAATTCAAATATATTAAATTAAGCATCACAATATTTTGTTTTTACAATGATTTGTTTACAATTAATGTAGCTCGACTACATCTCATCCCATTCGCTTGATTCGCAAGGACTACAAGATTTAAGAGTCGGCGTAGACATGTCACGCTGCTCAGGTCGAAGGAATGAGGGCGATGAGGTTACTCGTGGAACTCGCCGCTTGGATTGATGATCTCATCATGAATGAATCCGCGATCCGCTCTTGAATTGCTATAATTTCACAAGAATAACTTATCGTTCTCGCTTGGAGTACTGTTTTTGAAGAAAAAAGGAAGTTAATTAATGATGATATTTGTTAAATAAAAAAAGGCATCAATGTGTAATTACGTACCATGGCTTCGTTATAGCTGACACTCTCCATGACAATTGAATGCATATTTGTACATACATAGTATGCATATAAATTGTTTCCAGGGTCCTGCCTCATGCATGGAAAGTCATTTATTATTTTAAAATTTTTCCTGTGTGGACGATACCGAACACTTTTCTTACAGTATCGTGCGAAAGCCCTGTGTGAATGATTTTGAATAGTAATTAAACTTAAATGCAATAGAATGGAATTTTGCTACAGTAATAACGCAACGATCGAGTTTACCTATTCAGCATGTCCCAAAGGTCTTGGTACAGATAAGTTTGTTTTCTCGTAGAGTCCAAGACAAAAATCCTGCTAGCATCTAACTGGATGACGAGGAGGTTCCAGTGAAACCTTCACATATATGTCAACGTAGTCAATTACTCCCACATCGTACGTGTTACGCAAAAATAGTAAAACGATATTAGAAGTAAGGACATACGTACTTGAAGTTATAGGGTAAAAGTACAGAGGTTTTGTATTGTAGCTTGAAAAAGTATTAAATAAATAGTCTTCAATGACCTGTGGATTGTCGTTCACAAGCTTCTCGTTGACGAGCCCCGGATCTAGGAATGCTAGATTGTCATTGTTATTTCTTCTACATGTCTCAGATTCCATTCTATATAAGAAAGAAGTTAGACATGCAATTAAACAAGACAAAAATGCTCAACGATATACCTGATTGCACTTACAAAGTCCATAGTCTAAGTATATTCATGTCCAGTGGCATCTTGTCGTACAACATATACAATTGTGAAAAGAACCCAGCAGATGTTATCCCCATTGTGGAAATCTTGCTTTGTGTATCCGATCGCGAACGCCCATACCATCGTTGGAGTGCCGCATGTACCACCGATGGACGCTACGCAGCTTGTGTTGTAAGGTTGTCGAAATGAGCCGGTTCAACCAAATGTTTTCCCATAACGAACTTCCACCTTAGACCGCAAGGCCGAGCATCTAGTTGAGCAAGATCCGCTTGAGCATCCCGCTTGACGGTCGGCACTAGCCGCCGCAAGTATTGCTTTCGATATGCGCCAGAGTCCGATATTTTGCAAGGTTCGTAAGCCCGCCTGCCTTTTTGCACTTTTGCCATACTCAAGAAAAACTTTATGCCACAAGATCAACTTTAGTCTTCTTACATGATGGCACCTTTTTAAAGTGAGATGTTACGTAGGCGCTTACATGCTTTTTCCATTCTTCTTCAGTCATGTCAGCTGATAATTTCTTCTGGGATTGTCCTGGGTTCGCAGATGGTTGAGATTTCTTCGAGGACGGTGTCGACTACCGAGATGTTCCTGGTGTTCGATTCATTTCAGATTTTGGCGGAGGAGTCGGGCTTTTTGTGGTTGGTGCCGACGGAGGAGTTGGACTTTTTCTGGTTGGCGGCGAGAAGGGCGAGAGGTCTCTGTGTGGAGAGTGCGGCTGATCATCATCTTCATCGCCCTCATCGTCTGAGCCAAACTTAATTAAGCTCTTGCGCCACGCGAGGAAGCCATGCACGTTTTCTCCTAGTTTTTTGTTTGCATCCTCGCCAGGATCTCTACTCCATTTTTCTAGCATTGGCGACTACACCGCCCACTTCTACCCCGCGATCCTCGCAGATCGAGCGACAAGGTAAAACTCGCGACTCGCATGGCCAAGCCCCGCCTCACCACCTTTATGGTAATGCTATGTGCGCCAAATGTAGCTTGCACGGTGTCGGTTGTTTTATGTCATCCACAGAAAATGCACCATGCTCTCGAATCCTCGTGGACGCCAGCAAATGCTTCTTACGAGCACGTGGACCGATGAGCTCTGTGGCTTTCACCGGGTGGCGGTCGTGAGTTGAGAGCTTTATGTACGGCTTGCTCTACACCTTATCTAGTTCCGCTCTGCTCTCTAACGCCTCACCACAACATCTTTTATCCGACGCTCCAGCTGATCTTCTTAATCTCTTTGAACGCTTGTACAACCAAGCCGCTCATGGGAAGGCCTCTTTCCACGTGACCAAACCAACTCCTCTAGTGCGACTGATGCTCCTTGTTACCCTGTATACTACTTAGCTCGCCATTCTCCTTCGTGGCGCGAAATATCCTTGGGAAGACCGCATATGAGCATCTCGTGATTCTCGCTCACTCTTCCCGCTTCTATCGCTTCTAAAGCTTGTCGCCATCATCCGAGATAGTAGCACCCTCCCAAGCAACCAAAGGCTTCGATCGCTCGCTTAAGGCGCACCGTCATAGAATTATACCTTGCGGGTTAGTTCTTCTTCTGACCGATCCCATGTTGGTATTTTCTTCACGCACTCTCCTGCTCCTAGTCCGTGAGGGTGAATATTCTTATCCGCGCTTGCTTTGTTCCTTTGACTTACTATGTGAGCTTCTTCGCACTCTTGTGCGCCTACAAATTCATCCCAAAACTCCCTTAACTTTGGGTACGTGTCAAAATTCGCGCTTTCATTCTTTTTCACATAATTTTGTTTAGTCCTACCTTCCAATTCTTCCACGCAGGCACATGATGCAGAGTGCTCTTCTTTGCAACCAGCTCGGTCCCTTAGGGGAACTGGAAAACTTGTTTCAAATTTGTCCCATAATGAGTTCTTCAGTCATTGGGTACCACCAATGGGTCACCTCAAGGCCAATCCATGATCTATAGCCGATGGGCACATCATCCCTAGCAAGAACCCCACAGCCGTCCCAGACGGCCCCAATGATGACTCGTATAGCAGTTCCCGACGCCGAGCTCCACTATGTTAAAAATTCCTTAGGCATCTTGTTTGACCACGACTTGTGTGCTTCCTTCGCTGATCGACGCCCGAGCCTGCAATTTGATCTTCTTAATTATTAGTCGTCTGGGCCTACAATGTTTTGGGAACCACAAAGTACACAAACTTTACCTCACCTACGCTAGTAACGCCAAAGTTGGTCCATGGCGTGATCCCGCAAGTTCGATAGGACGTTGGGCTATGGTTTGGGCTACCCTTCCTCCATCGCCCATATTTGAGGGCCTAACTCCTCCGACACTTGTCCTCGGTCGAGACCATTCCTAGCAAGTTTATCGGAAATTTCAAATTAACAAGGTCATTTTTGAAAGACACGCATAAATGAAGATAGACATAACGAGTGTACATAGATATAAAAGATATGAGCTTCATGTATAGCCACATTGTCGGCTATACTATTCTTCTACGAGTTGTTTTATGAGCCACTAAAAGGCTTTAGTGATATCAAATCTGCAAGCTTTAGAACATTTAGGTTTTTGTTGTGATTGATCCAGATGCAAAGCAAGTTCTAATTAGGATCTTTTCCGTGTTATGGTAGTATATAGATTAGGCTTAATATGGACTTAACTCAAAATTGTTCAAACTGATATTATTTTTGCTTAAACTTAGAGGCAAGACTAATATTAAAATACAACTAATATTTATTGAAAGAGGGAGTACTCAATAATAATGTACGCATATTTCAGGTCATTAATTCAACGACAAATACATAACAATTGTCGAACTTATCAATTCAACGAAATAAAATTAATAGACATATTTGAAAGACACATACACATCTTTAAAGAACATGTACACATATATATTTTTTATCCAGATACACAAACATCTTTGAAGGACACATACATATATACAAATTTTTTTGAATCTGCATGCTCCGTAATAATTTGACCATGAACACAAATATAAACATACACATACACAAGATATATACACATACACAGGAGATCTACACATACATATATACATATTTTTCTCTGACCAGATCTATTTCTCAACGAAAAAAAGTTATGAGTACAACCTCACCACACTTGGTAAATATTATCATCAAGCTAGAGTATTGAACTTTGATGGAAATAGCAACACATAAATATTCTTGATGCTTCACTAATAAACTCCTATTGTTCTAGATTCACATGCTAAGCTAAAGGCGTAATTGATCAGTAGGACACACTAAATTTGAAGCATAGACATGTGATATAACAAGATAATGGTTCATCAAAAGCAAGAATTAGCACTAAAGATAGATAAAAAATAAATATAAGCAATCATCCTATAACCTATAACTTTAACTTTAATTGGTGGAGTAAATCAGTGAGGTTGCCTATTTGCCAAGTTTTATTTCTCTAAAATCACATTTTGTTGTGTCAGTGCACTTTTCTAGTGCATGTAAACTGTGAGGAAAATCAAATATTAATCAAATCGCTAAAAGTTTTTTCTTACAGAGTATTAACCTAACAAATACTTCAAAAGCTTGAACAATTTAAGAGACACCATTATTATGATTATCATTAAAGCCTACCATGTGCTTGTTTAATCAAAACTTGGAAGCCTTAAACAAGGATCATTCTCGCTTTATGATACAATGTGTACTCCAATGGCTTTTCCAAAGAAAGCAAAGCCCTATTTCGTAACTTTAGATTTTTAAGAGCTGTGATATTGTTGCAAAAGATTCCGCTAGTATAATCATTTGTCGATGTGTTAGCACATATTTTCCAATCAACGATATACACATTATGTCTCACTAGACAAATCAAACATACAAAGAATAAACATATGCACATTACATACACATCAAACCTAGCAACCGCTTAACATTATGTCCCAAGTGAAGCTGCCCTACCTTCGTGAGCCACGTAATAGCGAGGAGGTCACCGTGCCGACGACGGAGTGGGAGAGGAGGCAATGAGCTGGGGCGGCGACCAAAGGCGAGTCGGCGATGGAGTAGGGAGGGGTGCGACGGCGCGCAGGGATGCGATGCACCCGAGGCGACGGCGGGATATGGCGGGAGCTACGAGGAGGTGGCGCGCGTTAGGTCGGCGGAACCGAGTAGAGGGCGCGCGCGCTTCAATACATATAGGATCGACTATCACCGCCGGTTCTACAAAAATCGGCAAGGATTAAATATCACCGCCGGTCACATTTATAACCAGCAGCGAAGTTGACTTAGCAATCGCTGGTAATATGTAGAACCGCAAGCGATACTTAATATCACCGCCGCTATCTAATTAACCGGCATTAATATTTATATCACCGCCGTAATATATAGAACCGCAGTGGATATTTTAAATTTCACCGCTTGCTATCTCATTAACCTAAAAGGATAGTAGATTATCACCGCTTGCTAATGAGATAACCGCCAATGATATGTAAGTTCAGTCAATGAAGTCAAACTTTCAATTTATTTCTTTTCGAGGTCGATTGCTTTGGGATTTTGAAATCCTAACAAACTTCGTGACATTTGATATTTCTTTAAATATTTCCTTGATTTTGACCTTCGCCTAAAATTCTAAAAATACGATTGCTCATTGTTTTAATAGTTTTAATATCTTCGATATCAAGTAATGCTTAAAATATTCGCACAAATGCGGAGACCAATGTCGGACCCGAACCGCAAATCCGACTCTCGTATTCCGTATAGTCCAGATCACGCTTAGCACACACAGCTTCTTTACAGGCTGCATATCACGTATATTCACAAATGATATAAAAATAAATAGTGCAACACTTATATAAACCGAGTTGTACGACCTTATGGTCTCTTACATAAAATCAACACGCAGGCTTACATTATTCAGAGTAAACTAAATAGCAAATGAACAAAATAAATGCCGTGGAAGCCTTTATCTTGCCACAGCAACCGACTCGGGCTTGCCCTAATTGCTCTGATCCTCAATGTACTCTCCTCGCAGTCGGTGTAGACTCCTCCACCGATGTTAGTGTTGATAAGCAAGGAGGTGAGTACACAAGGCACTCAACAAGTAATGCACTAATGCAACGATATTACTATATGCAAAGCTTATTCCAAAGGATTGGCTTAATTGGTTCTTTTGCATTAAACAACATTTGTAAACCAGTATTTTATTTAGATTAAAGCAGTAAAACAGTTATGATAGTACTAATTTCTTAAAAATATTTATGACGCCAAAGATGACACGGGCGCCTCTAGTGCCACCATGTCGCCTGGCCTATGGGCTCGGTTCACGGCCGCTCGTCTACCGTGGACTCGGTCCACTGTAATCGCAAGATCCACGAGCAAGATCTGAGCCGCTCATTGAATCAACGGCCGATCCACGCTGGCACCCGCGACCGCCAATCCATGCAACACGCTGCCGCAAGATCCGACGGCCGCCGATCCAACGGCCGATCCCACGCGACCGACTCGGCGACGATCGTGATTCTCAGGCTCTCCACGCTGCCGCGCATCCGACGGCCGGATCTCGCACACGCTCGCAGCCGCCTTCGCCACGCGCTGCCACGCGGCAAGATCGCAGCGGGCGCGCCAAATCGATGGTCGGATCCGTCTCCGCCGGGCCAAACGCCCACGCCACAAGACGCGATTTGGCGAGGGTACGGCGCCATCACCGCCGCACGCTCAAACCAACGGCGCGATCCTTAGGGCAAAACCAGATCCACCCTACCGCTTAGATCTAATCTAACGCCCACTGTGATCCGAGCGGTTTATCGCTCGCTTTAGCGACGCGGTGCAATCTCACGCGTTCACTCACGATCTAACTGCTGAGATCTAAACAAGCACCAAAACTAAATCTAATCACTACCGTTCAATCTAGATCTAATGGTCAAGATTAACGCTGGGTACGAAAAGGAAGCAGCGATGTGGACGTACCAGAACCGTCGAACGGTCGACGGAGCTCGGTGAAGGCGACGACGGCGAGGAAACGAAGGTTGCCGGAGCTGGGGAAGACGACGCAGCCTAACGGCGCGACGGGCTTTTCCGCGAAGAAGTGGTCCACTGACGCGGCTTGCTTCGTGAACTCGACGGGCCTGAGCACGCGAGCGGCTCGACGACGGCGAGAGGAAGCAAAACAACGGTGGCGCAGGAAAAGCAACTACGGCGAGCTACGCGGCGCCAGAGGGGTCTCGGCGGCGTGCAAGGAGTCAAGCCGAGCGGCGTTGAGTCCTCGCAGAACGCGCCATCAACGCGCTTAAAGGGCCTCGACGCGGCGCGGCGCTGTGGCGAACGAGCGGAAACGGTCGGCAGCATTAGCCCGTGATCTCGCAAGACGACCGACGTGGCGCTATCTCGACGCCCACAGCAATAAGATCCGACGGCATGCATCCGCGACGTGGCGCAACAAGAATCGCGAATTCTGACGGACGGCTCGAGCGCCGCGCGACTATGGTTTCGTAGAAGCTAGGCCGGCGGCGCAAGACAAGAACTGCTCGCCCATTATCGCTCATCCGATTTTAAAATATTTCGATTAGAATTAAATCGATAAATAAACAAAGCCAAAATAAATAGTAAAATAATTCTCAAAAATCCAAAAAAATTCTAGAAAATACTTTGAGACATTTAGAACTCATATAAAATATTTTCAATAAAACTTTGTATAAACTTTTGCATGAATTTATTGAAATTCAAGAGAGGTCAAATAAGTAAATCCAATTTAAATTTAATAAATTCTCTAAATTCTCAAAAATAAAAATACTTCAAAATTTAAATTAGAGCAAATTTTAGGGTGTTACAAACCTCCCCCCTTAACAGAATCTCGTCCCCGAGATTCAAAGCTGTCTAGAGAAATAGGTTAGGGAACTCCTTCTTCAGATCTTCTTCACGTTCCCACATTGCTTCACTTTCCGAATGGTTGCTCCACTCAACTCGCAGTAAACATGTTGACTTGTTTCTTGTCTCTCCGTCCATTATGTCCGTAATCTTCATCGGATGCTCTTGTAAGTCGTGCCTTCTTGCACTGATTGCCTCTAATCTGTTTGCTCTTCCTGACTCAAGACACTTCTTCGCTTGTGATACATGGAATACATCATGCACTCTCGCTAAAGACTGTGGTAACTCCAACCGATATGCAACTTCACCGCGCTCAAGATCTTGAACGCCCAACATATCCGGTGCGAGCTCCCTTTGCGTGGAATCTTCGACTTTGAGTGGCGTGACTCGAGATATACATAATCTTCGTGTTCAAAGCTCAATTCCTCGCGACTTGCTGTTTCAAGATAGCTTTTCTCGCTTTGACTAGGCAATCTTTAGTCTTTCTCTCGATCATAGCGATTTGCTCTTCCGCTTTTTGTAGTACATCCGGCCAAAAATATGTCGCTCAATTGCCTCATTCCAATTCAATGGTGTTCGGCAGAATCGACCATACAGAGCTTCAAATGGAGACATCTGTGAACTCGCTTTGATAATCGTATTGTAATCAACTCAGATAAGGCAAGCACTTGTCCCATGAAGTAGAATATGCTAAAGCACATGCCTCAAAGATATCTTCCAATATCCGTTAACTCTCTCGGCTTGTCCATCCGTCTGTGGATGGTATGTCAGATCAAGTTCAAACGAGTCCCCATTGCTTCATGTAGCTTACCCCAAAACTGGAGGTAAATTGGGTACCTCGTCCACACTATCTTCTTTGGTACTGCAAATGCATAATTCTTGCCATATAAAGTTCTCGCTAACCGGTTCCTAATAAGTGGTCTTTACTGCAGATAAAGTGTGCAACTTTAGTTAAGCGATCCACTATGACCCATATGGAATCATATCCCCCTTGAGTCCTGGGCAACTCGGTTATGAAATCCATACCAATCTCTTCCCATTTCCATTCAGGTATCCTTAGGGGTTGTAATAGTCCTGCTGGTCTCTGGTGCATAGCATTGACTCTTTGGCATATGTCACATAATGTTACATATTCGGCGACTTCCCATTTCATGCTTGGCCACCAAAACCTTTCTTTCAAATCTTGTTACATTTTTGCACTTCCTGGATGAATTGCGTACTTGGATTCATGGGCCTCCTCCAAAATTAACTGCTTCAAATCCTTTTTGTTTGGCACACAGATGCGCTCTTTAAACCACATAGTACCTTGCTCATCCAGTTTGAAATCATTTGCCTTGCCTGCATCCATCTTGTCCTAAATTCTCTTGATTTTGTCATCATTTTTCTGCCCTTCCCTGATCTGATCTGATCTTCCAGGGTAGGTTTTACTTCCAAGGTAGCCAAAAATCCTTCAGGTACCACTTCCAATCCTAGCTTCTGGAAATCCTTACACAATTCTGCCTGACATGTTTCCAACAACATATTTAGACTGTGGTTCTTTCTGCTCAAGGCATCCGCCACCACGTTGGCTTTGCCAGGATGGTAATGCATTATAATCTTTGATTAACTCAAGCCATCTTCTTTGCCTCATATTCAGTCCACTTATGAAGATATACTTAAGACTTTTATGATCGGTATACACTTCACATCTGCTTCCAATGAGATAGTGACACCATATTTTTAGGGCATGCACTACAAGAGCCTAATTCTAAATCATGAGTCGGATAGTTCTCCCTCATGTGGCCTCAATTGCCTCGATGCATATGCTATTACCTTCGGTTTTGCATCAATACACATCCCAATCCTTGACGTGATGCATCACAATAGATGTCAAGCCTTGATGAACGCCGTAAAACTAATACAAAGCCGATGTTAATCGCTTCTTCAACTCTCAAAACTCTTCTCGCACTCGTGTCCATAAGAATTTCTTTTCTTTCTTGAACAATTGCGTAAGGGTCTCGCAATCGTGGAGAATCCTTCGATGAAACGCCGGTAATATCCCGCCATTCCAAGGAAACTACGGATTTGGGTTACCGCCTTTGGTTGTTCCTAATGTAATATCGTTCCACTTCTTTGGATCTACC